>CM049372.1:6222111-6919611 GCA_026937815.1 Etheostoma perlongum
GGTGCCTTAAGACATGTGTCCAGCCTGCAGGAGAAGGACTCCCTTGTACAGTCAGCTGCAGACTTCTTTGTCAATGGAAGAATGGCAACTGCCCTGGACCAGTAAGTGCCTCACCTGTCTTATGTGTCCGAAAAATGAAACTGTCATTTTTGTCACACATTATGTTACCTTGGTTTACTGGAGGAGCTAAGGAAGAATCCGGCAGTGTTCTACAACATGTTTGTCAGTGAGGAGATTCCACTACAGGCGAAGGACCTATGCCCTTCATTTGACGTGGACTTCTCTGTGCAGGGCAGCAACAACATATACCGAGAAAACCCGACAATATGCTTTTGGCGTGATTGGTAAATTGAAGGTATTTTATTGTACACATTTTAATAAGGTCTTTATAAGTACAAATATTAGTGGTTATTTTGTTGTCCTGGTTGGCAGAAAAATAAATGCTGAAAAGGCTATAGTTGAAGTGAAATGTGGTTGTGAACATGAGTAGCTCTCTTACCCTTGGTCATATTGTGTTATACTTTACCAAAAAAGTACTTGACTTTTGTGGTTGATATTCATCACAAAGTCCTGTCAGTATGCAACTTCCAAAGTAACGAGGGCTGGGTGATGTGGCCTACAAATAACATGTGTTTAAGGGACCTAATTACTGTTTTTCATCACTTGTGTTACAGAAGGAGAATTCAGTCCAGTCACACTAGAGAAAGTATTGGAGTTTACATCTGGAGCCTCCATGATGGAGGGAAATTTGCAAGCTCCAACCTTTGGACTTGCATGATGTCACTGTGTGCAAAAACTATTGGAAATGGAGCTATATTTGTGTTTAGAGGTTACTAGCTAGACTGGTGTGTTGAAGTAAGTCACTGGTTCAGATTATTTTAGAATATCATGCATTTTTTGTTGTTACAGTAATTCTGTTTTGCATGAGTATCCGTTCACTTCAGTTGACTGGAGGTTATTCAATATTTTGTTTTTCAGTTAAGTAGTTTATTGTGTAGTTTCTGCTTTAATTTATTTTTATTGTAATTTTATGATTTATATTTTGAAAATATTAAGTTATACAAAACACTATTGGGCTTATAACACAATAGTATAGTGACACTGTTGCAGTTGGTCTAATGAAATAGATACCCTTAATAAGCCTACTATAAGGATTTATTGGGTTTGTAGATTCATTGAATTTGTTAATTCAAGTATTCATATTGAATTAATATCTTTTCCATGCATTTTCAAATTTTGTCTGATTCGTATTCCATTTACGCATTTTTCATGCATTAAGTTTTATTCAACATTTAAATTAATGCATAAATTTGATGCTCTTCCACATTTTCTACAAATAATACAATG
Organism: Etheostoma perlongum; assembly: GCA_026937815.1. NCBI lineage: Eukaryota > Metazoa > Chordata > Actinopteri > Perciformes > Percidae > Etheostoma > Etheostoma perlongum. The sequence continues at coordinate 6,223,459 of CM049372.1, forward strand.
GGTCAGCTAACAATACAAAAAAATAAGACAACACCAACAATGCTGTTAGCTACTGCCAACATCTGGACTGGCACCCAAAATTGTAGCACACCTAACATTAGCACCGTCAGCTGCAATCCATATTGCCTTATTTTAACAGAAAATATGACTTGTAGCTGTTACAATTTGCTGTTAATTGTCTATAAATGTCTTTCTGTCCTTGATAATATATGTAGCCAACAAACTTGTCTCTAGGCTTGGAATTGGACTATACCTGAGTTTGCAAAATACTGATAATTGCAGTGCAGCAAGTTTGATATTTTAACTTTAGATCAGATGTTTGTTGTGTACAGATGTCTGTTGTTGCTGAGTGAGGAGGAGTTGAGGTGGCTCTACATTAACCGCTGGGAATTCTTCATCAAGTGTAGGCAGTGTTTCAATTCCATACTGTGCAAGGATGGCATCAATGTTTTGGTTGCTGTAGGGATTGTGGTGGAAGTTTCTGTTACAGCAAGGGAGGAATTTGAGTGGCAGAAAAGACCTTGTTGAAACAAATAAAGACAGGCTGCAACCTGGATTAAAAGTTTAGGTGTTCGGTGGAAGGGTTTAATTGTTTTCTGCAGAGAACAATCAAAATGACAAGAACAGCGTTCACAATGAACAGAGTTACAAAGTGACCAGAGTTCTGTGTCTAACACACAGCATATACCGTCCTTATATCCCCGTGCATCTGTCTCTGGTGCGTAAAGAATGACTGTAGCCGTCATTCTGTCTGAGAAATCAGAGATATATCTCGTCTGTAGAATGCTTCATGGCTCCAACCTTGCTTACAGTTGAGAAATGCAAAGTCATAACATTCTTAGCTGTCTCCAACACTGGAGGACTTATTTTAGGATATACACATATTTCAGAGGAGCATTGAAGGATTGAACAATTATTGAAAGAAAATCATTGTCTATGTAATTTTCCCATTACATTCCACCCTTTTGATTACAATTAATCATTGCACATATGAAAATTACTTAAATGACATGCAGGAAGAATATTGTGTGTGAGGGATTTAAACCTCTTAGTTTAAGCTATCACTGCATCTAGTCTAAAAGAAGGAATTCAGGACCATCATCCTTGAGTTGTAGTGCTTGATACTGAACTTTCTCAATAGTGAACAAAGAGGAAATCATTTTTTTGTATTAATGGGATAATACAACAAATATTTCAAAACAGAAACAGATCACAGAGATCACTGGACCCACAATTTCCCCATCCAAGCCTTCCACCCCTCCCCAAATATCCAAGCGCCCCAGTCCCACCCAGAAGAATTCCTGAGACAAATTTGCTACCGTAACTTGTCATTTTACATTAAACTCTTAAGGTAAAATGCAGTCAGTGCACAAATAGAGTTATTTAGGTTTAGCACGAGTGGTTTAATGGGTGAAGCCTGTTTCTGTGAGTGCGAATGAGCACACAAAACATAAGTCATTGATCCCTACATCACGTGTGAATTTGCTGATTGAACCCAGTTATACATTTGTTTATTTTCTCCTTTGTTAGGAGAAAGAACCCATGTATTTTGCACAATGTTAATCATTTGAGTTGATTTTGTCATTTTCGCACTGAAAGTAATCACATGGTTGTAACAGAAAGGTGGTTGATGTATTAGCTACTACCGTGAAGTTTGTTGTCCTAAAGTTATTGCTTTGTTTATATTTCTCGTACTCTGGTTTCCAGGACTGTCTATACGAGAAAGGTGAAGAGTGCTCTACTCATTTTACCCCTTTATTTGACGAGTGAAAACTGTGTGTCTGTGTATCGTGCATCAGTAGTAACATTAATGGGAGAAGAAGTGGTGTTATAATAAATGGTGTTGTCAGATTTAGCTCTATCATATCTGTCTAACAACCAAAATGCTACCCCCACAAACACAGACAGAAAACAAGAATACATTTATGTCATACACCATGTCTGTCTCTTCCTGTGTTCTTCCATCGTCACAGCAAGCCTGCTGCGGCCTTTAGGAAGGTGCTGTGTGTGTGTGTGGGTGGCTGGGCGATGCAGTACCGGGCTGTAGATAAGGCTTCTGGTGTAGTGGATTTCTTCCGGTCTCAGAGGTTCGTCCACTAGCACGTGACACACCATCGGAGTCAGTCTTTATCACTGTCTCGTTTCTGGTGTGTGTGTGTTGTTGGTGACACAGAACGCCGTCTGTCAGGTCACGGATTTCCAGGTGCCTGGCGGGACTGGCTTGTCCTCTGTCAATGGGACCCTCCTCATTGTGATGCGTGGATTCACGCAGCCCGCTCAGCAACCTTCGCTGCCATGTGGGTGACCAGAAGAACCTGGAAGGGACTTTGCCAGCGTTGGGATTGCCAGTTTTCCCTCCGCAAGTTGTTACGACCACGAAATCTCCTGGCTGCAGTGTGTGGAGCGGTCCTTCAGCTGGGTGGGGCAGGGCAGCAGAAACCTGGATTCTTATGGCAGAGAGCAGAAGACAGTTGTACACACTACTCAACATATCATGCTCACACAGAGCTGTGGAGGGAATGGGTGCTTTAGAAGCCTCTACCCCCACACTGGGTGGTTTGCCGAAAAGAATCTCAAAAGGACTGAGGTTACTGCGCGTTCTTACCCTCATTCGCATGTACATAGTTTTGTTCTTAACGTGCCGTTATTGCTTGACTACCGACTTGATATTCCCCATCTGGGAATGATTTCTGTCATTAGAGCTTTTGCTAACACTGAAGCAGTCTGTTTTGAAGCGGGAAACACCTCCACCCATTTTGAAAACATATCAACCATCACCAAACAGCACCTTTTCCCCTCTGACAGTGTGAGATCAACAAAATCCATCATGATATGCTCAAATGCCTGCTTTACAAAATTTTCCCTTTCTGCAAATGTTGTGAAGCCCTTTGTGTACCATGTTTTCGTTAACAATAATAGCACTCGCCCTTTTGACACATGGTCCCGCCCATGTGTCATCTTTGCAAAATGTGTGAAAAATGGTGTGGAAGTCAAGGTTTTGAAACTGGCCCCTGCCAGACACCCTCATTAAAAGGTGCACCCTGCACATTTCCACATTTCCACTGTATTCTGCAGCTACTGAATCTGGAAGTGAAAAAATCAGTCAGCTGCACCGTGTGTGCAGAACATTTGCATATGCCTAGCTAAGATGGAAGTCAGAAGGTCATTGATCAATTGGTGATGCAAAATGGGCATAGCATAAGACTTTAGGAAGTTTTGGTGTTTCCACAATGCCCCAAAATCATGTACAACTCCAAAAGCGTACCTGGAGTCCGTGTAGGTTGTTACTGACGAACCTTCAGCCAGTTTTACATGCTTCAGTGAGAGCAATGAGTTCAGTAGCCTGTCCCTGGCCAGTGTCAGGGCAGCGTGAGACTGACCCATCCACATACAAAACGAGATCTGAATTTGGCACCGGTGTGTCAGTCAGATCTGGACGCGGAGCACAGGTGTGTTGCAACTCTGCCAAACAGTTGTGCGGCTCACCCTCACCTGGCGCAGGCATAAGAGAAGCAGGGTTAAGTACTGTACATCGTTTAACAGTGACATTAGGCATATCAAGCAGACATGTGTGATACCTCAAATACCGCGCTGCAGATAAATGTGAAGATCGTTGCTCCAATAGGATCAGAGAAACTACATGTGGCACTAACAATGTTAAATGGAGCAAAAAATAGGCCACAGGCCAGAGCCTGTCACCGTGAGGCTGCAAGAGAACAGACGTCATGCAGCCCAAACGTCCATTCACCGTCTGAGTGAATGGTAGTTTAGGGTTTGGCAAACCTAAAGTGGGAGGGTTTCGAAAAGCTTTTTTAAGATTTACAAATGCCTGATCCACCTCGGTCGTCCACGTGACGCGGTCGTGTGCAGGCAAGTTGTTACCGTGTATTATGTCAGCTAAAGGTTGAACAAACTGAGCATAATTTGGAATAAAGAGAAGACAATAGGAACACATTCCTAGAAATGACATCATTTGTTCTTTTGTTGCAGGTTTTGGGAGGGAAACTATTGCCTCAATCCGAGATGGGAACAATGTTTTCCCTGACGCTGAAATATCATGACCCAAAAAATGCACTTCTTTTTCCCCAAATTGCAGTTTAGCTAAACTAGCTTTGTGCCCCTCTGCTGCCAGGTGACACTAAAATGCAATAGTGCAATAGTTAAGCTTTCCAGGCTCTCTCTCAATGCTTCGTTGTAGACAGTTGGGCTGTCAACAAATCCTTGTCCTAAACGTGTGAATGTGTATGCCTTACCATCACATAAAAAGGCAACCCAGAAGGGGCTGTCTTTGTCCACTGGAACACTGAAAAAAAGCGTTAGACAAATAAACAACAGAAAATATTGTGCCCCCCCCCAGGAATTCCTTGAAGAATAGTGTACGGGTTTGGTACGTTGGGTGCACGTGCGTGAACCGCTGCATTTACTGCTTTGAGGTCCTGAACAAAACGCCATTCGACCGGCTTTCCCTTATCACGAATTTTCTTGACAGGGATTGATTCGATTAGGCGTGCTAAACAGGTAAATCAGGACATGGGACAATAACTCCTGCTTTCAATAGAGAGTTAAAGTCCGGTCTGATTCCATTAATTGCTTCTTGTTTCAGTGGGTACTGATGTTTTTTGGGCCTGAAGTCTGAGCGCAGTGTGATGACAACAGGCTGACAATTTTTGATGAGACCCACGTCATATTTATGCGCTGCCCACAGGTGAGTCGGCACGTGGGACAGCAACGGTGAGATATCTGTGGGAGAGACATTCACAGCATTATTCAAAAGTGTGTGTGTGTGTTTCAGACTCTTTTATGCCGGAACACACTGTGCACAGCGGTCACAAGGTGTGACAGAAGCTTTTGATAAGCGCTCGTGGAGGGAGAGATAATTTTATCATTTCTCCATCCCCAGGATCAGTCCAGTCAGTCAGCTGGTCACAGTCCAGGACAAATTGTCCACTGAAGTTTCTCCACTGATCTGTGGGAGATTTAGACAAAGAGATATGAGCATATGAGTGCTGGATTCTGAAAAACAACTGCAACATGCCAGTATATGTAAGCACACTCCAGCTCATCTGCATCTTCTTTGAAAAAAATCTTCAACAAACACGACATCTGTTTCTGATGAGACAAAACAAGTGTAATGTAGGCTTTGTCCTGACATGAAGTCAGCAAAGGGTTAAATCACATCTCTGGCCTCATGCAGCAGGCTTGCAGCATGACCCAGAGAGATCCACCACTGAAAAAATCAGCTGAGATATGTGTGTGTGTGCAATGGGGGCTAAGGTAAGGAAAAGAGACATGGCAGTGTGGGTGGGGGTGGTGGCCAGGAGGGGAGGGGGGTTGGGTTGGGTGACGTTTAGAGTGAGGAAGCCAACAGCCACGTTGATGACCGCGCGTGGTGCAAGTGGAGTTAGTTACATTAAGAAGCAAAGCTTTGCTGAAAACAACAAAAAAGCTAATTGTATTCTGTGGTTGTGACTGCTGTATGAGTGTTAAGAATGGAAAAGGTTATGAGCGCTAAAATTTTTGATGGATTTCTCTTAGCGTTGCTTCACATCGCAGAGTTCTGCCAAAGATGCGCAAAACGTTTTGTAATGTTTTTTTGGAATTTGAGATGCGTTCTAATCGGCCGTCTTTCTCTTTTTTAGATTCGGGTCATCTCTCACTTTCTCTCTCTGACTCTGTGAGCGCGTGAGGAACATGGTGGTTTCTCCGAGGCTGCTTGCCCTGCCAGCCTCACACTTTTAGGAATCTTTGGCATTTGTTTCCAAAAAGACCATTACAGGATTTTCCCCAAACACATTAACAGCTGTGCTGTCTGTTGCAATGTTTTTGAGCATGCCCTCTGTTCAGAGTTGAGTTGGTATGCGATTATTTTCTGTTTGCAACGGGTGGACGTTCCAGGCCTGTCTAAACTGCTCCAGTCTTGTTTGAATCTCAGTAAGATAAACAATATGCATTGAAAATCTGTGGACATCATCTGGTTTTAGAACCTCTGAATCCTCTGAGTAGAACATAAGGTAAAAGTGCTGTAACACATGCAAAAATACATTACACCAAAGGCGTTCAATTCTCTGATTGTGAACTGATTGTCCAGTAATGAAACCTCTATGTTCAAGTCCTTGAACTAGATGCATGAATAAAGCCACAAAAATGGTTTTACCACCATGGTCATATCTGACCCTCTTGACGGTGGGGCGTAGAGGCATGTTGCTTTCAAAAACTGAGAAAGCACTGTCGTGGCAAAATTGTCTGTGCTGCAGTTGAGGTAAGTAATCAGATGGGTGTATTTGTCAATTGCACCATGAATCACAAAGCCTCATCTAGAAAGGTTGAACAACAAATATTACTTGAAAATAATAATACTGATTGACAGTAGTCTGGAAACAATATAGCTGTAAACTCCCAAGTTTTTCACTTGCTGAAGTTCTTTTCAAAATATAAAAGTATGACAAGTCTGGTAATAACCTTATGAGCTGCATCAATGTGCCACAAACTATTGGGGTGCGTGCAACAGGGCTCTTATCATCTGAAACAGATTTTTTAAAAGCTCTGAATTGACATGACATTCACTGAGCAATGGCACACACATGTGAATTAAATACAGCCTAAAGATAAAAGACCAATTACCTCATTTTCAGAATTAGGATATTGGCTCTGAAGTTGCCTAGCATGTTCTAGTTCACATCTATTGCAGACAGCATACTTCTAACGGGTATACCCATCAACTTTGACTTGTATAGACTTAGACTTAGACTTCTCTTTATTAATTCTTTTGGGATGACTCCCGCGAGGAAATTGAAAATTCCAGTAGCAGTTTTACAAGAAAAAAAAGACAGTATAAAGACAATAATAGTAATAATAATAAGAACAATAAGAACATTCGTCAAATAAAGATAAAAAGACCATAAATTATTATCAAAGTGTCAGTGTTGACTCCATTGTTAAAGTGATAAAGTGACCAGCTATTAATGTAAGTCCAGGTGTGTACTGTATGTATATATGTATGTATGTATTGTCCTCTCTGCCTTATTTCCTCCTCCCCCCGAGTGAGGAGTTGTATAGTCTGATGGCATAAGGGACAAAGGAGTCCTTGAGTCTGTTGGTCCGACACTTGGGAAGGAGCACCCTTCCGCTGAACAGGCTACTCTGGGTGCTGATGACGGTGTGCAGGGGGTGATTGGCATTTCCAGTAATGTCCAGCAGTTTGTCCAGTGCCCTCCTCTCTGCCACCGTCACCAATGAGTCCCCCCCCAGCACACCACAGTGTAAAAGAGGACACTGGTGACCACAGACTGGTAAAACATCCACAGCAGTTTGCTGGGGGGCTCTCCCTAGGGGGGTCTGGGGGTATGCCCCCCCAGGATTTGTTTTGAAAAATAAACCATTAAATGGCACTTTCTGGAGAGTTTTGTGCAAAGAAATTGAGAAATCAAGTCTTACATGATATGTGCAAAACTGTGGGGTTAAGAGCCTTTGCATTGTTGTAGTATCATCAGGTATTAGGGCATTCAGCATTTACATTAATGTTAATCAGTCATCACTTTATTGCACGTTTGATTACCTTCTTGTGATATAAGAAGTGACCCTTCAAGTAGCACATATTTGGCACATTAATGTGCCAAACATAATGAGCCACACGAAGAGACAGTAGCATATGTCAGTAGCAAGCTGAGAAGATTTGAACAGGTCCAACTCACACAAATTTCCTTCTCCCTTTCTCTCTCTTGACTACCACACTCACCCCCACCCACACACACACGGTTCTCAGTGTAGGGACCAGAGACCCAAAGGTAAATTAATGTTGGTCTACCAGAGGGATCAACTAGGACCACTGAAATTCTAAAGAATGAGAATCACTGATTTACATAAATTCTAATCCTTTAAAACTAAATAAATAGAAATAACCATTTTTTGGACACCAGAGGGACTGGTGGCCAAACCTCTTTAGATTAGGCAGTGAGGGAAATGTATTCTTCAATCAAGGCCTTTCCCCAACACAAGGTCCAGCAGAAAATAGACTGAAAAATAAGACAAAAGACACAGCGTAGCTCATGTTGCGCATGTGTTATATCACAACCTTTCTCAGTAATGTTTGGCCCTCATCCTCTGTGCCCCCCTACTGTATTTACGTTTTTGGGAAAATAAAGACTATTTGTTCATTTTATGAAACATGGAATTATTTACAGTTTAATTTAAAGATGCACAGAGGTTAGAGAAGCACAATAGTGGCCCAGTATCTGCCCCCATCATACATTAATTAATTTGAATGAATTTATAAACCCCTGGACTTCATATAGCTCAGATGTGCTTCATCAGATTTCTGCTCATGTTTACAACTTTGTGCACATTCTAAATATAACTCCTCCCATCTCTGTTGTCCGAGATTTGGAGAGTTGTAATATAGGCTGCTGTGCATGTTATTTCTCCGTTGATATGGTAGTATCTCACTCAGACCGCCTGACAGACACAGAGGCCCATTTGGGTCTCTGGGCTCTGACAAAGTTTAGAGGAGGCTGTACACTGCTCTTCATCGGAGGTCTATGCACAGATGCAACGCGTCACTGTCCACAGCAGAGCGAGTCCATTAAAATGAACTGAAGTTGCTACACTACCAGCCGCGCTGCTCACCTCTATTGTTACAGAGAGAGTGGTCACAAAGCGACGGACGGGTCTGTGATACTCAGAGCTACTCAGAGATACTTAGTTTGCGACATTTCAAAACTTCCACAGACAGGGAGCGTTCTTGAACCCCATCGCAGTCTCTGAAGGCACAACTAGTTGATCATAAGTGGCTCAACAGGTAGATCTATAGATAAACTCATCTTTCAGAAATTTGACCGACCGGGTTGACACTTCAGCGTGAGAAATTGGAGGTGTGGCATGTGAGCGTGTGAAACCAGTCAAATGTGTGTGTCTCACGGCCAATGCGTGAGAGTTGGCAGCCCTGGTGTTGTCCAGTCCAGTTTATTGTCCAGCCACAGCCCGAGGTATTTGTATGATTTATCTGCCTCCACCTCAACTCCCTCTAGCAGGACCGGTCGTGGTCTTGGTCTGGACCTCCCAAAGTCAACAACCAGCTCCTTCGTGTTGAGCTGTAGGCAGTTAGTGCAACACCAGAGACCTGTGACCTGTGATGGTCCTCACACCTTCCCAGATCTCCCTCAGCTTCTGCTCCACCTTTCTCCTGTAGCTGTCCTTAGCTTCCCTCACACAGTGTTTCACCTCCCGTTGCGCTGCCCTCATGGCCTCCCTGTCCCTGCTCTTGAAGGCAGCCTTCTTCTTGTTGAGGACAGCCTTGACCTCCCGTGTTACCCATGGCTTGTTATTAGGGTAACAGCGGACAGTCTTGATGGGGGAGACCACGTCTGCACAGAAGTTCAGGTAGTCCGTCAGACAGTGTGTCATCCCCTCTATGTCCTCACCATGCGGGTCGATCAGCACATCCCAGACTGTGGTGTTGTAGCAGTCTCTCAGGGCACTTTCCATCTCAAGGGACCACCTCCTGCTGGTGCAAGTTGTCACCGCCGGCTGTTTTTGGACCAGGGGGGTGTACAGTGGCTGTAGGTGAACCAGGTTGGGATCAGACTTCCCCACTGGGGGGAGGGGAGTCGCTCTGTATGCATCCCTTACATTAGCATACAGGAGATCAATTGTCCTGTTGTTTCTGGTAGGACAGTCTACAACATTTAGAAATGATAAAGAGCATCCCAGTATTTCAGCAGTTTTGCAATTGTATGGTCTTGCTTTAGCAGAAATCAAATGTGTTCTCTGGTAACATCAATGGCTGGTTGGCCTCTTCTCCCTACAAAAAAGTCAACTGAGTTTCTTTCTGCTTTTGAGTTTGTTGTTTGTGTCTGGTTATAGCAAATGTTCAATACTTCCAAGATTTCTTTCACAGTTTTCAATAGAACGATGTTCGCTCTCTTCAAAAATCCCCTCTGTGAGGGCTCGTTCAATGGCATGCCATTTTCTGGTGTTTGTTATTTCAATTACAGCCAACGCTATGACATAAATAAGGAAATGAACCCACTTCTTTGATTATGGCGGGGAGGGGAAATTACGTATTTATGGATATCTAAAATAGAGCAACGTCATGCACAGTAATTTGCACTAGTCATAATGATGTTTGAGAAATTTTTCATTTTGCCTAGTCAAAACTGAATTACAGATATCTGCAATTGTCATTTAAGATGTGTGACGAGTTGAATGTCGTTTTCAATGACGTCATTGTGGATATCTGTAATTCAGTTTTGCCTAGTCAAAGTCTCATGATAACACTGCAGCTGTCAGCGGACTGGATCCATACTTCTCCCCCGATGGAGTCACATGAGACCAGTCCTGAATATTCCTAAATCACACACATGTATCCCCTGTACATGGGGGCAGTTCCTTTTCACCTAGTGTATTCAAATCCATTCTCATTGGTCCATCGTTGGCACGGTAACATGTTGAGCACATCTTTGCTGTCCAATGAGGAAAGACATGGCTCTAAACTTTGAGGTAGTTTTCGGTCACATATCAAAAGGTTCTATCATATAAATGAGAAATTCTAACAAAAATACAGTTAATAAACATTGTATTGTCTTAGCCTTGTCTAAGACACCAGGGGGTCGGAGACAGAAGGTTACTTCCTGGTGTGAGGTAAAAGGCTTCTTTCTATATGTTAAATGCCAGACTTGATCTGATCAATTCTTTAGAGACAGAGGAAGAGAGGGGGAAGGTGAGAGACAGTAGGGCCGTCTTGATCTACTCTTCACAGAGACAAAATGCATATTATCCTAACCTGACTGCATCATGTCATGGTCCCCTATCGTCTATATTTTACAAGGGCGGGGCTCCATTAAAGTCTATGGGACTTCCCTGCACGTTAGAATAATACTCCGAGGGGTGCCAAATACGTTGAAAAGTTACGCCAAGGGGTCTTGACCAAGCATCCACATGTTACTACTTGGGAGTGAGAACGTGTTGACATACAGTATATTGTATAAAGTTAAGTTGCATATTAAACTGGGCCTACAGTAACAAGCAGCCTCAAGTATACATACCTTGTTAGTGCATAGAATGCTAAGCAATTAAAATAACCAATTAGTTGGCATGATTTTATAAATTGTGTTTTAATGTTAAACATACATGTGGCACAGTGGATCCTTAGGATTAACTGTATCTGTTGACGGCTACCCAATTTTTATTTTACTTTTTTCACAAATAGGCTGACTTATATTTGTCAATAATATTTTCATGTTTTGTTCAAGACATTTTAGTTTTATAATAAATTATTATAATTTGGTGCCCCCCCCTTCCAGTAATTTAGAGAACCCCTTGTTAAAGATCTCTGACTTAGTATTTGTAATATACAGGCCTTGCGAAAGTATTCGGCCCCCTTGAACTTTTCAACCTTTTGACACATTTCAGGCTTCAAACATAAAGATATAAAATTTTTATTTTTTGTGAAGAATCACCAACAAGTGGGACACAATTGTGAAGTGGAACGAAATCTATTGGATATTTTAAACTTTTTTAGCAAATAAAAAACTGAAAAGTGGTGCGTGCAAAATTATTCGGCCCCCCTTGCGTTAATACTTTGTAGAGCCACCTTTTGCTGCGATTACAGCTGCAAGTCGCTTGGGGTATGTCTCTATCAGTTTTGCACATCGAGAGACTGACATTCTTGCCCATTCTTCCTTGCAAAACAGCCCGAGCTCAGTGAGGTTGGATGGAGAGCGTTTGTGAACAGCAGTTTTCAGCTCTTTCCACAGATTCTCGATTGGATTCAGGTCTGGACTTTGACTTGGCCATTCTAACACCTGGATACGTTTATTTGTGAACCATTCCTTTGTAGATTTTGCTGTATGTTTGGGATCATTGTTTTGTTGGAAGATAAATCTCCGTCCCAGTTCCAGGTCTTTTGCAGACTCCATCAGGTTTCATCCAGAATGGTCCTGTATTTGGCTGCATCCATCTTCCCCTCAATTTTAACCATCTTCCCTGTCCCTGCTGAAGAAAAGCAGGCCCAAACCATGATGCTGCCACCACCATGTTTGACAGTGGGGATGGTGTGTTGAGGGTGATGAGCTGTGTTGCTTTTACGCCAAACATATCGTTTTGCATTGTGGCCAAAAAGTTTGATTTTGGTTTCATCTGACCAGAGCACCTTCTTCCACATGTTTGGTGTGTCTCCCAGGTAGCTTGTGGCAAACTTTAGACGAGACTTTTTATGGATATCTTTGAGAAATGGCTTTCTTCTTGCCACTCTTCCATAAAGGCCAGATTTGTGCAGTGTACGACTGATTGTTGTCCTATGGACAGACTCTCCCACCACAGCTGTAGTTCTCTGCAGTTCATCCAGAGTGATCATGGGCCTCTTGGCTGCATCTCTGATCATTCTTCTCCTTGTCTGAGCTGAAAGTTTAGAGGGACGGCCAGGTCTTGGTAGATTTGCAGTGGTCTGATACTCCTTCCATTTCAAAACGATCGCTTGCACAGTGCTCCTTGGGATGTTTAAAGCTTGGGAAATCTTTTGTATCCAAATCCGGCTTTAAACTTCTCCACAACAGTATTACGGACCTGCCTGGTGTGTTCCTTGGTCTTCATGATGCTCTCTGCGCTTTCAACAGAACCCTGAGACTATCACAGAGCAGGTGCATTTATACAGAGACTTGATCACACACAGGTGGATTCTATTTATCACCATCAGTCATTTAGGACAACATTGGATCATTCAGAGATCCTCGCTGAACTTCTCGAGTGAGTTTGCTGCACTGAAAGTAAAGGGGCCGAATAATTTTGCACGCACCACTTTTCAGTTTTTTATTTGCTAAAAAAGTTTAAAATATCCAATAGATTTCGTTCCACTTCACAATTGTGTCCCACTTGTTGGTGATTCTTCACAAAAAATAAAAAATGTATATCTTTATGTTTGAAGCCTGAAATGTGTCAAAAGGTTGAAAAGTTCAAGGGGGCCCGAATACCTTCGCAAGGCACTGTATTTATTCAGAAACTGGTGCTTGTGTAGGTTGTATTTTTATGCTTAGGTTTATGTTTTTTATTAAACAGAATTTGTATTGGCTTTTTCAAGTTTACTACTCAAATAAGTAAAAGACATCAGCAATTGTGTAGTAGTAGTCTACATTTATAAATGTGAGGGTATGTGAATGTACTGTCACCATAACTGCAATGACATTTAGTCTTGGTGTTCTTTGCATTAGTTGTCCTTTAAAGTTTCCATGGCAATGAGTGATTGCCTATCTTAAAGTCTTTTATATTGCACCTCCCACCAGTCAAGCTACGTAAAACAGCAGTTGACTTCAACACAATTTTTAGTTAAAAGGTACAGGTGGGATCAAGAGAGAAGTATAACATGTATTCTGTGACCAACAGATTCACACTGTTTAAGTCAGTAATATGACAGTATGTAAAACTTCACAGCAACATAAAGCAGCTTTGGCATCAGTTCATTGAAAAGTCAGAAGTCCTTTTTATTACAAAGATTTAATGTTAAATATCCACTACAGAATGAATTATATTCCTTCCTCTCACAGGCAGGTTTATATGGAATTTCTTTAACAAAATAAATAACCACAACCCTAATGTCTGAGAACAGTACCTAAAAGTGTGTGAAACGTGTGACAATCAGTCTGAAAGCATGACAACTTGCACTCCTGACAAAACGGCTAATTACTTTTCTCATGCAGAGTGTAAAATAGTTTAAAGAAATGCAAATGTTCAAAGAGCATTTATATTTATTATAGTAACTATAATAGTTCCAAGGCCAGTGTCTAACAAAGATGCATACCTTACTGGCATTGGCCATTCATGACTGACCGTACCAAAACATAAATGTACATTATTCTTTGACTTCTGTAAAAAGTATGCTTAATTTCTTCCAAACCGTACTTCAGGCAACAAACATCCCTTTGAGCTTCTGATAATAGCTTGAGTTTGGTTGTTTTCTTTTACAAATGTGCATAAATTAAAGGGTTGAAGGAAACAAAGACGGAAGGACAAATATAGCTGCTGCTGCTTTTGCTGTTTACATCCAGCAGGACCAGGCTCTCTAAAAATGACTCAGAAAATCAATTCCTCATTCCCTTTTCTGTCACTTTCAAGTGATAAGTTCTCGTCTTAAAATGAAACTCTAACAAAATATGTTTTGGACTTTATGAAGCACAAAAGCAGCCGCTATGCCCTCTTTAATTTTTGGCACATTGGTAAATATGAACCAGAAGCTCCAGCAAAAAGCAACAAAATGATTCTTGTTGTATTCTGTCAGTCACTCACGCTTTATCCAGTGTGTGCTATCTTTTAAGATTGCCATACCTATTGTTAAATAGCCACATAGTATTTACAGTTCCTGTGCCCTTTCTCCTGGATCACTGTTGTGAATGAATATAGTTGAGCAGGTCATTAGATATTTTTAAATATCTATTTTAAAGCTTATGCCAGAAAACAATGCTTTTGTTTAGTGTAGTATGTAAGAAAATATGAATAACTTTTGTAACTGTTGTCTTAGTAGGGTTGGGTATCGTTTGGGCTTTTGCTTACCTGCCTAAACGTAAATATATATAATATATTTATGATGTATATATATAAAATATAAAAAAGAAGCACAAAACGACAGTTGGCGACATTAAAGAACGGCTTGTTTATTGCTAAGGCCATATTGTCAAAATTAAATGATTGATTAATAATGTAATAACATTACCTTATAAAAATTGGTATTTCACCAGTAAATTGCTGGTAAACGACAAAGCACCAGATGGGAAAAGGGTATTTTACAATAACTTAAAATGCACCATATGGCTGTCGAGTTTCAAGTGAACGCACAGTCAGTGTTCGAGTCTTCTACGGCGAAACACAGCTGCACTTCACACCCTTTAACGTAAGCCGTCTGCATTTTAACCATTGTGTTTAATCCAGCTGCTAACTAACGTAGCGTCCCGTGCAGCGCTGCTTTTTTGGCACCGCGTTTTGGTACCCAACCCTATGTATTAGTCTCTTTAGTTACTTCTAAAATACTTTAAAGCTTGAATACTCTTAACGGCTAGGGACTTCTAAACTAGTGACTATAAAATCCTTTTATTTTTTTGGTTTGAAGATTATTATTTTAATTTTTTTTGCCTGTTTTTTGACAGGACAGCTGAAGACATGGGGGGGGGATGACATGCGCAAAGGGCCATACGCAGGTCGGAGTCAAATCCCCGGCTGCTGCGTCAAGGAGTAAACCTTTATATACGGGAATGCTCTACCAACTGCTACCCGGGGGCCCCTTTTATTTTATTTCTGTTATTAATACTTATTATAGGTTTATGATTATTGCATCTTATCTATTTCACTCACTAATGCTTAGACTGATGGAAAAAATATCTTGGGACTACTTAGGCAGAGTTAGGGTAGTTAGGTTTTTCTTTTCTTTTTCTTTTGGGAATTAATTGAACTGAAAAAACAGAATGAAAAAATTCATGGGCACAACAGCATCTAGCACGTCTCTGTTTCTCTTCCCTCTGTCCAGAATCCCCCCTCCATCTTTTTTCTCCTCTCTCACCCTACCTCACGCTCTTCCCTCATCCCTCCTTTTTTCTCCTTTCTCATGCTCTTCCCTCATCCCTCTATCCCATGAGCATGGTCCTGTCTGCGGCGCTGACCCTCAGTCCCTCTCCTCCTGGCTCCGGGTGAATCAGCTCCCTGGACATGGCCTCCCTCCTCCTCCCCGTCCTCGGCTCCCTCCTCCTCCACCACATGCTCTCCGTCCTCTTCGTCATCCTCCTCACTCTTCTCAGAGTCTGACTCATCTGAGTTGTCCTCTTCCAGGTAGCGGTAGCCTTTGACCTGCGGGAACACAAATGATATATTATGAACGACAGAGGAGAGAAGTTGCTCTTAAGTAAAAACCTTTTAGTCACCAGTAAAATGTTTTATAATCAAGCTCTGACTATAATAAGATTTTAAGGATTTTTTCCCCCTTAGATGGCTGGTATGCAGGAGTGCAGGATGTTTACAGGAATTCAAATCTCACTACACACCAGATCTCTGTTATGGGGCATTCACACACATTTACCGCAGGGTGGTGAAGCGGGGGGAGTGTCAACGAAACGGCCCAGTCGCGTGATGTTCTGACTTTATATTTCACAATTATTGTTTTCCTTTGGATGGAAGATTGATGCTTCCAACCACACTTGAAGGCAGCTTTATTTCACAGGAGTGAGAGAGAGAAAGAAAAGAGAGGAGCAAGACATAGCGAGTGCTTTGTTGTTGCAGGAAACATTCAGCTGTTACACTCTCAAACCGCAGCTCAAAACACACAGACAAGTCTGATTGCCTGTTACATGATTGGCCCCCGCCGCGTGACGTGGCTTTTTTCCTGATGAGTTTTTAGTTTTTTGTGTTCACCTTAGTACAACCCTAACCCATGTGGCTACAGGATGGGGCCCTGGTTTTGCTTCTATATGAATAAGAACAATGAAACAACTTCACAGCAGTAGTGAAGATAAATAATGAAATAAGTAAGAAATAAGTAAGTATAAGATAAGTAATAAAACTTTGTAAATACACAAGGAAGGTAACCACAGCAACAGCACTTCAACTTTGTGCTATATTACTAGAATAAACCATTAGTTCAAAATGAGCTAACATAAATACATTAAAAAAAAAATACTGCTTCTCTTTTTGCCTATTCAAATAAAAATTATACAAGGGTGATACTACACCTTTTGAAGGCATACAAAGTCACAGAATCCTTCGTGTAATAATAATTTGTGTTTTCCAAAAACAAAACACTCTTAAAATGACATCTTAACTTTTTCCTTCACTGAATAGATATTTATGCAAATATATTTTATTAAAAGATTTAAAATTTCTACATCAAAGTAGTCATGTTTGTACGTACAGTTGTGTTCAGAATAATATAGTGAATAACAGTGTTATGTTAAAAAGTAAAAAATGCCCAAAATCCTTAGAATAGCTTTTAATTCCACAATATCAATGCAAATTCATATTGCATATTCAATTTCAAATCAAAACATGATCAAAATTGATCAAGTTTGTGTTCTACCTTTACAGAAAGTGAAGAAAAAGGAATATTAGGCTGTTCAAATAAATAGCAGTATTTGCATTTTTCTTTACAAACTCAAACATTTACTGTATAAAGTGAAAAATGTCCCAAGGGTTTGCTTTACTTCAAATCACTGCACTAATATTTAATTGCATAACCATTATTTCTGAGAACTGCTTCACATCTGTGTTGCATGGAGTCGACCAACTTCTGGTATCTGTGAACAGGTATTCCAGCCGAGGACGAACTACTGTACATTCCACTGCATTACTGGGTTCTGCCTCAGAAACAGCATTTTGATGTCACCCCACAAGTGTCCGGAGACTGGGCTGGCCACTTTATAACACCAACCATGTTCATCTGGAACAAGACCTTGCTTGCTTACTGGTGTGTTTTGGGTCCTTGTCTTGTTGAAAGACCCATTTTAAAAGGCATTTCCTCTTCAGCATAAGGCAACATGACATCTTCAAGTGTTTTGATGTATTGAAACTGATCCATGATCCCTGGTATGTGATAAATAGGCCCAACACCACGGTATGAGAAACATCCCCAACATTTCCCATTTTTTCCCACATCGTTCAGGCCGTCGATGCCATTTCAAGGCATTTGAAATCATTTTGGCTCAGCAGCCTATCATTTTCTGCACTTCTTTATATGTTTTCCCTCTCTCCAATCAACTTTTTAATCAAAGCCTGCTGTTCCTCAGAGCAATGTCTGGAACGACCCATTTTGCTAAGTATTTCAGTGTGAAATGCACTATAACCAGCATGCACAACATTTGCTTCCTTCCTTAAATATGAGCCATAAGTGACACCTGTTTCTTCTCAGAATCAATCACCTCACTAACTGAACACGACACTGCTATTATTTTGAACATGCCCCTTTCAATTACAGATTCAATTACACAGAATGAGCAGCATGCATGTCATGACTGTTGGGTCTGTTAGTTTTCTGTTACTCTACAACACTTACTAGTAAATTATTTGCCACTTCTACCAAAAACTATGATTAATGAGGTTAGTAATGTTGGACTGCTATTATTTTGAACACAACTGTACATTTCTTAAATTGAGATTAGGCACACAGAAATCTTCTCCATTCAGCAGATGAATGTGAAACATTCAAATAAAGGTGCAAATAATGCTTTTTTTCTGAAAGTACAATAATGCAGCACATGTACAAACTGATTCTGTTTTCTTCTTCATGTCACACAGACAGCAATATTTGTTTTACCATAGTTGGATCAATGGAAAATGAATTCCTATATGCAACTTGTTCGGTAAACTACACTAGAATGCATTCGTCTTACACTGTGAATGGTGCGCTTTAATCTTTGGCCGGCAGAATGAATCTGCTAAGGTTGATCAGGCTGTCATTAGTGACTAGTCTTACTCACTGGATGTAGACAGTTGGTATAAGCCTGTCATTGGCCGCCTATTTCAGACGGAATTTCTCCCCCCATTCCCCTTTCTCTGCTATCTTTTTTGCAAAGGCACGGTTGCTGGATCCGCTGATTGGTTTAAAGAAATACAAGCATGCCAGAGGGTTTCCCCCCCTATACCTGTAAATGGTAATAGGTGCATTCAGACCAATCTCCAGCGCTGTGCTGTGGCGATAGGTCTGGCAATGCAATATTTGTGCCCGACTGTGATTGGTTACCTTGTGCCGTGGCCGAGGGATGCGAGGTAGTCTGAAAGGCACTTTACTGGCCAGCCGACGCTCCATCACCCAATAACAATAGCAGGCCAGCAATAAAGTGGCCAACAGGATGGAGAGTTTGGCCTGAGGATGGAGATACAAACGGTTGAAGAAAGGAATAAGTAGGTAAATAATGGTATACTTGAGACACATTAAACATTCTGTAAACACACAGATACACACGCACAGAGACACAAACGCAAACACACAGAATCACACAAACAAAATCACACAGGGACAGACAGACAGACACACACACACACACACACACACACACACACACACACACACGGAGAAAAACGCACACACAAACACACAGAATCACACAGGGACAGACAGACAGACGGACACACACACACACACACACAATACCCTCATAGGCAGGTGGGACCAGAGGTAGACTATGAAGATGGCAATGGCCTGCCACCAGTGATAGATGGTATACACAAAGTCGAGGCGTCTTTTTCCTCAGCGTACAGCATACCGAGCAGAACTATCACACACAGAGAGACAGAGTGTTCATGCTGACATGTCATGTGTTAACAAAGTTAGTGTAGAGTATGGCTGCTTAATTAAGGAAAAAAGTCATAGTGACGATTATATTGGTCAATATTAAAAATTGCAATCATTTAACAAGGTTGCTCATTGACTTCGGAAAATGTTGCAATTATGGTACTTAATACACAGTAAAACAGTTAAATCAACAATGAAAACACCTTGGACTGTGACCCCCCCCCCTCCCCCCCGGTGTTAAGTACGTACAAAACCTCGACCACAGCCGTTACTCACTGCTAACGCCCGTCTTGTTCAGGGCGGTGCCGAGTCCCCACAGCGCTATGATCACCAGCAGAGGGCCCAGATACTGTGTACTTCTCTCATCTGGATGTGGACACAGTGAAAAGCAAAGGAGAACCACCAGCAGCACGACATGCACAGCAGCGCCCCCCCATCAGACACACCCAGCGCGGAAGGCGCAGGAGGCCAAGGCAGAGGGACGAAAAGATGGAGCAGGACAGGCCGTAGACCAGTATAAGGAGCCACAGTTTATGCAGGCCCAAAATGCAGACGCCATAGGACTGTGGAGGGAAAGAATGAAAAGTTGAAAAGTATTTTCTCTATATTTCCTGTCCTTATTACTAGGGTTGGGCATCGTTTTGATTTGAACAATTCTGATTCCAATCCCGAATCCTACTTATTAATATAATCTGACATTATGGGATTAATTATTTTGCTTTTCAAACTACCCAAAAACACACAAAAAAAAACGCAAAACCAATTCTACTGTCCAACAAACTCCATTGACAGCGCAGTACCAGGGAGAATCCGCTGACGGCAAACAGCACTTCAAATCCGCTGTAGATAAAGAAGGGGCAGAGCAGTCGCAGCCGGTAGTCTCTCAGGTGTTTGAAGGGCAGCTGAAAGATGTTTCCCCAGCCGATACTGCGGAGGTCGATCTCTTCTGTCGGCCGGTAGGCAGCACCACACAGCACAAGGAACTGCGGGTTCAAAGCAATCCATTTATTTGGAATGATTACTATGGTATGTATGGTATTGTATGTGCTTTGCCTTGAAAAATAAGGCAGCTCTACCCACCCTATTGTTGGACAAAATAATCAACTGCAAACCAACACATACTAAAAAAGCCTTTGTATTCCTCTTAAAGGTACACTAAGAGTTCCTGCATGACGTCACTTCTGATGACGTTTTAAGTAAATTCTACACAAAACAGAGCAAGCTCGTCCCTCTCCCCATGTTTCCGTAACTGTAATGGATAACTGAAAAAGAGCTGTTTTACAGTTAACGCATTCCAGTGCGCACACCAATGTGACGTCAAAATTATGTAGATTTTTATTTTTTTCAGCAGCACGCAACAAAACAGAAACAGGAAGCCTGAACGAGCTCGAGGGTAACCGGATGCCAAGACTCTCAAAGTGACTGCAAGTCTCTCTTGTAAACTTCCTGGGTTAAGATGAATTATTTTATGGTAAATGAAAGGCTTGATCCGACCAAGTAGGTAATTGAAACAAATCAAAGCATTTACGGCAATGCTGCTGCCAGTTCACCTTTTTCTTCTCCTTCTAGTCCATTGAAAGAGCAATGTTGGTAGTGTTTGTTCATTAGCGCCACCTCTGTTCAGGAGAAGACTGCAATTAGTATCGCGACCACCACGTAGGAGTATAAACTAAAGTTACGGCGCTCTTATGACGTCACATTTGCGCACGTCAGCTTGGCTGCGTCTACTGAGCCCTTACATGTCACTAACCCCCACCCCCTCCCCCAACCATCTTTGTAGGTGATTGACTGGAGTGGCTTGTTGCATTTTGGTGCCTATCCTGGGCCTCTAGTGTTTGTTTACGACCTCTGTGTAGTCTCTAGCCACCAAGCTTTTTCACAGTGTATCCATGAGGCAGGCAGCTAGCGGATCAAGGAGAGATGCCTACGATTTGAGACCAAAATGAAATTGTGCCGACAACATGCAGGAACTCATAGTGCACCTTTAAGCCTTGCAACGACCAATAGAAAGCCAAGCTGGGATAAATACATGAGCCAATCTACAAAAAACTATTTTCTGTACATTTACAACAATCCATGACTCAAGCCAGCCATCTAAATTGCTCTAAATTCTACGAAGGTGTCTATGGATCTGAGTGTATTACGTTATAGTAAAATGTTGCACTTAAAAGTAGATTTGCATACTATTTTTGATGAAGTTGCTGTATTTGCATGATTTTGCCCTTTTTGGGTTGTTCATGGCTGAATGCACTTAAGTGTAAGTAGCTTTGGGTAAAGGGATCAGCTAAAGGAATGTAATGTAAAAGACTGGTTGCCCAATGGATGCTGAGAAAGGTTCAAGCCCTGTGCTTCGCTCAACAGTCTACGTGATTTGTCCTCTGTGTGTCTGGAACATATTTATATTTATAAAAGCTTAAAAGCTACTCTAATCTTTATTTTTATATTAACAAATGGCCGTGTGTAGTGTGAATAAGGTGGCTTGTAACAACCAACCCACAAAGAATAATCATTAGCCGTTCATTATTTTAGTTTTACAGCCTTTATTGTCACTGTTTTGGTTCACTCTTACAGCTCTCATCATTGTTGTTTCCAGCAACAGGCAACTGATTTCATTTAAAAAAGCTCAAAGTCCACCAAATGCCCACTGCCCCACAAGTTACAGCAGACAGACAGAGTTAGTGACTATTTAAAATCGCTAGAAAGGCAAGAAACATGACTCCAAATGAATGTCTATGTTGCTTGTTGAGCTCGGCTATATGGAGAAAATCAAACAGCACTATATACAACATCAATGTTGATATTGCAACTAGGCCTGCACGAATTGTGGAAAAATATGCACGATGTTTTTTGCTTAGAAATTATATCACAATTCTCTGCTTCGATTTTTTTGACCATGACAAAACAAAACAAATTGGCAGTAACAAACAGATTTTTTTTGGGCACCTATAGCACATTGCTTATCACCACAAGCCTGTAAACATAGAGGCTTCAATGAAGAGAAGGGAGCGCTTTGCAGCGCTCGAGAAAGCTTTAACACCTAATTTATACAGTCTATGTTTAAAACTCACAAAAGAAAGTAGTAGCGTTTGTGATGTAGTCGGCTCGTAAAATTAAATGAGAATCAAAGTCATAAAAAAAAAAATTTAAATATATTTTTTTAAATCAAAGTTATTTAAAAGTTAAATTGTGAACAGGGTGAATCGAGAGAGCGATTTTATAACGATTAATCATGCAGGCCTAATGGCCATATGCAACGATATTGTAGGGTTGACAATTGGTGCTTACACAAAACATTTACATGAGATTTCAGATAAATAGTCATCAGTAATGTAAATACAACAACTAAGTGGGTAGAAGCAAATATAATAAAATAGCTACTAAGTCTGGTAAGTTCACATTACTTTACTGTAATGAAGCTTTTAAAAACAGGAAAAGACAACACTTATTACACGATATTAGGATATCCAAAATTTAAGACGATATCTAGTCTCATGTATCGAAGCCGATTATAATATCGATATACAGTACTGCCCAGCCCTAGTTGATTGTTTGTCAAACACTCCCTGGCCACTTAATTTAGGTTCACCTATACAATCTCTAGTACAACAAGCTCTGAAATGTATTCTACAAAGCTTATGGACAGTTGTTGCCAAAACTTTCAAAGAGGTGTTAAGTCCAGTTCAACTGCTGCAAACTACAACGTCAAAAGTAAACAGAGTTAAATGATTACCTGCCAACTCCTGTATACAAATGACATGAATTACAATTTCCTTCCAGTTCTAATGAAGGCCACTAGGCTGAAAAACTCGGATTTTTGTTTGACATGGCTATAATTAAATGGTGAAAGACCTTATTAAGCTACATTTTTGGTTTGGTATAAAATTCTAGTACATGGTAAATAAGCATTGCTCCTGAGCTTTTGTTTCCTGTTTCTTTCCACGAGTTGAGAAATGTAGGACAGACACAAGACAAGCAGATTAATACAAAATACATGTAAACCATCTAAACACACTGAATTATAGGGAGTCAGAGGTGTACAGTGGTGCTCATAAGTTTACATGCCCATGCTTAAGTTGACTAAAAAGAGGAATAAAAAAAATCATGTTTTGGAAATTGATCTTAATGCCTTAATTAAAAAATGAGGTAAAATCCAACCTTTAAGGACACCAGTTTTCTTTGGGAATGAATAATGTATTGTAAGTAAATAAATGTTTTTCCTTAAAATACAGGGGGCATAAGTATACACACTCCTATGTTAAATTCCCATAGAAGCAGGCAGATTGTTATTATTAAAGGCCAGTTATTTGATGGATCCAGGATACAATGCATCCTGATAAAGTTCCCTTGGCCTTTGGAATTAAAATAGCACCCCCCCCCATCACATACCCTTCACCATACATAGAGATTGGCATGAGGAACTTTCCATAAAATCATCTCTCAATGCAGATCAATCCAACTATTAGTCTAACTGAAATACAACCATGCCAATCTCTATGTATGGTGAAGGGTATGTGATGATGGGGGGGTATTTTAATTCCAAAGGCAAAAGGGAACTATATCAGGATGCATAGTATCCTGATCCATGAAATAACTGGCCTTTAATAATAAAAATCTGCCTGCTTCTATGGGAATTTAACATAGGGGGGTGTATACTTATGCCTCCACTATTTTAAGGAAGAACATTTATTTACTTACAATACATTATTCATTCACAAAGAAAATTGGTGACCTTAAAGGTTGGATTTTACTTCATTTTTTAATTAAGGCATTAAGATAAATTTTCAAAACATGATTTTTTTATTCCTCTTTTTAGTCAACTTAAGCATGGGCATGTAAACTTATGAGCACCACTGTATGTGTGTGTTTGTTGGGGAGTTTGAATCTTACGATGATCATGGCAAGGAAGGCGAAGCCCATCAGGACACTTTCCACCTGGATGAGCAGCATGGAGCGCGGCAGGTTAGTAAGCACGGTGGTGTTGAAGCCGGGGATCACGCCACTGATATTTGCTCCTGTTAGAGGAATAGGACAGCTCAGCCATTAAACAAAAGACGATGGGAAACAACCAACACCTCCGACACAGCCTTGAATACCATAAGCGTCTGCCTGTGACACATGAAATATCATCTCTGCATTTACATTTGCCAATAATCATTACAAGCAGCTTAAATATTAAAATTGGAGTAGGTAAGACTTATAAAAAGAACTGTCATATTTGCTGAAACTGTCCCTATGTTTGAGTAGAACTACATGAAGCAGGTCATTGAAAAAAAGAAAATCCGGCTCATCTGGCACCACCTACAGCCTGTAGTGCAATTTGCAAAAATCCACTGCTTCCCTGTTCAGATGCACCAATCAGGGCCAGGGGAAGGGGGGGGTCGTCTAACTGCTTGTCAATCGCTGCTTATGCACATGCATTCACTCTCCCCTTGTGGGGGAGGGGCTAAGGAAAACGTTTTGGGGCTTTAACAGAAAGGGGGGGGGGGAGACTGAAAAGTTGTCGATGTCCACACTGTTTGGCTGGATCTTCGCAATCCTACCTAGAGCACCTTTAATTTAATGGATAACTGAGACCATGGTTTTGTATTTTGTAGTTCACATCACAGAAAGGCCACTTTATATACTGTATCTCCTTGGACAAAATGGATTGAATCCTAAGACACTCTTGTCCTGCGCTTATTTGTCTGCTCATTCATCAGTAAAGGTGAAGTGACATGACATCTTCCACCGCACCTTGGCTACTAAATAAATGATGCTAAAAAAAAAATGAACATACGTGTGGCTCTTTATAGTTTGGCTTATTTGAAGCACATGTACGTACTTTCCTGCTGTTTGGAGTTTGTACCTTAATGGTTGAATGCACTTTCTTGTAATTCGCTTTGGATAAAAATGTCAGCTAAAAATCATGTAATGTGTCTTTACCGCAGCTTTTGACGTTGAAGAGAATGTGTTGGTTGTCATTCAGGTGGCCGTTGAGGACGAAGCGCATGGGGAACTGCGCGAAGACAAAACTCAGCTGAAAGAGGAAGAGGGAGAAGATCACGCTCAGGAGTTGTTGCCACTGTACAAACGTCTTTTCCGACGTTAAACACCGCACACAACATGACGCAACATTGAAGCATTAGTGAAAGAGAAATGGCTGAAGGCTCACATGGAAGATGATGTTGAAGACTGACTGGAAGATGATTATGTATCTGTGGCACGCTCCCTTAGGGAGCTTCTTCTGCTCCTGCACATGCTCTTCCTTGTAGTTGACGTACTCATAATACTGCTGCGCCATCCTGCATGGATTTGTGTGGGAGCGTGTGTGTGTGTGTGTGTGTGTGTGTGTGTGTGTGTGTGTGTGTGTGTGTGTGTATGTGTGTGTGTGAGAGAGGACAATAGGGGCATAAGTCACAAGTATTAGCACAATACAATATTATGTAGATTCTTTGGACAACAATACGATATTTGCTGATATCTTAAAGTCTGTCACGATACGGAAACCATTATAATTATATCAACTCAAAAAAACAACTAACGGGCGGCCTCTAGCTCCCCAAGTAGAGCGTGCGCCCCACGTAGGCTGAGTCCTTTGCTGCTGCCCAGGTTTGAATCCGCCATGTGGCCCTTTGCTGTGTGTCTCTCCACACTTTCCTGTCTATCCATTGTCACTAACTAATAAAAAATTATCAAAAAAAAAAAACTAAAATATGATGTGACAATTTATTACTGAGCTCTTCCAGACATTAAAAACCAAACTAGTCTGCTTAATAAGCAGAATAAAGTGGGATTCTAAAAATAAAAGGGCCTCTTACAGACGATGTGTCGATATTTTCACTTTGCATTGATAATATTTGTGGATCATTTAATCAATGTATCAATCCAGATCGATCTCTGCCAAATAGCCTCGTGAAGGAACCTCTTTTGGTAGAAAGTGTATGTTCCAAACTTGTTTTAGTCTTGCAACAGAAAACTCTGATTTGACACAAAGACAGCAGAAAGTGAGGGACATCCGGCTGAAAAGTGAGGGATTCAGCGGACTTTCCCACGGCATGAACAATCCTAGAAATGTAACGTCATCAATATAGACTACTCACCTTGTGATGTAATTTCCCAAGGAGGCCCAGAAAGGCACAATGGCCACGCCAATAGCTACGGCTGATGGAACCAAGGTGTAGTACCGCTCCCAGTAATTGGTTGAGACAAAGAGTGCATAGATTCCCGAAGCCAGGAACATCATCCACTTAGTACCTAAAAACCTTCCAGAGAAATATATACAGTATATGTTACATTGGCAGAGCAAGGACTATAAGAAAGAAAGATTTTATCATTTGTGTGTGTGTGTCTACCTGATAAGAACGGGGGTGTACAGCAAGCCTATAATGGGCGTGACGTTAATGCCCATCAGCATCTTGCGATCGATGTCTTCCAGGCCGAGGTTGCTGTACTTCACCTCGCGGTAGGTCATATCATAATGGAGGATCAGCTGCATCTGCAGTAGGCCTACAGCATGCAGAATATAGATTTAGAATGAACATATCAAAAGCTCTTTTTTATGGAATAATGTCATGTTTTATCAAAAGAAAAGACTTAATAATTAAAACTCATGTCACATGGGTTAAAAATGCCTGAATTATCCAAAAGGTGATTTTTCTTCTGTAGTCCCCTGGCCTTGGTGTTAAAAAAAATACAGAAAAAACTACAAGAAAGACAACAGAAGCTAAGCAGAACAAGACACAGCACAGAAGCAAAAAGATTAGCAACAAAACATAGCACAAAGCAAAACAACAGAGCATAGAGTACAAAGATTAGATAAGACACAACTGTTAGGAGCCACCAAAGCAATAGTGAATTAAGAGGAAATAAGAAATAAAATTTGTATATGTTGCCATTGCAAACTAACAGAACACACATATATATAATAAATTATTTTAGTGCTGATTTGTAAATGCATTGACCATCCATTGTTTTAGCTACTTAGTAAAAGACTTATATGTGTTTAGTCTATATCAATGATGTGTCATTTCCGGGATAGTTCAGGTGCTACCAGAAATTCCACCAGATGTCCCTCATTTTGACAAGCTGTCCTGTCCCTTTCCGCTTTCTTTGTGTTGTCGTTCTAACCTCCGATGGATTTCTGAGGATTATAGTTAACTGTTCCTCTGATCTCTCAGGGGAAATCCAGACAGCTAGATTGGACAGATTGTCTAGCTGACTTTTCTGTTGCACGACTACTACTACTATTGAACGTACACATGTTCCACCAAAACAAGTTCCTTCCCAGGGCTATTTGGCAGATGCACCATGGCTGTCATGGCTGTCTGGCGTTTAACACTGCCCAAGTCCAATGCCAATAAACCAGAGCATGTTTTTTCTCCAATCCCAGAATGCTGTGTGGACTAGCCAGACTAATATGTGTTTTACTTGTTTGATATGGTATGGGATTGAATTCCACTCTCTTGACCCTCTGACGGACCAGGCTGACTGACTAATGGCGTTTTTCCATTGATGGTAACAACTCGGCTCGACACGGTTTGACTCGCCTTTACTTGGTTCGGCCCATTTTCGGTCGGTTTTCCATTGCAGATTGAGTAACGCCTCAGCGTGGCTGGTTACCATAGCTACGCGTGATGACGTAATTTTCAACGTGATTCACAACACGTCGGCTACTCGCCAATGTTTTGAAAAATCACCGCTAAAAAAACAGGAGTTTGGGAATTCCGACGGTGTTCAGACGTCGACATGACTGTTGTTCGGCGACACGAAAGGGTAAGTTAAGTTTAACATTTAACATTTGCATGTGTTAGGGACCCCGATCAGTATTTACTATACGCTATATAAAGTACATGAACTTTAGCAACCATGATTACACACCAAAATATGTCTGCTGTGTACTGTTTGTGTTTCAGAGCATTCACGCTTTGCAAAACCGCCGCCGCAGACCGTCTGGTGGGCGTTCGTTGTCCGACGGGTGAAATCTCTGGTTCTGACCTGCTGTGCTTCGTATAATCTTTATGAGAGTCATGGCTTATGACAACGACTGGGATGCATCTGGGACAGCAGAGCCGGGGGGGGGACACTGTCACAGGGTGCAGGGGAAGAAGACCGGGATGGACGGGAGGGTTTGATGCGCTACTTGAATAGCTAAATAAAAAACTTTTCTTTGATATATTGTCTTGTTTTTTTTTAAAGTAACAGTGTGCAATATTGGAAACAACATAAATCCCCTAATATATAGCCCTTAATATTGAACAGTTAAAGTGAGAATAGTGCAGAGAGTAGATAATCTGTCGGCTAGATTTTTTTTTTTTTTAAATGTCCCGTTTGTTCTGGACACACACTCCGCACTCTTGTCTGCTAACAACGCAGCGATCCGACCAACCAGCAGCCTGCAGGTTTCCACGTCACATTTTAGTATCGCATCAGCTCGCTTAGAACCTCGACTGAGGTAGTACGAAAAAAAGTACCTGGTAGCAGGTCCCGGGGACTTTTTTTCGTAATGGAAAACCAAAAAATGCGGGTCGAGGCGAGTAGAGTAGATACCACGCAATGGAAAAGCACCATAAAAGAACTTTGACCAGGTAGACTAGCTGGTCGTCTAGAAGTCAGCTAATGGGGATCCTTATAATAAACTAAACTCTGCCTGTGCGTTTCTTTGTCCATTTCTATGTCTTTCCTCCAATCAAACTCACCCATGTACACACTATACACAATCATGGCTCCCACACTGGCTGCAAGAACATTCTTGATGACTCCCAGCCTCTTCCTTCTGTAGTATTTCCTCTCCTCCTCCTCCTCGTTGTACTCTGCTTGCGGGCCCAGAAACTCCTCCACCTGAGGAAAGAAGGTCAACAAAATATTCTGCAACTGTTTGAAAAGACCACTGGCAGTGGAATGGGATCACACTCATGAAAAGAGTGTATCTTTTACTGGAAACCTGAGAATCACAGAAACTGGACGTCTCTATGTTTTTTTTTAACAGGACAGCAGGGAGCTCACCTCGCCCTGCATGTTGTCTTGCTGCCCCACATTCAGCAGTTCGTTTATGACACCATTGGGAGGTGCTGCAAGCTCATCAGCACCCCCGACCACCTCTTCATCAGATGCCTCCATCTAGTGACCAAAAGGAGCAGTACACTAGTTTATTAGACAGATACCTGTAAGGACTGGGGTTGTCAAATCTCTTACTGTACTAATAATTATATTATAATAGTAACAATAATATAATAATAATTACATTTAGATGTTTGTTTTCCAAGTTTTCACAGGCAACAAATTCTAGATGAAATCTAAGTCTGGGAAATATGAATTATCAGTAGGCCTATATTTACTTTTTGAAGTTAAGAACTTTCAATTTTTATGAGATGGAGCAAATAACCTGTACAGTACATTAAGACTAAACATACGCATTCATGGCACAGAATCTTCTTCCTGAAGGAACTATTTTATCTTTTATTATACAATACATAAGTAAACTAGAACTATGGGGATAGAAACAGAAAACATCACTGCTCTGCCGAAAGAGTGAGAACACCCTTTCTCTTTTGTGATGCGCCCTCCTCCCCAAATCACTTTTGTAAGGTGCAACAATAGATTAATTGTATTTATTTATTTATTGCTATATACAGTATATATAGAGAGAGAGTTGTATATCTATCTAGTGATTAACAATGCATATTTATGTTCTGGAATGTTAGTCATTTGAACTTCAACCATAACTACATTTTATTTTTATTTTTTTTATAAAAGAGGAACTGACCCACATCTTGTTCTGTAAAATGTTAACGAGACATAGTTCAACATGGTTCCATAATCGTAGGCCTATACACATGTAGGATAACTTAGGTGACACCATAAACTTGGTGGTTATCCAAGCTTGAGTTAACGTTTTTCTCATTTTATAGTAAATAGGCTACAGCTTGTGTACCACGTTGTGTGCTCCTTTCCCCAGTCAAACTTCCTTTAAGACTCCTAAACATACTTAAACCTAGTATCCACGGAATAAAAGTGCGTCCGAGCTGCTGAAATGTAATGTTTGAGATCACTCTATGCTTTGCTACATTGACATATCTATGGAGACTCCTGCTGTAATATTCATGTTAGGTTGTATTTTGAAGGGTTCTGGTTGCACCAATGTCAGCCAAATGTATTAGGTTCATTAACAATTCTGAAAAAGTATAAGGCAACACATCTACCTAACAACAAGCCCTTTACTAAAACCTTGAAAAGCACTTACCATGTTCCTCGCGTGCACCGTAATGAAAGCTTTGCCCACCCGAGTGACAAAAACACAACCTCTGTCCCTCTGTCACTGTTGGTTTCTGCAGCTGTTAGTTCCTCTTTCCGCTATACAAGGCGCAGGTATTAATAAGTTCCGCGAGGGAAACGAAAGTCAGTCTTCACTTCCCTAACCCAATCTGCTGCCACTGAATGTCTTAAAGGTACAGACACATATTTAGGACTCTGCCTCCTTTGTGATAGTGCTGCGAGATAAAAAGTAGTGCGAAAATGTGTGGGCCAGAGAATAAGACGTAAATGCTTTTATAACAACACGCAAGATGTTAAGTGAAAAGGATGACATCGCTTTATTAAAGTAACAGCAAAACACTGTGCAGCTTCTCCAATATGATGAATAAAAAGATGAGTCACTGACAGTGGTTTAGCACATGAAAAGAAAAAAGAAAAAAACTCATCACAGTCAAAAACATGGTCCACTGACATAAAGCACAACACAGTGTACACAAGCATGACAAATGACTCCAATCCATTTTCAACACACATCCACGTAGCCAGAATAGACCTTTTTCACGGCAGACATGTTGCCATGTTATAGAAGGAAAAGCTTAGTGGTCTTGTGCATGCTGACTCACTGAACTAGCTTACTGGGACACTTGATGGAATTGAGCCATCCGTTAAGGTTATCATTTTTAGCTGTGCTTTTCCTACTATGACCATTCAAAATGTCTGCTGTGAAAGAGATTCATGGCCTGGCTGACAGTCAATATCAGACTTGTTACGTGCAAAGCAAACACGGCACCATCCAGGCCTGATAAGAGAGTAAACAGTGAATAGTGTCTTGTATAAAAAGACAAACCATACTGCCATACATAATTCATTCAGGGCATGCCCTGATCTATGTATGTGACTTACTGTATCTCAATATTTTGTACAGAACCGACACTACCCCATCTGCATAACAGACAACTTGTAATTGTAATGTAGCTAGCTAAATAACATGTGTTGCCACCTTGTGAAGAGAGGCTGTTTTCACCCCCTTTCAAAATAAAACAACCAAATCACCTGAGTTGAAATGGCGATTTGGGCACTAAGACCAAATGTTAATAATAGTTAGTGTTTGTTTTAACCTGCCACAAGTACCAGACAGTTGGTACTGCAATAAAAGTATTGGAGTTTCTGCAGTAGAAGCAGCACCTGTAGGCACTCCAAGCAGCTAAAAACAACCACGAAGCATGACGTAGAAATAATACATTAAATGTCCTTTCTCCTTTTCAGTCAATTTTCAGGGGATTTCTTGAGGACCAGGCCAAGCTGAATGTAAAACTACTCTGACACATCCAGAGAGGCTGGTGGAGCAGTGAGCGGTTTCAGGAAGTCCTCATGTTGTCGCCCCAGCAGGTTCTCCGGTGGTTCCTCCATTCCCATCCAACGTCTCATCCTTTACTGAAGTAGAGGAGGCAGTTTCTCTTAGTGGACCCTCAACAGCAGTATTGTTGTTGTTTTGTTTTTTTTAAACACCCCCACCCCCACCCCCCCACTCATTTCCTCATCTTTGAGAAACCTGATACGCCAACCCCTCCCCATAAGCTTTTGAGTCCCCTGCAATGCTCTACTTGGATCCTTTGGCCAGGGTCTCTATCCGCTCCCCACGGCTGCCTTCCTCATCATCTCCTCGTCCTGGACGGAGAGCTCTGTCAACTTACGTCCCAGCCTCTCGTGAAGGTCCAGGTATTTGGCCACACAGCGGTCCAGGCACACCGACTCGCCCTTTGTCAGCTCAGCCTCCTTGTAATGTGGCGGTACGCACTTCCTGTGGCAGGCGTTGGTCATTCTGGGAAAGGAAAGGGTTTTAAAGGCTGATAGATATATATATATATATATATATATATATATATATATATATATATATATATATATATATATATATATATATATATATAAAAAATAATACTCAATGCCACTAAATAACAAACAGTACAGCTCCATCTCGTCTGTTAAAGGGGGAAAATACCTAAATCAGAAGTCCAATATGTTGTTTCCATGGCTTAGGAATGTTTAATTGTGAACATGAGCTACTCTCTCGAAGCCAAAAACCAGAGAAGTAATCTCTGGCACAAAGACCAGTCTTGCTCTCCTTTCCTTTGATTGAACCAGTGTGGTAATCAAGATGCAAGGAAGGGAGGAGAGAGAAAAGTTGCATCAAACTTCAGTTTGAGAGCAAACATTCCCTTTTTAAAAAGCCAACTGAGAGAGGCTATCGTTCAGTGGTTGTAATTGTCCTCCCATTAGAAATGCTTGATGTCTTATCATCTGAAGGTTGTGATGAAGAGGAGGGTTTGACCCAAAAGTCACAAGGCCTTTTTAATGTCATGCTTGTCTGCTTCTTGTCAGGGAATGATTGTTTAAAAAGTGTAATGGGATCAGTATCACCACATGTTTTATTTGACAATGTGACTGACTCGTTTGTTAGATGCAAGTTGCATACAATATGTGATAGGGGGATTTTATTTATATTTATATCCAAGCTAAACGGTTATTGTAACTGAAATTTCCCTACCTAATTGATATTTAATCAGAAACGTAATCGAATCGGGACCTTGTGAATCGGAAACTAAATATATGAGCTCCTGCTGCAGACTAAAAGAAGACAGCCAAAATACGGTTTTCCAATAATTTTCCCTTTTGACATTTTATGTAAAAACAAAGCACTTCTAATTTTAATGAAAGCTATTTTAGTACTTCACCTTGGAATGGGGTATTAGGGATTAGGGTTGGGCGGTAATACGGTATACTGCGTGGTCTTAAAAATAGAAACGGTATTAGTTTCAATATTGTCCTTAAGGAGAATTCTTGATCGTCATAAATATGCATGTACTTTCGATTGAAAAAAACCTGACCTGAATCAGTGCAGGCATTGTGTATGAGCTTGCACCGAGCTGTTTTAGAGAGCCTTTGTGCATCTTAACAGACATGAACAGGGCCCTTACGTGACAGCAAGATGCGTTTTCAACTCAGACATTGTTTAAATTCACCTGTCTCAATACTGCCGGTAGCTGCTAGCTCATAGCAGCCCACAGAGCGGCGATGTTGTGGCTATGTCCTCCACAGGACAGGTCATGCCACATCTTGAAGTTTATTCCCCCTAAAAAAAACACTGTTTCCTTTTTCCTGCTACAATGGACTTCAGCGCAAGACTACATCTACCTTCTCTAACGCTATCACTGTGCAAGCCACATACATCATCTGCCCCGTTTCCATGTAGGTACATAGTCACTGATATGGTCGTAACCACTACAGTGCTCAATGACCTACGTTTTCATGGCAAAGCCATGACCTGTCCTCTGGAAGACATAGCCAGACCACCGCCGCTACGTGGATTGTATATGGGATGATTACCACAGAAGCCTGGCTGAACACACCAGTCGTTGTCACGTAAGGGCCCTGTTCATGTTGCACAAACATTTTAATAGCATTTTATGTCTGTTAAGGGGCACAAAGGCTCTCAAAAACTTGCAGTTTTAGCTCAGCTCATGTTGCTGCTGTGAGAGAGAGAGAGAGAGAGAGAGAGAGAGAGAGAGAGAGAGAGAGAGAGAGAGAGAGAGAGAGAGAGAGAGAGAGAGAGAGAGAGAGAGAGAGAGAGAAAGTCGCCCAGAGTGACCTGGTCTTCAAAGATGAAAAGGGAGAGGTGTCTCAGACAGTTAGTGTTTGGTATTCAGTTTCTGAACGGTGTAAGCACAAGCCAATAGTTTGGTGACGCCGTCTGAGCCTTACGTTATCATTTTTAATTAGTCACGGTAATACCGCGAAGCTTTGACGTATCAAAATATGGATACAGCCCAACTCTATTAGTGACATGCAAACACCTTTTTCTTTTTTTAACTTTTATTAGATGCTTAATAAATAAATAACGTCAACATTGATCATAACCTAGCCCTAAAAACAATTAGCAATATGCTTTGTACTGACAAAAACAAAATTAGTAGACGCCAAGGTTAACTTAAGCTGTGGTTTAACTACACAAATGTAATTGCAATTAAATACATCGTGACCCTTTATGGAATCGACAAACACATTCGACTTGAATGCTGTCTGTTGAGTGGTGGCGTGCAGTCCTGTAGAAAATGGGATTTTTATGTACCGTTCCAGTCGCTGTCATCCCTGCTGAGCATCGAAGAATCAGTCACATGTAGCGAGACATTAATATCTACCAGGCGGCTAGCCTCTGTAGGGACTCTGTAGTTAGCTAGGTCTTCACTAGCTAACCGTGGCGAACCTTTAGATGCCCGTTAGCGCATAACAAGGAGTTTATTAGCTAAAGACTATGAATGGATGGCATGAGGCGGTTTAGTACTGACAAACAGATGGCATAATGTGGACATAGCTAGCTTAATGGTTAGCTTGTTTTGGCTTTACCGGTTGTACATGTCAGCCATCATTTCCACCTCCAGCTCCGCTGCCAGCTGCTGTGCCTTCATGGGATCCATGTCTACGCTGTAGTCCTGCTCACACTCAGCTTCAGCCACAAACACGCCGTCCTAGTGACCCTCTGGAACGGCCAGCCAACAAGAAACCGGTGCTTCTTTAACCTTCAGAAACCTAGAAGAAAACACGTGTGCCGTTTTCGCTCACACTTCCGTTGTGAATAAAGTTGGATTTAAACGCAAGGCAGAGACAGTGCGCCCTCTCCTGCATAGACATAATAAATTTATTATGTCTATGCTCTCCTGTATATTCCCCTTCTTTAACTGTCTATATTTCCAGGGATTTACTTAAAGGTCCCATGACATGTTGCTTTTTGGATACTTTTATATAGACCTTAGTGGTCCCCTAATACTGTATCTAATTATTAGGGGACCACTAAGGTCTATATAATTTTCTTAAAGGCCATAGGCAGGCTGGGGGATCTCACATTAATGTTAAAAAACCTCAAAGTGAAATTTTCATGCCGTGGGACCTTTACATGTAAGGGTGTAAAAAATAAATAAATAAAAAAAGTTAAATTTTAACTTTTTAATAAACCATAATTACGAAAGTTACACAAAACATTGCTTTACAAATACAGGCTCAAAACAAGATTTATTTTCTTCTAATAGTTACTTATAGTGACATTGCTGTTACTTGAATAAGTCTGATCATTCAAATGACTGAAAATGTAAAAATATTGATGTAAACAACATTAAGAACGTTTTTCTTATTTGTCATCAATGCTTCAGTGTATTATTAATGGAAATTAAACATCCATTTCAAGCTTGTATAGGTAACTAAATAAAACGGTCAAACCCAGCATTGGTTCTTGCATGTACAAAGCTTATAAACACCAGACACCGACTGACAGGGAAAACAGAAAAGAAGGACATAAAAAACTATTATACATAGCTTCACAGCAAAATGGACTTTGTCTCTATGAACATACTTAAAACCAGAACAGAGAGAACATTAGGCCTGGCTAACTATTTAAACAACATAGTAAAAACTATGCACAAATACAATGATTACTCTGCCTCGTCTCCAGTTACATCAATCTCGTTTTCTTCTTCCTCCTCCTCCTCCTCCCTCCTCCTCCTCCTCCTCCTCCGGAGTTATGTCCATGTTGTTGTGTCCATTCTCACACTCTCTGGTCTGAGGCACTTTGTCTGGGGAGTAAAGCAGAACGTCCACCTCCACCTCCTCGTTGTCTACTTGATCGCAGCCTGAGCTCTTGCTAAACCTAACAGTTTCAGGCGGAGGTGGACCAACTTTCTCATGCGTTTGGAGCAGGCGTTTGTGCTCCGAAGGCATTTTGTCTTCTTGAGGCAGGTGGGGGTCACGGTGGGCCGAGCCTTCGTCTTTGATAGCAGTCTGCTGGGTTGTATCTGACACTACGGCTTTTTGTGCTTAAAAAAAATGAAAAATAAAGAGAAAAAGTCAAACGATATCTAGAGTAATTGTTTTTTGATGTTCAAAAAATAATTACAAAGAAAATTTCATTCTTGGGAGAATGACATTTTGAAAGAATCAAATTATGATTTTAATAAAGCAACATGTGTTAGGGTTTTTAAAATGGGATAGACTGATTAAACCAGTGCTTTATCAACTGAAAACTTAGGGGACATTGCCCAAGCCTACACTTTACCTTCATCACGATCCTTCCGTGGCTGCTCCCTCTGAGCTGCTAACTTGGCCCCCTCGTCTCCCAAGGCATCAAAGGAAGACCCGTCCCCAAACGCACTGGTCTCCTTACTAGTAGAGATGGATTTATCATCTTCCTGGGATTTGTAGAAAATTTGATTGTGATTTTTATCAGTTTTGACATGAAAGAGTACGCAAGACTCTTTAATCCCGTCCCTGTTCCGAGCCTGAGCAATGTCCAATTCTGTCTCCTCGGTTAAATCTTCAGATATGCCCACGCATGCCTTTCCTTCACTTTCTGCATCCCTTGCAGTTCCACTTGTTTTTCTGTCCTGGCTTTCTTGGGACTTCCTTGTTCTTGAGTGTTGGCGTTTGATGAGCTTTTCAATCTCCTTCAGAGTGACAAGTGGTGGCCTACGTGTTTTCCCCTCTGGGGTCACGATATTCTTGTTGTCTGCCTGGGCCTTTACATGGGTCTCAGAACTTACAGTCTTCTTCAGTGGAATTTCCTCCAGTTTACTTCTATTCTTCCTTTTTTTTCTACACTCACTCTTTGTTTTCGCACTCTCCTTCAGCAAATTGCTGCCAATTTGCAATCCGCTTTTTTCTAAGTTGTGGCCCATTCTTTCCGTCATGGCAGGGAAGCTCTCTTCAACCTTTTTTTTTCGTGGCCTTCCGCGTCCCCGTTTAGGGACTCCCAATTCATTCACAATCGGAGCTTTATGGACAACGGGTTTAAAAACATGTTCTATGCCGGAGTTAGTTGGTATCTCTTGAGCTTTTTTCAAAAAAGCCCTGGTACGGACCCGTGTCCGGTCAGTGTTGATGTCCCCAGGCCCTCTGGTTTTTCTCTTTTGGACTCTCTGTGATGGTTGATTGTTCATTAGGTTTTCCTACAAATTTGTATGGGACGTTGGAAGAAGAAGAGGCCATTTCTCTTTCCTTTGCCAGCACATTGTTGCTCGACAAACTGACTGAACAAACGCCGAGATTTATTTGACCCTTATTTGTTCCATCACTGACTCTCACATGTTGGTATGCCAAAAGAGAACTGGCCTCTTGTAGAGGGCTTGTGCGCTTTTGCTTCCTCTTTTTAGACGCTGTAGAATCTCCTTCACTTGTCCACTTTCTCCTCTTTTTAGACTCTGTCGTATCACCTTCACTTGTCCACTTTCTCCTCCTTTTAGACACTGCAGCATCACCTTGAGTGTCACTTTGTTTAGATTCTAACTTCAGTTCAGCCACATTTCGATGTCCAGCGGATATTGCTCCTCTCTCTTCCACAGTCCAGGATGCGACATACTTTTTTTGGGCACTCAACTCCAGAGGTTTCGGCCTTTGCTTTGACCGACAGCTGAGGTTTGTACCCTGTGGTAAAAGGACGCTTTTTTTTTCTCCTTGAGTGATCGCACTGAGAGGAAACTGTAGCAGCCCGTGATTTAGTGTGAGCCAGGGTCGCCCGTGCAGAGATGGCTGTGGCGGAATTTTATCCCTTTGACGCGTTGAGTCATTGAGGGTAGTCTGGGGTCTTGCTGCTGAGGGACACGCCTCTAACGGAGAGAGACATCGAGGGAGCCGCAAATCATCCATGCAAGATAAATGATATGAGGATTGGATCTCGCTTTCATTGGTCAGCGGTAAAAACTGTACAACGTTCTCATTGACCTGTGAAGACGGGTTCTGGCATGCTGGGTAATAAGGAACAGTAGTAAGGGGTTTCTGATTGCTGGAGTAGAGAGCTGTGGGTAGGATTGATCTTGTTGTGGGTGCTTCAGTACATGGACAATTTTGACTTTTGGACAGTGGCATGTCTTGGGGGCTGGTTCCATCTCTTTGCCCCATGGCTGGGACAGATGAGTGATACTGAGGAGAGCTCGGCTCCTGCTGCTGCTGGATTGGCATAGCAGCCAGCTGTAAAGACGAGACGCTGGAGCAGCTGGCCTGGTTCTGAGCTGTCAAGTAACAATAGATACCTGTAAAACAGGTGAAAAGACAGCCATCAATCCATCTTGAATTTACCATCTTACATCTTGAAGTGATTGGCGTTATGTAAGGTTCACACCACCTGTTTTTTGCACAAATTACATACCAAGTCATTGCAAAAAGAATAATTGAAATTAAGAGTTAAAAAAAACAATTAGTGAATTGAATAATTGATTAATCATCAAGCAAGTAAGCTAGGGCTGCACAATTAATAAAATTTTAATCACGATCACAGCTTCCCACAATCAAATTTGCGCAATCAAGCGATATTTTAAATGAGTCATTCTGTTCATAGAACAAAGCCGATTTACCGCTCCGTAAACCACTGTCTGACCATGTGCCAGTCAGAGTTGTTCCCTGCACCGCGCAGCTTAGTTTCTAGATGTAGACAGTCACAGACGACAGGAGGAGAGGAGAGTGTCATCAGAGTTATACATCGGTCACAAGGTTTACCAGTTTACGCAACATTTTGTTCCGTCTGTGTTGTTTTTCAGACAACAGCAGTGACCAGTGCTATTTAGTGTCTGTTAGCTCACAGGTCTCTAGGGTGCTAGTTAGTGT
Organism: Etheostoma perlongum; assembly: GCA_026937815.1. Classification (NCBI taxonomy): domain Eukaryota; kingdom Metazoa; phylum Chordata; class Actinopteri; order Perciformes; family Percidae; genus Etheostoma; species Etheostoma perlongum. The sequence goes on from CM049372.1 coordinate 6,262,583, forward strand.
CTGTTAGCTCACAGGGCTCTAGATTGCTAGTTAGTGTCTGTTAACTCACAGGGCTTTAGGGTGCTAGATTGTGTCTGTTAGCTCACAGGGCTCTAGGGTGCTAGTTAGTGTCCGTTAGCTCACAGGGCTCTAGGGTGCTAGATAGTGTCTGTTAGCTCACAGGGCTGTAGGGCGCGACTAACATTTTTCCTAGGTTGCATCCGCTGCCTCTCCACAATGAAGCAATGTTGTTTATATGGATATGGTTTAATTTTGCGTTACACAACCCATTTCTTCTGTTAAGCCGTGCCTGTGTTTGGATCTCTCCTCTTACTCTCCGCGCAGTCCCGCCCCCATTAACTCACACACAGCTCCCCAGCAACACGGAGAGTCCACACTTATGACATTTGTCCACAGTTTTATTATTATTATTATTATTATTATTAACACAGTTGTATATTGTTAAGCATGAGAGGCAAACTTGTATCAGTACCAGTGTTTCCGCTGGTAACTCTATTGCGGCCTCCATGGCGGAAAAACACCGAAGAACTTATTGAATGCAACTAACTTCAGTTTGTAGAGTAATAGAGTGTGAGACGGAGCCTGCTGGACCTGGGCGAGAGATGTGACCCATGGCCTGAATATCCTAGTTCATAAAAGCACCACAGTGACGATACAGACATTGAATACACACGACGTATGTAACTCCGCTGACCCGCCATTCGACCCGTGCTGGACCCATTCATAATGAGTCAGCAATCACTCTGTGAGTAGCATACGCTTCAATCCATCGCACTCCCTCCAAAATTTGTTTGTTAAAATCAACAAATAATCCTGATAATTAATCGTGATCTCAATATTGATCAAAATAATCGTGATAATCATTTTGGCTATAATTGTGCAGCCCTATGTTCTGCTTTCCTCAAAATAGTAAATTGCCTATACAGTGAGGAAAATAAGTATTTGAACACCCTGTTATTTTGCATGTTCTCCCACTTAGAAATCATGGAGGGGTCTGAAGTTGTCATCGTAAGTGCATGTCCACTGTGAGAGACGTAATCTAAAAAAAAAAAAATCCAGAAATCACAATGTATGATTTTTTAACTATTTATTTGTATGATACAGCTGCAAATAACTATTTGAACACCTGTCTATCAGCTGCAATTCTGACCCTCAAAGACCTGTTAGTCTGCCTTCAAAATGTCCACCTCCACTCCATTTATTAACCTAAATTAGATGTACCTGTTTGAGGTAGTTAACTGCATACCCCATACAATCAGTAAGAATCCAACTACTAACATGGCCAAGACCAAAGAACTGTCCAAAGACACTAGAGACAAAATTGTACACCTACCTAATTCAGACCTGAGTTTCTGTGCAGAAGGTTCTGTGTATCTAAATTTCTATGTCTATGTGTGTGTGTGTGTGTTCAGGCATAGACTGCAGACTCTGCAATATTCTGCAGGCAGTGTCCTTTAAAGGCATTTTTCAATGTATCCAACTGCTTCACGTAGCGCACACACATTAGACCAGCAACACTCCCTCGGTTGTAAATCTGTCACTGTAACTTGTTTCATAAAGAGACTGGTTTCAGGGGAAGATTTTCGAAGTTGCTCAGAGGTGTCAGAGGTGACACAGAGGCTTCCCTTGCAGCGAGAATAATTTTAATTGGTCTCCTGTCTTCTGTTAAGTACTGGAAAGATTTGGTTAACGAACTATGGGTAATTATTAGAAATACCCAACAGGCGCCCAGGAGGCATCCTTACCAGATGCCCAGACCACCTCAACTGGCTCCTTTCGACGCGAAGGAGCAGCGGCTCTACTCCGAGCTCCTTTCAGATGACTGTGCTTCTCACCCTATCTCTAAGGGAGACGCCAGCACCCTCCTGAGGAAACCCATTTCGGCCGCTTGTACCCTGGATCTCTGTTAAGTTTGCCAATGGCCATTTGGATGATCCAGAGGAGTCATGGGAGAAAGTCATGTGGTCAGATGAGACCATAATAGAACTTTTAGGTCATAAGTGCTAACTGAACATAACTGTGTTTGGAGGAAGAAGAATGATGAGTACCAGCCCAAGAACACCATCCCTACTGTGAATCATGGGGGTGGTAGCATCATGCTTTGGGGGTGTTTTTCTGCACATGAGACAGGGCGACTGCACTGTATTAAGGAGAGGATGACCGGGGCCATGTATTTCAAGATTTTGGGGAATAACCTCCTTCCCTCAGTTAGAGCATTGAAGATGGGTGAGGCTGGTTCTTCCAACATGACAATGACCCAAAGCACACAGCCAGGATAACCAAGGAGTGGCTCTGGAAGAAGCATATCAAGGTTCTGGCATGGCCTAGCCAGTCTCCAGACCTAAATCCAATAGAGAATCTTTGGAGGGAGCTCAAACTCCGTGTTTCTCAGCGACAGCCCAGAAACCTGACTGATCTAGAGAAGATCTGTGTGGAGGAGTGGGCCAAAATCCCTTCTGCAGTGTGTGCAAACCTGGTGAAAAACTACAAGAAGCGTTTGACCTCTGGAATAGCAAACAAAGGCTACTGTACCAAATATTAACATTGATTTTCTCAGGTGTTCAAATACTTATTTGCAACTGTATCATACAAATAAATAGTCAAAAAAATCATACATTGTGATTTCTGGATTTTTGTTTTTAGATTATGTCTCTCACAGTGGATGGACATGCACATACGATGACAATTTCAGACCCCTCCATGATTTCTAAGTGGGAGAACTTGCAAAATAGCAGGGTGTTCAAATACTTATTTCCCTCACTGTATTTGGGTCTTGGACTGTTTTTCAGACAGAATAGGCAATTATTCTGACTTAAGGAAATTGTGATTTGTCATTTTTCAAAAATCTGTAAAGGGTTGGACTATAAACAAGAGGACAGCTCAATAAAAACACAGATAAAAGGATTATATAGAAAAGGATGCAGCAATAGAGAACTTATCAACTTCCATGATTCAACAGCCACCACATGTATGAAGTTATATTAGTGAATATAAAAGGAGAAAGAGTCACAACATGTCTAATAGGTCTTTTTCATTATTCTAATTATGGAGTGTGGTCTAGATCGCCTCTATCTGTAAAGTGTCTCAAGATAACTCTTGTTATGAATTGATAAATATGAATTGAATTAATTAACATCTCTCCCTCTTTTTATGAAAAACAGCTACTTGTTTCATTAGCAGGAGCTTTCTAGCTTGCAAGACCCACTAGTAGGCAACACATTAACTTACAATTTATCAATGAGGCAATTGTAAAAGACAATAGTCTACATATCTTGTTAGGAGACAAACTTATACTTTACAAGAAAAAAAATTGGATCTAGATACCTGTTTCTGTTGATGAGTGACCAACTTGTGTCCCAAAATCCTGGTAATGCATACATCCTGCTGCACTGACAGCAGCATGCTCCTGGCTCTGCAGTGGCTCTTTCTCTGTAACGGGGAGCTGGCAAATGGCCGGCACTCCGTCAAGTATTGGTTGATAATAATGAGACTTCTTGAAGTCCCTGTCCAAGTTTGGCAGGATGTTCAGGCCCATCATGATGTCCTCTAACAGCTTCTCTATCTGCTCATCACACTCTTCTGCAGGACCCGGAGGCTGGGGGAGTGGGACTGACTCGGGGTCGTCATTTTGGTTTGGGGTGAAGCAGTCACTAGAGAGAGGCTGGGAGACGGACGTGGAGTTGAAGTGGGGGGGTGGTGATGGTGGTTCAGAGGAGTCGGTGGGAGCTTGTTGAAGATTCTGGGTCTCTGGTTTATGAATGAGGGCTGGCTGGTCTGAGGAGGGAGGAGGCTCAATGCTTGTCTGTGGCCTTTTGTGGTTGGAGCCATCCTTTAGAAAGACAAATAAGAGGTTACATTTATTTGAGCAAGTTTAGTTGTGAAGATTTAATTCATATCTGAACCATTTAATGCATACTGACTTTCTATAATCTTCTATTTCTGTTTTCATGTAATTTATTACGTAATGGAAAATGTCCCTAATCTTTCCTTAGGAATGTGGCTGTGGTGCTGCTGATCTCAGGTGAAGTCTGGGAGCAGATGAAGAAACAGTCCTGATGTCCATCAAGCCTCGGCCTGCAGCTCTGCCAGTCCAGATACTAAGTAAGAATATGACCTGATGTTTGAATCAAGGGCCCTTATTTATGAACTGTGCGTACAACCTTAAACAGGCGTAGGACGGGCGTACACCGATGCCTACGCAAAGCAAGGCATTTATCAATTTGAACGCTAGCATAGGCTGCGATAAAATCTCACGTGTGGTCTGAACTTGTGTGCGCTGGTTTTCAAGTCAGTGTGGACTTGCGGTGCAGCATATAATCAGTTTAACAGGAGAAGACATCAGCTGATCACTTATCGGCAATGGCAGATCTGGCTCTTTCAGAAGACACGCGCTCTCACTCACAGCTTGCGGTTGCCTGGCTCTGACTCATGGAATAAACATGTGAAACATAAAACACGCTGCAAAAACTCTGCTATTGTGTGTTTATTTAAATATAGGTACACCCATGTATTACTATAGCATACATATGTCAAGGATGTATAAATTAAATAATTTACTAGGGCAACACTATTGACCGAAGCAGGGATCTCTTTCCATTTTGCATTCGTTTTTAATCTCCACCTCTGAAAAGTGCCACTTCTTAGCCGGATTATGTCTGGCCATGTTGTAAATTGTAGGGGCGAGGCCTAAAAACCGAGAATATATTGGGGCGTGATATTTAAATTACGATCGTTTCCAGCCGCTGCATTTATCAACGTACAACCAGTCTTACGCTGTAATTAGTGTGATACGAATGTTTCATGAATCACACATGAAGCCTGTCGTAAGAAGATTTCTGCGCTTATATCTGTCCTGGTTTCTACGATAGGTTGACAAATTAGGGCCATAATGTCTTTCACTTCTCCCAGAGTGCAAATTTGTGGTTTTGGATCACTGTGTTTGTTGCACAATAAATTTGCCTGTGGCATTATTATTTCCCCTAACACTATAATTTCATAATCTCATTCCCGTTCCCATGCAAAACACACTTACATGTAAAGAGTTAATATGTTTGAAAGCACTTGTCTTTTGGTGTGAGAGGCCCGGCACTCAGCAATTAATGTGCGAGTTTCCAGAACAATATGAGACAACTAACAGGTACAATGAACCCACAATAATTGCACCCAAACTGCAGGTGCATCAGTCCCTGGCAAAATGATTAGGATCTTTAACTGTAGATCTTTTTAGAAAATGATGTGAAGCAATCACACATCAACACAACAAATCTTGTTCTATCTCGAAAGCACTGAATATGCACTGCACTTGGCAGATTCAGTGATTCTCACTGAAACTTAAACATCCAATCAAATCAAAGGGAATTGGATGACAAGTGTGTCTGTGTGTAAATTCACTGTCATGCTTACTTACCTGTTTCAGGGAGGTCAGAACTGACAATGCTTCATCTGTGTCATGCATGCGCACAACCTCCCACACTTCTCCTTTGGTCCTTCTCCTCAGCTTCACCTGCACAGAGGGAAGAAAACATGGCCATGATGAAAACCAATGATTAAAACAAAATAAAAAAACACTTGTTGTGAAAGTGTGAAGTAGCTGCAACGCACCAAAATGATCTCTAATCTTTTAATGGCCTCATGTTTTAAAGGAAAACTAGACAAGGTCACAAATTGGTTTAACTGAATGTAATCCCCAGAAAGTATTTTTTTCTTGCATTTTTAAACTTTCATTACAGAGAGATGACAGGCAATGAGAGAGAGATTTATTTTTGCTATGGTTAATGCCAAATTGGCACTTCCTGTGAGTGAAGAAGTCCCCGCCCTGTGGGGATTCAGGACTGAGCTGTTAATTCGCCTAATAAGCTTTACTGTCCATCACAAGGAAGTGGAAATTTGTCTTTGATGTGGTTCACAATCAATCGTAATATTACTTGATATAGCTTTTGGGTTCATGTTCACACCTACCTGAAAGAGATTTAATTTCCAGTTATTTTCTACATCCTTCTTACCTTGACAGAAATCTGTGTGGCATTCATTATCTTCTGCATCTGTTTCATCTTAGCCAGGCTCTTCATCCCGATATTTGTATGCCTCCTCCCTGTAGACTTTCCTTTTTCCTTTCCTAGCATCTCATCTCTGTTGCTTGGCTGCTCTGTGTTAATTCTATCCTCCGCTGTTTTGCCATTTCTTTTCCTGTCCTCCAATCCTGTCCCTTCCTTAGCCAACCCTTGTATGCTGTCCCCAAACTCAGAGGACTGCTGGCTGGCGCTGTCTTCCCGAGGTGACGGGGAGTTTGAGTCGTCATTCATGGAAATGGGGAGAGTCATCACGTTGCTATGCAAAGCTGAAGTTGACGTGGGATTTGTTACACTGTCAGAGGATCGGTCTAATGTAGACTGTCCCTCGCTTTGTGCTCCACTGTGCATATTGGATAAGGGTAGGCAAGGAGTGGAGAAAAAATGTTTATCATCTGTGATGTTTGGGCATTGCACTGAGATAGAAAACCCCAGACTTTGAGCTTCAGAGCATACAGGCTCTGGGGTTGGATGTTTAGATTGGCCGGATTGAGTAGAAGAACTGCCCACCATCTTTTCACCAGCTCTAACAGTCTGTGTGCCTGTGGATACACAACTTCTCTTTTCAATTGGAGAAGCTGTAGCTCTCTTTTCAACATTTTCAGTTTGAACTTGTGCATCTTGCATGTCTCTGCTTTCATTTCTCGCTCTGCCTGCTTCTGCCTTTTCTCTGCAACTCCATAAACTATTTTCCTGGGGTGCTCCCTCTTCCCCCCCTCCATGTTCCTGTCCTTCAACAAGGTCTGTGATCCCAAGCTGGTGGGCCGCAGACAGCACGTCATTCTGCTCTTCACTTCCTTTTACCTCCAACTTCCCAGAGTACAGAAGAGCAACAAGCTTCAGCAGGGTCTGGGCCTTCACAGCCTGGAGCTGGATCTGGCACTTCTGACCTGATGGAGGAGACCGGGAGGCTGACAGCTTCTGAGACAGGAAGGGACTAAGAGCTGCAAGGATGCAACCGTGGGTTGGGATTGAGATACCTTTACAAATAGTAGGAAAGAAAAAAGTGGTTGAGTTGTTTGTTATTACCCTTCAATTTAAAACGTTTAAGTATGCTACACAGCTCACTCTCACCCTCAGTTTGCAAAAGGGTATCACAGAACTGGGCATTGTTTTGTTGTCTCTGCAGCTCTCTAAGAAGCTGCAGCTTAAAACCTGGCCACCGGTACAGCTGCATGTCCACATGGGCACTGGGAGGATGGAATGACATGGAAGGACATAGATACAGGAATATGGTTACATTTGCTGTGAAATACATTACTTCTGTCGGTACCAGTGGTGGGCTCATGCACTTACAAAATCGCCCTGTTCACTGTTGCCTATAAATTAACTTTTGTCACTGCTTTGGGTTTTACATTGTCTTTTTTTTATCGGTTGCCTCATTTTAATGTTTGAATGTGTTTTATCCTATTTTGTTTGTACCTTTAAAGTACTGCCACTTTGAACGAAATGCCACACTAGATCGTTAAAGCATCTTTTACCCCACAAATTAAATATGGCGTGCTGTGACTTAAAAAATGTAGGTACACATATGAACTCACTATTCGACTTTGCAAAATCAACATAGCATAGCATCAACTCGCATAGCTTGGGTCGCGTATGACTATATCAGCCTTCATTTGGGACTCTGGGCAGGCGCAGCACGTGGAAGAGCACAACTGTGTTCGCGCAATGTCCGTGTTATTGAACTTTAGGTTAAATGTCTCACTGACATTTTACTTTTAAACGTTAACTCGTATTACCCTTTTTCCATTTATTATATTTTCTGTTCGACATCTTCTGGTCACTGAGGTTAAAAGTTAGCTAGTTAGCAGACAAAATCAATAAATATCCTATGCATGTCAAACTTATTCACAAATAGCGAGATAAATGTGACATAAGTCCATAACAATTGAGGTTTGAACTGACCACAGTGCAACTCCATGTGATTAAGTTAACAGCTAACGCCAACGCGGTACCAAACGGGGGTAACGTTAACGCTAACTTAGCATTAGCTAGCTTAAAAATTACACTTACCACCAGTAGCATTATACGTCTGCGGCACGAACAGGTGTTTTTGCACAATTACTGCATTTTAAATGACACTAGCGTTAAACCGCCTATGGTTAAACCACGAAGTTAAACTAACAGAAGCATTAGCTACATGTTTTAACACTTTTCCTGTTGTCGCATGTGAACGTGAGCCGCAAACTTAAAGCGCCACCTGCTGGCCGCTCTGTCCAATAACAATATGACCTAAGAATGTATTAGGTATTATTTGAATGCATTATTCTGCTTTGTAGCACAAGCCGAGGGACCATTTCCACCATGATCTGCCTCTCAGTGATTTATCATAACATAGTGTGATAAACAAGAGGCAAAAGAAAACAAAGTTTTCAAAATTCTTTTATTTTTTTTTATTAAAACAGTATTGCTAGTTACATAATTCATTCATAAATGAGAATGTGCAACTTTTAAGAGCCAAGGCAAAGAGATTAGGGTGTAGTCCGGAATCAGATTTTTCCATTAGAGTTCCAGTATCTGATTAGTGTGTTACAGGATTTTGTTTAGCGAACTTGTTTTGCATTTAATTAAGACAAACTAAATGTTTTCAATCAAATCTTAAAAACTGATTGCATATGCATTCACCCAGAGCCCCCAAAATATTTAAACCCAAATCAATATAAAAAAAAATACATAAAACCATTCAAATTAACAAATATTCTCTTGTATATATAGTTTAAATGTGCTTTAATTTTTTTTTCTCCACTTTTTATTTTTAAATAGCAAATTCTGGTCTACGTCTCCTTACACTGCGATTTTCTAACACAAACCCTTGCTCCCTTCTATTGTCTTTAAGTCTGTCCACTGTTGAAGGCATCTTGTCACTTTGAGAAAAATGAGGCATCCTCTGTCGTGTTTCTATTGGCATGGAAAACAAATGGCTGAGAAGAAAAAAAATAAAAATAAACACATTATACCCCCCTGTGCTTCTTTTAATCATCCACTCAGTAAGTATCTACATCTCACTCAGCACTAAGAATATGCATTCTTCTACAGAACAAGCACTGAAGAGAAGAAATGCGGGCTATAACAGACAGTACTGTCTTCTCCCATGTACTGTTCTGTAGTCTTAAAGTCAGGTAGGCTATGGGCATGTGAAGCAGTAAATTATACAGAACTCAAGAGTTGTATACCTTATAAAAAAAACAATTGCAATAACAAGAATCAATCCGTCACTTATTACATTATTTTGCAGAATAGAAAACTGATGAGTTCCATTTACAATATTCCCAACTAGTTACCTGCTAAGAAAAAGACACCTTGATGTCATGTTGGGCACACCCATCAGACCTATCCTGAATGAGAGCGAGGCACTCCAGTTAGCCCACATAGATGCCGTTAGAGACAGTCTTGTATGTACACATTCATAAGACTACAGAACTGCAGATAAAGTAGTAAATTCAACCCATGATTCCTGTAATGTCTCCCAAGAATTACAAAAGGGCTAACATGGAACAGAAACATCACTTTAGAAACAGAAGCTCTATTTTCATCTGTAGGGATATCCCTGTAGGGAGGCCCTTCCACCCTTTTATATCTATGGATCACAATCAAATACAAAAAAGGAAAAAATGCAGCATGCATCTTGTCGATGGGACTGTCACAGACACAAGCTGCGCACAAAACAAAGCAGATGACAGTTTTCAGTGTAGCTGCTGTAGAAGTCTGAGTGGGTGAAGTTCTTGCATTCAGTTCTTGCATTCAGTATTGGCAGTCGCAGCAGTAGCAGTGTCATTTGGCACGTGAACATTACTGTGGTACAAAACAAAACAAGAAGAGGAACAACCACTACGAAACAGAAGCAGAAGCTCTACACATATCTGATTAGATCATAAAACATTGGTTCTCAGTGGTAGGATTTTTTTGTTTGTAGCATTTATCCATCAGAGAGCAAGAGAGACATTTCCTCATTCTTTTTAAACAGAGTATAATAGCCATTTATGTAAAATTTCACAATAAAGTGTCTTGTTCTGATCCCAACTTTCTATGTAGTTTCATTAGTCTACGGGTACGCCTCAACTTCCAAGAAATAGAAAAAGTTCTCATATGAAGCCACAGTCTAGTCAAAGAGAGAATTAGTGTTGCCTGGGCAAGTGGTGGTGTTATAGTGTAGCGCGGAAATGTAGTGTTGTGGCCGTGGTATCTGATCAAGTGGTTAGAGTTTCAGTGACTCGCAGAGCACAAAGTGGTCATAGTGTCTTGTCCGGTTGTCCACAGGGAGCGTAGGTCCACGTCAGGTTATCTGTGGTTTGTCAGCTGCAATAGAAGAATGTAACAAAGAGAGAAGAGAAGCTGCAAAAGAGGGACAGAATGGTAGAGTGTAAAGGATGGAGTTTAGTCCCATCGGTAGTGTAGTGGTCCCTATTTGTCAGTTCAGCAAGGGCAGTAGGTGGGAGGAGGCTGTCGTCTTGTGATGCACACAATCAGTTTTTCTGCAAGAGAAGAAGAGGCACAAGTGCGGAAATTGATCATGTGGAGTGGCTAATGTGAGGCGTTCATGCCTAGGTGGGAACAATGGCACATTTAAAATTCTGATTCACAGCAACGGCTTGGAAGAAAGAAAACAAGACAAATTAGTGGCCGCTGGCAACAAAGTAGTCACGTGTTAAGACAAAAATTCCACAAACTGTGCAGAGACTAAAATGAAATAAAATCACATCTCAGAAGAACAAAAAAAAAAAAAAGAACAAAAAAGAAATCACTGACACTTTTCACCAGCAGGGGGAGCAAAAACAGTCCAACTACAGTTCAATGGAAGCACATAGACAACACTGGTCACTGCTAAACACAGTCAAAGTCACAGAAAATACACAACTAAGATATTAGGCCAAGCAGTGAGTTGAGAGGAGCAGCTGGTGGGACACACATACCATGCACTGACATGCAGTGTGAAAGTTGGTGTAGCCTAACCATCGTAAGAATCCATTAGAGGCAAAGAGGCCTGCCTCTCCCCATACATCCCTCCCTGAGAGAGAGAGAGAGAGAGAGAGAGAGAGAGAGAGAGAGAGAGAGAGAGAGAGAGAGAGAGAGAGAGAGAAAAAGAAAGAGTAGAAGTGTGTGATAGAGAAAGAAAGAGAAAGAGACCAAAGGTGACATAGAGAATTGAGAGAAAATGGAGAAGAAAGATTAAGGGGGGAAAGAAAAGCAAGAGAAAAAAGTGGAGGGAAATAGGGGTATCAGATGAGAAAAGAAAGGTTACATGAGGTTAGATCAATGTTAAGTTGTGTTTTGGGGGGAAGGGGGTAAGAAAACAGATAAGAAATGATGTGCAAGACACAGATCAACCACAGGGCTTTAATAAGACATGCATCAACATGCTGACTGTGGGTGTGTGTGAGAGCCAGTCCGTTCACATTAATATTTTTAGCAAGAAGTGTGAAGATATGGGTCGGTGTATCATCCTGAAATCTGTATGATCAAAAGGGGTGTGTGGGTGTGTGTGTGTGTGTGTGTTTTACTCATGATTAACCATTTTTTTCCTTTCAGCTAGGTTGTGATGTGCATCAATATCCAATCCAAAAAAACATTATTCGGCTTTGTGACGACACAGACTCCACACAGACTCCTGAATGAACTGGCTTTATATCACAGAGATGACACAGAGGAAAACAGGATTAGCAGATGATAAGAGAACAGGAAGTGCGGCTGCACAGCAAGTGTGTTTTTAAAACATACTTTTTGAAAATCGTGATCATGTCTGTACCATACCCCCATCTCACAAATTAGTATTTTCTAGAAATGCTAGGTAAGGTAGGCAAGGGGATGCAAGCAGTATGTATTTGAGTAATTCTCCTGAAAGTGCAGTCATGCAGGGTTATGTGTGTGAAAAGACGTGTGTGTTGTGCATGTGGCCTGGTTTTACCTGCACTGCATCTTTGTCAGCAGGTTCGAGTGTGTTATCGAAAGTGTTCCTTCTCCCTCTCTGGTCAAGTGTGGAGTATGCATCTGAATGAAGAGGAGAAACATAGTACAGTTTAGTTAACTTGTGTGTGTGTGTGTGTGTGTGTGTGTTTCCTGTCACACTTGCCTGGTCCCAAGTCATTCATTGGAATCATTTCGCGGTCCCCTTTGCCCCCTGTGTATTAAAGACACAAAAACAATGAGCATCAATATGTAGTTAGAAATGGGTTAGCCTCCCACAGAAATCAGTGTTAACAGCCGGACCATCTCCTCCAAAGGTAGAATAGCGTGTAGGTGTGTTAGTGTTTTGTAAGAGTATCAAGTGTCAGCCATGAGCCAGCTTGTATTTGCAAAGCTATAGTTCACGCTTCTTTGGTGTGTGGTGGATGGGATTTTTTAAACCTTACTATCAGTGCAAAAGAGTTCTAAAAGATCTTATATTATAGGATATTAGAGAGATGCTGTGTTTTAACATAAGCATGATGGCTGACAACGCAATTTGAGATCATCTAAAACGCCCTGCTGTGGTAAACCCTTAAATGTCTGACAAGCAGGTTGAGACAACCATGCAAGAATTAATTGCAAATCCTTTTTCATTCTCCAATGTCTGCAAACAGCCTTTTGTCATATAATATGAACTGCTGTGTGTGTGTGTGTGTGTGTGTGTGTGTGTGTGTGTGTGTGCAGTTTTAACAGTAAGGTTAATGATTAGATAAATGTTTTGCGGCAAGTCTGTGTTTAACATGGATGTGTTTACTACTGTTGCCAGGCAGCCAACTTTCTTTTACTTCTATCTCTTCTCTTCTACTTTTTGCTCATTCACAGATTTGTTTGTACGCCCTCTGGTGTTTCGGAGAATAGTGCAGCGAACAACGCATTGACCGTAAACATCTCCGCGCGTGCTCGAAGCACGCATGCCGTGTACAGTGTTGCGCTCGAGTATACCCAACGCTTAAGTGAAGTACAAGACTTTGTTGCGTTGCTCAAAAAACACTAGAATTGGAGCTTTTCGATGCCCTTTAGAGCAATCAGAATTGGACAGTGTGCAAAGTAAAATTAATAATGTAAAAAACATACCATGAATTAGCAAAAAGACAAATTTCAAGATATACATCTGACCCTTAGCAGTTTAACTTCTAGCAGTATGTCGTATGCTACATTGCAAAAAATGTGACACCACAGAATAATATACTATAAGTTAGTACTTTCAGTTAACCTCGTTATTAACGGTATTAACGCCAATCCATTTTAGCAGCTTAAATTTTTTTATTGTGAGATTAACGTTCTTTTTTATGGAGGACCATGTCTTTCATATTTAAAAATAAATACAGAAATAAATAAATGCTCAATAAATAAATAAGCACACAATTAATTGCCCCAAAAAATACAATGAAGAAATAAATGTAGGTAGAAATTAAATTATACAGTGAGACATAAATGTATATATCTCTTTTAATTAGCTTCTTTATTTATTCACCTTTGTAATAATTACCTTATTTATTTATTGTCCGTTATAATCTTCAACTTTATTTATTCCTTACTTATTTTTTAAATGTATTTATTTCTGTGTGTGTTTAATTTTTTTGTCTGTTTTATTCTTCCGTTGCATTTTCTACCCTATTTATTTTCACCCCTGGTATTTATTTCTGCCTGTCACTTTTACATTTCTGCCTGTCACTTTTACATTTCTACATGCATTTCTGCCTCATTATGCAAATGAGGAGGGGCTGGTCTTAAGGGGTTAACTTCTGCCCATTGGTTGGTTAGCATTTATGCCACCGGCCACAGACACAACACAGATGGCTAGCTACGGTGAAGTTGTCAGTGAGCTCAGGCATTTAGCAACTGTTTTTGAAAACAATGCTAACGTTATAAGTATTGACTTTATAATTTTTTCGTTTAGACGCTCTGACAGAACGTGTGTTTCAGTCAGCGGTGTCGTGCCAATGTACTTGTGTATCCCCTGGCCGCGGGGGCGCATGCATGCACACAGAGCGGAGCTTCTGCTGCCCTTCGAATTGTTTAACTGCTGCACTTTGAATTAAACGGAACAAACAGCGGCGTGGAAGACTCGGCAGGGTTACCATAGTAACATGGGTCTCAGTTAACTACATAAATACGTGTATTTGTCTGTAACATTAAGGCGACGTGTCAAATGTTTATAGCGTGGTTTAATATCGAGTGATAGGCGTATCCTCCCTGTCCCTGTCTACCATATGAGTTACATAGGAGGTACTCAAATATCAGGCCGTTTTTTCACCTGATATTTGGGTATCCCCTATGTAACTTTTGATAAACAACAGCAAACCTCTCCAAATTGTGTCAGGTTGTTTATTGTGACCTATTAAACACACAAAATAACACCCATGATGACAGGACAGACCCTTTGCATGTTGGGGATGGGATACATAAAATATCAGGTGAAAAATGATATTGATATTGATGATAGTCCTTCATGCAGTGCCATCACATAGGTTACACACACACACACACACACACACCGCCGTGAGAAATACTAATCAACCTGTTCGCCGTTAGAAGCGGCGCACAACTTAGGACTTCTCCATCCTGAGGCGTTTCCGTTGGATTTATTCTAAACATCCACCTGCTAAATTTCATCATGTTTTTGTAGTGCAACCTTCTTTGAAGAGAACTGCGGCTGTTATCATTCTGTCTCTTCTGATGTGCGACAGGAAGCCAGAGAGAGGAGTGGATTTGGAGACAGACAACCCACTCCTGGGCCGCTTCTAGCAAGGGAAACCCCCACGCGTGTGTGTGTGTGTGTGTGCGCCTGGATCGCCAGTAGGAAATATCAATATCATTTTTCACCTGATATTTTATGTATCCCATCCCTAACATGCAAGGGTCTGTCCTGTCATCGGAGTGCGTGTGCATACGCGTCAGGCACTAAATGTGTGTGTTGTGCACGGCAAAGCCCCGGGCTGGAGAGGTTTGCTGTTGTTTATCAAAAGTTACATAGGGGATACCCAAATATCAGGTGAAAAACGGCCTGATATTTGAGTACTTCCTATGTAACTCATATGGTAGACAGGGACAGGGAGGATACGCCTATCACTCGATATTAAACCACGCTATAAACATTTGACACGTCGCCTTAATGTAACAGACAAATACACGTATTTATGTAGTTAACTGAGACCCCTGTTACTATGGTAACCCTGCCGAGTCTTCCACGCCGCTGTTTGTTCCGTTTAATTCAAAGTGCAGCAGTTAAACAATTCGAAGGGCAGCAGAAGCTCCGCTCTGTGTGCATGCGCTCCCGCGGCCAGGGGATACACGAGTACATTGGCACACACTGCTGACTGAAATACACGTTCTGTCAGAGCGTCTAAACAAAAAATTATAAAGTCAATACTTATAACGTTAGCATTGTTTTCAAAAACAGTTGCTAAATGCCTGAGCTCACTGACAACTTCACCGTAGCTAGCCATCTGTGTTGTGTCTGTGGCCGGTGGCATAAATGCTAACCAACCAATGGGCAGAAGTTAACCCCTTAAGACCAGCCCCTCCTCATTTGCATAATGAGGCAGAAATAAAATGTAGAAATGTAAAAGTGACAGGCAGAAATAAATACCAGGGTGAAAATAAATAGGGTAGAAAATGCAACGGAAGAATAAAACAGACAAAAAAATTAAACACACACAGAAATAAATACATTTAAAAAATAAGTAAGGAATAAATAAAGTTGAAGATTATAACGGACAATAAATAAATAAGGTAATTATTACAAAGGTGAATAAATAAAAGAAGCTAATTAAAAGAGATATATACATTTATGTCTCACTGTATAATTTAATTTCTACCTACATTTATTTCTTCATTGTATTTTTTGGGGCAATTAATTGTGTGCTTATTTATTTATTGAGCATTTATTTATTTCTGTATTTATTTTTAAATATGAAAGACATGGTCCTCCATACTTTTTGGCCTAGCAAACTTTGTAGTTTTTTTCACATGCTGTTGCATGTTGCAACAACTAGTAACGTTAGAAAAACTACAACACCCACCGGATCTAGCTAGACCGGAAACAAAACAACAGGCACGCCACACACACTTGTTTGGGCTTGCGAGCCGGCCAAAGAGTAGTGACGTTACATTTTGAGTGGATGGCGAGTGTGAGACGATGAAATGGACGCCAGTAAGATTCTGGATGGAAACTTTATTTTTTAAAAGTTGCCAAATGTTCCATTGACAAGACCAAAGTGATATGTGTGTTATGATCTATCATTGCAGTACGTTCAGTCTGAAATACCACCTGATGGCCAAGCACACAGCTGATGCCAATCCCCCCCCCCCCCCCTCGTCAAAGTATTTTTTACCCTTTTGATGGACAGTGTTACACTGTGTGAGAGATTATTTGCTCCAAGTGAGAATGTTAGTGTGAAACTGAACACTACAGTAGGCAATATGCCAATGTTGTTTTCAATAAAAAAACTTTTTTTGCACCTTTCCATGTTGATAAGAGCATTAAAATGAGAAAAAAAAAATAATGTGACAAAAAGAAATCAAGGGACATTTAGAATGGATAAAAATGTGTGCTTAATTGCGAGTTAACTATGACAATGAGATTAATCGCAATTACATGTTTTAATCGTTTGACAGCACTACTATTAATACAAACTTAAAGACAGCAGACATCGAACACTGAGATATTTGGTCTTTGCAAAGCAGTACACTTCACACGCATAGGTTTCCCTTTTGCTTCCTGACCTTTGTCTATGAGCGGGAGAGTGCTGTCCTCATATCCTCCGTTGGCCCTGGTGCTGTTGCTGGGAGGGTTAAGGTTGACCATGAAGTCTGTCTTCTTCCAGCCGTCTTTCTCCAAAGTACGCCGCAGCTCCTTGTAGCCCCACACTGTCTGCAGCACCAGGCCGGCCCCACGCACCTCCCGTTCAGAACGATTACTGCTGACCCCAGTGGACAGGAGAAGCAGAGATAGGGACACGCATAATGATGCCAAGTAATTCAAAACTTCAGTTTCAACTGGTGAGAAACATGCAGAAATGGACAGGAAATAATCATCTATAAAAAAAAAAAAAAACGGCCCCTACCCGTCCTTGTTAATGAGCACCAGTCTCTCAATTCCCTGTGAGGCCCTGAGGCTCTTTGCTGCTTCCAGACTGGAGCCCAGCACCTCATGGAGTGTGCTCAATACCGACACAACTGTCTCTTCTGACAGCGCTCGCACCGGCTGACTCTGACCACCGCCGGGCAGGTTGGCCACCAGGTTAGGCACCGCATGTTTACCTGAAAACACATGACAAAGAAGAAATGATAATTTAAAAACACACTTAAAGATTGACACTATCCTCTTGATACAACATAGCCTTGTGTCACAGATGGACTAGCTCAGTCCCACAGAGCACTCCAAGTCTCACCTAGTAGATCTCTGTTGCGCGCGTCAATGGCCATGTTGCGGAGGGCTCCAGACATGGCGCGGACCACGCGGTCGTTGCCGTGGGCCAGCAGCTCAGTCATCATGGGTAGACCCTTCTCCTGCCGCAGCAGGGCGCGGATGTATCGGCCATACTAAACAGACACAATTTGGGTTTTTCATTAAATCAGGGCACAAACTACTCTAACTTTGGATATACTGTTGTATTTTCTGACACAGCGTAGTCAGAATACTTGACAACACATGCCAAAAGTGCTCCCCTAAGTGAACACATTGCTGTTTGGCAAGTACCCTCTTCCCTCTTCCACTATAGTGTTTTTGCATGAAGACATAAGGTACATTTACAGCATTCTGTTGTACATACTCCTGTCCAGAGAAACCTAAATTATTGTCAGACCTAAACAGAATCGGCAGATTTTTCACCAGAATGAAAATCTGTGGAATTTAGCTGCTGCTTTTCTGCTTGGGGTGGAGATGTGTTTGTTAACATTCTGAGTTTTATTTTAATTTGTTTAAAATCTTTGAAAAAACTGCATCTGCAGAGTCAGTGTGACTGTGATTGTATTTATATTGGAGGTACAGTGCCTTGCGAAAGTATTTGGCCCCCTTGAACTTTTCAACCTTTTGACACATTTCAGGCTTCAAACATAAAGATATAAAATTTTTATTTTTTGTGAAGAATCACCAAGAAGTGGGACACAATTGTGAAGTGGAACAAAATCTATTGGATATTTTAAACTTTTTTAGCAAATAAAAAACTGAAAAGTGGTGCGTGCAAAATTATTCGGCCCCTTTACTTTTAGTGCAGCAAACTCACTCCAGGAGTTCAGCGAGGATCTCTGAATGATCCAATGTTGTCCTAAATGACTGATGGTGATAAATAGAATCCACCTGTGTGTGATCAAGTCTCTGTATAAATGCACCTGCTCTGTGATAGTCTCAGGGTTCTGTTGAAAGCGCAGAGAGCATCATGAAGACCAAGGAACACACCAGGCAGGTCCGTAATACTGTTGTGGAGAAGTTTAAAGCCAGATTTGGATATAAAAAGATTTCCCAAGCTTTAAACATCCCAAGGAGCACT
The DNA here is from genome assembly GCA_026937815.1 of Etheostoma perlongum. NCBI lineage: Eukaryota > Metazoa > Chordata > Actinopteri > Perciformes > Percidae > Etheostoma > Etheostoma perlongum. The sequence continues at coordinate 6,281,091 of CM049372.1, forward strand.
GTGCAAGCGATCATTTTGAAATGGAAGGAGTATCAGACCACTGCAAATCTACCAAGACCTGGCCGTCCCTCTAAACTTTCAGCTCAGACAAGGAGAAGACTGATCAGAGATGCAGCCAAGAGGCCCATGATCACTCTGGATGAACTGCAGAGAACTACAGCTGAGTTGGGAGAGTCTGTCCATAGGACAACAATCAGTCGTACACTGCACAAATATGGCCTTTATGGAAGAGTGGCAAGAAGAAAGCCATTTCTCAAAGATATCCATAAAAAGTCTTGTCTAAAGTTTGCCACAAGCCACCTGGGAGACACACCAAACATGTGGAAGAAGGTGCTCTGGTCAGATGAAACCAAAATCGAACTTTTTGGCCACAATGCAAAATGATATGTTTGGCGTAAAAGCAACACAGCTCATCACCCTCAACACACCATCCCCACTGTCAAACATGGTGGTGGCAGCATCATGGTTTGGGCCTGCTTTTCTTCAGCAGGGACAGGGAAGATGGTTAAAATTGAGGAGAAGATGGATGCAGCCAAATACAGGACCATTCTGGATGAAAACCTGTTGGAGTCTGCAAAAGACCTGAAACTGGGACGGAGATTTATCTTCCAACAAGACAATGATCCCAAACATACAGCAAAATCTACAAAGGAATGGTTCACAAATAAGCGTATCCAGGTGTTAGAATGGCCAAGTCAAAGTCCAGACCTGAATCCAATCGAGAATCTGTGGAAAGAGCTGAAAACTGGTGTTCACAAACGCTCTCCATCAACCTCACTGAGCTCGAGCTGTTTTGCAAGGAAGAATGGGCAAGAATGTCAGTCTCTCGATGTGCAAAACTGATAAAACATACCCCAAGCGACTTGCAGCTGTAACAGCAGCAAAAGGTGGCTCTACAAAGTATTAACGCAAGGGGGCCCAATAATTTTGCACGCACCACTTTTCAGTTTTTTATTTGCTAAAAAAGTTTAAAATATTCAATAGATTTTGTTCCACTTCACAATTGTGTCCCACTTGTTGGTGATTCTTCACAAAAAATAAAAATTGTATATCTTTATGTTTGAAGCCTGAAATGTGTCAAAAGGTTGAAAAGTTCAAGGGGGCCGAATACTTTCGCAAGGCACTGTATATAGTATTAAAACTCCCATTTTCCCAGATTATTCCACTCACTAATCTTACACAGCCATAACCTTTAGCCCCAGTACTAGGAAAATGTCATTCAACACTTGACATGCCTCCTTTAACCCAGGGGATGACAGTTTCTACAGTAATTTGTGGAAAGTATCTGAGTAAGCACTTCAGAAAAGGATGTGTACCAATGTGTACTTAGTCCATTCCCAAAACCATAACCTAACATTTAAATAACGTCTCACTCTGTTTGGCATGTTGTATATTTTATTCAGATTCCCACAATCTGGAATAGTTTTTCGCCCAGCAAAGGGAGTGTTGGTGAAATGGATTAATAGAATAATGAATAGCGGTTCTCACAGTCCAGCGTCCAGCACACAGGTTCTGAACGGCTCCAGCCGAGGCTTCCAGCACGGTGGGGTTCTTGGACTCCTTCAGCAGAGAGGTGTAGATGCGGACCACCTCCGGCTGGTACAACAGCTCAAAGCCTTCAAGGCGGAAAAAGAAAGTGGGCAGGAGGAGGGGAAGTGTAGAGAAGAAAGTATGCAGAGAATATTATATACAGAGAATATTTTGAAGAAATAGAGGAGGGGGTGTGAAGGGGATGGGTAGATGGACAAAAGGAAGGTTTTTTTTTCCTCAGTTCTGCGCTTTTGATGAATAGAGTAAAAGAGTTACCTTTAGCAGGTGTGGTCCTCTTTGGAATATCTATTATGTCTGCTGCTGCGTCCTCATCTTTCCTACCTGGAATCAAACATTACAGCTTTAGAAACACACAGCGTCTAAAGATGAGATGTCTTTTAGAAAATGAGTTCTAATGTTAGTACATTTAGTCTAGTTTATTTAGAGATACAGTATGCTATTACCAAAACACTGAGATGCATGAGGCGTGCATGTTAGTACTAAAGACAGTTACTCTGACCCGTTAGCTCAGCTATTTTACTATTCTTACTACTATTACTACTACAATGTGCGTTCATACAGCAAAGCAAAGTGCAGTCATACAGCGGTAAAGAGCTTACCTTTGGAAAACCACTCATCTGTAGCTCAGCACAAAAGGGGAGAGAAGAGAAAGACAGAACAGGAAGAAGAGAGAGCATTGACAGTAAGTAAGAGGAAAGCAGCCATAACTAGCCACCCAGTTAACACCTCCTTACATCCTACTAGCCCTGCTGCCACCACTCACAAATCAGCAATGTGGCATGCCAAGTAAAGCAGATCAAGGGACACAGCAGCTTGTCTAACCATTTGAAATACAGCACACACGCACACATCCAAACTGCTCTGCACAGTATCAGTTTGAGAATTTGTTGCTGTGATCACTTTTGTGCAACACACCTGAAATTATAAATGCAGACCCAAACCAATAAGATGTCTCATCTGTCCTGCATAACAGCTGCTCTGATGCAATCTTCTCTGTCATACAGTACTGTCAGTTATATCACTAAAAATCTGGCGCCATTTAAAATCAGATTAGTAAACCAAACATTTTAAAAATTCATTGTTAAAATTCAGTAACTATTTTTCTTGCATTATTTTCTAAAAACGATAAGGGTCATTTCTCAAAATGCCAAACATTCACTTATTTCAGCTTCTCAAATGTGACAATTTTCTGCTTTTCTCGCTTTTGTTAAATCAGTAATGGAAATAATTGTTTGTTGCAGCCCTAACGGTGCTTCTGAATTCTATCTGACTTATTCATGTAACTGTTGACAAACGCAAACTGATTTAATAATAACATGGTCAAAAACAAAAAACAGTAGAAAGAGGAAGTGGATGTGTAATTGAAAAGGGACAAATCAATACTCTCAGTGAAACACAAACAGAGCAGCAGGGGAGAGGATGAGCTCTCTTGCAGTTGGGGAAATTGCTAACATTCCTGTGTGAGCCAGTGGTTTTGTTTGTGCAAGTGTGTGTGTGTGTATCAGTTTTGTGAGACACTGCTGTCAACAGTGACATCACCACAAATGTTCCTCTGACTGACAAATGCAATCCATATCTCTCTCACAAACACACACCCACACACCTTTACTCTTGCGGGAGCTGAAGCAGCCGCCCTTCTGGCTGGCCAGGGGCAGGGCCCTGGTTGAGGGGCGCGGTCTCCTGGTAGCGCTCGCTGCCAGGAATTTCACGGTGCACCTGATAGGACAAGTTCCTCAGCAGACACATGCTGTTCTCTATCAACTGCAAAGATGGGGGTGAGGTGGAGGAAAAAGATGAAGGGGGAAAAATAGGATGAATTATTAAAACGCAATCTATAAGCCAAGTTTCCTACTGCAACTACATCAAATCACCTACTTGCAATCATACACAACCTTGTTTAAATTGAATTAAATATATTAACTAATTAATTACATGGTTTAAAAGAGCTCTCTGTTGATTTAGCATTGCACTCTTAGAACCCAAGGGACAGTTTTTGAAAAAAAATAGCAGAACCAGAGATGATTTTTTTTTTACATTTTCTAACTTGTAGTCTTCAGCCCCACCAATGCTGAGTTAAGACAATTTATCAGACACAGTCCCCTGCGGAGCCACAGTTATTTATCGTATATAACTTTTCATATTAGTCAGTGTAAACAGGTCAATGTGTAAAATTTGTGAAGTTCCCTTTTAACGTTAAATAAACCAGAGTTCAACTTACCTTATTGTCAACGTCTTTACAGTCAATCTGGGATTGGACAATGTACATGAGCGAATCAACCAATCCTGTGCACTCCCTCAGCTTCCTTCTTGCCTCACTTCGCTCTGAACTCACATTTCTTTAGACGAGTGGAGAGTTGAGAAGAGGAGAAACGAGAATGGTCAACAAAACCTGGATTAGCAGCGTGAAAGGCTGGAGACATAATTGAGGCAGTTAAGAGGTTAAAGTGGACAGGAAAGAGTCAATTGTATTGACTACAAAAGGATTCCAGCACACAATACTCGAGTTGTTCAAATGAAAACCCCAGTTAAATTCACTGGTTTACAAAGAGAGTACAGTTTGATGGGATCAAGTTACAGCTCTGGACCAATTTCCTCAGCTGCTCTCTGACTCAGTCCTACTTAGTGAACTAAAAGGACTAGATGGATGGAAATGGATACCCAGTTAGTTCTTCATTCAGTGATGTAGAAGGCATGTAAAGAAAGGACATGAGGGAGAAAACTGTGGAACTCAGCCTTGGTCTTTTGTGTTGGCCTGTTTTGCCCTGTGACAGGCACACCCTCTCACACAATACTTGGACACATTCTCTTCCAACGCAGGGGGCACTTCACCGCATTGTTCAAAAGTTTATTTACATTCAGCAGTCAGCAAACATTTAAAAAGTAAAAGGCTGACAAAATCAAATGCCGCATCACAGAGCCACTGGCACGGCTGTAGACTCTTAAGTAAGATGTATACTTCTGCGTAAAATCTACGTTGCTACATATGTAAGTACGTGGCGACACAAACTTACGGCGTAGCCTGATGTGCACCTCTCGACAGATTTAACTAGACGTCGCAGCGACGCACGTTTGCTTGACCGTGGCTTGGTAGCGTTCCCCTACTCAAGTAATTTCCTGGTACTCCTTCTCCATAAACATGAAATCAAGGAGTAGGTTAACTTTTTATCTGCTACAGATGTCTCACCGTGGTTGGAGACACCTTGTTCAAAGCTAATTGCCGTCACACTCTCACTTTCTCCCTCACTCTATCACTGGTATCTTGGGTATTTATGATCTGCATCTTGTGTAGAACATGGACAAAGCAAGTCTATGTGGGTCAGCCTTGTGTTGAGACAAACGGATTTAAACCGTTGTAGGCGTGATGAAGCAATATGTCATAGGTGTTAAAGTCTACCGTTCTATTGAACTTTAGATTTAATTGTACCAGATCACCTTTTAGTACAAAACTTAACAGGGATCCTCCGATCCCCTTTTGATATGCCACTGAGAGCACTTATTCTCTTTATGGGAAAAAACCAGTGTATTGTTTTCAGCACATTCATACCAAGTATTCGAATTCATTCAATGTACAGGCCATCTAAATGTGATGTAGAAAATCACGTATCTTCAAAAAGCCAAATCTGCATGTTTAGGTGTTACGAGTGGTCTCGATTTCATGACTTTTCACACTTAAACTTTTCTGAAAGTTAATACAAATCTAGACCAATTCATAATCACGTTTCCTACATGGAATCAAAATCTGACACCATTTCCTTGCACACCTCAGTTAGATTTGAAGACACTTTTAAGAGTTTGACACACAAATATACAATAGAGTATTTTCAATGACTGTAATTTTCTACTCCAGTATCTGGTCATATGGTGTACTGAGAACATACTGTCCAGACCATTTCTGCAAATACCAAATTTAAGATTACCAAGTTATTCACACATTTTTCTAGACCTAGCAAAAGTGCACTGTAATTAACCGTGTGGTCAAGGGGAATGCATTGATAACAGACTCGCAGGTTACAACATACTGTTTACACTGTATAAGTCAACGCCCCACTGTCCTTTGCTTGCCCCGTCACTGTAAACTGAAATTCCCTTCTTCACCTTCTCCTGGCTGCAGTTCTCATACATTCAAGCAGATTTGTCTGTAATAAATAACTGACATTTAACCCTTTAGAGCACTATATAAAAATAAAATAAAAAAGATAGATTTTTGATGAGATTGTTGATAATGAGATTTTTGTTAATATGTGCTAGTAGTCAGAGTAAAGGCTTCTGACATACACAATATAGCACATGCATCATTCTATTAGAAACCTTTGAATGGACCTGCATGGACGGTTTGGTGCTTATTTCTTTCTACTGCCAGGATAGCTTTATCAAAGTATACTTTTACTGCAGTTATTGTAAGGATATTATCCAAAAATAGAAAAGCAATCAGAAGCAGACGACAAATCTTTTATAATCAATCCTGACAGACAGAAATGTAAGTGCAATGAAAGGTCTTGTAGAATGGGCAGATTTATCCTAATTGAGAGGCACACATCAGGCATTTGTATTCTGACTATCACCATTCTGATTATTAGTGGAATAAAAGGCTTCACGTGAACATTGCTCCTTTCCTCTTTCATTGAGGCCATGATGTTCATCCCTCTCTTCTGCTCTTTAACTCTACATTGCTCCCTCCCGCAATCTGTTGAGCTGGCATGTTTCCATAGTACTCGATTGTGCTACATCAACCCTCCCGCCTTCCATCCCCATTCATATCATCATAAGCAGATCTGATAAGCGCTTCCTCTTATACCTCAAGCAGCCTGCTGTGTTGGTGAGGGCCGTCTCCCACTCCAGATGCCTGGGCTTGCAGCTGTCCCCTCCACCGGCTCCATTGCTCCCTCGCGCCCAGCCTGAATGGGGCACCATCACCTCGTCAGAGAGGGCGTGCAGTGCATGGTCCACAATCTCCATTTTCACAGAGTCATGCGACGACAGGTTCCACAGTGTCCCTGGGGAAAACGAGAAAATTAAAACATTCAGAAATGCCGTATTTAATTATGAAGCCTACTTCCACTCTGGCAAAAAGACATTTCATAGGCCTGTAGAAAATAAGCCTTAAAATGTATATAATATTTTCACACAACTTGTATTTAATAACAAGCTGTATCACACAGGAATATCCAAATATGATAAGTAAGGTTATGCCATAAGTAGGTGTGGGAATTTAATAGCCTGTGTCTTTTTGGATAAGTTTAGCATTTTCATTTTGTTCTAGTATGGAGTGAATATGTTTGTCTCATCATGAACAAACTACTAAAAATATGATACACATGGGTGCCCGGACAGCTCAGCTGGTAGAGCAAGCATCCACATATAGAAGTTTACCCCCCCCCCCTTCCCTTTCATGTCTTCAGCTGTCCTATCAAAATAAAAGGCTGAAAATGCCCAAAACTTGATACAAATAAAAAATTAGAAGTAATATAACAGTGTTTTCAGTGAGCCGATGCTGTGCTGTTGCATGTGCCTCTAACCTGTGATGGTGTCAGTGAGGTCCTGGTCATGGGTCTTCCTCAGCAGCCTAACCAGGGCAGGGACTCCGTCACAGTTCTTGATGGCGATCTTGTTATCTTGATCTTTGCCATATGAGATGTTCTTTAATGCTCCGCAGGCTGCATAGTGAACCTTTAAAAAGAGATGCAATAACAGCTTAGTGAGCCATTGGTCATAATGAAGTATCACTTAATGAGAGCGTTGCTTTCACATACATGGATTTAGTGTATTAGTATAAAACCGTGTCATGCCCCCACATGGGTCTTGGCGGTTTTACTCATTCAATTGTCTATAATTAGTAGGCCACATAGCTGACATATTTCCACTATAATGTATAAAGCCTGTGTGAGAGGCGCGATGTACCAACGAAACAGCAGTCAATGGCGAGAAATTACTGACAGCATGACCCGCTATTCGGTTGAAGAAATTGTGCCATTCTGCACCGTTACAAAAGCCACCATTCAAGCCATGCTACAGGCCTTTAACAGTATGCACTACCCGACCCAAAGAACTTTTCTCCAAAAGCGTTCCCTGAAAGTATATAAAAAGTAAAGGGCGGCATTATACAGAAATTGAAAGATAGACAATTTCACGGATTTGTGATCAAGTGTAATGCCACATGCACACAATGCCATTTGAGCTTAGTTAGGGCCCAAAAAAAATAAAAATAAAAAAATCAAGCCCGACCCTACCCAAGCCCTAGGGGTGGGAATCACCAGAGGCCTCACGATACAATAACATCACGATAATCATGTCACAATACAATATTATTGCGATTTTAAACATATTGAAATAATTTGCAAAATATTACAATGTCTTACTTTTTTCCAACTTCAAATTTTTCCCAATATCAAATGATGTCCCCAAAAGGAAACTTTATCAATATCTGTTTCATCTAAAAAGACAGTTCTGTTTGTGTGCATTACTTCAATTGTACGCTGCAAAATGGGATTGTCAAGTAGACAAACTGGCCAACACATATATAATAAAAGATTGATAGTTGGCGTCTGTGTATCGATACAGTGTTGCCACTGAAAATATTCGCAATACTATGCTGTATAAATTTTTTCCCCCACCCCTACCGAGCCTGTGCACGCTGTGTACGAGCCCAGCCCCACACATTAACTGTAATTAAGAACCTGAACCCAATTTAAACCTGAAAATTTTTTAATACGTGGGCCGTTGGCTGAAGTACAATTCTGAGTTGTTTGAACTACAGAAATCTGTTTAGGATTATCTTAATAAATAACGCAACAAGGACAAAGCATGTAAACTGCGTTGTTTATTCAGAATGGATCGCAAATGGATCCGAATGAAGAAACGTTTATAAAAAATTTTAAAAAACTCGACCCTAGCTTCCTCAGCCGAATAGTGTGGGTAACAGATCAAGGCAGCAACATAATCAAAGCCCTGGAACCAAATAGGAGCCTTTTCTTGTCTCAATCACCTAATTAATACGGTCCTTCGCCACGGTCTGCATGCCGACGCACTGGCCGCACTATCCAGAGCGACGGGAGAAGCAGGAGAGGCATTGCTTTCTCCCCACCCAATTATGCAAGTAAAGTAATAAAAATAAAAACACAAATGCTTGATCAAGAGCCCGGCCCAAGGACAGTGGCAGAAAATATGGGCCAGGCCGGGTCAAGTTTGGGCAGAGAAACTAAACTCTAGATGGCTTACATGAGCCTGACCATTCATTATCTCATCACGGACTGGGAACTTAAATCAAAGTGCCGGAGACCGCGTTCACCCCGGAAAGTCACACACCCTCAGGTCCTCCTTTCAAGAGTCTGAACGGGAGAAAAACTGGGGCAAATATAGTGGTGACGGAGAGAAAACTAGACTAGCAATGGCTAAATTTCTTTGGCCATAATCTGAATTTAGCTGTTACCAATGCAATGAACGCTGAAAAGAACATCCTATTATCAATGCTGTATGTTACATACTTTTGTACTGTGCAATTTAAATCTCTCGCTCTCTTTCACTCTCTCACACACACACACACACACACACACACACACTCTCTCTCTCACACATGTTATGAAGATGAAGTCGCTGTTTGACCCATTTCTCCAGCCAAAGTCATCCGACACACACCAAACTTTAAATTTGTCACTGTCCGTAGAGCATGAAATGTAAAATCGAGATGCCTCGAGAGTGGAATGCATGATGTGGTTTGTCTGGTATTGCTCATACAAAGATCAGCAAAACCTTGCCACAGCTTGTGCTAAATGAAAGGGAATCATAGAAAAACCACAGAATGTTTTGGCCGAAACCATATTTAGCACAAATGTTGACCTACAGGATTTGACCAAGAGAAGTCAAATACATAATTGCCATTTCCCTTTCAAAAGCGGTATTAGAGCAGAGTCTCAAGTTCCCCTTGTCTCAGGACAAATTAACTGTCTCACTATTACATAAGCAATACACTACATCCCTTAAACCTCACTTTTACCCCACCTAGTCTGATCATAACACATTACTAGTGAGTAAGGAATGAACAGAAAGCAATGGAGAAAAACAGCAAACTGACCTCTTTGTTTGGGTTGTCAAGCATAGAGACCAGCGCTGGGATGCCTTTCAGTCGACGCACATCACATTTCACCTGGAAAGCAAAAGGATGGACATAATTAGTGATGTAGATGGGGGCCCAATAAAGTCCAGTTTACTATTTTGTAAATCTGAAAATCAATTAAAAAAGTCAAATATGCAATGATGTACAAACAAATTCAATCAGAGTACCAATGAAGAAAAGAAAAGCACATGACAGCATATTGAAAGATGCTCAGTGAAGAAGACAAATCCAGTGAAAAGTCTTATGAAGGAAACTAATACCCTGGCTAAGACAAGTTATAAAGCAAGTCCCACAATGACAGACATTTACTAGTGATGGCAGTAAAGAGCTGCACTTAACACAAACTTACATTAACTCTGAAAACTCTAAATCCAAACATGCTCTGCCTTGCGACTCACAAGTCAAATGTTGGCATGTCAACAACTGGAAACATTAAAAACAGACTGCCAATAATGTTTTGTGATGTAAAGTCGGGCAGACCCTGTACCAATTGCACCAGATTTTAGCCCTGAATTTGTCTGCCCTAACTTATTTTCGGATTTCTTCCAGATCAGTTGTTGATTGATGTCAGTGTGGCGGGGGGGGGGGGGGGGTCATCATGATGCCTGATTAATTTCCTGAATGACTGCTTGGATTTCTGGCATGTCTTTGGTTTTCTGGCATGTCTTTGGTGATCTGTCTTGTAGTTTGAACAGTTCCACAATCCAAGTTCCCAACATAGCTACTGTCAAAAGTTCAAGATGTGAAAATACAAAATTAGAATAAAATAAGCTCACTACACATCTTGTGGCTAAAAGTCCAGTCGGGAGCCTGTTTTCATATAAAAACTGAACTCTTCTGCCGAACAGACAATCTGCATTTCCCAGCCATCTGTGGCTCCATATTTTTATTTTTTTCTGCTTACTTCCAGTTCATGGTAGAACTGCCTCTCTCTTGTTGAGGAAACAGCATTATGTCATCTTGTTTGAATAAACTTTAATGGAATAGTCACTGGACAAACCCATCCAGGGGCTTGCTTAGGTTCAGTGTGAGCATAAAAGTCCCAGGTTGGTAAAGATTAAAATCTGTAGTTTGAGTTAACGCAAAACACAAGTTCAATAAGACAGATTGTCTGTCCAGCTTTAGACAGACTTCTTCACTGCAGGATATTTTTCCCTGTTTGCTTTGCTATATTTTTAAGTGATATCTACAGTTCATTGTTGTTGTTGTAAACAAGTGCATTGCCACATAGTTAACTAACCAGCAACGCATGTTCAAATACTCTATTAAAATGTTGACTTTTTGAAGCAAAAAGCAACTTTGAAGCAAATCTGCAGTTCTACATTTGAAGCCAGATCAAATTCAAAAGCAGTTCTATTTCCGATATCCAACCTTAAGAAAAGAAAAATTAAGTTTTCTACCCCTCCAACTACTCCTTATCTTACACATCCAACTTTTTGTCTGGCTTTGCTATATGCTCTATCATATATGCCTCAACCAGTCTTAGAAAACACATGACTAATCATCCTAAGTCTTCAAATATTGCACGTAAACCTCTGTGCTCCTCAAGTAATTGCTTTTAAGTGTATTCCAATCTACATCACACCAAATACAAGCTTTATTAAATAAAACAATATGCTCACACATGTGCATCCCTTACTTTATCATTTTTATAGGTGAGATGCTGCAGGTATGCAGCTGCGTTGCTCCTGACGGGGTCCAGCCTGTAGTTCAGCATGGCAATGACCTCTGACAGCTCCGGCTGCCGCCAGCCGCCAGGACCGGGGCCGGGAGCTTTCCTTAGAGTGCTGTCCAATGAAGCCATGCTTCCTCTTTCACCCTGGGCCAGTGGCGCTCCTCCCCAATAGTACATGTCCCCTGGGCCACTCATGTCGCCATCCAAGGTGCCCTCGTAACTCCTGGGGAGGGCGGAGCAGAACATATGTGAAGGTACACATTTTCTGACAACACAGACATCCATTAATACAAACAGAGAGAAAAGGTGGAAAACAGAGTTTGCCTTGTTGTTCATAACAGTGGTCATTTAAAAGACTAAATATATATAATTCACAATATAGTTTCCACATTACTTCATTTCTTAGCAAACATAGAAGTTGTTGTGGAAGGAACATTAGTATGTGTACTTTTTGCACACAAACATCACTCTCAAAGATGACATACAGTTCATGCACAGAGCATACATCTAGATGTTACTCATCCCTAAAATACAGCGAGTGTTTGACATGAGTCACTACAAAAGCACACAACTTACCCAGCCCTGCGTGGGGGCCCATGGGAAAACGCATTGTGGTTGCGGGGTACGGTGCTGTAGTGCATTTGGTGTCCCATGCCATAGTCGGGCTCATCGTAGCCCATGCTGCGCTGATCATCCTCCAGACCATACGGGTCTGGGACAAACCTCGGAATAGAGGACAGCTCCATGGCACTTCCCATACGCCCAACCTACACAGGGACAAAGTCTAAAATAATAGAAGCTCCAAGCCAAATGCTGTGGAAAAACGTACTGTATGTACTCCACTAATACTATTTCCTTCTTAACAAATGGAATGGAAGCAAAATATCAAATTCAGCAAATTAATCTTTAATGTGGGGCTGAAACAATTCCTCAAATAAATTTGATTACAAAAAATCCTTGAAAGCAAAATTCTTTGTCTTGAAGCTTTGTTAAATCTAGGTAACTAACAGTGTACGGCTGACTGTGTTTCCGCACGTAGGATTATTACTAGCGCACAACGGGCTGACGCTTCTGATTTCTGACTTCAAGATTTTTTTTTAACCGTCTTGGAATTTGGCTATAAAATGTTTTCCCTTTTCTAAAGGATACCTGTTTTTGGTATATATAGAAAAGACAGGTTTCCTTTTTTTAGTAAACAGCAATATTATATTTACTATTGCTGTTTACTAGTTATTTTCTTACTAAGTACTTCTTATCCGATTACTCAATCAATGGAATAATCGGTAGAATACTCGATTACTAAAAGAGTCTATAGCTGCAGCCATACTTTAATGGTCAGCGGGCCAAGTTGAAATTTAATACAATGGTTGTTGAAGATACCTGTGGCTGAGCAGCATAGGGGTCCAGCTGGTTCCTGCTGGGGGCTCTGTAGCTAGGATCCAGAGTTCTGTAACCATCTGGATGGACCGGTCTGGAGAGGGGAGGGACAAGGAAGTTAAGTGTGAGGATAGGAAGAGAGGAAAATATTGTTTAATAATAAAAACATTAATTTATAACATTCATACAAACAACAACAACAAAGACATGAGACAAACTTACAAACCCCCACCCCTCCAACACACAGGACTTGAATTAGAAGTACAAAGTTAATATCTCCATGACTTAAATTCTTTATCAGCTGCGCTTGAATAAACAAAGAACTATACCTGTAGCGATCATCCATGCGAGCTCCCCTGCTAAGGCTTGTGTAGGCCTCAGATGGGGGTCCAGTACGGTAGTCGTCGTAGCCCCCTGGCGGTCCGTAGTGGTAGTTGCGGGGCACAGTATGAGTGGGGTAGTCCATGGGCACGCCACCTCCAGGTCCTTGTCTGTAGACCATGGGCGCAGGGTAGCCCCCCATACCCGTCACTGAACCCCCACCATCCAGGGACAGCGTGTCTGACAAGGAGGGAATGACTGTGCGAGTGGTGGTGGTCTTTACTACTTTCTTTACCTTAAAAAGCAAAAGAAGGGAGGCAGGAGACAAGATTCAACAGTTGATATCGACAAGCTTAAAATCACTGTCAAGTTAATCCAGGGATACAATTTAAAAATGAAATGCCTCAATGAATCCTAGTTCTACACACAAACACACAAAACTGTTCTTTTGTCATTTGGCGCTGGACACTGCACATTTCGCAACATGGATTTCCACTTTCCATTCTCTAGTGTTACCGTGGTTTCTGTGCGCCGCGTGGTCCCATCTTCATTGGTCTCCACAGAGACAACAGGTGGCACCTCCTGGGGATCTTCCTCCACCGTGTATGTTTGCTGCACCACCTGACCAGGCTCCATCCTGAACTGCACACACATCAACATTTCAGAGAAAACTCAGATATGCAGTAGGTCTCATGTGGGATAGCCTTAACCTTCTTTAGATTTAAACAGCTGAAACAGAGCGGGCTCCAGAAGATGCTTACATGATGCGTCCCGTTGATGTAACCCTCGTTCAGTGTCAGCCTCTCTATGTCTGCATCACAAGGAATGTGGCCGTTCTGCAGGGAGGAAAAAATACAAATGAGAGGATCCAATGCACGCAGACTTATGAATACATACACACATACATCACAACATTGACTAAGCAGTTCTATAGTGATAAGCAGCTTATGTACAGTACTGACCAAATTTAAAAAATAAACAAAAGCAGCAACTTTTGTTGGCACCCAGCCTTATCTTGTAACACTACATAAACTTCAAACCTCATGAAAAATGAACGCAACCAGAGGCTGTCATGTTTGCACTCCGTTAAACACAAACAACTTCATGGGACACACTCATCCAAAAAAAAAAAACCTATGTATGAACTGGGATAATGCAATGAATTTATGAAATAATTAGTAATAAAATGAAAAATGGCCCACAGAGAGACAAACAAAGAGACAAACTTCTTTCTCTTATGAGTAGACACCCCCAGCATTGCCGACCCAGGGGTGGTGATGGGTGTGGTGCACTTTCCATTCCAGCCACAGGGAGAGCTCTATGTATCTTTACTGACATCTCTGCAGCTCCACTACTATGGTAAAGGGAACACAGCCAAGGGGGAATTGCTCAATAGTTATTCAGAGATTGGATGCAGTTGTACCAAGCTGACAGAAATGTTGTATTTAAAATAAATAAATAAAAATAAGTTAAAGCTGGAAGCTGGAAATAATACTTGCGGGAGGAGCAAGGACAACCTTTTAAAGTGCCACTTGACCTAGATTAATTACAAAAGACTTAGTTGAAGCCAATTAACACACTCTTTAGTTGAGATAAAGACTCAGAGAACAGCAGACAGTGGCGGGCAGATGTGAGCGTGTGGGAACCTGTCAGTTAAGACTAAGGTCGTGTTGCGCTGCCTGGGAGAATGGCAGAGGCATGCCGAAGCCTTTGGGCTATGTAAACACACAAAACACAGATAAGAACCAACACAGGCTACATTTCTGTCCTGCTCTCATTAGAACACACACACACAGCCTATATTTCTGCTCCTTATCAGCCACTAGAATTACCTGAGACTGGGATGCGTCCCTGGAAATGCATGCCTACATGCAAGAAAGAATGCCCACAGCGAAAGAGGAAAAGTAAGGGAGCAAGAGAACCCAGTAGTTTATGAGAGTGTGTTTTAAAGGTTGCTTCAGGGCCATAGGTATGTGCATGTGTATGCTGGTTTATTCACATGGACTAACGACCAAGCATTTCAATAACGGAGCGAAAGAATGAGCGAGAGGTGGGCGGGTGTGCCAATGTGTCCATCTGTGAGGTTACCCCGGCAGTCTGAACCAGGTAACTGACTCACGCATGATAAACAGGGCGTGTAAGTAAACAGCAGAACACACTTTAGCTATGAAACAAACTCAGCAATAAAGAATTTTACCAGTAATTCACAGCTGTTGAAACCTTTCTGACTGATCCTGTCCTAGTTGATGGACTTCGCCCCACTGATATAGCAGTCTTTATACCAGAAATAAACACAACAAATTGTATAAAACAAGCAATAAACAATAAAACAAGCTGGCATTGACATACTGTAGCTACGACAATGGGCCAGAAAAAGCTCAATATAACAAACAAAATGTCGAGCAAGACATCACTCTGCATGCACGCTAACTCCCATGGACATGTCAAGCCAAACATGATGGGTTACACTGGGTTGTTAAGTTTGATTGGTGGAAGGATGTGATGATGATGGGAGGACTTTTATTTTGAATGAAATGAGACATGGTTACTGAGGAACCCATGAAGGATGGAAATAATGCGTGATCAAAAGCTGCAAAGAGCAACAGTGGAGCAAATGTACCTCCTCTGGAAGGCTGTATTAGAAGGTGCTTCAGTCGCTGGGTTTGACTCATCTTTTAACTCCCAAAAGCCAAGCTAAAATCAAGCGCACCTCAAGACTCCAATCTGACTAAAAACCTACCAAGGAGGTATTTCCCCCCCCAAGAGGTTTGGTTTAGGACAGGTGATGCTGCCATCCAGTCAGTCCACACGGATGGGATGGGATGAGATGGGGGGGTGACCATGGAGATGACATGGGATGAACTCGCTCAGATCAAGGGTTGAATCCAGGGGACTTTTCGATGGAAAATGTGCATGGGAGAGTGGGGGAGGGAGTTCCATGTTACCTGCATGTTGGGGAGGGGGCGGGGCAGGGTGCCAGCACACGACCTCCGCTCCTCCTCCAGAGCTCGGCTCAGCATCTCAAACTGCCTCTCCTGCTCCCGCACCGAGGCCAGCAGGGAGGCCGTACTCGCACACTGCTCCATTCACACGCTGAGAGCAGAGCACAGGACAGGACAGGACAGGACAGTTCACGGTCAACACCAGAGACTAGGAGAGATTCAACCAACACCAGGATTTAATCAAAGAACAGACATATATACCAAGGCTGAATCACCCAAGTACACAGATAAAAAGACAGAGGTGGCCCTGGCACCGTGCACATCAGGGAATGCACACACTGAAGAGCTAATGAAGTTGAAGTTTATAGGTTAAATAGCTGCTGGAGCTGATGCAGGAAGGCAAAGCAAGGAGAGATAGATGAGGCACGAGAGAACTGGGAAGATAAAGGAGCATATACAGAGAAAACGTGAGTACAGACAGAACAAGAGCAAGAAACACAGTGAGGACAAACAGCAGGCACAAAGAAAGGGCGCACGACTTGTGAATTAATCTGCAAAAGTGATTATTCAGTTCAAATTCAAGGTGGGGCCAGCATCAGCAGAGCAGGTTACTTCTCAGTGTGTTTCTTCACCTTCAGCTCAGCAGGGTTAAAAATAGAGAGAAAGTGACAATTGCACCATGTTTTCAGCAGCAGCGTACAGAGCTCGTTAGCACTCCTCTATTCCAAGGATGCAGAGAAAGTAAGGAAGGAGAAGGGAGACAAATGCAAGTGGGAGAGCATTCAGAGGAGTTATCAAGAGATGGCATCACACCATCAAATTACACAAATCTGAAGATCCAGAAGTGTTTTAAATTGAGAGGGTGTGTTTTCCACTGCGGGGAAAAAGGTGGCTGGCCTCACTTTCTACTATACTTACTAAACAGTGCAAGTTATAACATGGATGGGCATTTCAGTTTGCATGCCATCTATGATAATTTACTTTAACAGCTGATTTAAATAGGACAACTTCTTTTATAGTCCGACGGCTATATATGACTAAGAACTGAAAGCAATAAACCACATGCATTATGCATTATACTTCAGTTTGTGATCTGGACTAAATGAGTGCTATGGCAATATCAAAATATATATATAACTAGGCAATATATCGATATGAGCCTAGTTATCGTCTTAGATTTTGGATATCGTAATATGGCATAAGTGGTGTCATACCCTGGTTTTAAAGGTTGCATGACAGTAAAGTGATGTACCTTTCTGAACTTACCAGACTGTTGTAACTGTTCCATTATTTGCATTTACCCACTTAGTCATTGTATCCACATTAATGATTATTTATCAAAAATCTCATTGTGTAAATATTTTGTGAAAGCACCAACAGTCAACACCACAATATAATTGCGGTATCGATATCGAGGTATTTGGTAAAAAAATGTGTTCATCATCACATCATTCATTATTTTCAACGATGAGTTATCAGATGATAATTTGTCATAAATTCCAAATTATTCTCTGATCTTAAGCTTCTACGTTCTAACGCTTTGACCTACCAAAACTTTATAAACAGCCACGCTATTGCATTTTATTTTCAGATTCAAAATGACACCTTACCAGCACTTGCCGCACTTTTCCTGACACACATGAGACCAGGACATCTCACAGGCACTTATTCCAGTTCCTCCATATAAAAACAACTATGGTCAGAAATCCTTTTTCTATACATACAGCAAGATGTGGAATGACATTCCCCATCACATCAAAACACTATCATCCATCACATATTTCAAAAAGGCATACAAGCAGCTCCTTCTTAACAGTTACACATGCACACATCAATTGCTCATGTATTGTCCAATCTGTAGTTGTCTAGTCCACGCTGATGTCCTGTACAAATGTGTCTGTCCTCATGTGCCGTGCCGTAACTGTATTGTCTTACGGTTTGGGTAACCGTGCCTCTTTGCTCAAGAAATGAATCTTTTACTCCCAAGGCAAATTCTATCAGGTTAGCAATTCAAACTATGGTGATCTCAGACAACAAAAACAACAATTTACATTCAAATTCAGACAAAAGGATTTGCACTTTCATTGTGCTTAGCAACACATTTTCAAAACGTTGGAAGAACCTGTCTCAACCTGAACATTTACTTTCCTAACATGGTTGGTCTAACGATTATTCACATGTAAAGAGATTGCTTGACACCACACATTTGGAGGGAACACAACACACTACTGCATGCATTTCAAAATAAGCAGCTGAATCCCATGACAAATACCAAAAAAGTCATTGTGCAGCGACAGAGAAGAATGCTAAAACAGAATTAGAATACAAAACAGCAAAGGAAAGGTGGAGAAATTTTAGATTTTAAATTAAATTTTGGAGGATAATGCAGCTTAAACACATGCCACAGATGACTTCAGCCGTAATTACAGAGGCATGATAAGTGAACGTCACTCCAGTCCAAAATAAGACAATGACAAAGCACCTCTTTTTTGTTTTTAGACTTCCTGAGCAGGGATGTTAGTGAGGAAGGACTGAAGAATCTGAGAAAGATTACTGCAGCAACAGTGTCTGTCTAGTAATGGGATGACAGAAGCGTGGCTCATCTCCAAACCAGGGCAAAAAACAACAACCATTTTCTACTTTCCCTGACTCATGTAGATCAAATCTGCTCTCCATCTGCACACAGACGACTGGCTGAGTGAACAAAGACTCCTGTATTAGGTTTGAGTGTGTACAAATGCCAGTGTGAGTGTGTACACACACATCTGTGTGAGGGCGAGAGGTGGCAAGAGTGCGTGGCTGACCGTTAAATCCCTGAAAAATCAAACAGAGCAGTGGCAAGTTTAAAGAAAGTTAATGCTGCCTGGTTTCTTTTCCCTTTGTGTGGAAGAAAAACACATTTGTAAAGAGAAACACACGAGCCACAAGAGCCACACACACACACACTCACTCACACACAATGTCATACATTCCTCAGTGAGACTTTGCGTGTCATATCCTGTCTCAGCTGTTGGAAGCTGTCCTAATAAGGGAGCCCTTCACTCTTTTATTGTGCTGCTCTCATCAACCTCTCACACCAACATTTTTTCCCTCTCCAGCCAAACACTCCAATCCTGAAAGATAGAGTGGGTCCAATTACTTTCTCCCCCCCATGATCCAATCAGGGTGGCGGACCACAAACCCGTTAGTGCTTCTTTAGTGGACAATGCTCACAAATGAAGTTAGTATAAGTAACCCCTGAAGCTGAGAATGTGTTACTGTAAATCTTAAATGTTAACCTTGACTTCACTCAACAACAGATCTGTCCTGTGATCAAAACACAAAAAGAAAACCGGGAGCTGGATATTGCAGTAGAGATGCAGCGCTTAAATCAATTAATTAGTTGTCAACTATTCAGGTAATGGTCAACTATTTTGAAAATTGATCAATCACTGAGTAATTTCTTATGAAAGACAAGAGTAAAAAGTCTCTGATTGCAGGTTCTTATATGTTAATAGCTTTTAGTTGTGGACAAATCAAGACATTTGAGGACATCATCTTGGGTTTTGGGAAACACTGATATACATTTTCACCATTTTATAAACCAAAAAAACTAACTAACTAACTGACAGATTAATCAACTATGACAATAATCGTCCTATACGGCAGCAAGCTACAAACATTACATTTTTGGTTTGAAGCACCGCACAGCCACGTCAGATTAATTCATGTACCACTTCATCAGCTCCCGATGTATATTGTTAATCCTTTATCAGTCGGGCACTAGTTTTAAATTCTATATTCACGTTCTAACTAGTTTTCACGCATTTAAATAACTGCAACATACGTATTCAGGTGTTACAGCTGACTAATTGTGGATATATAATTTTAATCAAATCATAATTTATTTTTTAATTAGTTGAGGTACTCTTCAGTTTGTCACCAGCTGTCATGTTTTTATAAGATTTCAACTTTGCCGTGAAGTACCGACACCGTACATCAGATCAGACGGCACACCACAGTGTGGGCCATTCTTTGTGGCTCTGTCAAAACGTCAACGCAGGCATAGAGGAAGACGTCTATTGTGCCTCCATGCAACAGACAGACAGACTCAAACAACCTCTACAGCTATGCGAGTCCCACCACACTAACATTCTTGTGGCAGGGAGTAGTTGCTTGTAAGAGTTTTAAATGGCTTTAGCCACTTAAAGCCTGGGCATTAGTCATCAATCTGCTGTAAGGCCATTAGCAGCAACGCTAAATTGTATCTGCTAATGGGGAAGCCCAGGAATTACACTACCAAGCCACTTACCATCCTCTGCCACCACACAACACAGCAGTACACACCTCTTATCAGTGTCCACTACTCACTGAAAACGTTGGGAAGTACACACTCACAGCCAGTTTGTTAGTCTATCACCCAGTGCCCACTGAGTATTGTCACTGCAGTGTATTCCCTCATTATAATATGCCATCCTTGCTATTTCAGCCTAAAGCACACACTCGCTGTTGTGGCTTGGCCAAGTGCTCCGCTGACTCAGCCTCATTTGAATGGTCACACAGACATATGGCCTCTGTGTGTGTGTGTGTGTGTGTGTGTGTGTGTGTTGTGTGTTAGTCTTGGCCATCATCCAAATACTACCGCCTTTGCCATTCTGACTTAAAACTATAAACACACCCCCGCCCCCCGAATTGGGGCCTACAGTTAATGTAGTAGCTGCAGAGAGAGCACGCATGCACACACGCCCACCCACACTCACACAGACTTTTCAGGGACCTCTGCGAGGCCAGCTGTCTGATCTACAGGGCACAATCTTACTATTCTTAGTGAGGAAGGAAACATGCAGGATACTGTAACTTAGTAAGTGCAGCATTACAGTTAGGTAAAATAAAAGTCATGGTGTTGCTGAGTGAAACGAACAATAAATGCCTCAACCTTCTTCACTATCATGTGGGCTATCATGCCCACATTTCAAATACATTTTTCCAAGACATGACATCAGTCACCTACCTCAAGTTTAGTTAAAATATTGAAATCAAATAAGGGCTGCAAATGCAATTAATGATTATTTTTATGTTTGAATATTTCACAGTTTATTTCTGAGATTAACAGTTAGAAAAGCAAAACTGCCCATCAAAATTTCCCGGAGCCCAAGGTGACATCTTCGAATTGCGTGATTTTTCCTGTCAACAGTCCAAGATATTTCATTTGCAAATAGATTTTTAACCTTCTGTATTTCCACTTGCATTACTTAATTCATCGGTTATCAAAGTTGTGGCTCATTATTTTTGTGTCCATTGACCAATCTACTTATTGTTTGGCTGTGTGAAAAAAACAATGGATGCCACTATCTGCTTAGCCATTACACTTGGGATAGACTAATTATCGGGGCATTTTTTGGTAGTTTGCAGATTATCTGTATTGTCGTGTTATTTGCCCCATAACCGATAAAGTTAATGTATTAAAAAGTGCTCTACTTTGGCTCTGTGTCTGTCCCTCTGCTCCGGTTTCACTCACCACTTAGTCTAACTTAATGTCCCGCCCACAACACTATCTGAGGTTTTTTTTCCCACCTTTAATGGACAGGACAACTAGGTGATAAAAGGGGGAAGACATGCAGGAAATCATCACAGGTTGGACTCGAACCCTGGACCTCTGCGTCGTGTGTGCCTGCTCTGTCAACCGAGCCAACACGGCCACTGACTATCTTTCACTGGGTGTTATGTTGAAAATTTCTGATTAATTAAATTATTGCTTAAAGCATCTAAAAGTTTTGTAACAGAGTTTGTAACATTCGAAAATCTTAATTTTGACTTAAAGATTTTTAGTTTCACTGCAAATACATACATGTTCCAGATATCAGTTATGTTTCATTAACTACGGTACATATATGTTTCAGATATCAGTTATGTTTCATTAACTACGGTACATATATGTTCCAGATATCAGTTATGTTTCATTAACTAAGGTACATATATGTTCCAGATATCAGTTATGTTTCATTAACTACGGTACATATATGTTCCAGATATCAGTTATGTTTCATTAACTACGGTACATATATGTTCCAGATATCAGTTATGTTTCATTAACTACGGTACATATATGTTCCAGATATCAGTAATGTTTCATTAACTACGGTACATATATGTTCCAGATATCAGTTATGTTTCATTAACTACGGTATTGTCATCATCCTTGAAAAACCTGTATCAGCCAATCACTACATTACACCCAATTAGTAAATAGGCAATAGAGTGGAGTCTAAGCAATAGAGTGGTTGCATGCTAATCGGAAGGTCGGCAGTTTGATCCCTGGCTCTGCAGTCCTATGTCCAAGTGTCCTTGGGCAAGTCACTGAGTTGCCCCCAATGCTGCACATCCGAGTGTAAATGTGTGTGAATGTTTATCTGATGAGCAGGTGGCTCCTTGTAAAGCACAGTGTATGAATGTGTGTGAATGGTTCCTGTACTATGTAAAAGCGCGTCTCCAGTTCAACTTGTGTCAATAATGAGATGTGATCACAATCACAAAACACTACATATATTATTTCAAAACATGTCCAAACAGACCCTCCTGGTCAATCTCTATTTAAAAAATAGCAGAGAAAACTAAAGAAAAACGTACAGCAGTACGTGGCATTGCCATTGGCATGGCTGACTTACACTCAGAGTGTGACCACCACTTAAGGAAGCGGGTTAAATCGCTGCAGTGAGGACCATAAAATGCTATCTGCTAACGCTCAACCATTCCAAGAAGTTAACTACCAGCACTGAGGGAGGGTGCTGTGGGACAGTATCACTTCACAGCCGTAAAATCTGTGGACTTTGATTTTGCTCTGTGTATTCAATCTCACACGTCCTCCCCTGCATTGAAAGCGAGCTGACGTGCTCACAGTTCAAATAATAACACAGACTGCAGGTGTAACCGTTGGACATGGAGAGAGGAAGAGGAAAAAGAGAAAGAGTGCAGACAGTGAGGGAGGAGGAGGGAATATAAGAAAACCCTAGCTTCTGTGTGTCAGAGGGACACACCCATGGTTAGCTCTGAAACCCAATCATTATAGAGGCTCACAAATGATAGCCCTGGTTAAAACAACTGGCTAAGCAGCAAGACTTCAGCCCCCACAGACAAAATGGCTAGGAACAAATTCTGGGCACCAATGAAATGTCCAACTTAAGATTTTTTTTTTGCCCCTCCTTTTTTACATCTTACAGAAGGGACATTTCTTAGAATATATCATGTCCAAACTTGCTCACAATCTTTTCCATCTCCATACCAGCAGGTCCAAGCAACAGACATGCCTGAAGTGTATTTTCAAAACTATGACAGGCATGTCCATGCTGCACTGGAACTGGGTGGTTGATGACATTTGACATCAATTCCCACTGCAATACATCAATCAACGTGTCCCTGAGCAAGACCCTTAACCCATAGTTGCCCCAGAGGCGAGCGACCTCTGATATAAAGCAATTGTAAGTCACTTTGGATAACAGCGTCAGCAAAATGACATGTAATGTATTAATGTAATAAAAACTCACCAATCAGCTGACTGGACCAGCTCAAATCAACAAATCATTTCACACTTTGGACGAGCTATCAAGCATGTCTGAGGTTGGGTCTGTATGTTGTTATTGTGCAACGTCACACACAGAAACTAAAGAAGACCACGACTGCAAATTGAAAGTAGCAAGCTTACTCCCAAGAGTGATCCACTGATGCAGATTTAAATCAGACAGGTTCCTCTGGGTAATCCAGCATCCGTTCACATCAAAGAACTGTAAATGGAGAAGGTGTCTCTGTGTAGCAAGCCTCCACACAAGGGACTGAATAATGAAGCAGCAAACACCTAACCACACCCACACATCCAGACCCACACAACAGGTTCTTGCTTTTCCCCCTCCCTGCTCCACCACCACATGAGCACTCCTGTCTCCATCCTCTACCAGACCACATCAAAAGACAGCTGCTGAAACAATAAACAGTGGGTTTTTTTCACAGTAGACTTTCAACACACAAAATTGAACAAAAGGCTAAGGCAATCTGACAAAAAAACACGCCAAGCATAGTCACCTGAAAGCACCATGCAACTCCACTGTCCGCAGAGAGTGGGCGTCTCAGGTAATAGGAAATTGTTAAGTACGCCGAGACTGGACTTTGACTCCTAACTTACGGTCTGTGACGCTGCGGGCTGGCCGGTCACTTCCGTGTAGGCTCACCTGTCCTGAATACCCCCCAGCTCGGGTGAAACTGGCGGAAAAGTCTGGTAAAACCTTGCTGCTTCGGCGTTTAAAAAACAGAAACATAAAACATTCCCCATGTAATGTTATGGCGTTACCAGCCCCTCACAAACCAGAACATTCAAATTATATAATTGCTATGTTAACGATAGCTAGTTAACGTTACTTTAGCGGTCTCGATATAAACCAATTTTTATGGCACGCACAAGTTCTGTTAAACTTTTCTCACTCTGGAGAAGTTATTCAGCAAGTGTACGAATGGAATACACAAACGCTAGCTAAATTAGCTTACGCCATGGTAGCTAGCCTGCTAACGCTGCGTTTCCAACAGCCAAGTTCACCAAATTAAAGGTCACTCATCTTTCCACCTACAACAAATCCCAACCAGCTGTACCGAGCATGAAACACCAAAGTACATGCCATTACCTATTCCGGGGAATGTTAGGCTTGTTTTTTAAAGTCCATAAGTGTTTGCGAGGTGGCTTCAGGCCTAGCCTAGCCTAGCCGAGTGCTGCTGCTGGCTGCTGCTGCGCCTCTGACACGATCCAAACCTCGGTCCGCAGCTCGGAGAGAGAGAAGGGAGACGAGACAACAAAAACACCTCGGCGTGCTTGGACAAACAACGTAAAACTGCACAAACAAAGTATCCACCCCAGGGCGACGGCACTCTTAAAGAAGAGGGAGAAAACACCCACCTATGCAATCGCCTGTCTTCCTTGCCTTGGCTTGTTGTGTGTTCACTTGTCTCGGCTCTTCCTCTCCTCTCTTCCTCTCCGCTGGGGGGAAGAGGAGGTTTGAGTGAGCAGAGAAGGAAACAGCATGGAAGAGAATGGGGGGGCGAGTTTGAAATAAAGGACAATATTATGGCTAATTTTTCATAAGTCACTAACTCATTTTGTCTGACAGCTATTGTTAATAGGCCACATCACAGGATAGTGACATTTATTAAAGGTTAGACTTTTTGATTATTATTATTGTTGTTGTTGTTGTTGTTAGATAAAATAAAATAAAATCGTAACATTTTATTTACTTTTCTAATTTTTTTTTTTTCTAACTTTTTTAATTTTTTTATTTGTTTATTAATCCCCAGTGGGGAAATTACAATTTACACTGTGTACACACTTTGTTAGTAATCACACACAGGCCTGAAATAAACGCACATGCTCAGGACCTATACATGCACTAATGGAGAGATGTCAGAGTGAGTGGGCTGCCAGCTGAACCAGCGCCCCGAGCGGTTGGGGGGGGAGGGGGCGTACGGTGCCTTGCTCAAGAGTACCTGGCAGTGCCCAGGGGGTGAAGTGGCATCTCTCCAGCCACCAATCCACACTCCGTACTTTTTTTTTGGTCCATATGGGGACTTGAACCAGTGACACTCCGGTTCCCAACCCAACTCCAAATAATTGGGGGGGACAAAGATTATTTGCAGAGAAGCTTTCTCATTTCCCTGTTTATATAAGCCTAATTAATTAAGCCCATTCTCCTACATACGCATTCAGTAGCCTTTAATCTGTTTTTTTTTTCAAATTAGGAAGAAAATCTCACATTATTTTTGTTTTGCAAATGGAAATATTTTCTAAATTTAAAGATGCCACTTAGGAGTAGAGTTCCGATATTGCCCTCATGTGGTCATGGTAGTGCTATTACAGAGCAGAATAGCCACTGAATTAGTTGTACTTAAAGTGCGCTACGCTATTTTTGGAAACACATATACTTAAGTACTTTCTTAGAAAAAAAATGCAGGTACATGTACTGTACTTAGTATTAGTATTTCTATTTGATGCTATTTTTTGCTACGTTATACTACTAGTTACATCTATAGGCCTATATAAAGTTAAAATAAGAAGGGCTGCAACTATACACTATTTTCATAATCAGTTACAATAAATCAATTGGTCTATAAAATATCAGAGGCTAGTGAAAAATGTCCCTGACTATTTTCCAAGAGCTAAGGGAAATGTCTTTAAACTGCTTGGTTTGTCTGACCGACAATCCAACACCAAAACATAAATGGATTGGTAGCAAACCCTTACATTTGAGAAACTGGACCCCCAAAAAAGCTGGGCATATTTGTTTGAAAAATGACTCAATCAATGAATCTATTATCAAAATAGGTGCTGATTAATCTTTTGTGGCTTGACTCTTAAAAAGAAATGAGCTCCATCTTGACCAGCATTAATGTCAAATTGCTGCATGATGTCGCATGAATAAAAATAATACAATAATAATCAATAATAAACCAAAATATAATAATATATGAATAAAACATTGTATGAGCAATACTAACCCCACACAAATGTGATAAGACGTACGTGTGCAAGTTCCCTCTTAAATATAAATCTGAATGCTGAATACTTTGGATGCAGTGACAGATGCTCTGATATTGCATCATTTATTTAGGAAATGTCAGTGTTGATTACAGTGAGGAAAATAAGTATTTGAACACCCTGCTATTTTGCAAGTTCTCCCACTTAGAAATCATGGAGGGGTCTGAAATTGTCATCGTAGGTGCATGTCCACTGTGAGAGACATAATCTAAAAAAAAAAATCCTGAAATCACAATGTATGATTTTTTAACTATTTATTTGTATGATACAGCTGCAAATAAGTATTTGAACACCGGAGAAAATCAAGGTTAATATTTGGTACAATAGCCTTTGTTTGCAATTACAGAGGTCAAACGCTTCCTGTAGTTTTTCACCAGGTTTGCACACACTGCAGAAGGGATTTTGGCCCACTCCTCCACACAGATCGTCTCTAGATCAGTCAGGTTTCTGGGCTGTCGCTGAGAAACACGGAGTTTGAGCTCCCTCCAAAGATTCTCTATTGGGTTTAGGTCTGGAGACTGGCTAGGCCACGCCAGAACCTTGATATGCTTCTTACAGAGCCACTCCTTGGTTCCCCTGGCTGTGTGCTTCGGGTCATTGTCATGTTGGAAGACCCAGCCTCTTCAATGCTCTACCTGAGGGAAGGAGGTTGTTCCCCAAAATCTCGCAATACATGGCCCCGGTCATCCTCTCCTTAATACAGTGCAGTCGCCCTGTCCCATGTGCAGAAAAAGCATGCTCCCAAAGCATGGTGCTACCACCCCCATGCTTCACAGTAGGGATGGTGTTCTTGGGATGGTACTCATCATTCTTCTTCCTCCAAACACGGTTAGTGGAATTATGACCAAAAAGTTCTATTTTGGTGTCATCTGACCACATGACTTTCTCCCATGACTCCTCTGGATCATTCAAATGGTCATTGGCAAACTTAAGACGGGCCTTGACATGTGCTGGTTTAAGCAGGGCAACCTTCCGTGCCATGCATGATTTCAAACCATGACGTCTTAGTGTATTACCAACAGTAACCTTGGAAACGGTGGTCCCAGCTCTTTTCAGGTCATTGACCAGCTCCTCCCGTGTAGTTCTGGGCTGATTTCTCAACTTTCTTAGGATCATTGAGACCCCACGAGGTGAGATCTTGCATGGAGCCCCATTCCGAGGGAGATTGACAGTAATGTTTAGCTTCTTCCATTTTCTAATGATTGCTCCAACAGTGGACCTTTTTTCACCAAGCTGCTTGGCAATTTCCCCGTAGCCCTTTCCAGCCTTGTGGAGGTGTACAATTTTGTCTCTAGTGTCTTTGGACAGCTCTTTGGTCTTGGCCATGTTAGTAGTTGGATTCTTACTGATTGTATGGGGTGGAAAAGGTGTCTTTATGCAGCTGACAACCTCAAACAGGTGCATCTAATTTAGGATAATAAATGGAGTAGAGGTGGATATTTTGAAGGCAGACTAACAGGTCTTTGAGTGTCAGAATTTCTAGCTGATAAACAGGTGTTCAAATACTTATTTGCAGCTGTATCATACAAATAAATAGTTAAAAAATCATACACTGTTATTTCTGGATTTTTTATTTTAGATTATGTTCCTCACAGTGGACATGCACCTACGATGACAATTTTAGACCCCTCCATGATTTCTAAGTGGGAGAACTAGCAAATACTTATTTTCCTCACTGTAAGTCAAGTGTGTGAAGGCCCTTGAAACAGATGTTGTCACACATACTTTCATTTAACTCCAGTTGGTAACACACAGAGGATGGTGAAACATCCTGTCAGCTTATAAGAAGTGAGAAGTGTGCCACAGCAAACAGGGAAGGGTGGTTCTGGACAGAACCACAAAACACACGGACCTATTTGGAAATAAACCACCTAAATTTTCCTATTTGGTGTAAGAAGCTTGGCTTCGTTAGAGGAAACAAGAAGCCAACGGCAAACAGATCAAGTCAACAGAAATGGTGATGTCTGAGTTGTCTGAGTGCATTTATGACAATGATCCCTGTGAACAACAGCGAAAGGAAGAACTCACTGTGAATACAACTGGAGAGAGTGATGGGGCGGAGGAGAGGACAGTGGATATTTATGAAAGCGCAGACATCTACAATGGTCACACAGCTGTAACACAGAGTGCAGTACAACAGCAGCCAGGCGAGTGTATGCTCACACACACATTTCTATTTTCCCTCTGCTGTTTGAACAACTATTGAAAATGTTTCTTTATGACATATTCAACTCAGGCTGGGCTGTTACTGTGTGCCTGGTGCTGCTCTGTGTTCTCCTTCTGGCCGGCATTATAGGCACTGGACTCCACTGTAAGAAATGTACTACTTTCTTTTTCTTTCTAAGAAAACAAGATTTTTGCTGCTAAACATCCATTAATTTACCAGCTTCAAGTCATCAACTGTTTAGATTCCTGTGAAGAAGTCTCCCTGTGTGAATGTACTCTCCCTTGCAGGCAGAATCAAACTGCAGACTCACAGCAAGACCTGGGCTGAAATGAGTAACCAAACTTTAGTTGAATTCAGTGAGTGTAAACTTTTTGACATTTTTCTTGCTTTTAAAACAGAACAAAAACACATACATGTATACATTCCCACCCATCCCCCCCTCCACCACCCTATAACCAGATATTAACATGTATCTTCGATTTGTCTAACTTACCCACCCATCTCCCTCCCTATTCATTGTGATGTACAGGAATGTACTGAAAGGTGAAGGAGTACAGCAACACGAAAAAAAAAACATATTAATAAAAATTCAAATTAAAAAATAGAAAATTGGAGGGGGGGGGGGAATCTACCATTGGCTCATGATAGGTGGGGGTCCCAGGTTTTATGGAATTTATTCAGAGATGGGGGACACATATTATTGTTAAAAACCTCATAGAGTGATCATGCCATGGGATCTTTAATGCAATAAACATTTGCCACATTCACTTCCCGGCTTGTCTACGTTTGCAGATCATTTCTGCAAAAATGGATGCACATCATTCAATAACAGCTTTTACTACATTTCTTCCGTCCAAATGAGCTGGGAGGACAGCAGACAAGACTGCAGAGACAGAGGGGCAGATCTGGCCGTTGTAAACAACAAAGAAGAGCAGGTAAAAGAAAACCAGTTCAAGATTTTGTTCCCTAATGTTGCTGTTTGGCTGTAAAACATTGTGTTTAGTTGGCTTGTAATAAGATCCCCATTTCCTTCAAAACTCTGTTTATTAGCATTTTTTCAAGTACAACAATTTTCAGTGCAATTGTGATTTGTGTATAGGACAAAAATAAAATAATATATATATATATATATATATATATATATATATATATATATATAGTAATTATTAAAATAAAATAAAAAAGGACAATGAAGCATGTATAAAAGTAAGCCAAGTCTAAGTATGTGCATGGCTACCTATATGCACATTGCACATACATACATACATCCACACACACAGACCTAAATACACATCAAGGGCCAGATAGTTTGAGTTTATTGCTTTGATGTAATTGAAAAAGATAATATATTTGGCTGTATTATTGCAAGTCTCATATAGTCTTCTTACTTACAGTTTGGTTGACAAAAATGTCAGAGAGAATGCCAAAAACTTTGGGAAAAGCGTCAAAAAAATGCAGAAAAAAGCAAAAATGCAGAAAAAAAGCATCACAAGTTTGAAAAAAGCACCAAAAACTTTGTTGAAAGTGACAACAACTATACAGGCTGAAATTTATTGTGAACCTAAATTTTTATGGGGGCTGGATATGACCCGCAGACCTTGACCTTGTAAATTAGAGCATATGATGACCTGCAGAGGACAGCAGAGAGCTCCTCACAGCCTGCAGCGTACGGCATAAATGTGTACATGACACATTTAGGCATAAATGTGTACATGACACATTTATGCCGTACAACTGGGATGATTATTTTTGCACACCACCCTTTTTCTCCCTGAATGAGTCTGCCAGTCCTGTATAAAGTATATTAAAACTACAAGTATCTTACTAGAAAATTACTTTGGTAGAAGTTAAAGTCACCTTTTAGAATATTACGTGATTAAGTCTCAAACGTGTCTGATATTTACTGTACTTAAGAATCAAAAGTTATTTTCTGATAATAAATGTCCTATATATACTATATACTGTACTGTACTAATTATTAGACGTAAAAATAAAAATGATCCCATTTATTTATACTAATTTTTTTATATTGGATGTTCACTTGTGTTGTGCTTCATGATAAATGCTAATACATCCTGTAGAGGGAACGTTAAAAGGGTATATCAGGTGGTTTTGTGTCGACATTGTGCCATACCATACTGTAGATTACAGTCAGCACCGCCTGGCCATAACTGGCACACTGTTGCTCTATATGGAGTCCCGAAGTCCCAAAAGGTGATTATCTTTTTTAAATCTGTGATTAAAAAACAACAACAACATGGGACCCCTGCAAAGTAACTAGTAAATATAGCTGAAGCTATAATGAATATAGTGGAGTAAAGCGTATAACATCCTTTATCGGTCTGTAAACCATTTACAGTACAAATAATACTACTGAACTATGTGCTATGTTTACACAGTGTGTTATGCATTTATTTACAAAAAAAAGTATGTGACAGGTATATTTAGATTACAGTGAGACACCGAAAACCAAAGACAGGTATTCTGCACGTACATGAATATGTGAAGACTTCAAGAACATCACAGTCTACAACAATACAGTGAGTCCAACTATGGAAGTGATTTTGTTTTTTAAATTTTCAGTTTACCTAAACATGGAACAAATGATCTTCAGAATGACAGTGACAAAGAGTAAACAAAACAAAAAAAGATTCATTTTTTTATCTTGAAATGTTTTTGTTTTTCTTCAAATCTCTTTAATGATCACGTGCACCACAATTTAAGTTCTGTTACTAGTTTACTGGCAAAAAAAGTTAATCGATAATTGTAAATCATCTTTGCTGTCTTTGTCAATACACTGATTCATAAAATGCATAAAGGCACATGGTAGCAGGTTGAAACAATGCTACCATGAAGGACTTTCATCTCTGTTTTGACAATCTACACATTTGCAATCACAGTTATATTAGTTAGAACTTAGCATTAAGGGTATGACTGCAACCAAGAGAGGTAAGGCACTAGATGCTACAAGGTACTTAGTACAAGTTAAAAGTAGATGAGGATGAAGGATAACAATGTACAACTACACAGTACTAAATTTTGTTTTAGTGTCCAGGAAATAAAAAAAACAAAATATCACATCAATGTTACTTTTAGGGCTGGGTACCGTGGTTAATACTTTTCAGACATCGACCGAATTGCCTCTAAAGTATCGAGTATTGAAAAATGCCTCGTCATTCAATACCAAATTTCAATACCTAATGGAGTAAATCTCATCAGCATCAGTGAGCCAATCAGCATGCAGAATGCTTCTGTTCTCATCTAATAATGCATGTGATTGGCTGTTACAAGTTGTAGAGACACGCTGGAAAAACAGACAAGGCTCACGTAGTAGGAGCTGAAAAATAAATAAAAAGAATTGTGCCATATTGTGTAATTTCTTTTTGGTAAAATGGATTTCATCAAATTGGTATCAAAAAATTATTGTTCAGGAACTGGCAAAGAAGTCAAGGTATTGGTATCTAACGGCGGTTTTCCACTGCGTGGTATCTACTCAACTTGCCTCGCCTCTACTTTATTGGTTTTCCATTACGAAAAAAAGTCCCTGGTTCCTGCTACCAGGTACTTTTTTTAGTACTACCTCAGTCGAGGTTCCAAGCGAGCTGAGGGATACCAAAAGGTGACGTGGAAACTTGCAGACTACTGGTTGGTCGGATCACTGCGTTTTTAGCAAACAAGAGTGCGGAGTGTGTGTCCGGAACAAACGGGACATTAAAAAAAAATCTCGCCAGACACCGACAGATTATCTACTCTCTGCACTATTCTCACTCTTCAACTGTTCAATATTAAGTGCTATTAGGGGCTTTATGTCGTTTCCAATATTGCACACTGTTATTTAAAAAAAAAAAACAGACAATATATCAAAGAAAAGTTTTTATTTAGCTATTCAAGTAGTAGTAATGTTTTGAATGATACCCATCCCTAGTTACTGTTGAGGAAATTTGCATCTTAGAGTTACATTTTAAACCTTTGCTGTCCAAAGAGGGTGTGTGTAAAAATCTGAGCTTGTGAAAACAGAATGAATGTGGTTTGTGTTCACGGGACCTTTTCAATTCCACTGTTTCTGTCCTCATTTCTAACTGCGGTTTGCCCGCTCTCAGCGTCGGGCCTGTGGTTGTGGTGCAGAAACAAAATTGAGTCCAAACTTTCTGGTGGAATGTTGGCTCTCTTCCTGTACGCGGCTCCCGCTCCTTCCTGCACAAAGTCCTGCGCGGCGCTCCCTGCCACTGCCGGGGCAGCCAGGTAGGCCCGCGCCGCCGTGGCCAACAGTGGGAACTGCACTGCCTTGGTCCTCCACCACTGCAGGGGCTCCACTCCCAGAGAAGCCCCCTTGTCAGCTCTGAAGACGGACATCTCCATGTCTATTGACTCTTCCACGGAGCTCTGCCTGCCCTTGGGAGCAGAGCTGAACAGGTCTCCCAGGAGGAACTCCATACCGGAGAGTCCGCCCTGAGAGCCTTGATCCACAAACTCACAGTCATCAGCCTCTCCTGCGTCGCTCTCTTCATCATCATCTACATCTATGAGCTCTCTGAAGTTGATCGGGTGGGATTCTTTGAGGCGCTTGCTCCGCCGTAGGAACTCGCTCTCTGACTCCGGTGAGCCGGGGGAAGGGCTTCTCTTGATCTGGCTTTGTGTCTTACCTTGGCTCCACCTCCTGTCCTCCTTCACAATCCTGACGGCCTCTTGCTTCAGCCAATCAAAGGTGGCTGTCTGCTCCTTAAAGACAATAAACTTTTACTGGGGGGGGGGATTCTATGTAATTCCTGGCCAATAATGTTCAACCACATTAGCATAAGAAACACAAGTCTCTCAGTGTGTATGAATCAAGAATACATATTTCAAGACAAAATGGAAAGAAAGTGGCAGATATACAGTATAAAACGGCAGTGATTCTATTAGGACACTGTACTACTGTAGTGTTCAGTTTCACAATAACATTCTCACTTGGAGCAAATAATCTCTTACACAGTGTAACACTGTCCATCAAAAGGTTAAAAAAATTAAAAAATACTTTGACGAGGGGGGGGGGATTGGCATCAGCTGTGTGCTTGGCCATCAAGTGATATTTCAGACTGGACGTGCTGCGATGATAGATCATAACACACATATCACTTTGGTCTTGTCAATGGAACATTTGGCAACTTTTAAAAAGTAAAGTTTCCATCCAGAATCTTACTGGCGTCCATCTCATCGTCTCACACTCGCCATCCACTCAAAACGTAACGTCACTACTCTTTGGCCGGCTCACAAGCCCAAACAAGTGTTTGTGGCGTGCCTGTTGTTTTGTTTCCGGTCTAGCTAGATCCGGGTGGGTATTGTAGTTTTTCTAACGTTACTAGTTGTTGTAAAAAATTGACGCCGTTAAAATGGGTTTGCGTTAATGCCATTAATAACGCGTTTAACTGACAGCACTAATAATTTTACTTTATGTTACTGCCTGTGACATCATCTGTGTGTGTGTGTGTGTGTGTGCGTGTGTGGCTTTGGGTGTGACTGGTGTTGAAGGCAGTGAGTTATGGTAAGTGAGTTATGCCAAAAAGCTCAGGCAGGTATCCTATTTAATAACATGTACTGTATTACATGCACACATCACAATATACATTTATTTTTATTTTACTACCCGTTAACAAGCTGTTAAAACCTCACAACAGTATACATATTGATTGACTGTGCATTACCTGTCTACATTCTATTCACACATACTACATTACTACCCAACATGCCTACATTACAGTATCTGCTGCTGTTGCAGGCGTAGCAACAGTAACTAAGACGGGCAGGGTTTACCAAATAGTTAATGCATCATAACTTTCTCACTCACCTTGTCCTCCATGAAGCCCAGCCCATGGAACTGGGGGTCGAGGGAACATGCCACGCACAGAACCCTGTTGACGACGGGGTTTTCGTAACAGCTCGCCAAGTTGCGCCTCATCATCCTCTTCACTTCCTTCAGGGTGGATGACAAGTCGCCCGGCCGCGACATGAGGTGCCGGGAGAGCAGGCCGGTGAGAATGGGTTTGACGAGGGACAGACGGGGGAACGCCTCCTTGGCGAGGGTTCGACACGCCACATCCAGGGGCTTGAGGACCAAACACAGCTCCTCCAGAACTTTCCATTCGGATCGCAACGTTGCGACGCTGGTTGAGGACGTGTTGGAGGTGGAGTTGGCGTGGCAGCTTCCAGACGAACTGGATTCTGAACCTGTGTCTTCTTTAGACGAGCCCTCGCCTTTAACCTCTTTTATCATATCACAGAAAAAGCTTTTATGCTTGATGAGCATGCTCAGTAGAGGGTACAGCTTGTTCCATGTTGGCCGGCTGTGGGCCCAGGACTTCAGCTCGGCCTGTTCTTGTTTGGTCAGGGTGTGCAACAGACTCTGGGCGTGGGGATACGAGCCTTTGTTGTGAGCAGGTGGCAGGAACAGGTTTGTGAGAATACTCTGGAAATGACAGAGGGTCTTGGAGATGACAGAGTGTGACATCACTTCCTCGATGCAGCCTTGCACAGCGCTGAAGAAACACGGCACGGATGGTAGTCCTTCACTGGAATGGCTGGTGTGCTCCAAGCCTTGTGCTTCCTCGGGGGACACAGGGTCCTCCCTTTCAAGAAATGTTGTTGAGTTTGGGTGAGGAGCGCTTCCTCCAGCCTCTCCGCCTCTCTTGCTCTTTATTTGCCCCGGCCTCATCTTGTTTCTTCCCTCCCCTCCCAGCAAGACCAGGTTAGGCTGGGAGATCCCCCACTCTTGGGCCCATCCCTTTCACTTGGGCCTCCACTGCTCGAAGGCTGCAGTCTTTACCCCCCGCTCTTGGTCAGTCTTTGGGTCCCCAGAGCTAGGTTCTGAAAAGTAAAATGACAGTCTATGTAATGTGCCCAGAGGGTGACATAGCGCTCAGCGCTGCCCTGCCAGCTGTGGAACCAAACATCCACGCTTAAAGTGACAAAGTGAGGCACTTCTCTCCGGTAACCGAGAGGACGCCCACGTCTCCGGGTCTCAAACCCGATGGGAGCCGTGTAATCGGAGATCTCCTCGGTCTCGCTGCTTCCTAGTTTCCTTCGCAGCAGCTGGGCCAGACTCGCCTTGCCTCTGTTGTGATGTTCTCTCAGGAGGTTCTCCAGCTGCCGAGGTGAAGGCAGCTCCTTGTAGGAGGGCAGCAGGGTGTGAATCAGCTGTTTGAAGCCGTCTCCTTCTACCAGAGCCGGGGGCTGGAGATCCACGATGAGGAAGTTGGCAATGGCATTGGTCACATTGGGGGACAACACCAGCGGGGGTGTACTGACCAGACCACTGTTAAGCATCACTGGCTGGGAGCGTTGTTGACCTTTCGTGAAAAGCAATAAAATCTTCAATCAGTAAATAAGCTTCAATAGTTTGATGACAATTGTTTTATAAGTTGGAGATCAATTTGGGATTACTCTAGATTAAATTCAGTTCTCCTTTATTGTCCCCTTGGGGAACTTTTCTTGGACTCTGGCGCCGACAACTTTAACTGCACTTACAATAAAGATCAATAAATAGAAACAATAAGAGCCACATAACACCGTGATATTGTTGCACAACCCATACGGCCTTAAGAAATACTGTTTAACATTTTAGCAAGATACCAGTTTACATGTTAAACCTGTACATTTGTTTGTTGGAAAAAGAGTTTTTAGAATCACATAACTATACCAAAATAACTTCAGGTTGGTTAAAAGGAAAATTTTGATTTCTAAACTTATTTTCAGCCATGCGAGTGGCGTGCTTTAGTTACACTCTCTACAGCAGGGTTGATCAGTCAGCCAGTTGGTCGCTACTAAACTACTGAATGGATTGCTAGGACATTTTTTAAAGACATTCATGGTTCTAAGAAGATGAATCCTACTAGCTTTGGTGATTCCCAGATAAGCCCTGCATCTACATGATGGATTGTGTACAGACATTAATGGTTTCAATATGGTGTATCCCAATGTCTTTGGTGATCCTCTGACTTTTCCTGTAGCACCATCAGCAGGCTGACGTTTTTGGTTTTTAATGACATTTCTTTACAACTAAAGGATAGATTGACATGGAATTTGGTACACACATTCAGGCTCCTATAATAATAACTTTGATCCTCTGACTTTCCATGTAGTCCTTTCATTAAAAAAAGGCGAAAAGGCTTGATACTTTAAAAACAGATGACATTCCCATCAGCTCCAGGTGTACCTTTTGTGTAGACAGTAATGGTAGAGCTGTAACAATTCAAAATGTTGCTGTACAATTAATTGTCTCAGAAATAATTGCAATTAACAATATAATTGTCTCTTTTAGTCAAATTTAAAAATATTGATTACTTTTTTTGACAAACTGGTTTTATCACTTTTATGTGACCCGGATAATGTAGTAAGACTGGTACACTGCCTATGAAGTAAACCACGCCTCTTTATTATCACAAAACATTTTTTTCTAACTGTATTCCCCCCTTATTTACGTGTAAAGGGTCAAGTGCCGACAACTAACAATTAAATATAATATTAAAAATATATAATGCAACCAATAATCACTTGTAATAATTGTTAAAGGCCTAAGTAATAGTTACCTATTGTCAGAAGGCTCCGGTCCTTGTTGCCGTCACGTGTTCTGATGTGGTGCTTGTTGGTCAGATGAATTTGGAGATCTGCTGCTCCCCCCCCACAGCTGATATGTTCCCCACACAGCTTACACACCACAGCGCTCCGGTCCAGTGGCCGACCGGTAGGGTCCGGCTCGAACCCAAAAAAGTACCATGGGCTGTTCTCTGTGACATTTGGGTTACTCAGCAGTCTCTCAGTCCCGGGCATAAAATCGTACTTTTCCAATGAATGAGAGCCCGGGGACGGTAAGGAAATCAGGGAGGAGGAGGGGGGAAACGCAGAGACAGCCATCATGCCCGAATCACTAGCGACGTCTGGGTTGGACACTGTTGTCACGTCACTGATGACAAGCATAGGGCTCTGTGATTGGCTATTGTCTGACCAAAGAGAGGAGCTGCTGGGCTCTGGGAGGGTGACCAATTGGATGTCTTGCAGAAGGCGCAGGACTGTCTCTTTATCTCCGACTTCACATTTCACATTGTCACCTGTCCCCCCCCCCCATCAAAAATATTAAAAAAATGCAGAGGATGTGAACCCATTTTAACAAGCTACGTTTTCAGTTTTAAGACTTTAAAAAAATTCAATTTAAGTGTAGGACTGCACAATATTTTTTTTGTCTCGTCATTGCAATATAAACTGATGCAATAAACACATTGTGAAAGACATTTAAAGATTTTTTTGTGTTAGTTGAAAGAAAATATCAGTTGAAAACTGCACTTTAAAATGTAACTTTCATTCTCTTTTTAGTGATGCCTTTTATATTTAATTCAATTTGTTCTACAAAATAATGTTGGAAATTATTTCCTTTCATTTATGTTAAATTCAACAAACAATTTGTTGTATTTTAGCAGAATACTGAAAGCAGCAGAAATGCAGCACTGTGTACACTTAAATATCTATCGCAAGTAATATCGTTATTGCAATAATCAACAACGTTATCACATAGAAACAGAGCGCATCGCGTCGTACTCTAAAGCCCAGTCCACCGGGAGGGGGGAACAACTCTCGGCTCTCCGTTGAAGTGTATTGTGTGAAGGTGCCTCCTTGTCAATTTCGTCCGCTAGCAACCAACAGAATAATGCCTAAAAGCTGCTGTATGACGATATTCATTACAACAATGAAAAGAACCCATAACTTAAGTTTCTATAAACGGCCGACCCAAAAAATTGAGCTTTTATGAAGACAAAAGTTGACGCAGACGTGAGGAATCAGCAGAGAGAATCGGAAGACTGTTGCAACCTGACACTAAGCAAACGTTACGTTCAAAGTTACATTTGCTGCAAGCATTTTGTTACCAAATATCCAAATGGCAGTTTAAGCTTAACCATACGTCTGAAAGTTAAGCTGACACATGTAACGTCGGACATAACGTTAGCTTAGTGTCAGGATCCCAGTCTTCTCATTCTCCCTGCTGATTCCTCACGTCTGTATCCACTTTTGTCTTCATAAAAGCTCAGTTTTTCAGGTCTGCACCTTATTAAAACATAATTTATGGGTTATTTACATTGTTTGGTAGTGAAAATCACCACAGCGCAGTTTTTAAGCCTTTTTCTCTCGTTTGCTAGCAGACAAAATTGACGAGTAGGAAACTTGCCGCAATACAAGTCAACGGACAGCGGAGTTCTTTTCTCCTACGGTGGGGGCGGGACTTAAATGTGCTCTGTCTCTGCATCGCATATTTTCCTACTATGGTGCAGCCCTATTTAGGTCTATTGTCAGTTGAAAATGAAAGTGGAAGTGAACAAACTAATATAGATCTGCAAGTCTGCTTCTACATGTCATTCTATACTTCAATGTGTGAACTCACCCATCCCCAGACCCAGCAGGGTAGCATAGTCCTTGCCGATCCAGACCCTGAGCTCTGTTCCTTCTGTGATGGGCTGGGAAACCCTGTAGTAGATGTGGCGGTAGAACTGGAAAATGACCAGGTTGTGTTCATCTTCACTGCTGGTATATGTTACATACCTGAAACATAGAGCAAACATGTACAGTTTTAGTAGGAGCCAATCTCAGTCAGACAAACCCTCTGATTGCTTGTATTTTATATATATATATATATATATATATATATATATATATATATATATATATATATATATATATATATATTAAAAATAAATACATAAACAGAAGGGAGAAAGGAAACTATATTTTGAGAAAGAAACTTGAATCAGTATGAACTGCCCACCTCATCCAGTTAGATTTGCTTTCATCGGAAGCATCAACGTAGACAAAGGCAGCATCATCCCTGATCTGGAGATGGGAGCAATGTGTATATCAACTCTTAATTGTTATGACCAATTCTATATGGAATTCCTGCTAGTTACCAAAACAAGTCACAAATTACATCCTTGTTTAAAAGAAGGGCTGCAGCTGACGATTATTTTCAATGTTGATTAATCTGTCGATCAGCCTAAAATCATGTTTTTAAATGTCTTGTTCTGTCCACAACTCCAAGATATTCGGTTTACTTTCATAGAGGAGTGAAGAAACAAAAAAGCAGAATGCAGAAAACTTTAAAAACATTTTCTCACAAAAAATGACTCAAATTGCCAAAATATTATTTGATTCATTTGATAGTTGACAACTAATCAATTCATCTTTGCAGCTCTAATTATTTTAAATGTGATTGTAGCACGAAAAGCATAATTTTATTTTGCCATAACTTGATTTTAAACTACCTCTTTATGTCTACTCAAACCTGTCTACTTACAGCCCAGGCATATTTGAGGTTGCTCGGCATTTGTCCTCTGCACACTTCTCCTAGAAATGGCCCAAACATGACGCCCTTCTGAAGGTGACACTTGGCGTACACTTTCATCTCTCCCATCTGGTCTTCACAAGAAGATCCAGGACCAGACATCCCAGAGCCAACGTCCCCGCACAAGCACAGGCAGGAGGGAAGGGACAGCACTGCCCGGGAGGGGCCGCCATGGAGCCATGGCTCCCCAGGCGGCAGCACAGCGTCTGGGACGTAGTTCTGGTTCGAAGCATTCTGGAGAAATGGAAAATCCTCAAGGAATTCTTCATGGTTTACATCCAAACCTGCAGAGGTAGAAAAAATAGAAAAATGATTAGTCAAACATGGAATTAAAGTGAGATAGCGTTACTGTCAATCCAGAGGAGGACTTCATTTTCATTGAGCACGTATACTGTTCTTTTGTTGTTTTGGGTAAAAAATAAAATAGATGACTTAACGCAGGAAATAGAGAAAAGTTCTTTGGAGGATGTGATAGCATTAGAATGTGAAAAAAAAATACTAGACAGATTACACTGATGTGTGCATTTTGGTTATGTATAGCAACAACAGAAGCTTTGAGTTTGTTTTGATTCATTTTATTTCCCCAACCAAGAAAAATGTTCCTATAGCGTCTTGTAACCAGCATCACGTTCAATCATTCAGACTTTTTGTAGACATTTATCTCAACACTTCACCCTGATATTACTAAGATAATGAATCAACTGCAGCACTGGTGCAGTCAGAGTGTGTGTGCTTGAGTGAACTTCGGTCAGTGGTGCCCACTTGTCTGGTGGCAGACCTGCTGGGCCACCTGAATCGCTCTTAGGCATTAATCTATGCAGCTTACGGCCCATGAGGCATGGCGTCTGGGGACTTTGGAGGGAGCTTTCAGACCTGTTGTAAAAAAAATTATATTTAAGTTATTTCCGTAAATGTAATGGGATAAATAAAAATAAATAAATAGCAAATAGCAGGTGAATATACTTCATCCAACCTGTGCACGCTGAAAGGAATAGTTTCTCTTGCCTCCAGTCTTGGGTCCCACAGTAGGTGAAAGGGTGTTCTTCGGATGCAGTGATTGGTATAGATGACCGATGTCCCGGCTTCTTTACAAATGCGAGCCAGCATTGAGCCCAGATAATTGACTCCGAGGGGGGTGTGGCTGTACCACATTTCATCTGTAAGATCCTTCTTGGGCTGCACGTAAAGGGCGGTTGCGTTGCATGGGAGCTTGCTTAGGTACTTCAAAAGAGACTTAATGGGACAGAATGCACTGCCTGGCTTCTCAAACATAGAGCATCGGTCCTTCTCATTGGGAATCTTAGTTTTGTCACCAAACGATAAAGCACAGCATCTCCGTCCTCTCTCGTCTTTTCGGATTACAAATGAATCTGGCTTTAGATTCCTGTTGGCCTGCTTCCCTCTGCGCCCAAAATGTACCTGAACATCAAACCAGACTTTGTTCAGAAGTCCCCTCGGAGTGCTGGTGTCCATCGCACGTGAGTTTTTGAGGATGCGGATATCACTAGAAGACAGTGCCTGATGGTGTGATCTTAAGTTTCGACCACACTTCCGAATTCTCTTGAGCACTCCCAGGAACACCTTGTT
The DNA here is from genome assembly GCA_026937815.1 of Etheostoma perlongum. Lineage (NCBI taxonomy): Eukaryota > Metazoa > Chordata > Actinopteri > Perciformes > Percidae > Etheostoma > Etheostoma perlongum. The sequence continues at coordinate 6,322,723 of CM049372.1, forward strand.
GGCCGAGGTGAACTCAGCATCTCTCATTAAGCACATGGGGCGGCTGACAGGAGGCTTTCTGAGGTAACGGTTTAGACCGGCTCTCAGCGCAATGTAACTGGCAATCCCATACAGCTCTCCTTTGCTGTTTCGTACCGATCCGTAAAAGTGTCTCAGCACCCCGTTCAGCTCACTCTTCTCCACTGCAGTCAGGTCCACCTGGAGCCCCTGGGCCTCCACCCAGCCAATGAAGCAATTCACAGCCCAGGTCGTCTGCTTCTTGGTAAGCTTACTTATTTCATTCCTGCTGTCTTCAAGTTCCTTCAGTTCCAAGTCTGAAACCGTTGCATGTCTAGAAGTGCCAGTAGTATTTACCTCATACTCTTCTTCTTGTGACTCATACTCTTCTTTCAGGAGGATCTCCTCTTTATTTTTTATATCAGGCTCAAACACATGCAGTTTATCATGGGAATCCTTCAGGTCTGCATTCATGTTAGCTGTTAGCTCCATCAGCTGTCAAGGTAATTGCTAAGTATTCAATGTTAAAACGAGACGAGCAATAGGTAGGATTTAGCCATGTAAACAAAGCGGAGTGACACCGCTCACGTAGTCAGGTTTCTGTGCAATACGGCGGCATTTATCAGATTGTATTGAAGAAACGAAAGGGGATTTTAAATGCTAAAGATGGCGGCTATGACTGGCCAATCACTGCACCCACCGCAGAACGGTTATTTCTAACGACGTGCTATAACAGCGGGACAATAACATATCGCTTACCAAATAACATTTTAAATAATAAAATATTCCCAAATGTCACCCTCAGCGCCTTACAATCATGGATGTACAATGGGTTACTTGAATGACTGTTTAGGTGATACCATGGCAACAACAAAAGGTACGAGACAGCCGTAAACAGCCTTCTTGAACCGGGGTCGTATTCCCTCTGCGCATGCGTAAAATCATATTTAGGCAGTTGCATAGTTGTTTGTGTGTAATAGCACAGTTAACAAGGCTAAAATGAACACTAGGGTCCCGAAACGAGACATGGAAATTGCATTGTTTGAAAGAACCCGACATTAGCTAACCCCGTTAAAAGAAACAGATACTAATTGACTTAGAAAACTTGCTGGTAGGTGTTATTTTGCACTCTTTGAATGTGTGATGGCCTACAATCTCAATGCATTGTCGGAATTAAATGTTGCATCAGTCTGTCCGCATATTCTGCTAAAAGTGTAACAACAAATACCATATTAGGTCTGTTCTCCCACGTGGGTTTTGCACAGTGTGCATATACCTTTATAGTAATGGTATAACAGCATTTTTAGGTTTAGGGACTATTTTTTCACCTTTAACTGTTCCCTTTTAAATGCAACTTTATAAAACCCATAATGTGCCCCACCGCAATTGTATTTGTGTCGGATTTAAAGGAAAGGATGTTAGTAACGGTAGTGGCAAAGACGGCCAATGCACCAAGACTCAAATTTGATGCACTCTTATAACCAATTCTCGCATTGAAAGCGCTGAATTTTGTGGAAAAATCACCTTGAGCCTCAAACAGAGCTCCAGCGGTCGGGGCAGAAGTGTTGTCGAAAAAATCCGCACGATGTCGACGTTTCAGGTGACTTCTTAAATTTGTGGTATTCCCACCTTTTGCAAGTACTATTTTTCGGCATAAACGACAAACGGCCTCGCCAGAGTTCAAAGGTTGGCCCTTTTCATCTGCTTTCAAGCCGAAATACATCCACACGATGGACTTGCTCCTTGGTTTACAGATAAGATCCATGTTTCTGGGGCCCTTCTCTGCTTCTTCTGCAGGGTCAGGCTGCTCGCTCCGCTGGCTGGCGGTAGCACAGCCGCAAGAATTAGTCTGGATAGATAGGACATCGCTTTCGAAATCACATGATTTTTGATGCGCTATTTTAAAAGTAGCGTTAATGTAGGTTTATGACGGAGAGAACTTTGTGTGTGAAAAAAAAGATTAAAGATTCAACAAATCATCATGGCTATCACATAATTGTGAGCTATTTAAAATAAAACAGTGCTTATACAATAGAAAAATACTCAATCTTCGTATTCTATTTTCAGAATACAATCAAAAACGTCAATCCTGACCCTGTAACAAAAAGTCCAAACACTTTCAGTGGCTTTTATAAAAAAATAAAACGCATATGATGACAGCCATTGAGTTGATGCTGCCTCTTCTACCTGCTCTATTTCTTTGCTTCCTACGTCTCTAGTTGTGGACCAACGTCATCATAATGAGACGGGTAAGGGTTGCCAGGTCCTGTTGTTAATAAACCTGCACAATCTCCAGAACTGACTCTCTCTTTGGTCATCAAATTTTTTTTTGCCGGGCCCTTTGACAAGATCTAATTTAAATATTTCTATTATCTTAGTTGATATCGTCCTTGCATGCAGCAAATTTAAACATAAAATTAATAAATTAAAAATACCACATACTGAGAAACAGAAATGTGGGACATATGTACCTATATTTTCTATAAAATTGTATGGTGTTCTCATCTGTATATATTATTGTTGTTACCTGTCTGGTTATAATAAGGGTGTTTATAGTGTACATATTACTATTATTACTCTCATTCTATTTCTTATACTTTTTGTATATCTTTCCTATGCCTTATGGGCATTTGTCTTATTCTGATGTGTGATTTTTTTTAACTGCTGTAACAAGGGAATTTCCCCAGTGTGGGATTAATTAAGTCAATCTTATCTGGTTTCTGTGCTTTTGGCCAAAAATGAACTGCCATGTTTGGAGAAGTTCCACACCTTCCGGTTTCTCGGCGTCCTTGTCTCCTGGACAGCGGTAATCAAGAAGGCTCAACAGCGGCTATACTACCTGAGGGTCCTCAGGAAGCACAACCTGGACTTCAACCTGCTGCTGACCTACCACTCATCCACTGAGAGCCTGTTGACATACTGTATCACAGTATGGTACGACAGGTGCACCGTGGCAGACAGGGAGAGGCTTCAGAGAGTAGTAAAGGGAGCACAGAAGATCATTGGCCCTCTCCCCTCCCTGATGGACATATCCCCCCCCCCCGCGCTGCCTCAGCGGAGCAGAAAACATCACCAAGGACAGCTCTCATCATGGCTTTGATCCGTTTTTACCTGTTTGTCCTCAGGGAGGCGCTACAGGTGCATCAGAACAAGGACTAATAGACTCAAGAACAGTTTCTTTCCAAAAGCCATAACCACCCTGATCTCACATATGCACTGACTTCACAGTCTAACCCCCCAACCCCCAGATTTTACATTTAATACTATTAATAATACTGTGCAATTTCACTAATGTGCACTATTTGTACACTGTGCAATATCATTACTCCACACTGCATATCACACTATTTAAAACCACTTATTTTTTATTTCTATATGTTTATAGCGTCTTAGAACTGTGCACCCTAACCCCCCCTTTTCCTTTTTGCACAATTTATTTTATTCCATTTAGTTACATCGCTTTTACATACATGTTGGCACTGGAAAAGGAGTTGCTTTTAATGTTGTACATGTGTATAATGAAAGAAAATAAAAGGCGTTCTATTCTATATTCTTTGTTTGCTTTGCACACAGCAAATGAAGTGAGAAATCATGCTCAGGAACCTTCTAGCAGGTTAATCTGTGTAGGTCTTTTAATTGAATTGCCCCTCAGAATGATCTATCAAAACAGACAAGGGTATACAGGGGTATACATGGGTTTTAAAGAGCAGCTCATTTTAATTTCCAAATAATGTGTGATAGAGGTGACTTTTTATTTTATTTATATATGCCATTGTTCTACTATCCTGTCTTGATTCGTAAAGAGCAAAAGATCATTTGTTTTATGCCCTGACAACAGTCATTCAAATTTTCAAATTCCTCTGTAAAAAGATAGGCTAAATGGTATCAAGCGTGGTATCGCCGCCATATTCTTTGGGCATGTAGCCTACCACACTAAGGGCATACCAAATTTAAATAGTTTAATTAAAATGTAATAACTTATTTTACCAGTCAACTGAACAAAAACTAAACTTAAAACACACTTACAAAAAAGAAGAGCCAGATGGCAGAAGGGTAAGTGCTTGAGTTTCCATGGTTAGTTAAGAATGTAATACAATTCAATGTTATTGACATAATGTGCAGGCACATCAGTATGTAACGAAATGAATATTAGGTTTCATGTTTTCTATGCAAACCAATGATGCTGAATATTTGTGTAATATTTTAATTATGGGTGCATTTGTTAATTCCAAAGGCCAAGTGAACTTTATCAGGATGCATAGTATCCTGATCCATGAAACTGGCCTTTAATAATAAATATCTGCCTGCCTCTATGGGACTTGATGGGTGTCTATACTTATGCCCCCTGTATTTTAACGAAGAGCATTTATTTACAATACATTATTTATTCACAAAGAAAATTGGTGTTCTTAAAAGGTTTTTAATTAAAGGCATCAATATCAATTTCCGAAATATGTTTTTTATTCCTCTTTTTAATCACCTTTAGCATGGCATGTAAACTTATGCAAGCCACTGTATATTTAAAGGCTAAGAACTAAATTGCTAGTGATTGACCCCACATACACTTTCTTCTCCTTGGTAAAGTATTATGCTGGAATTGATTGCTAGATGTGTCAACATTTAACAGTTTGTTTTTTGAAGATATTTGAAAAAGGTTTTGAAAAGTTTCCTCACCTGCAAAACGCCACCTCATCCTGGAGGACGGAAGAGTTGTCCTTTTCCCAGGCAGATCGGTCCATAGATGTATTTGTTTATGATGCCTGCGAATATGTCCTGCCATATTTGTCGTGTTGCCAGAGGGGGCGTATGGTACCCGCGTGTAGCATAGCCTACAAACTGTATGTTTTTTGTCAACGACGCGTTCGTCGTTTACATAAATCACAGGGAAGGCAAAATGTTGCCACACCGCTGACCTCAGGGAAGCAGGAGGATTTTCCAGTTCTATTAGTGTTTTTCCGCCACCTCTAACTCCAGCAGTGGCCATGGTGTGTATAAAACTGCAGCCGCTGGCTACAATATTTCACTCTGAAATATAGCCTACTGGAGTAGCTAGAAATATTAAGTAAAGTACAAGTAACGTCACCTCAAAACTGTACTCAAGAGTAGCACTTAAGTAAATATTACTTTCCACCAGTGACAGCAGCTAACGGTTTTACTTGAAATCTTCTAATCTGGCAACACCGGGCTCGAGCTCCCTGCTACTGCCACCTATAGCAGGGCGATAGCTATCATACATACTGAGCGAGCCTACATTTGGTTTGCAACTCATACACACATCTATGGACGCTGAGGTTGTCCCCAAATGTCTTTACGGGTGTCACTACATAACGTATTACAGGTAAGTTACGCATTAACGTTAAACCCGCTGTTGAACAGCTTCCAACATTACCGTCGCCGCCCATTCTTTTCATGCTTCGAGTGCGAAGGTCATCCAACTTTTCTGTTTATCTAAACGTAGTTTTAGCTTAGTTTCTCGCGGTTAGTTACAACAACCTTGCAACCGGACAAGAATTGGCTAGTTTCACGTACTGAACGTTAGCTTAGCTAATGTGTGTTCCCGCTGCTAACAACCCTATGGCCTCGCGGACTTGCCGTAGCGTGCTGTCTTCCTCGCGGTGGGTAGTTGTTGCCATGGCACCACACTCACAATTAATCGGTGGTAGAATCTACTGAATTTAAAACTACACACAGATGCGCACACACATAAGAGACACACGTACACAATAAAAGCCACACGGATTAAAAATGGCTTCTTGCCTGGTGCCCGACTTCCCGGCGGTTATGGTCGCACTCGAGCATTTAAAGGAACTGGACAAGCAGCTGAAGGAGGAGGGAAGAGCATTCTCACCTGAAGCCAGCCTCCACCTGACAGAAATAACTGCTGCCATCACTGAGCTGGAGGCTGAGCGACATGCCGCTCATGAACATTTAGAAGTGGAAACCATAGAAAACAGCAAGCTAAGGCACCAAATCAACAATATAAGAGAAAGAATGAGCCAGGAAATTATGACTGACGTAGTAGCAGCCCGGGCCTCAAATACAGAGGAGATAGAGCAGCTGCAAAGACCTCCATGCAGTTTCTCAGCTCCAAGAAGCCACAGTGACGAGGCAGGAAGCCCTCTTGAGCCAGAACAAAGTGCTGTACACAGAGCGAGAGCAGGTGAAGGCTGAACATGACGAGCTCATTGGCGCTCAGAACAATCAAATCGCCTTGAAGTATAGCTTGCAGATGCATTTGGATCAGACACGAGATCAGATAGAGGAGCTCAAGTTCTGCATCGCTGCTGTCGAACAGGACAAGATAATGCTGGAGGAAAAGATGGTGCTGGAGAGAGAGGCTTTCGCTGTGAAAAAACGACAGCCTGTTCAGAGATGTGGACCAGGCCGAGGAGAAAATCAAGCAGCAGAAGCTAGTGAACAGGAGAAGCAGAATAGAGTTGGACAGACTTAATGGGAAGAAACAAGAGACCCATAACCAACTGGGTGAGCTCACGATTGACCTGGCAAAGCTGGAGGGCAAAATACAGAGACTGGCAGAAGATCTGCGCCCGTACGAGAAACAGCTGCAGGGGGAGACCCAAAAGCATCAAGAATTTAGGCAACAGAGAGAAGTGCTGAAGAAGGAGTTGTACGAGTTAGAGGAAGCCTTTAGAGTTGCCATCCAGCGCCTTAAAGAAGAAATTGCCACAGTGGACGATAAAATAGAGGAGAGTCGAGCGGCCAGATTGCTCTGTCAAGATTCCCTGGCTAAAATCTATAAGATATTCAAGCAGCAGCACGACGAAGAGAGCAAAGTGAAGGCAGATCATTTCCACGTCTTGCAGCAGTTTCAGCAATCCAAGCTACAGCTGGAGGAGAGCATTTCCTCCATAGTCAGACACAGCAAGGAGATCAAAGAGATGGACAAGCAGATCGGAGAACTCCTGCAAGCCGAAATCATCACTAAACGTGTGTTGGAGAGGAATCAGGAAGAGTTGTGCGACAACATGGATGCTGAGAAGAGGAACATCTGCCATTTCAAGGAAGAGAAGAGGCGGCTGACGAGGCTTTGGATGAAGGAAAAAGGAAGCAGGAGGAGCACGTGGTGAAGATGAGATCCGATATCAGAAACACCGAGACCAGATACCAGGAGCTGCAGCAAGAGGAGGCTGCCCTCCGAAAGCGTCAGCCCAAGAGCGAAAACGCAGAGTTGCTGATGAGCCAAGTGGCCCAGTGTGAGGTGGAGTACAGACAACAAGAGACCCGACTGGGGGAGGAAATTGAGCAGTGTGTTGCAGAAACCGAGAGCATCACAAGGAACTGCATGGAGAAGCAGAGGGAGGCTGAGGAACAAGAGGAAATCCTGAAGGAGTTGGAAGTAAATTGGAACAAAGAGCAATCCAGACACCAGGGACTCAAAATGCTCACCTCCGAGCTGAAGAGAAAGAAGAGCGACCTGGAGCTGTCCATTCAGGGACTGAGAGAGAAAACCGACTCGCTGCTACAGCCCAAAGACCAAAACAAGGCGGAGCTGGATGAGATGCGAAGGAGTTACATGGACTTGCTGCGCCAGCAGGCGTTAGAGCTGAGAGCCGTAGAGATGAGCATCTATGACAGCAGCATGAAACTGGAGCAGGTCCGCATGGAGAACAGCAGGCTGCATCTCTGTATCCGACAGATGACAGAGGATGTCGGCGCAGCCAAGGAGAACAAAGAGCGGTACTGGCAGGGGGTTCACCAGCTCAGGCAGGACATAAGGGCCTTGTTTGAGAGCTTACAGGAAGCATGGAGAGATGATTTAATGGTAACCCAGGAGCGCCAGAACAGCGATGGCGTTCTATTGGCGTCGATGTGTGCCACGTTGAACCACCTGAAGACTCGGAGACAACAGTTAGGAAACATCGGCACACTCCTCCACCAACAAATGTTGGACTTCAGCAGAAGACTGGGGGATAAAACAACTGTAGAACAGCAGAGTTGACCTGGAGTGTCTATGAATGCATATAAACTGCATGGAATAATCAAAGTTGATTAGTTTGTAATCAGACATTTTAATAAAGCTCACAGCAACAAGGAGATGATATTAAGTCATGTCTATTAAGTTTGTTTTTAATGCAATACAATTTTAAACAACTCTCCCAACTAGACTTTAGTAAAAAAGCATCCAAACTGGGTCATACTACGTCATTTATTTATCTTGACATGACTTGAGTAATAGGGTCATATACATTAAGGTATAATAAGATGCTGTATTAGTTTCCACTTTAGTAGACATTTTTCCCACTTGTCAAACATTGGCGTCACTAATATTTATTTCAGCATTGCCTTAATTGCTAGAACAGTGCTATTAATTCTTCCTGTGCTTTTCCTTCAATGACTAGTCAAAAGGTATTATTATTATTAGGTTATGTTGTGTAACTACTCATATAGCCTAACCTGTGCAATTGTAGGTGCCATGTAAAGCACTTTTAATACCGCAATATAAATACAGCAGCCTGCGTACAATAAGTTAACATTTCATAGAAGACATTTTAACATCTCACAGTAGGAAATGTACATTAAGAAATATCTAAATCGTCTCCCTGCCACCGTGGGTCTCCAACACCACCAACCACAGCCAAGACAAACTGTGTAAGAACAGTATTTATTAATGAGTGCTCACACACACTTTCAACATAAGTTCACAAACTCCCTAACCGTGCACCACTGGCATGTTCGGCTTCTCTCTGACACACACTTAAACCAGAACGGATAAACAACCCCTCTCAGTGCAGTGTCTGTAGCTCTTTGGTGTGTGGCAGTCATCTGAGCGCCTCCCAGCTGCTGCATATAAAGAGAGAGTGTAACAGGACCAACGAGCACCAGCTGTGCCAATGAACTCACCTGGCACAGCTCTGTTAAACTATCCCCACACCTGTCTCCCCTGCTGCTGATTGCAAACCCACCTCCACAGATGGCTTCAGTCTATTTACGCTACGTTTACACGTGGCCGACTATTTCCATAAACAGACATTTCAACCTCCATTTTCAAAATTAACATTGTGCACAGCTGTCAGTTTTTTAGATCCAGAACAGATCCACTGTTAATGTTATTCACAATTGTGCTTTTTCCCCATTATGATAGGTCAAAATCTCTGTTGTAAAAAATAATATCTGAAAATTTACCATTTCCAAATCTATGTTCAGTAACTTTTGTAATTTACACACAAAACATTGAGCTCAGTGAATCACTATTTGGAATGCATTAATTAAAGCAAATGTAAACGGACTGCATTTATATAGCAGTTTTCTAGCCTTAACGACTCCTCTTACATAGTACAGGTACCATTCACACATACTGGTGGCAGAGGCTGTCGTACAAGGGGCCACCTGCTCATCAGATAGACATTTACACAGCAATTCAGGGCCAGAGATCAAACCACCGACCTTCTGATTGCTAGACGGTCGCTCTACCACCTGATCCCAACACAGCCTAAATATTGTATAACATTGGTATTTTTTTCTAAATTAAGTGCTCCTGTAGTTTTAGAGTGCAATTCACTTATACACGGCTGTCGTAAATATGGATTGCTGTACCTGTTGGCCTATATATGTTAGATTACAGTAGTCCTGATCAAAAACTAGCAAGTCAACACAACCAAACATCAAGCAAGTGAGACAGAATAAGACATAGCAGCATGTTTTATTACTTAAAACATGTTTCATGCGTTTTGCGGACAGTGAAATTATGCCACTGCGGCCTAGATGACGAAGGGCCTGCACAGGGTCTGAGCGTCTAGCACCGCCAAGATGTTGTAAGAGTGCGGACACTAATCAGACAGGCCTCCTACATTTGAAATGTGGTTGAGAGAGCTGGGAAATATATTACATTTGGAGAAAAATCTGGTACATTTTGTCTGCTAAAGAGGAATTGTTTTTCAAAATCTGGCAACCTTTTCTCGATTTAATGTCCAAAAACTGATCTTGTTCTACCTTGTCTCTGTGCCATTACCTTGTGTCACATGTCAGAATTCCCTGTCAAGTAACGTGTACTGTTTTTTGTAGCACCACCACTTGTTAATATGTTTCTACTACTTTCTTACGAAAACAGTAAAAATGAATACACAAAAAAAGAACGCGGACACTGTGTTGCAATGATTGGCTACAGAAGAGAAGCATCATGAAAGCTGTTTGACAGAGGCACCATCAGCCGAAACACTGGATACGGTTGTCTTTATTTAGTCCCCTAAATTTTGAGTAATTAAGAGACAATGCAGTTTATGTCTTCCTAATAATGAAAATGTGACCTGAAAGCCCTACCCTAAAATGTACAATTTTCCTTTTTGTTTTTCGATACTTTGGTTCTTCGTCAATTGAGTCAATTTTTAGTGTGGCAAACGATGCAACGACCATGCCAAAAAAAATTGATAATCTGAAAGAAAATGATTGATTGGCAAGTTTTAAGACATATTATTAGTAAAAAAAAAAGTGAAGTCACTTCTTTTTTTTAACTGCTTTCTGTTACATCAAACAGATGCCATGTTCATTTTCGGTGTGTAAATATTATTGAACACTGGGGAAATAATGGCTATCAACGTTTCTTTCTCTTTAGGTTGTGACCCTCTGTGGCTCCGACCAGCAGATGGCAGAGCAGACCAGCCTTCTCTCCAATGTGACCCTGCTCTGCAGCTCCACAGTCAAACAACTAGCCCCTTCCCACTGAACAAAAACACACAGACACAGAGGTACATTTCCACTGTCTGTGTCACACACTACAGGGCCACTTAAAGACAGAGAAAGATATTTGAAAAATAAGGCAGCAGCTGGACAGGTGAAGCTGGAGGGAAATCAGCAGCTAATTCAACTAAAGAAGGTAAGTCTCCAGATAAACATGAGGTAAACTTTGCTCGTAAGTGTGCCATGTGATCTGGCAACTACAGACTGTGTAGCTCTATGACTGAGTCATACAATACTGTTTTTTTGCTTGAGTTATCTCAAGTATGTCCTCTCTGCCGCTACCAGGCTGTGTCCGTCTATGACTGCTCCACAATAACAGTATTGTGTCTGCGTGTGATATCACAACTGTTCTTCTGTGGAGGTTGTGTACATTGTGTGTACCTTGGGGTACAGGTACACAACCTCCTCGGTAGAAGACAACAGTGCTTGTACACGGTTATCCATCAGTAAAGTTTGTTGTGTCATGGAAACTGGTCTTGATGATTTCCATTTGTTATCTTCAGTTGAAGGACACGCGCTGCTGTAAAGTTAAAAAAAACCTCCTTTGAGTTATATAAGAATCAGTTTAGTAGTAATGAGAAGTACTGCTTAGTTGGTGAGAACAGTATATTCTGAGAAAACAACCCCAATGATGTCATCAAGGTAATGTTGGATTGGGCCATGCATGTTTGAAAGAAACCCTGCATTAAAAATGGGGGTTTGCATGACAGGAAGGCCCCAATAAGAGATGAGATGAGTTGCATTATAGGATCCAGTGACTTTAAAGTGTTAGCCATACTATGGACTGACTGTTGTTCTCTTGTTAGCCTGAAGCTTGGATAGTTGTTTTCTCCTGTGGCCACTAGAGCCCGACTGTTAAAGGATTTTTAAGGCTGATACCGATACAAATATTTGGTTATTTTAAAATCCAATATTCCGATATATATCGGCCGATGTATATTTTAAAAACAAATTCAGAAACGTTACAAAACATAAACAGATTTCCCATTAGTTATTTGTAGTTATTTATGAGTTCTCACTAAAATAATATGATAATAATTTGTTTTATTGTCACAAGAGAACAGAGAAACATCAAAATATATTAAAGTCCTGATAAATAAAACATATAAATATAAAAACTTGAAACTTATATAGATAGAAGATAGATATGAAACTTAAAGTCCTTTGAACAAAAACATTAACAAAAAAATAATCAGCGTTGCCAACAGGGATACTGTAGAGCGCCCTCTGGTGGACAAACTATACAATATCCGTTTTTATTTTTTAAATATTCATTTATCAGAATCATTTATTTGTCATTATAAATGATTCTGATGAATGAATATTAATTTTAAAAAATCGGCCATCATAAATGCCGATACCAATAGATGGGGAAATGCCTAATATCAGCCCGGTTGGGCTCTAGTGGCCACTATACTGAGTAGTTCTGTTTTTCTACATTGTTTTTCTTATTCAAGTCCCAGTAGCTCTGTAATGGTTAATCTCAGAGAATTGGGAAGCAGTTGCCAACATCAATCCTTCTTTCCTACACTTTTTCCCAACTTTATTCCAGAAGACCCTCGTGGATATTTAAGGTTATATCTCTTTTGTTATATATCTTTGATTTGTTGTTGTAGCCGATTTGTTGTTTTTGGTTGCATTTGAAACACTGATTGATATGTGATGATAAGTATATTTCCAATGTAAGAATGACCTTGACATGTACTGTCATGTACTCTAGTGCCCAAACAAGACATTTAGTCACAGAGGATCATGTTGGTGAGTGACATGCTGCATACATGCTGCAAAAGATGGAGAAAAAAAATAGATCAGGGAATGTTTTGTGTTTGTATGGGTCATATTATATTCTTACTTTAAGTTCATTTTGTGAGTGCAAATTATTACTGTTGCATTCAGAACATTTCTTTTCCCCTTTAAATGAATGTTGATACAAAACTGTCAATAAGTAATCTGTTACAATTTCTCCCTGATTTAACTGTATTTTTAGGCCTTTATTGTGACAGCTTAGCCATGAAAGGGAAGAGGGAGGGGAAAGACATGAAGGAAAGTGCTGCAGGTCGGAATCAAACTTGCAGCTTCTGTGTCGAGGACTGCTCCTCTATATATGGGCACGTGCTCTACCACTAGGCCACCCAGGCACCCAAATGTATTTTTAAGTCTCTAGATTGACAGCAGACATGCCCTTTAAACACATTTCAATCTGCTTGGAACATATACATTTCTTAATGTACACCACTGACTAGAGCTGGACGATATGGAGAAAATCAAATATCACAATATTTTTTGACCAAATACATCAATGTCAATATTGCAATGATATTGTAGGATTGACAATTAACTATAAAATATTAACACAATGAGACTTTTGATAAATAATCACCAATACTGAGGCTATTATGACTAAGGGAGTAAATACTGTAATGGAGCCTTTAAAACCAGGAAAAGACACTATGTCATATTTTCCATATTACGATATCCATAATCTAACATGATATCTAGCGTCATATATCGATGTTGATATAAAATGGATATAATGCCCAGCCCTACCACTGACCATACATGCTACAGTAACATATGATATATTGCTGGATATAGCACAGTCATACCGTCTCAGCAAACTCGCATTGATGTTTCCGGGACAATCTCTGCCAAAGCTGCCTAAAAATAAATGAATTAAAAAAAAATTGTAAGAAATTGTATCAGCTTTGTCACACACACACACACACACACACACACACACACACACACACACACACACACACACACACACACACACACACACACACACACACACACACACACACACACACAAAACCACATATTGTAATGATGCAATTGCCTTCAATGTGGAAATGTCAATATGCCACTGAAGGATATAGTGACGCACGTAGAAACACCACTACAGTCAATGATTCTGCTATAAGAGTTTGTCTAACACACACACACACACACATACACACACACACACACACACACACACACATAATCAATGAATGCTCATCAGTTCTGTTTGGACATCAGTTGCTTGTGGATGTACCACAAGCAACCTGTATTTTCTGTAGAAATCAGTCAGTCAGTCTCACACAGGCTCTAACGGTACCATGCTATGTCATAACTTGTGGTAATGTTTAGAGACCTATGCATGGTCTGAGTGTTGCGTCCACAGACGTGAGTCACTGCTCCCAAATTGCCCAAGCGTGTATTTAGGTCTTTATCACGGCGCTGTGTGCTAGTCTGTGTGCACTGGCACACTGACGTCAATACAGTGGAATAGGAAAGCGTTTGCCTTTTCTGTTGGATTAAGGCAATGTTTCCCAAACTTAGGGTCGGGACCCAAAATGGGTCGCAGACCCGTTTTATTGGGTCGCCAATTAGCAGAGTAAAATGCATATCAATCTTATGTGAATGAGCGTTCCTTTTTGCTACACTGGTCTGTTCAGCTCAGATGCTGTGGTTTTTTTTTTTCTCGCTCTTATTTTTAAAATGAATAAACTGGACACACATCTTCAAACAAAACATTCACATTATCGGGGAACGTCCAAACAATGTTTCCTATGCAAAGAAGAATCCTTCAAGAAACAGTGTTTTGACAGCGGAGAAGTCATTACATTTTGTCTGTTGGTGTACATTAGCATTTTAAATGTAAATGTAAATGTATTTTATTTATATAGCACCTTACATCAACCGATAGGTGAACCAAAGTGCTTCACAACAGATAAAAACCAATTTAAATAATATTTTTGTGTGTCAGTTAATTTGTGACGGCGTTGCTAGCTAGCTAACATGTCGTTGTTAGCCGCTGTTGTCCGTCTGGCGGGCTTGTTACTAATGTGGATTAGGCAGCAAAGTGCGTATTTGACATTGTTTTTTGACAATGGGTAACGTGGGTGTTGTGTTTGTGTTACTCAAGCGTGTGAGACTAATGTAATGGGAACAAGTGAAAGTGGTCGTTTTTAAGGATTCTCCCTGTTATCTATCAGGCATTCAAAGGGAACCGAGCAGCGCTGAAGGCATCGTTATAATGGAATAAATATACTTCACATGCATTTAAATTCATAGTTTGTTCCGTCTTTTGTCCACAGTTTAAAAATGTAGATGTTACAATGAATCATGGTGTATTTTTGTAAATTTGGGTCCCGGGGAGACACCAAATTTCTCTTTTGGGTCTTGAGCTGAAAAGGTTTGGGAACCACTGGATTAAGGGATCCAGACAGGAATAATATGGCTCTGCCTCAGCTCATAAAACATCCATATTATTTTGATCACAGCCAGAGTGTTGTTTATATTCATATATGAACAGGTGGAGGCCTCTGCAGAATGCTGACTGTTGCTGACACCTTTTGATTCAGCATGTTGACGGGTGCACGGAACGAATGCTAGATTTTTTTAAATTCAAATTAAGCAACTTATTTTTCACATGAATCTGAATTTTACATCCTTAGGTCAAAACAATATATTCAAATAGGACGTGGGCGGAATTCCCTCACTGTTGAATTGATCACAACCTGTAGACTTTCGTAGTTTTGACTATATTACAGGTGTAATGATTATCATGTTTAACATCTTAGCATGCTAACATGCTAAACTAACATTTGCTAGTTAGCCCTAAACACAAAGTAGAGCTGAGGCAGATGGGAATGCCATTAGTTTAGCAGGTATTGGGCTATAAAACAACATGTGGGACAAATTGAATTTTTGGTGGCCGGGATGGCTTGGTTGGTGGAGGGGGCGCGGGTTCGACTCCGACCTTCGACCCTGCATGTCATTCCCTCTCTCGCTCCCCTTTCATGTCTTCATCAGTCCTGTGAAAATAAAGGCGTAAAAATGTCCCAAAAAAAATCCATAAAAGTTTTTTTATTTTTGACCTGCTGATGGCGCAGGATTACAAGTAAAGGCCAGTGTTATTACAATTCACAATGAATTTTCTGAATGAAATGTCATGACAATTCATCTGATATTGTTTGGACATTTCAATCTGGATCAAAATGGTGGACCAGCAGACATGTCCATGCCTAGAGTCAATGCCGATGTAGCTAGTATTGCTTAAAAAGTCAGGAAGCACTGTTTAAAGCACTGTCTCTTTATTGTGCCCCCTTTTTTTCTGAGTTCTGTAGCCCCTTTTTTTTGTCTGTGAGTAGTGTGCAATTCAGTGAAAGAGCAGAGTATCATTATACTATAAAAGAGGTTAAATTATCCAATATTTCATGAAAAAAAAGATTAGACTAAAAAAACACCTGAAAACTATATACAGTATATAATTTATGTGTTGCAGAAATGTATTTTCTTAAATCTCGTGATCGCCTCACATTTATGCCACAGAGCACAGGGTGGGAGCTGCTGCTTCATACTGTAGTTCTACTGACTCAGGGAAAAGTTAGAAATCCAGCGCAGAATATTATTAAATTTAGTTTGGAAAAGTACAATGTACTGCTTTACATGGAAAACAACACTGAAGACTGAAGTAACGTTGACAGTAAATTGTGATAAAATGACCTGGGTGCTGTTGTAACATTCAAACTGCGGAAGTTATAATTGCAAAAAACACACACACACACACACACATATTCTCCCTTCTGATCCTGATTTTCCTGTGTGTGTAGTTGTCAGTGTTACTCTGGTATTATGATTTTGTTGGCGTGACAATCTCTGTACAGTCTGTACAATTTATGAATCAGTAATTTATCTGACTGCTCCACACTCAATCTTATGTGTTTGAGACTGTGAGAGAGCAGTGGTTGGATCTCTCTCTCTCTCTCTCTCTCATGACCTGTAATACTCCATATGGCGTGGTGACGTCTATACTTCCCAATCTCTCTCCCTCCCTTCCTGTGCCTTTATAGGCAGCGGTGGGCAGCAAGAGGTCCAATTTCTGCTTTCACATTGACAAAAACACATCTGTCACTGTTTCCTGTTGCAGTGAAAACACACTGTGCTCATCCAGGAAGCTTAGTCAGCTGACAGTAACGTTTGGTATCTGTTAGCGTGACAGCAGCGTTTAAGAAGAAGGCGTTAAGGACAATTCACTCAAGCGTAGAGTGGACGTATCCGTGGACAGTGATGGACACTATAGGTAAGAGGCGGCTGTCATTTATTTTACTGTGGAGGATGTAAAATAACTTCTACACATACATGACTAGTGTTGTTTTGAATGTACAAAACTCAGAGGGACGGGGAGGTTTTGTATATGTGATGGTGCTGTGGAGCAGAGAGCCTGGATTGATTCAGCATATTCAGTCTGGCTGGTGCTCACATGTTTATGGATATACATGTTCCCACATACTTATAAACATTAATGTCACAAAGAGTACAAAGGTGTGTTAATGTGTATCTATGGGGACCAGGGGTTGTTTTATACGTGGAAAGGAGTGGTAGCTGGCTCTTGTCTCACTCACACAGAACTGGATAGATCCTGAACATCTGTGGTCAAACAGTATCTGATCTCTCCTTTTAAAGTCATACACATTAGTTCTGGTCTAGAGGAGCCGAGGAGAATTGACAGAGCAAAGGTCAGTCTTCCTCTCAGATTTGCACAATACAAATTGTGGCATACTATTACTCATTACTTACTAATGCAATCATTTAGTTGCTTGAAATACATCTGCTTTTACAAAAAAAATGCACAAACCTTTACTAGATAACATCACTGTTGTTATGCTCTTGCTTATAATGGTGAGCAAGCCTGATGTATCTTGGCAAACTGCCAGGCAATTTGACCCTCTTTGGTTTGACCTGCTGCGCTTCCAAATTCTCACAAACAATCAGCCGCCATGTCAATAAATACTCATGGAGTCATAAACTACACCAACAGATGGTGTGCGTGTGTGTGTGTGCATGTGTCCTCTGCAAACTTTAACCTACAATTTAAAAATGAAAGTTGCCTCCCTTTAGTGGTGTTCTAATAAAAAAAGACAGTATGAGAATAGAATTGAACAACATTAACAGCATTCATGCCATTTAAAACCGCTTTAATCATTATTAATATTTATATCAAATGACGTGTAACGTAAAAGCCGTTGCCCGTGGTGACAAACCCACATAGAATTATATCCCTGCTTTGCAGTTCCTCTCTGCCGTATGCAGCGTTTTAGCCTCTTTTAGCGTGTTTAGTGTTTTTGGGCCTGCAACTTTAATATTTTGGTTCACTCTCATGGGTCATCTTCATCATCAACCTTGTTTCCAGATACAGCATGCAAAGACCCACTGTACGACTGGACGAGCAGACAGACACAGTTTAATAACTAGCTGGGGAATACAGTGGAGCATGTAGCAACTTAAGAGCCAGCGATTTTCCTCAGGAGTCTGTGGAGACCAAAAACAAAGTGAATTTAGGACTTACATTCGTCATTCAAACTTGGAATACTAAAATTGAGTGTGGCAGAATCATCAGCCTTATTTTTAGGTTGCATTAATAACCCAGTTCACGTGTGAGTGAACGGATGCTGAAGGGGACAACACAAAAAGTAAGCTGAGCTGCACCTGTGAAGCAGAAACACTTTAGCCGTGGTGTGGATTTAAAAAGCAGGGATTTGTCCCAGTTAGGCTGCTCCAGATGACTCACCCTCTGAGACAGTCGGGTGCTCACTCCCTCGTCTCATGATGTGAGCTGAAAGTCAACAAACATTACTTAGAAAACAGCGAGGTATCAGAATCAGAAGACTTTATTGATCCCTTCAGGGAAATTGGTTAGTTGCAGTTATAAAATAAATAAGAGTAAAAAAAAGAGCGAGTCACTATGTGTAGAAAGTAAGTAGAAGTAAAATGAGATTAGGTTAAAAAGATTGTTTTTAAATGCATGGCTTGTACAAATGCAATTGTAGTGCAGCGTGAACATAAATAAAGTACAGTGTCAACATAAATACAGTGTCAACATAAATACAGTACAAACATAAATAAGTACAGTATGTATATATATATATATGTGTAAAATAATTCCTGGCCATTCATTTACAGATGTGTCCGAAATAAAAAATCAAACTCCACAGATGTGGAATTAGAATTCTAAATATAAATACTGTTTTATTTTTCTTCCATCCTCACACACCTCGTCGTCTTTTGTCCTTTTCTTCCAATCAGTGTGTCCGATGGGTGGAGGCGCCACCCGGCTGTACAGCGCCCTGACTCAGACCCACAGCAGCTCTCCTCTCCCCCTGTCCCTGTCCCAGCAGCCTGACAACACAAACCTGGATCCAGCTTTCTGCCAGGTGACCCCTCCCTCTCCACTGTCAGATTTTAATCTGCTAAAGTAATCTGCCTCGCTAAGTGAAATGATTGGCTAAGTGTCATGTCTGTCTTACAGCAGCAGAAGGGGTCCCCTGCATGTCCCCCCGATCCAGCGGCACTGCTTCGACAGTGTGAAGAGGCCCTCGGTGACCGACCACATCGCCTCCACAGGAAGTTCACTCACCTCAACGATGGAGACAGCGCCCCCAGCAGCCCCATCAGGCTGATGCAGTGGAACATCCTGGCCCAAGGTAGACTGCTTTTAGTCCGTCTGATATCACATCACGCTGGATCGTAGGCTCGGATACATCTAAGGACACATTAGCTTCAAAAACAGAGATATTAAAAAGGGTTTTACATGTGGCAGATCCAGTGAGATATGATGCCACAGGTGATTTTACTGTTTAAAATATCTTTGCCGTTCTCATCAAACTTTGTAGTCACAGTAGGCGGCTTATTAGCCGCCGGTAGTACTGCCGGATGTTCCTCCCTTTCCGCTTTCTGTGAGTTAAAAATCTAAACTTTGCACTAGGGATGGGCGGAAAAAATCGATAGAGCATCGTATCGCGATATTTTCTGTGGCAATACTGTATCAAAACACAGGCGGCAAGTTTCGATCTATTATTATGTGTTGGTCAGCTGCTTGACAATGCCATTTTGCAGCAATAAAATTAAAGTGAAATGAACAAACATCATTTAAAATTGGCAATAAATAATAAAATTGGAATGTATCGCAGAATATTGCAATATGTTTAAAATCACAATAATATCGTGACATAAGTATCGTGATGATATCGTATCGTGATATCGTATCGTGATGATTTCGAGGCCTCTGGTGATTCCCACCCTTACTTTAAACTCCGGTCGCATCGGGCGACATTAACTTGAACTGTGAGCAACTTTAGAGGCTGAAACTGGCACGTTTTAAGGAAAATTTGGATTGGCAACAAGGCTGGCCTGCTTGGTTCGTTGGGAGAATGATTGTAAAGATTTACAAACAATATGTTGAAGGCGTTTACTCTCTAACTGGGACGTTTTGGGACCGATTGGCAGCGATTTCCTATACACACGGTGATACACTGGTAAGAGCCAATGCCGTTTAAGTATCAGCTAATTTAATTAGTCACGGTACTGTATTGTGTGAACAGATAACTTCTTTTAATATTTTAATGTTGCGTTTTCTTTTGCGGGGTGCAAATGTTCCTTCTCAAGACGTTTTTGCAGAGCCACGCTCGCACCGTCTGGAGATTGGCCCCGCCCAATTTGATTGTGATTGGTTTAAAGAAATGCCAACAAACCCTGACCCTATATTCTCCTATCCAGGAATACTAGCCAGACCTTCCTCCGCAGCACTGTGGAGGAAGGTCTGGCAATGCGAGACTAACTTTATGCTGAAGTCAGGTCTCCCTTTCTTCTGTCTCTCAGCCCTGGGCGAGGGACTTGACAGTTTTGTCCAGTGTCCTCCAGAGGCCCTCAGCTGGTCTCGTAGGAAGTACCTCATCCTAGAGGAGATCCTCACCTACCGACCTCATATCCTGTGTCTGCAGGAAGTCGACCACTACTATGACACCCTTCAGCCGGTTCTGGCAGGCCTGGGTTACAGCAGCAACTTCTGCCCTAAACCCTGGTCGCCGTGCCTGGATGTGGAGGGCAACAACGGCCCCGACGGCTGTGCGCTGTTCTTCGATCAGTCGCGGTACGAGTTCCTGGACAGCGTGAGCATACGCCTCTCTGCCATGAGGATTCCAACCAATCAGGTGGGAACAATGTGTGGAAAGCCACACTTGGGCACTTGAAAGCTACTCACCGTAAGCCCCTTCTAACACTCTGCTCTCTTGCCACAGGTTGCCGTGGTGACAATGCTGCGTTGCCGGAGCACAGGGAGATGCGTGTGCGTGGCCGTGACCCACCTGAAGGCTCGTTCTGGCTGGGAGTGGCTCCGCAGCGCCCAGGGCTCCGACCTGCTGCGACACCTCCAGAACGTGGTCCAGAAACAAGCCGGTGATCCGGCGGGTGCCCCCAGCTCTGACATTCCTCTGCTCATATGTGGAGATTTCAACGCAATCCCAACTGAGGAGGTGTACCGACGTTTCGCCGCGTCGCCTCTCGGTTTGGACTCTGCCTATAAGAAACTCAGTCACAACGGTTTGACCGAGCCGGCGTACACGACATGGAAAATTCGGCCTACAGGGGAATGCTGCTCCACTCTGGACTACATCTGGTACAGTCAGCACACACTGAGAGTGGACGCCGTTTTGGACATGCCCACTGAGGAACAGATTGGGCCAAACAGGCTTCCGTCCTTCAGCTATCCATCTGACCATCTCTCTCTGGTGTGTGACTTCAGCTTTAAGGAGACGTGAGAAGGAAACAATGAACACACACACACACACACACAGGAAGGGATGCAGTCGAGTTGGCTTCAGTCAACAGTAAGACGCGCTGATGAGACACCATGTGGGAGTGACGGGAGTGGACACAGGACAGAAACTAGAATGGGACGTTGGTTACTGTGCGTTGATTGAAAAGTCCGATAACTTCTGATGCTGAATGGCAGTCTACCTCCCCGCTGTGCGAGTGTTTTCTGCACCAAGTTAATCATCACTCAAACCGAAAGTGCACAGTGAAAAATGTATGTTTTATTTATATATATATATATATATATATAAAAAAAAAATCCAAGTATTTTATTGAAACTGTAGTAAATGTTGTAGGGATTGACTGATACAGGTTTGTCGAGGTCGATGCCGGAAGAGATATGCATTTACAGTGAAAATGAAAAGCTTTAAATCCAAATTAAGATTTTGGATTGTGTGGCTGGGTTGGCCAGTTTCCTGCATGTCTTCCCCCTCTCTCTCCCCTTTCTCACCTAACTGGCCTGTCAAAAATTAAAGGCACAAAAGCCCAAAAGATAATCTTAAAAGAAAAGATTTTGGATTGTTATATACTCACAAAAACTTTGTTTAGATGCTTTACGCAAATGATTTAGAAACTGTCAACATAATACCCAGTAACAGAGAGTCAGACAGTGTTGGGGGGGAAAGCATTAAGTCAGACTCAGTGGTGAGAGAAACCAGAGGAGAGGGACAGACACAGAGCTTAAGTAGAGCCCTTTTTAATTAAATAACTTTATTGGTTATGAAAACAATGAGACAGGTAATCTTATCCGATCGGTCTATCCCTAAAATGTGCTTCACACTGCCAATGTACTACAGAGTGACAGAGAATAAAGTCTTTTACCTGTACATGAGTGGTTTATTTTTAATAACTGCAGCTTTGGCAGTAGAGTACAATGTAGATTTACTATTTAGTCTCTGTGACTACGCGCTCGTTGCTTTGCTAAGTGCTTACAGCATTGAAGAACCAATTACTGCAGTGTGTCCATGAAGAAACAATGTCCTGGTGGAATAATCCACAGAACTCAGTTAACAAAAAGTAGTCCAGATTAAAAACAAAAACCTGCTAACAACATGCTCCTCACTGTTCAGTTTCCAAAAGAATGTTCTATTCAGTCAAACTAAATCCCATTGACCCATGACTTGATCACACACAGGTGCATCACACACACAGGTGGATTCTATTTATCACCATCAGTCACAACATTGGATCATTCAGAGATCCTCGCTGAACTTCTGGAGTGAGTTTGCTGCACTGAAAGTAAGGGGGCCGAATAATTTTGCACGCACCACTTTTCAGTCTTTTATTTGCTAAAAAAGTTTAAAATGTCCAATAGATTTTGTTCCACTTCACAATTGTGTCCCACTTATTGGTGATTCTTCACAAAAAATAAACATTTTATATCTTTATGTTTGAAGCCTGAAATGTGTCAAAAGGTTGAAAAGTTCAAGGGGGCCGAATACTTTCGCAAGGCACTGTATATGACACGATAAATACAAGGCATTTAAATAGACCCGGTGATCGGTATCAACCAACACTGCTCGGCACGGTGATCAGCGCACCCTTAACAATACGATCAAATCTGGAACATAGTAAGCTGTTATAGTCAACATGCAACCACAGATACAGCGTGAGAATGTGGAGCAATCGTGTTCATCATAATGTTACAGTTTCGTCATGGTAACTGGACATACTGTAATCTCGAGATTCTGCAAGGGAAAGTGACCGACGCCACAATCTTCTGAACACAGCCATGCTGAGAAGTACAGAGAGAGTTGTGTGGAGCTGATAGTCATAATTAGCTTTGTAGCAACTCATTTGGCAATGGCTGAAATGTAATGGACGTTCATTATGAAAAAGTTACGGACTACAAGTTATGAGACAATCGACATGTTGGATGTGCTCAACTTACCGTAGAAGTGATTTAAATGTGCCGCAAAACTAGACTTTCAAAGGCTACTTTAGACTTTGAAGATTTTGCATTTGCACCATTTTAAATTAGGGTTGGGCATCGTTATGATTTTAACAATTCTGATTCATATTCCCATTCTTCCTTTTGATTCCGGTGCTTAGCGATTCTCGATTTGGGTTCTTTGAGGGCTGGAGGTGAAACGGGTTACAAATTAGAACGCCGATTAATAGCGTTTTTCCATTACATGGTACCTGCTCGACTCTACTCGTCAACAAGTCCCTGGTTCCTGCTAACAGGTACTTTTTGTAGTACTAACTCAGACAAGGTTCCAAGCGAGCTGAGGCAATACCAAAAGGCGACGTGAAAACCTGCAGACTTCTGATTGGTCTGAGAGAATCGTCACTAATCACCGTGTCATCGTTGCTAGAGACGGTACTAAATCTGCATAGGAAAGAGGAGGACGGGGCACCATGGCCAAGTTGAGCAGGTACGATGAACGCCATTACTGCGCTACATGCCTGCAACACAACAAGCACCTGGAAATACGGCGGCCGCTACGGAAACCAAAACCTACGTGTGTTAAATTTGGAACCGATGATCGGATACCAAACGATTCGAATAAAGGAACAATTCCGTTGGAATCTCAATTTTTTCAAACAATTCCAAGTTGGAACCTAATTTTAACAGAACTAGGCATTGTTAAATAGAACTAGTCATTGGTTCTGAGCATCTTTTCAGCTACAGCACACCTGGATACCTCCCCCCCCCCCATTTATCTTGTTCTACCTTAAACAATAAGTAAGACGCGGTGAATAATGAGAAACAGCCTGCACTCAGCCAGCTTTGATACATTGGATAAATGTGATTGCTACTTCAAAAATGTGGTTACTGCCAATAAGATCTGGTTTAATGTTGTAAGTAACTCCAAATCTGGACCACGCTATCAGAATTGTTGATATTTAAGTGACATTCACAAGCTGGCCAAATGCAGTAAAATAACTGTCAGGTTTCAAATGTCTTCATATTCAGTAAAATCTACTTTAATACACTTTGAAACAAGAGTACAAGAAAATAGAATATACTTCAAATGTTGAATATACAAACAGTTCAGTCTGAACACAAACATCTCTCTCCATCTTTCCACTTTAGACAAAAATATTGAAATGTAGGGGGCAGGGCCAAAAAGGCAGTCAAAGAAAATATGCCGGCAAATTGACCTTTCAGTTTTAAGTAAAGTGACCTGGGTTCTATAGTGGTTGTATATTTTTCGCAGCCATATTGCATAAACTTAGGATTTTCTTTGCATTTGGATTCTTTTTCAAGACATGGCAGCATGCATCGGCTCTGAGTCACATTTCTTTGCATTTCTGTGTTGGGTTGTGAAAAGAGCAAGCATTTGTCAAAAAAGAAACAGCCAAGACCCTTAAGTCAAATAAGTCTGAAATTCAGACAAACACACTGCAAAGCAGCCTGGCCACGGATCTACAACATGTTGCCGTTTCAATCTATGAGCGTTTAACAATCAGATATTACAAAATATTAGTTCTACTAGTTTCAATAATACTGTGCTTGGTACAAGGTATCAAAACACAAAAACAAATTTCAGCTTACTGTTCAGACAATACAGAAAGTCAAAATTAAAAAAACTAAGGCTGTCCTGTTAGCTCTGTAAACTGTATAAAGTACAGATATATATATTTATATAAATATGTACATACATGACTATTTTCTGTCTGATATCGTTCCTTCTGAGAGCTTCTCGCAGCTCCACGTTCTCTCTTTCCTTAGCACTCACATAGCACCAGCCACACCTGATCTGCACAGTGATATAAGTAAAAAAGAAAAAAGAATAAATTGCTGGTTTTTCGCATAATCTGTAGAGCCAAGATTATGGTCTCAATTAAAAAACGCTTCATTATTTGTTTTTTTTGAAAGTTTGGTTAGTTATAATTATTAGCCTCATTTTGTAGTGTTTCAGCTTCTTTTTATTGTCCCCCCCCACCCCTCTCTAATGGAGGTCAGGGATGGCGATCCATTGAGAAGCCATTCATTGTAGTGAACACGGTTGGTCCCTTTACCTTTCCCAACAAGTCCCCTTTAAGGTCTGTATGTTTCCTACGTCGCGTACAGTACAGTCTGATCTCCGTACAGGCCACTGGATCCGGCGTGGATCGGTAACGTTCTGGGAACGGGGAAGATGTGAAGACAGGTTCAGGACTAAAAAAACAGGCCTTTTGGGAGTCTTTTAAAGTCTCGCAGACTGCTGCTGCTAAGAGTAAAAACGACGTTAGCCACGTACTAACTAACCCGCTGAAACGTGTGCGTTTCAACACTCGGGCTCTACGTCAGGCGTTTGCAGTTTGATAACCACCTCAGCGTCCACGGCGTCTGATTGGATGCTTGGAACAGTTTTGGGGTTCCCCTGGTTCTTGTGGACGGCCATTGTCATCGGCAACTGCACGGTTTGGAGCTGGACGCCTGCGGCCTTCAGCTTCTCCATTGTGACTCCTCCGGCTGCAGGCGCTCCGATCACGAGCTCCGAACCGTTGACCACAACGGAATTGATGATCCGAGGGTGTGACGCCATCGTGTGGTTGGCCGTTGATACCGTTACTACCCCCGCCCCGCTGCCCGGCTGCGACACCACTAGAGTCTGTTGTTGTGTGGGCACGCTGAGTCTCATCACCTGCGTTCCCGGGGCGACGTTGACAGGCGCGAGGGCCCGGACCGTCAGGGGGCTCCCGAGGAGGCTGATGCCTGGCGGGGAGCCCCCGACCCCGGGCTTGTTGGAGCCTGCGGAGGTCTGGAGGTGACACTGAGCCAAATGGTGGGCCGGGATTGTGATGATCTTGGCCAGCTGGACGGTGATCTTGTCTCCGTTCTCGGCTGTGGCCGGGATCATGGTGGGTATGGTCTGGATCACAACCTAGCAAAACACAAACAAAACCAACAATGTAGCATGCAAACACTTTCCTTGATTGAGCTATACGCACGGAAAGAAATTCTGCAGTTTGGCAACGTACATTTAAGACAAATTTCAGACCCGTTTAATACTGTAATATTGTTTGTTTATAGTGTGTGTGTGTGTGTATATATATATATATATATATATATATATATATAAGCAAAATTCCTCATACTGTATGTGTCCTCATACCTGGCAAATAAAGCTGATGCTAGGGCTGCACGATATTAGAAAAAAATATGGCTTGTGATTATTTTGACTGCATTGCGATATGATTAAATATATTGGAGGGACTGATCATTTTTGTATAATTCTCATTTTCATTGAAATATATTTAAAAAATAAAAATAAGATTGAAGTGCGATTTCTTTCTTTAGTCTGTAGGATAGGATTTGTAGGCCGGACCTCTGCAGCATCATAATACTTAAGAATGGTTTGACACATATTTTGCCTGTAACGAATCTTGCGCCCCCCCTCCTGCAATTTGGATATTGTACTAGTCCATATTGGGATTTTGGTAAAATTGTGATTAAGTGTGCAGCCTTATTTAATACCACATGTAAATGCAGTTTAATACCAGTCTCACAATCATGCAAGTATAAAAGTATGATGGAAAACAAGAAGGGATGATATGGCCATGAATTATTCATTATTATTTTAACATTTTCCAGTCATTTCCAGCAGTATAACAATAATTCTCATTATCTATTGAATTAAATAAATGCAACATGGACCCAGATAAGCATAAGAAAATGGATGGATGAATTCTTGAAAATGATCCTTTGCTAAAAAAGTCTTTGCTAAAATAGACACTGGTGCATTATGGGATGTGCTGCAGGAGTGACCTGCAGATACCCTGCTGTGTCAGTGGATGTTGCCACATGTACACACCTTCTGTTGTGAGTTGGCGTTCCCGGCAGAAGAGTTGGTGAGGAGGGTGGTGTGGCCAGTGGCCCCTGTTGTCCCCGTGGGCTGCTGCACAGCAACAGTGGAGATTTTCTGACCCAGTGAGGTTGTCATGACGACAGGCACCTGCATTGCCACCCGCACCGTCCTGCATATGAGACAGCAAGACAGCACACAGAGTCAAAAGTCAATACTTACTGTTGGAGGACAGATGTGGCCACTTGCATTAGCACTGCTCATATGAGCCCCCCCCATCTCTCTGCAGGAGTCTAACCTGGGCCCGGTGGTGGTCGGGATGATAGCCGTGTGCGACTGCTGGACCTGACTCCCATCCGAAGCTCCTGAAACAGACACTAGCCTTTGCATCCCCGCCACCATCGCCGCTGACACGCCGGCTCCTGCCACTGTCCTGCTGCCCGCGCCAACAGTAGCGTGGGCCCGCGTTGGCCCTGTTCCCGCCCCGCAGGATGTTGGGCTTCTTGGAGGATGACAGCTCGGGTTCCTGCAGCAGCATGTCTGGCGGAGGCGCCACGCGCTCGTAGGATACGCTCTCAGCGCCCATTAGGTCGTCGGGGTAGGGCATCTCTGCCTTGTCGTCGTCGATGATGACGATGTTTTTGGGCATCTCCTTGAACTGGTAAACCAGCCGCTGGCCCTCTACTTTGGCAAGGATGCCACGCTGGTAGTAATATCTGAAAGAAAAGAACAATCAGGATGGTTACAACGCTGCTTCCCAAAAACACAAACGTGGCAAACAAAATCCTGAAAACGTACACCCCCCCACACCAACACCCCCACACACGATGTTAGGAAAATAAGTGATAATGCTGGACGTTGCGATTAGAGCCCGACCGATAAAGGATTTTTAAGGCCGATACAGATATGAATGTTTGGTTATTTAAAAATCCAATTTTCTTTTTTTTAATCCACAAATGTGTTACAAAACAAACAGATTTCCCTAACATTAGTTTTGTAGTTATGGGTTCTCACTAAAAATTTTTGATAATAATTTGTTTTTTGTCACAACAGAACTGAGGAACATCAAAATATATTAAAGTTCTGATAAATAAAATTCATACAAATACAAACTTAAGATATGAAAATTAAAAGTCCTTTGAATAAAAAAATCACTGCCAACAGGGACGTTGTAGAGTGTCACGCCAACGCTCATGACAGTCCATTTACTTGTCATAAATGATTCTGATGATTACTTTTTTTTTTTTTTTTTTTTTTTTTTAAATCGGCCATTATAATATCCGATAATATCGCCCCGACGATATATCGGTCGGCCTCTAATCACGACAACAATATTCCTGAGATAAATACAGATATTTAAGTGTACTGTTCTTCAGTTCTGCTAAGATACAACAAACTACATGTTGAATTTAAAACAAATAAAATGTAACTCATTTGTTAAACATTTAATAAATTGAATATAAAAGGCACCACTAAAAAAAGAATGACAGTTACATTTTAAAGCCTTCTGCGATATGTTTACTAATTTAAAAAACCTCTGAAACAGACACACACACCCACACCTACCTAAGTGCCCGTCCCATGGTCTCATAGTTCATGTCTGGCTTGTTCTTGTGCTTGCCCCACAGCTTGGACACAGCCTTCGAGTCGACCAGTTTGAAGATGCCCTTCTCCCTCTGGGTCCACTTGATGTACCTGGGACAGGTGTTCTTGTCCTGGAGGAGGTCCAACAGGAACTCCCATAGGTAGGTGGTGCTTCCTGCTGGATATCAAGCAAAGTTGATGCACTGCTAAATAGTAACCCAAATGTATCCATATTAGGGGTGGGAGTCTCTGGGTCCCTCACGATTCGATGCAGAGGCCAACGGTTTGATTCTAAACCGATTATCGATCCAACAATTTTTTTAGTTACATTTCCATGCTCATTTTAAAAAATACATATAAATCTGAGTTTGGTAGATTTTGACATATGCAGTATTTGTCACACACAAGTTTAAATGAAATGTTTTGTCTACTGAGGTTTTTATTGTGTAGTCATCCCATGCTTAAGCCCTAAACATGATTGTGAAAGTCACCTTCTCTCACAGTGATCTTCCATGTCAGAGGCTCAGTCACGTCTAAAGGTGGGTGATTGGCTTCTTAGAACATGGGGGTCACATGTAATGTGATAAAGTAGATCAACAGCCTTCATGTGTTGTGCCTAATTATTTTATGCATGTCTTATTAGATCATATATATATATATATATATATATATATATAAATAAATAACTTTATTATAATTGATTATTAACTTATTAGAATCGTTCTAGATAGAACTGCAATGCATCTAAGAATCAATTTTTCCCCCACCCCTAATAAATATCAGTGCTTTGCACATTATGTTGGCAACAGTATGTACGTCTACATTCATGTTTATCAGAGCCGGTAACAATAGTCCTGTTGGGTACCTTTCCCTTCTCTGGGTTTCTTCTTGATGCCCAGGTCCAGTGGAATAACCGACTGGTGCGTCTTTGGCTTCCGTCCAGCTGTAACAAGGAAACATTACAAATAGGACATAATTGTTTGCTTTAAGTCGCTGAATCACTGACATCTGCATTTGAATTTAAACCGCACAGTAAGAGCCTACCACTAGATGGTGCTCTGTAAAACTCCAAGTTTTGGCTTGGCTTGTGAGGTAAGGTTAATCACAGAGCTGCCAGATGTTTTCCCTTTGCTTACAAAACTGTTTTTCCTCTTTCCAAAGCTCAACTCCCCACACTCCACAATTAGGTGCTCATAGTGGGCCTACGACTGCATGAAATAAAGTTTTAAAAACACTTTTGTATGCTTTTCCACAGCTCTTTGTATCTACCTCTCCTCTTCCTGACTGGCTCGAAGTCTGGCTCCGGGTCTTCCATCAAGGTGCCAATATTGTCATCATCGTCCTCCTCGCAGTACTCCTCCGTCGATATCTCCACCTCGGTCTCTGTAATCATGTCGGGACGCATGGCCGCGTGAAGGAAGTCTGGCGTCACAATGCAAGGCGGGATAAAAGCTTCTGGGTGGAGGAATTAAAGAGGGAAGAGTTACGGTGCATTGAAACTGCTTTGTGAAGTTGTATTAACTTGTGATGAGAAATGTCACTAGAACATTAGAGCCAAAGAAGTCAAGTTTTCGATGGAAAAGTGAAAGTTGTACAAGGTTTCTTTTATAATTTTGGTCCATTACACCAGGTGTTCAGCATTGACTACAATCTATTGGGTTAACTAATGCTCTTAAGGTTAAGAAAACAGATCCACAGACTTCCTGTGATTATCCGTAGGGGCTGTAAACTTTATTTTGTAGCTTTAAGAAATAGTTAAGCTGGAATACATTACTTTTGGCATGTTCAAACTACAGATAAAAGACCAACCTCATTTCATATTTAACCACGCTCAACCATACAGATGAATACAATTACGTTGAGGATATTATGAAACATAATACCAGTGAGTTAGTGTGTGTTACCTGGGCTACGGTCCTCTCTGAGGCTGGAAGGTGAGTCCATGCGAAGCAGAGCCTCTGCTGCCTCAAAGGTCTTGTCAGAGCAGTGGACACTGGTGCCATGGACAGAAGCCTCCACTGAAACACACACAATCAAATACAAAACAGTTTAGGAAAAGTAAAAGTTACTGGTTGAGCTTGGTGGAGTGTTTTACTAAACTACATGAGTTACACTTTATGAATCCCCACAGGGAAAACCATGTGCTGCTCTGGGACGATACAACACCACTTTGCTTTCCCATATCTAAGCTAAGAACACATTTCCTATGTATTAATGTAATAATTTCCCAAAGAAAAAAATACTACTAACGACTGTTTGTCACTGCTGTCACACTGCCAACACTGTGTGTTGCAGCACACAATATGGAACTGTATGGTGCCCTCTAGTGAAGACAAATTGCCAAAATGTTGTGTCAATTTTAGTAAACAACACATTCACTGACCCAGGGACAATATGACTGGATGTAAAATGCAACCTTCACAGTAGGAAATGTCTTCATAATCATGCTTCTAGTTTTTACATTGCACCTTTGGCTCCTGTTTGATGTGGCAAGAAACCAAGCGTAGTTCACCATACTGAAGAGTGACATATGGAACGTAGTCCTTATTTACTATCTCAAATATGGAAAGAGATGGCACAAAAAATTGACAATGCTGTTTAGATAGAAAAGGGATTTGGCAATGGAAATGGTACGTGGCCCCATCTGGGACCCTGAGAAGAAACCCAGGACACCTGCTGTTGGTGTCAATCACTGGTGGGAAACGAGACCCTGTTACACCCGCCCTGTCCATGTTTGGCTATCTCACTGAGGCAACAGGGACGGCATAGGGGAGAAATGGGCTATCTTTAGATTGTCCCACTCATTCAATTCCTCTTACAAACAAACAGGACATGCTAGTAGCCAATACAGCAGAGACCCTATAGCTTACAGAGCTGCCCTTGTAAGCCGACAGCTGTGCTGTAATAAGACCACCAAAAGGTGTCAGGTCAGAGAGCTGCAGCTTAGCTTGACCTAGTATAGACACTGTCTTCATTTCTAGTCTGTCCAAAATATTATGATTTTGATATATCCTTAATTACTAAATATTAAAACCTTACAAAACAAAGAATTGTGAAACAAATGTGCCTTATGTGTGGGTATTACATAATAAAAGCGTTTGAATGTTTTCACAAGTTAGGAAAATACCTATTATGAAGCTATACTACCATGTAACGGCGCCAAGAATGGCAGAAAGTCCGACAAAAAGTAGTGCTGCCTCTGATGACTTCCGTGTTTACAGTTCTCATCCTTTCCCTCCAGTTCTCTTTGAAGAAGCTCACAAATCCACTTGTCACTCAACCACCGCCTTGCCTACAAGTGGCTTTCTACGCTTAACAGCCCGCCCCAGGTTAAATCTCATTGGACTACTGCTGTGTTCTAAACCACGGCGCATGCTATTGGAGTAAGTGGGAAGTCCATCAACAACACACCACGCCCTCTCCACACACAATGCTTCCGCCCTCGAAATGGACAAAAACACTTTGAAATGTGCACAAAAAAAATAGAGGTGGAAACGACGAAGTATTTTTACAATGCATTGTTCAGCGACAAAAACTGTTAAAACGCGAGGGAAATCACACAAAAAGTGTACTAGCAGGTCAATGTGGTCGAAGGCTGAAGCCGCACTTGAAACAACTAGCTAATGTTACAGGGAAGAAAGCGAGTGAGCCAGGCCGGCCCACGCTTCACAACACCATAACGGAAACCACGACACAACTATCACAACCTCTGACATCGGAAAAGTGTCAAATGGGGCCGCCGCACCTAAAATTCACAAAAATACAATACTACGGAGCTTACTTTTCAGTAATAGGTTCGTTAGACTGTTATTCGGGGACCATGTGTAAAGACTGTTATTGCACGCAATTCCCATAAATGAAAAAAAACGTAAGCCAGTCATAGTTAAATACTACGTACGCCAGTCATTAATACCAGAGGTGATAACTGTCAGTGTGTACCAAATTCATGCCACTAAAAATAAACCCACATGTCCTTCCGACTCAGACAGCGTGGCAAAGACGTAGGAGAGACAACATCTTTACACTTCCTGGTTGTGCAGAGCCGATCTGCAAACCGTTATTCCCACTCACACTGCGGTGGGGGGGGAAGAATCTGCTCCAACATGCAA
The DNA here is from genome assembly GCA_026937815.1 of Etheostoma perlongum. Taxonomy (NCBI): domain Eukaryota; kingdom Metazoa; phylum Chordata; class Actinopteri; order Perciformes; family Percidae; genus Etheostoma; species Etheostoma perlongum. The sequence continues at coordinate 6,355,484 of CM049372.1, forward strand.
AACACACTTCGTGCAGCTAGCGATCTATTTGTGCAGACTGGCAAGCTCTGCGAAAGTTTTTCACCTCTTAAACCGGTTCGGTACACCGTGTAGCAACGCCATGCAGGTTGCTACCAAGGTGATCACTTCCTGATTGCCCTCCATTACTTCAGCACACTACTCAGCGGACTGAGGCACAGCTGTCGAGATTAAAAACACAACCCGTACATTAAAGTTAGCGGCCGGATCGAGGTTAAAAGTACATATAGATACGTTACCGGCTCTGATGAGTAGATCGAGCTGGTTTTCATGACCCTCATGCTGTAAAGTCGCCATGTTTCCCCTTGCTGCAGATTCACATTGACTTCTCACTGAATTGTATAGGAAGCTACTAGCTCAGATCACTCCGCAGCTAATGGGAAATCTCCTCAAATTCAACGAGACAGACTACGGCGTCAGAAAGGTATCCCTCCGCAGCCGACACAGGAAATCCTTCCTTCGCCCTCCCCGGCCCTCCCTCACTTGCGTAGTGAGTACGTCAAATAAAACTGTACTGCTGTGATCACCGTTTTTCGAATTATATCACTGAAGTAAAAAAACAAATTGACTGATAAGAATGGAAACTTCAACAAGACGTTTCAGTTCAGGTTGAAAACAATGATACCATGTTTGGTTATGACTGTGATTACACATTTGCTGCTTTGTCTAAACTCCAGAGTGGAATGACTGCCCAGCATTTATTTTGTGTTTTTTTAATTGATTTAACTAGGATTTTTGTACAAGCCAAATGCACTCAAACATAAGTGATCAATACATTACAGTTTAGGTCTTTATCAATTCCATATTTGAAATGGCTTCTTTTGCAATCCTAAAATACCTGTGTGTAATATATTGTAAGTTGTGCAGGTCAAAGTTGATATTAATTAAAATGTTATCATCTACTAGCTAAATAACTACTAAAGTGCAAATAATGTTTTTTTTTATTTTACAAAATATTCTTTAGGTTTTGCCCAAACTTTGTGTGAAATATAATTTAAGTTCGGAGGCAACATTAAACTTAATTTCCTAAACAGAATCAGAAATATTAGAAATGTAGGTTGACTGTGCTTTGAACACAGCGAGCACTTCTATAGTACAAATGCTTTTTTGTGGAAGTGTGGTAGTTATATCTTCAGCATTTTCAAACTTGTTTTATTGTTACACCTGTTCTTTGTTGTTTGTCTCTATGAGACTATACAGACAGAATGTAATGAATTACATCAAAACAACAACAATCGTGTATTTCAAGCTGACTGAATATGGAGTGATGCAAAAACATTTGCTGGTAATTGTTATCTGCTTGCAGATACTTCTAATTAAGATTCTGTTGAAATGAAGTTTAAGGATGTAATTTGGGACGGTGTGAATAAATGCAGCTTTCAATGGTTCAAAATACTAAGTTGTCTTTCAGTCTGTTTCATGCTTATGAACACGGCACTGGATTGGACACGAGGCACCGTTAATAAGGGATTAAGGGATGATTAGAGAGTTAATACTGGATACCGTATATCGCTGTTCAGGAAATAGTTACTGTCCAAAATACACCCACAAGGTGGCAGTGTGTGAACAGTAACCCTCCCGGCCTACTTTACCAGATCTCCTCACACTGATGCTGGCAGCAGAATCATATGATAAATATGCTGCATTTCAGCCCAACCACAACAACCAGAAGCAACACTGTGATCTGAAATTTATGAAACCCATGTGTGGACCTTGAAATTAGATTCATGTGACAAAATTGTCATAACATTTTCATTACATGTTCTAACCTTTCTAATGTCCCTAAAAAAATTTGTTAAAATGTACTACCGGCTACAGGCACACAATAACAACTATATTTTTAAAACAGATGTAATAAAGATGTAATAAAAACAATGAGTGAATTTTGATTTGGTGGAGACAGTACTAGGACGGAGTCAGAGAAGCTGAAAATTCAAAATCTTTTCAATTGTGTGAATGTGAACCATGGCTCTTTATAGAAAGCCTAGTCTAGCTTTGCCAGAGGCCTTCCTCCACAGTGATGAAGGTCTGGCGAGGCCACACAACATCCGGGGATGGGAGGAAAACATGCTCTGGTTTATTGCCATTTCTTTAAACAAATCACAATCATCTTGGACAGCTCTAAGTGCCAGACCCAATGACGGTGCCACTGCTAAATAGCCTCGGGAAGGAACTTGTTTTGGTGGAACATGTGTACGTTCAAGGTTGTTTTAGTCGTGCACCAGAAATCTCAGACTGGACAGATAGTCTAGCTAGCTGTCTGGATTTTCCCTGCAGAGACCTGGACAGACATCTGGCCGAAATGAGGGACATCTGGCAGAATTTCTGGCGGTACCAGAATATAGTAAGCTTAACCTATAAACCTGATGGTTAAAGCAAAATTATAAATGATCGGAAATCTCTCTCAAGTCTAGAACTAATGTCTTGTTTGTATAAACATGCAGCCCATAAAAGTAAATAGTACAACAGCAGGCAAAAAATCTCTTTTTCTAATAATCCGTCATGACCCAGAGGAAATGGGAACTGTGCACCAACAATTGTAACAGGATATAGAAGAAAAAAAACAGGAGACGCATTTCTCAGCACCTTGGGAAAAAGATCAGGGTTTGGTAATGGAGTGAGTCATCTGATGCACTAACCTACAATGCCAAAAGGAACAATATGAGGTGACATTACGTCCAATTTCCGATGAATACAGGAATATTTATGTCTCACCTGGCTCCCCTTCTGTCTCCACCTCCTGCTCGTCACCCACTTCCTGCATCAGGTAGGCCTCGTCATCGCACACAAACACCCGGGCGAAGTAACCTTGCTCGTCGGCCATGCTGGCGCCGGGTACCTCCTCCACTATGACTGCTGGGTAATCCTCAGCCTCCTCTCTGTCCTGTACTTCTTCATAGGCCTCCTCAGCTTCACACTCACCTTCTAGCTCCCCTTCAAACTCCAAGTCCACCTCACACTCTCCCTCCTGCAGGGGAAAGGGATTGCGGTTCGAAAGAGAGCAAGGCAGTCAAAAAAAGTTTTCAATAAGTGAAATTAGACAGATATGAGAAAAGAAGGCAAGATTCTGTTGTGAACTGTTTGCTTCTGCAGGGGCTCTAAACAGAGCTTACGCCGTAGTCAACGTAAGTGGCCTGAGGTTTATACTCGTTCTAGCGCATCTCTTTAAGAGAATAGCAAAGCCGGCATGTGTGTATGCTGGGGAGTGTGTGGTAGAGCGAGTGAGAGAGTGGTGGTGATTAGCTTCAGAGCGAGTTCAACTCTAGAGGTGTAGACGGTGAAACAAAGTGTCTCCCCTGTGCTTTCTGAACACGGTCTGAAAGCTGTAGCATTACATGTTTATGGAGAAGGAGAACCAGGAAATGAGTCGGAGGGAACGCAACACTACCAAGCCACGGCCAAACGGACCAATCACAGGAGTTGCGGTCTGCGTCGCCGCGACGTGTAGTTAATTTTTTTGTACACATCAGGCAACTGCGTAGGATCCGTATCACTCTTGCTTGCGTCTGACCCACCTGCTGGGGGTCCTCTTCAGCTGCAACATACTCCACCACCGTCCCACCAGCGTCGACCAGCACCACTGAGGCCATGACTCATGCTCCTCAGGGATCAGCAGTCACAGCCAGTGATTAGCCTCAGCACCTCTGTCTGGTGGACCCACCCAGCGCGGTGAATAAAGGCCCCTGGAGAAAGAAGACACACTGGGTAAACAAAACTTGGTTTAACAAAAAGTCTGTGATGCAGATTTGGTCAAAGTTTTTTGGTGAGTTTGATGATGACAGAAGTTTGTCTATTTCCATATGTTAGCCCTGCGTTGTGTCCTTGATCAAAACAAGGAATGCCTACCACCTCCAGAGTTGTTGTTGTCTAGCTGACCCTGGGCTTTAATCCTCTCCTGCAAAGCGCACGTTGCATATTTTTCCCAGCAATGTCAAATTTTTTCTTTAAATCATCATCATCATTTAAAATAAAAAAATCACCTGGCTTAAATGCAACCAGCCTAAACCTTCCTCCGTCTGTCCCAACTTTAGACACAGGTTTCATAAAAGGCCAGGATCTCTTGTATCTCTTCCATCTCTTCCATTCTAGCTTTGTTCTGCAGGAAGTGCCTGTCTGCTATTACAGGAAGAAATGTACTGACAAGAAGCCAAGTGAGTTCCTTAAACACGCACACAGTGTCCAGTGTGAGATCTAGGCAGGGCAGACTGGAGCCATGGTAACAGTTGCTAAGAACCACAGGGCCCTCAGTCCCTGTTCGGTGCTGCTCTGCGGGGTGATAACAGGATGTAAGACAAAGGGAATGCCGACAGATATACACAAACTGCATGACGCTGGTTAAACTGATGCTCCACCTGCTCTGCCTTTACTCAGTTTTTAAAGAGCTGACTTGGCCACTGACCTACTGGGATTTGATATATTGTTTACAACATGTTCCCTCCTTGGAACAGCAGCGTGTGGGATGGTATTCAGACAAATATTCTGAATATATTATATATATATATATATATATATGTATTAAAAGTGAAACATATTGCTTGAAAATATGAACTATAAAGCATAAATCCAACCTGCATCAATTGTCCAAGTATGTAACCTAAGCAATAGGGGTGGGATATTAAGATCGGATATCGGCCCTGATATTGACAAAATAACTGGATCGGAAAAATTAACAGATACACGGGCCGATCCAGTTTTTTTTGGTTTGTTTTTTCGCTACCGTCGCAGCACATCCTACGTCATTTGTCAGTGGCACGTGCGTCACATGCTGGAAGAGTTTAGTTAACTGTTACGCAACATGGCGTGAGCCAAAGAGGCGGCTGTGGGGAGATATTTCACGCTTGCCACGCTTGTCGGCTGTTTGCAATTTCTGCAAAGTAAATGTTTTGAGGGGTGGTGGTAGTACTGCAAAGTGCAATACTACCAATTTAATCAAGCACATTCAAAAGCACCATGCAAATTCAATACTTTACATCTGTTATTTTGTCTTGTTCAACAACGGTGTCAGATTGGTATTGGGTATCGACAGATACACAAAGCCCAGGCATCAGATTCAGTGTTAAAAAAGTCAGATTGGTGCATCCATACTGAGCAGCCTAACAGTGTCATGTCAGAATAAAACACGTCTTACATTTAACTTGTAATACTGGGACTAACTACTTCCACCCTGCAATACATGAACAATGCTCTTCTACATGGATCCTGAACTGGTGAAGATGCTGATTTTTGTGTAGGACATGCAGCTTTGGCATGATATGGACATATGTATGTAGCCATCAAGTGCATATTTAAGATCATTCTACAGCTGTTCACGTTTAAAGCATAACAGCTGGAGACATTCAAAAGTCAGCCAGAGACATTTTTACATCTTACAAATTTAAATAGCTTGATTATCTAGCTAGCAACAGCTGATAAAGGTCTACTAGCAACAGTAGTCATTTCAGCCAACCAATTCCACATTTACCAGCTAGAAATCCTAGCAATTAAACTATCTACCTCAGTCTAAAATCAAGCACCCTTGTTTTGAAATTAATTTTAATGGTCAACCTGCCACAAACCTGCATATATGCCGTGCATAACTAATGGAGGCGGATTGATCAGGTAAACTGGGGGTTTGAAATTCTCACTGCAAGTTCTCTACTTACATTGTTTTTCAACACCATAAATCAGTAGGAGCTGTCTGAAACTGTGGATCATTATTCCTATTGGTCCAATTCCTCCCATTCTCTATCCTCTCTGTGATGGCGGGCTTTTCCCACAGCTTCAAGTGTGGCCATTTAAAAACAACGTATAAAGACATTTGCCTTTAGATGGAAAACGTGCACACTGCAGGCACAGAATTAATGTGTGTGTGCATGTGCAAATACTAATGCATGCACGCACACACACACACACACACACACAATAACACAAGAGCTGGTAGGAGTTGAGTCTCTCAAGCAGGACTTTCAGGTTGAATTGAGTCAAACAGGTATTACAGGACCGGCTGGATGACTGCAGACACGTGGCTGCCTGGTCGCTTCTGAGCTCAAACATAAATGAGTCAAGAGGCTGCAATATTACCATTGCGACACACTAGTTAATTCAAAAACTACCAGCAAATACGTTAATGTCATGTCAATGAAAAGGAATTAATATTTAAATAAAGCCAAAAGCAGTCAATGTGACCTTTTCACTTCTAAAAAAAAATAGCTACTAGTCATGTTGGTATTCCAGGAATTGAATATATTTCTGCTGCAATGAAAGTATATCCTGGATAAGAGGTACAGCTACATGTCTCAAATGCGTCAAATCCAGTCCACTTTGATTCCGAGGGTGGAAGCACACGAGTAGCTTGATTCTTTAACAAATGTTGTTGTGGTTCATGGTGAGTCAGTAGCAGTCTCATGACTTTACAAAATACAGAGTCATCATGACAGGACAACTTTGCCCACTATGAAATCCCAACAAACGCATCAAGACTAAAAAAAGGAAAATTATCCAAACTTGCCTTGCCACAGAAAGGTTGATGTGAGTCAAAATGCAGTCTTGCATCTTTACTTGGCTGCTGTTAAAAAATCCACAAAGAGGAGAATGAAAGAATGATGCTTTCTTGTCGAAGTACAGGAACACAATAGGACTTTTTGGCACCTTTCGCTCTTGCTCTGCCTGTCTCTGACTTTCTCCCACACCTCCTCTCTGTCTGTCTGACATCCATCCATCCACTGGGCCGTCCATCTCCTCTCTCTGCCTGCCTGCCTGCCTGCCTGCTCGCTGTCTGCCTGTTGCCTGGGTGGACGAAACCTCTCAAAGCGAGTCAGCACTTCTCAGACCCTGCCCTGAGCTCAGATCACATGACAAGGGTGAAACACACACACACACACACACACACACACACACACACACACACACACACACACACACACACACACACACACACACACACACACACACACACACACACACACACACAGTCACATGATCTTTCAACAACAGAGCTTTTTGTTCCAAGTAACTGGGGCTGCTAGTAAAGATACAACGCCCTGCCTTGTGTGTTGCCCTCCACAAACACACACATTCACAGACCCAGTAATGACACAACGAGCCACTGAAATGGCAACCATGACCTCAGGATTTGCTTGACATCCACCCATACACACACACACAGGCAAGTTCATATAACTATAATTCAGTTGCTCTGCAGTGTTTCAATGACTGCTGTTGAAATAAGCCTGAAACTGTCTCTAATATTTTAACACTGAGATACGTAAAAGGGGTGGGGGAAATGGCAGAAAATTGTGTTACTTAACTATATTCTCACACATAACCAACACCAGCAGATAAAATGTACTATATCATGTCTTAAACCTTAGCATGTTGAAAGTATTTCAGGAAGCTACAGCTGAATAAAAAATGGGCTAGTTTGGAAAAATAAGCCTTTAACATTATGCTTTGTGGTGAAACAATTAGTCCATTAATCAATTACCTGATCAACCGAAGATTATTTGCCAACCACTTTGATAATCAATTTATCCATTAAGTCCTTCATCAAGCAAAAATGCCAAATACATACAGGATCAAGCATATGAAATGTGAGGATTTTTCTTTTCTCTGTTTTATCTAATTGTGAATTACAGTGCAGATCTTATTTTATCACAACCCTCTGCAGAAATTCCAGTGGAAATCAGCAGGCCTGAATGTCAAAATAATGATATATTATGCAACATCTAAAATGACAAAAATAGTTATGAGGGTTTACATAAAGTGACAATAAAAAAAGAGGTGTTGTCTATAAATGACCATCAGCCTCCCAATGATTGCATTCCCTTCTACTCTACCCAACCCCCCCCCCACACACACACACACAGTTTACTAATGGATGTTTTCCCACATCATCCATCTCTTTAGTACTAATCTCTCTTTTCTCAACAGGCCTCTCATAATTTAGCCCCATTACAGGGCTGAGAAAAAGGCAGGCTAGTCAATCATTTACCAGCACAAAGCACACACAAACACACGCACTTCAGTAGCCTATACAGCTCACACTGGACACAGCGGGTCCAGGCCCCTGGCCTCTGTGAACTAGACAACACTACCTCACCACACAATTAAAAACTGCCACTAAAGCATAACGTCCAGTAACTTAAAAAAAGAATACTGTGCTCCACAAGGACATTACATGATGCTAATTTACAGTGTGGTCAAAGATAGGTAGAGGGGTAGAGGGTGGTGCTAGGGAAATTACCAGGGAAAACTATTGTGTTTTTTTATCCATCAAACACAAGTTGAATGTTTGAGTTTTAAACAATTACTTGATTATGATTAGCTCCATTTCTGACATTTTGTATAATAAACAACTTGTTAAAACATCGACAAGAAAAAAAACTACTTCCCAAATATTCCAAACTACACTTTCTAAAATAAACAGAATTATATGAAAACAATATTACTAGATGGGTAAATCCTTAAATCGGTTATTTTCTATTCGAATTTTGCAAAAAGCAATGACAAATTTGCAAAAGCTACAAATAAAAAGAACAGTGTTTACAGCACGCCACCAGCATCAATGGCCTACTTATCACCACCTGATACTAATGTTACATCACACAGCAGGGTTACAATAATATGCACTCACTTGCTATGCCACTTAAAGCCAATATAGTTTCAGTGTGTTGACACAATTGTCTTGCTTGCTGGTGGTAATACATCTGACACATAGAAGGCAGTGAGGTTAGATCCAAAATGAAAGTTACCAAGATCACACAGCTGGCTGCCTGTTTGCAATGCTTACAAATGAGAGACGTGAAAGACAACAGAAAGATGTCAGGCATGTACACAGGGGGAATTCAATGTTGCAATGATACCTTTGCTCTTCGCCAGCCTTGTCAATGAATTATTAGCCAGCGCCTGCATCATTTACATGTATTATTTTACATTATTTGCCGAGCTGGTCAATAAACTCTAACGCATTTCAAGAACCGTCATTTTTGAGAATACGTCGAACACAAGAAGCAAACTGAATTGAAACAGAGCATTGGCATGAACTTGGCTAACGTTAGCTAGCTAAGTTAGCATTGTGAAAAACAAGCTGTCAGAAAAGAAACACAACAAACCATGTGGCTATTGCTGGCTAATTGTTTGCTCAGCTCACATACCGTAAAATTCTGCTTGCTCCTTGCTGGTAACCAACTTAGTTGACAGGCGGACGCCAGCTACTTGACGTTAGCAGGCTGGCTAAAGAGAGTTTGCAGTGTCTGTGTGTGTGTGTGTGTCTGTGGTGACAACCAGAGACAACTCTCCTCCTCTTCGCCCCGGACGGCTCTGCTCTGATCCCGCTGCTGCTGCTGTCGAGTATCAGGATGGAGTCCCGCTGCTAACGCTAGCAAACTTAGCATTAACGTTAGCTGTATTCATGTTTAGGAGCCTATAGGCAGACGAGTATTGAAAACCTCGGTGTTCTTGGAGGTTCATGTGGGACAGTAAACGCCTGTTCAGGACGGTGTGCTCCTCTGGAGACAATCACCATAATAAACCTTACATTACATGAAAAAAAGAAAATAATAAACCCTATATATTCATGTAATAAGCTCATCCATTTCAGTTTGATTTGTTTAATTTCAATTAAAAAAACTAAACAAATTCTAAATACTCCCCTGTCCCATCAGTTATAAAGGATAAATATCTCGCTTTATTAGGAATTTATTGTTTTTCTATTTTTGATTTCGGAAAAAAACAACTGGAAAAAAGCTTATATATACCCTTAGACAAATAAAATAACACTTATCTGTCTCCACCAAGTGGTTAGTTCACTACAATTTACCATAGTAGCATAGTGCATTACCATGTTGATATGAACACACAAATAATTGTATGCACAGCAAAAATGAGTTCAATTGTTAATACTTCACTTTATTGAAAGTGTCTATGTACGCATATTATCACGACAACAGGGACATCGTTATTAGCTAAATAAATGTTGGTATACTAACTTTTTAATATGTTGTTATGATATATAGTAAATATATGATCATTCATGCAGTGCACCGACAACTATTTCTACAACTCATAGATAATGTTACTGTTGAATATAATCGACTAAGTGAGGGTTCAAAATGAATTTATTCTAGCTGCAACTTGAATATAATTTATCTTGTATTAGAAGGTAAAACATTAACAACAACACTACAAAATTAAATATGGATATACTATTGATATCACCTTTTAAAAAGCAAATATATGAAAATCAGTTTATCACATTATATGAACAACAAACTCCTTTTACTACCTACTAAAACAGAAATAACTACAAATTAACGTTGTGTCCCATTCAACTGGACATGAAAAGCTTTGCAACAGGGGCACCTAGAGGACAAGTGACAGAATGGCAATCATTTCACAAACGCTAAGAAAGATTGATCAAAAACAGATGGGAAACATAAAAACTGGTAACATTTAAAAAGGACACAGCCAGTAAAACCAGTGGTGAGTTGTCCTCGTGTTGTTTTCATCAGCCATCCTGGCTCGGTTGACAGATGAGAGAGTGTTGTGGAAGGCACACTGTCTGTCATATCATAACTGGCTTGTCACCACCACCATAGTCTCTGTGACTGAAAAAAAAAACAACACCACCAGTTTGTATGGTAAAAATGCACATGTTTAGTGTATGTGACTATGTCACTTTGCAACATACAGTTCATATCCTAGAGTTTAAATAAGTAGAATGGACATAGGCAGCAGGACTTCAACAGAGAGCAAAGAAAAGTGTAATAATATTGTATATGAGCCACTGGCCTCATGAACTGAGCATCTGTAACCTATCCTGAAGATGTCCATTCTACTCTGTCTCTAGCTCTACACAGACAGCTGTGATTATAGCTGTGCTGCTTTTGACAGTTTACCTTCTTAACTGTACTATTACATCACTGAGCAGCTTTTTACACTCCAGGTAGACACCCTGGGCTCTGTGGATATAGGCAGAAATACATGTGGTCAGAGCCTAATACAGGGAAGACTCAGATTATACTGTGTATACTGTATATAATTTTATTTCAATAGTAAAATAGAACTGCAATAAATGTAGCCCCATTGTGTTCTTTATTGTGTCTTAATAATGATATGCCCATATGATATAACAATTAAGATGTATTAAAATCTTTTTTTACATAAGATGCAAGCTCAGTCTATATGTTTTCAGTTAGGTTTAACCCTTGTGAAAAATGACCACTTTCTTGACATTTGTACTGCTTTTTTCTATGTTTTTGGTCCTTTTTCCAACTTTTCATTCTGCTAAGAGTTTCTATTTTTTTACTACCACTAGTATATACACAACTAACACAACTATTGCCACTAGTTTTACACAGATCCTTGGAATTCATGGTCACATTAAATTATAATTTCTTTGTTAAACAAAAGGAAATTATGAATTATTTTGACTAGGTAAGAACAGAGCAGCATATGTTAATGGATAATCACAGACTGTCAAAGTTTAATAACTGTTTTGAAACTTTTAAAAAATTTTCTCAAATGCTATAAAATTAAATAACACCCGAAATTCAACTGATCATTCATTTTGCCTTGCAACTAACGTTGTATGGAACCATCCATGCTATTTTGAAGCAATTTGTTAGAAAGAAACACATATTTCTGATATAAAAACTTTGAAAACGGATCAAATTCAACCCAAGGACAACAGGTGAGTTAATTAGGTGGTCCTTATTCGAGAACCACCCATTCACACCCAAGAGTCTTTAGGATCTGAGAGCTTTCCAATTAATAAGGCCCTTTTAAATGCAGATGTAGGGAGGGGGAGTTGTAGCCAAGTCAATGTTCTGTCAGCGACAGAGCACTGAATAGGCTCTAACCCCTGCTCGGTGTAGGTCTTTCCTGCTGCTGTCATCTTTAAAGATAAATGTCAGCTTACAACAAAGGAAACCTGTTAAAAGTCAACCGAAGAACCTGCCTACCTCCACACCAACTCTGGGAGAGGCTCCTGTAGCCACTCCAAAACCTTTATTAAAGATGAATCTAGTTCTAGATGTTTTTTTTAGGTGATATTGTATTTTATATATTCAAACATACAAATCCATGTCCGCCCCCTTAGTTCAGTTACAGTTCCTCAAAGCATGAAAAGCAAAAGTGGAATGGATAACATTAAAAATGGCTCAGATCCATTCAAGTGTATCATTAAGCCATGTCAATAAGCACCTAAATGGAATGTCACTATTATTAATTTCACCTGTCAGTACGTCTGCTGTGACAAAGATGGGTTGTGTTGCCATCTAGCGTCTGAAATTGTCACTCTTTTGCCCACACAATGATTTGTGATGACTATTTTGACTATTTTGTGCAAAACGATAATAAAAATCTGATCTGAGAGCAGCCTTTTCTCACCTTATTTATCATAGACAATTATGTAAGTATAATATGTATTGTCTGACAGGTGGACACAAGCTTAAAGCATTGGGTATAATTTATCTTATTTTAGCCTTGGGGGCAATGCAGAGGCTTTTATTCTATTTCATTACATTTAACAAAACAACAAGTGGCTCTATTATGCAGAATTATAGATAAAACTAAAGTAGGCATGGGGCATTCAAAAAGCTTTTGACTGGCAGTTCATACAGTATGTTCTTACTTTGTCCATCCACCAGTGACACTTCCTCATGGACTTCTTGTGTTACATCCACAGCTTCCTCCATGGCCAAAGCAGCAGGTGGCGCCCCCACCTCCGCTGCTGATGGAGCAGAGTGGCAGGCGTGGCAGAGCTTGGCCTCATGTGCTGCAATCTCTGATGTAGACTCTGCGTCAGCAGCTGAAAGGACCTCAAGGTCCGACCCAGAGGAGGCTGCAGCCAGCTGAGTCGTGTCCACAACAGCTGCAGCTTCACCGCATGTCTCGTCTGCGGACGCTTCAGCTGCTGCCTCCTCAACGGATGTCTCAGCTGCAGGGGACCTCTCACCTGCTGATGTCGCATCCGCTGGATCAGCAGCAGCGGTGGTAGTGGTGGCCTCCTTCTCTGGTGTGGCTTCCTCAGCGGGAGCAGCATCTTCAGGCGAGGCCTCTGTGGAGGAGACAGCCTGATCTTCACACTCATCCTCACCCAGCTCCTCCATTGTCGGGGCTGAAGTTGTAGGTTCTTCAGACTGAGATACAGCCACCGCCTCTGTCTCCTCTGCTGCTACAGGAGCAGATGTCTCCTCTTTAACCAGAGCTTCTGCATCTTCTGCATCAGCACCAGCTTCTGCAGACTTCAGCTCCTCTTCAGTCACTACAACCGCCGCCTCTTCGGCCGCTTCTTCAGCTACCACCTCTGGGATTGCTTCCAGGACTTCTGGCTCCACCACCTCAGGTGTGGAGTCCAAACTTCTTCCACTGTCCTCTATTTCCTGGACGGCTTTCACTAGACTCTTGTCACCAACATACACTGCTGCAATCTCAACTGTGGAGCCGGCCAAGATCTTCACAGCTGTGAGCAGATCAGGCATAGACTCTGAATGACAGGAGGACAGGAAGTAGTGGCTGAGATGTTAAATACAGCATAGAATATAAGTTAACACATTACAACAGCTCAGAATATTTGAGTATAAATAAGCTTTAAGTGCATGTAAATGAATAATGATTTAAACTCCATTAGAAGCATGACTGTTGTATGATGTAACAGAAATCAGAGTATTACATTTTTCTATCAAAGGATGTTTTCTCTTTAAAGAGACCAAATCCCCTCCTACACAAGGACCTCGACTGTGTATTGTAGTGCTGAAACAATTTCATCAGTTAATTTATTCGTAAACAGAAAATATATCTGCAACTATTTTGATAATCGATTACACAATTTGTAATGTAATCAAACAAAAGATGATGATTTTCAGATGTGAGGATTTGCTGCTTTTCTGTGTATCAAATAATTGGAAATTGAATATCTTCCTGTTTTGGACTGTTTGTCAGAAAAGGACAGACATTTAAGGAAATCACAATGGGTTCTGGAAACTTGTGATGGATGTGTTGACATTTCATGCACTTAACTTTGGGTAAAGGTAATTTTCAGATTAAGAGATGTTGTTGCAGCCCAAGTGAATCCCCTCATGTAAAACTAGGATTAGAGCTCATGTAGACTATTTTCCAATTTACCTTACAGTGAGCACAAGGCACGTGCAGCCCTGATCCTGGTTTAAACAGGGCTTTGCCGTGGTGTTGTGTGTAAATTGCACTTACCTTGAGCAGGTGTCTATCACTGCATGGTCTACAGTCACCACAGGCTAAGGGAAGAAGCTACAGGAGACTACCTGCCCAGTTCATGCTCTCTCTGTGGTGTAATCCTTATAGAAAAAAAGTGTAAAACGCGGCACTTTGAAAGCTTTGAGATAGAGGTGAGCACTCACACTCTTGGGAGACAATTTGTTTAATAGCACTACATTTGAATACAAAAAAATGCCTTAACTCTTGATTTTAAGACTAGGATAAACGCTATATGGACATTTATGAAGACGTTCTCCACACAACGTTCAATTATTTCAATTTACATGACATTTGTATGTCGTTAGTAAATATCTCTGGATTGCCACCAACAATCCCAGCCCCATGAGCCACCAGGACACCCTAAAACAAGCATTTTAATCTAGGATTAGTTTTAACCCCTCTCTCTGAGTGACTGCTTTAAACTACGCTCCAATTAAAAAGCCAACACAAATCTGGATTGACAATCAAGGGAATTTAGAAAGAAAAAAAACTGGTGCGCAAGGTCCCCCCCCTCCCTCCTTCCAACTTGTTGAGCAGGACCTACTGCCACAGAAATGTTACTTCTGGATTAGTGGGATTTAAGATTATTCAAATCTTTATTCTAATATTTAGACCGAAGGCACAGGAGCAGGAACATGGCACAGGGATTTTTCAGGAAATTAAGTTTTCTACAGGAAGTGGGAGTGTCGCACCTACAATATAATTGATACAATATTTACGGCATGTCACGGTATACAATCAAAGCAACAAGCAGCTAACGGAGTCGCTGAATAACAGCCCTGGCCAAACAAAATTCAATTATTCTAAAAATTATATTCATAATTGTGATAAATGCAAATAATTTTAAACATTAAATAGCCGTTTCAATCATACTTTTACTACATAACCATGTACACATAGTGCTTTAAAAAAATCCAATATTGAGACACTTCGTTCTCATCCAGTAATGTTTTATTGTTTGAAAACTATTAACCATAACGACAACATGTTCAAAGACAGATGAATGAATTTTCTGTAGTGTTCCCTGAAAGATTTCACATTTAAAAAAGTAAAGAAACATGTCAAAGAGAGTTAACACTGCAAAAAACATCTTGTACATGGCTGGTGAATCAGTAAGTAGTAGTAAGTATTTGAATGTGCAAGTTCATTATAAAGCAAAGAGGAGATACGCAAACATGATTAAGAAAACTGGACCAGAGCTGACGAGCTGTGTTTTGGTCAAACTTCACAGTGAGACAGTTCACGAAATACACAGACTTAGTGTTCCATCTCTCTATTTTTTTGCAAAGATTCATCGGCTCTAGCTGGAAGTAAGCATTCTCTGAGCAGACGAAGACCAAGTGCAAATAACGTTGGAACGAGAAAAGACAACTTAAACAACTTATCAAACGGGCTACATTCATTCACCGTGCTGACACTTTTAGATAAGGAAGAAAATGCCAGGCTGTCATGTTTTAAGGGCACTTAGAATAACGTAATGAGAACAGTCATCAGCTCAGTTCTATCACAGTCTTATTAATTGTATAGCAGCCAAACCATAATCTGGATTTGCTCGTTATAAAAAAAAATCCTATAGAAACGGAATTTTCCAAACTGAATCTTAAACACAGCCGAATGCCAAATGTTCTGGTTTGGGTCTGAAGGTTGGGGTAAGGGAGGAAGGCACCCAAAAACTGGACTGATGAACCCCCAACTGGCATTTAATAACCAACTAGAAGTGAAAACTAAATGTTTTTAGTTTTTTTTATTAATCAAAATAGGGGCTCATGAGTCCTTTTTTTCAGGGCCAGAGGTTTGGGACACAGCACAACTGACTCTAGCCCTACTTTCTGAGCAGCTATTGCCCCCTCACAGCTTTATGCAGCCACCTCTGCAACAGGGGCTGCGTCAGCCTCGGGGGCTGCAGAGCCAGTCTCTGCCTCAGCGGGGGGAGCGGGAGGGACTTCTACTGCTGCCGTACCAGCGCTCTCTGCTGCAGGGGCTTCTGCTGCAGGGGCTTCTGTTGCAGGGGCCTCTGCTGGGGTCTCCTCTGTGGCAGCCACTTCCACAGCTTCAGGAACTGCTGCTGGGGTCTCCTCTGTGGCAGCCACTTCCACAGCTTCAGGAACTGCTGCTGGGGTCTCCTCTGTGGCAGCCACTTCCACAGCTTCAGGAACTGCTGCTGGGGCCTCCTCTGTGGGAGCCACTTCCACAGCTTCAGGAACTGCTTCTACAGGCGGAGCAACTTCTTCTGGGACTACTGGTTCAGCTACAGCCTCAGCAACCACCACCTCCGAGGCCACGACTTCTGCTTCTTCAGACGCGACCTCAACGGCGGTCTCCGCTACTGGTTCTGCAGGAGCAGGCACAGCCTCGGCGACTGCCTCTTCGACGGCCACCTCTTTGGCAACTTCTGCGGTGGGTGCTGCCTCCTCCAGCGGGGCGGGTTCAGCTGCAGGAGCTGCCACTTCTGGAGCTGCCTCTGCCTCAGGAGCTGCACATTAAGAGGTTGGGAGCAGAGATAAATAAAATGGCAAAATTTGACTAGCTTATCTTCATTAATGGTTATCTGCGTTAGAAAAAAAAAATGAAAGTAGGATGACAATTATGTTTTTAAAAATGCGAATAAGTCAGAAAGAGTGCAAGTCAGTACAGTAGACCACCCTGAACACATTAACAAACAACGCTGCAAAAAGTATTTATTGTTCTCATTGATTGCATTTTCTGTCACAGTAAATAATTACTATCCCTAAGCTCTGGTATCTGTTTTGTTCCATCAGTACCCATACAGATACTATAAATAGAATGCTGGCCTTTACAGTAACAATACCAAATGTTCATCAATAACACACCATGAACAGAAATAACACTGTTTTATAAGGAAACTCCTCTATATTAAATTATGTTTTAGTGTGTCAACCTATTAGAACCAACAGCTGATATTTTCAATAATTACATCCGCCAAGCAGGTCATGTTTTCGGCTCGGTTTTTGTCACTAATATTATGGAAAAACCGCTGGCCGACGTTCCAAATACTTGGTGGAAGGGTGTAACAGTGGCTAGTGGCTGTAGCCCATTACATTTTGGAGCAGATCTGAAATCTTGGGGTGGATACACAAATTATTCTTCACTTTTTTACTGGGATTTGTGCTGCACGGAGTAGTAGAAAAATGAGTTTGATTGGAAAAAAAGCATAGCATGCCTTAGTGAAAGTCAGCGCTCTCTGAGGGACCTTATAGTTCCTTATGTCATCTTCCAGTTAGCGTAACCAACTGATTAAAAACATTTAAAAAAAGTAGAAATAGTGAAACTAGAATCTGATCATTAAACCACCCTGGATCACCCTAGGCAGCACGGTGGATAAGTGATTAGCACTTCTGCCTCACAGCAAGAAGGTTCTGGTTCGAATCCAAGTCGTTCCGGGCCTTTCTGTGTGGAGTTTGCATGTTCTCCCCCGTGTTTGCGTGGGTTTCCTCCAACGTGGTGCACTGGTTTCTTCCCACCATAAAGACATGCATGCTAGTTAAAAAATAGCCAATTGGCTAACATTGGTGCATTTACAGAAATATTGATTAATGTGCATTGTCTTAATAAATTCAATTAGTACCCATTACATAATCTTGTCTAGAGTGTGCATACTACAACCATTAGCAATAATGTACAGGGTTTTGATATTACTGGAAACTGGTTCTTCTCAAATACTTGGTTCAACGTAATACCAGTCTAAAATAAGATACTACAGTACAGAAAAATTAACATGAAAAGCTGGTTTCCAGAAGCAAACAAAAACAAACCCACCTGATTTTGCAGCACACTAAATTACACTGTAATGAGTGAGTGATGTGTACTCCGATTAGTGTGTCAGGACAATATGATCCTTGATCACAATCACTGTAATCATTATCAAGATGTCTGTGACTTTGTTTCCAGGACATTTTTGCTTGATTACATAATGTGATCACATTTAAAGCCAGAGCAGTTCGCTCTCCAGCACTGGCGGGAGCAGAGCTTTATACTCTTTGAGCAAAAACAACACTTCCAGGCAGCAACTGAACCAGTGGCTGCCGCCGCTTATCCTCATTACAGGCTAGTTGGCTGCGCATGATCTCTCCAGGCTTGTACTGGCTGAATAGACAAATAATTTGCAGACAGAAATCAAAACAGACAGGCAAGATAAAAGCTATTGAGAGTGATCATTCTACCATGTTTGATGTTTGATAGTTGTGAAGTGAAGCCAGAACCAACTATGAAATACAGCAAGATATTCTGCTTTCCATTTCTCTGTATATCGCAGGTGGGGCTCCATTTTTGTTAAAGGCAAAATATGTGTCAATCCATTCTGAATGAAGTATTGTGATGCTGCGGAGACACCCAGCCTACAAATTGTATCCTACAATCAGCCTGTAACACACACATTATATATTTGACTACAGCTTGTTGTTGCTCTCAAAGTACATATCAAGTCAATCATTTTTTCAATACTTTGGTTTATGACCAAATACCTGCAAAACTAATGCACTTTGGGTTTAGTGCTAATTAACCAATGTTAGCATTCTGAACTAAGATGAAGAACATGGTAATTAATTAATTAGATAATGGGTAAACGTTAGCACTGTGAGCATGTTAGCCTTTAGCTCAAAGCACCATTGTTCCCCAGTATCAATTGCCTAAACAAAGACGTACTCTAGTAATTTACTGAAGACATGACACTGAAATTTTCAATTGTGTAATTTACAAACTATGTTTAGACTTGCATCAGCAACTGACCCTTTGCCGTAGAGCCCATGTTGGCAAGCCTGTCCTCGTAGCGCTCACTATCACCGTTGACTGTCTTGTACGCCTGAGAGAAAGAGGGCAGATATGCACGTATTACATTCAAGCACACACCAAAAAAAGGACAACAGTACAAAATGGTAGCTGTGTTACAAAATGCCAGCTTACACTGACATTTTGTCTGACATGAACAAACACAACTGATATATACAGTGCTTGTGTCTAGGCAGACTTGTACCCGATTACTGTGTATGAAAGCACAAAGAGCCTTCTATGTCCCTTCCCAAGTCTGAGCTGTGGTGTTGTCTGCTACCAACAGTCCAGTCTGGCCTAAGGATGCATGTTAACCCTCATGTTGTCTTTGGGTCAAATGGGCCCGTTTTCCTATATCAATTTTCTTTTTAACTACCCAATTGTAATTACCCAAAATAACATGATTGATTCCACACAATGCTCTTTTGCAAGTACAAATCTCTACTTTCATTAAGTTTGGGGTGTTTTATTCAATTTTATAGAAATTGAAAAAACATTGAAGTGGTTTCCAAATAGTATTGAGTAAAAGGTGACATATTCCAGTCTGTGATTTTCCATCAACATACATTCCTTTAATTTTAGTCTAAATAATTTCTGCTTTTCTAACTCAAACATAATTTCCTATAAATGAGGTTTATTGACCATAAATTCCAAAAATAACTGTAAAACTAAAGTTAATAAGTTAGTGTCACATAGTGTTGAAAATGTAAACAAAGTGACAAACATTGAAAAAAAAAAAAGCATCAAAAGTGCCCTTGGTACAAATAGGAACCAATCGTTGGTTCCTCGGGTGCAACCCAGAAGCACATTTTTGACCACACCAACACCACAAAGGCATTCGTCACATTTGATTGTGTGGAATATTTAAGCGTGCAGGTTTTAAAATGTATTTAAGGATCTTCCACAGAAGGGTTAGTTTTGAGGTAACCCTATCCCATAGTTTAGAATAGATCGAAATGTGTCAATCTATTAGCAGTGTAGGAGTAGTTTGAAGATAACTGTCCCACAGAAAATTGACAGACTGAATTGTGTGAGGACAAGAAGAATATAAAAAAGCAGTTATTCTGATGTTGATGACAGCTGACGATCTTAGTGTACAGCAACTTTCACTAATCAAAAATAACTTTTTGCTTTGTGAAATAGACCTGTATTGAGTCCATGTTAATTCACTCAGACAGACTTGTGAGCTGGGTCTCTCCTCATAGCCCAGCTCACCCCTTTTGTTTAGCACGTTCATCTTTTGTGATTTGGTATATAATCCAGGCCAGAAACTCACTCTGGTCAGGGAGAATTCTACAGCTTCCTTCAAACTTCTGTCTCCACTGTGCAGTGAATAAAAATGAACTCTATGAAATGAAATGAATGAAATCTAGCCTCGGTTTCCCACACCGCTGCTTCCCGCATGAAGTGACATGAATGACATTTTCACTGGGGAAAATGTTTCTCCGATGCCTATGAACGCACGGTTAAACTATAAAACACTTTCTGTTTAACATTTTCAAGTCAATTTAACATAAATCACAAATTTACAATATCGAATAAGAAGAGGACAAAGGGATTCCCTTTTAACGCGCAAAATTCCTAGACTGATTAAGCCCCGCCCACTCTGCCGGCGATTTGATTTGGCCCTGCAGCTCAGTCTGAAAACCTGCATGTTAAATTCTCCTGCTTCAGTTCACAATTTTGCGGGAACCAATCACAAACTGGCTTATCTACCTGGCGTGCTATTGGCAGGTTTAACACGATGGCGACATAGAAGCAACCAAGCAGCTTCTTGTTTACATAGCGGCCACCGAAACGCAGCAAAGCCGTTGATGTCACTGTCTCTTCTACGTCACCCAGATTGTTGGTCTTATTGGTTAAAAGACTATCCAATTACAGATTCATTTGAACTTTGCCCGTTGATCACGCCTCTTGTGCGGAGAAAATACAGAGCTGACTCCCCAGACCAACGCTCAATCTCAAATCTATTGAGCTTGGCTTGGTCTGGTGATAGCCAGACTACAAAATTCCACCCAAAAGGGTAATAACGCAGACTTGCACGTAAGGTGAACCTGGAATGGGAGAAATCTCAAAAGATACTCACATAGACGACTGCAGCAGTGAGGCCTCCTCCACACAAAACAAAGTAGGCCATGTTGCTGGAGCCACCAGGAACCCCGAAGGCCATGTATCGCACTGGAGCTGCTGAGAGACACAGAGGGCAGAGTTACAGGGTTAGTTTGGAAATGTGACAACAGCTGACCCTCCGCAAAGAGACTTAAATTTACTGAAATGTATTATTTTGGACTAGGATGAGTTGGGTGCACCTTCATTCAACCACTGACTTAACATATGCAGGGCATTTCCTTTTTACATCATGGGATCCAAAGTAAGAATTTGTGGGTGTTTTACTCCAGAAGCTGTCCCATCAGAAATACAACTTGGCACAAAGACTAGTGCATTTCTGATAGCGTCGTCAACATGTCTCCATCCCTTAATCCAGTTACAAAATACAGCCCTGGTCATTTGTAGCAGAGGAGATGGAAAGATTTAGCAACGGCCAAGCCAAACACCAAACTATCCCTTAAAGTAAATCCCCAATACAAACACAGAAACACTTCCTGCTTAACAACTTTAACATTATCTAGTGGGCTTGAATCTATATGAATTAATCCACACACACAACATACAACACACAACAC
Source organism: Etheostoma perlongum (assembly GCA_026937815.1). Taxonomy (NCBI): domain Eukaryota; kingdom Metazoa; phylum Chordata; class Actinopteri; order Perciformes; family Percidae; genus Etheostoma; species Etheostoma perlongum. The sequence goes on from CM049372.1 coordinate 6,377,182, forward strand.
ACGTCAAATGCTTCTTAATAGGCTACTGTTGTGGTGCCGACTGTGACACTGTGAAAAGATTGGCTGGTGTTTAAAGGATTGCCAGTGGTGCATGCAGAGGAGGCTGTAAATAACCCCCCCCCCACCCTAAACACTGCCTCAGCCTAATCTCTTTCTACCTAGATCTCTCTCTCACACACACAACAAAGACTGTGCATGCGCGCAGTTACAGTACATACAATATCTTTGGCCAGATCCATGCCGCCTCTGTGTGCACATGCACATGGGTTACTCAGCAACCTGAGCATGAAAGAACACAATGTACAGCACAGCCTCGCCCCTTTTAGTCCTTGCCATGTTTCACACGTATGTTCAGGCAAATCATAACTCGTCCTGTGACTTTTCCACTGATAACCTGCATCTATATACTAAAAAAAGACATGGATGAGTGTACACCTGCTGCATTCACAATGAGTTTAACCAGTCACAGACTTACAGATTGCTGAAATCAGTTTCATCAATTAAAGATTTAAAATGACAGCTGACCACTCCGACCTGAAGTGAGCTTGATTGTTTTTCCTCATAATAAAAAGAAAAATGTACACAGGAGTTGGTGTTGCAGGAGAGTCACCATCTCCTAGATGGCGCATTGTAAGACCAATAAAATATTCCCTTCACTAATGTCAGGCACATGATGATGCACAATGTTAAAATATGTCATTACCATCACAAAGTGTAACTGTAGGGTGGCACCATTGCATGGATCTTACTTTGTACAAGCGGTCTTTAAAAAAACAAGTGAAACGCAGTACTTGACATTGTTGAGTGTTGTTAATTTCCAGGCACATCTGTTCTATTTCTGTTGACCCACTGATCTTTATTCAGTATTTTAATAAGGTGAGATAAATGCCCAGTAGCCATTATTACTGGACGTAGTCATTTTCTTTTTAAATGTTTCTAGGTACAGGTCAACAGTAGCACCCGTTTTAAGGACAATGATATATTGCCATATCGATATCGATATCGATATATACCTGAGCAAGGTTGTACAACACAGATAGCAATCATATTGTTACATCCATCCATCCATGGTAAGGGAAAAAAAGGGTATTGGAACATCTGTAGTTTAAAGATTGAACAACATCAGTAGCAACAACCACGTTCATGCAACCTCGCCTCCTACAATTACTCTATACAGTGGTGGTTACAGAATGTGGTGTAATACCGCCAAGCAACTTATTGTATGGTCAGTACTTTGTTGTTGCAATAAAGGAAGCTGCAGCCATAGGACAACACTAGTTACCACACAAAACAAGCGTCAACACTAAAGTGCAGCTAGCTCTGAAGGGTTAATGTTAGGTTAAAAAAAAAAAGGTTTAGGAAACCAAATAAAACATACAACATAATTTTACCCATTTTGGTAAATACACTTTTAAAATCAATTTCTAGCAAAGACTAAGATGAGAGGTTTGATACCACTTATGTCTGTTCACTAAGTATGTAACTGGAGCCACTGGACTGGAAACGAGGCATGAAACTAGCTAGCCTGGCTTTGTCTGTTCTGTAACAAAACTCAACCTTCCAGTACCACTAAAAAGCACTAATTAACATGGTTTATTTTATGTTTAAATTCATCCAAAATACAAAGTGTTGAGTGTTTTTACACAGAGGGTTATGTGCCAGATTATTTCTTGGCCTGAAGCAGTAACTGATGGCAGATTCTGCTACCCAGTTTACAGTCTTTATGCTAAGCTAAGATAAGATAACTGGCTGCTGGCTAAAGCTACATATATAATATGGTACCACTAAATTACAAGAAAATAATAATACACTATAGTGTATTATTATACAAAACTAAAAAAAAAAAGGGGCCGGATATTGTCCCAGTGTGAATACAAAGCCAATGTAGCAGTCGGTCCTCCCTCCCTCCTCTAATACCATGACACAGCAGGGACAAGGCCATGCCCAGTTTATTTATACAGGTAAGCGGTTAATCCCTGCTGCCAGCGACGTTCAAGCTTGTAAAAATGGACACACATGCCAGGCAATAACAGACAAGATGGCTGCTATATGATGACACATGTGGGTCGACATGTATGCAGACCTGCTACAGTCTGTCAGTGGACATGTGCGCAGGCAGAATGAGGGAAGGAGGGAGGGAGGGATGGGAATATGCAGACCTGCAGGGCATATGTCCAGCATAAATTTTGTTATTTTAAACAGGAAATTAAAGCAGCTGTTTTGCCCTTAGGGTGAATTCCACATGTCAAAATGAGAGAAAGTATCAAATCTCCATTCACTTTGCATGTAGCCTACATGCTGCAAGTGAGGTTTAAAATACAAATGCATATAAGTCAAATAAATGCTCATGTTGATTCAGGTGTAGTACATGTAAATTGTTTTTGGCTGTATTATGTAAATGCATTTAGTTTGAATGATTTTCATGTAAGGGGTGACTTATTAAAAGGGCATAACGTCTGCTCTCCATGTTGTCCATCTCAATTAATACATCCTAGGACAATATAACCATGACAAAAAAATTAAAAAAGCGTTAGTAAGTCTTTATTTCTTTTGACTACACGCTCGAGGTTTGAATAAGTGTATTAAAAATCGAATGCATTCGATGCAGCTGGGTTATAAAATCTCAACTCAAACAGTTTTTTGCCGTGTGTGTGAGGCGCTCTTTCATAATGTGCAAGAACGATGTGTTCCCAAAAGCAGGTCACACCTCCTTCTGCCTGCCTCTCAGAAAAATCACCACAACTAACAATAAAATTATCTCTTTATGGGACTTTTACATAAGTCTCACATTAAACTAAACTAATAATAATCTCTGCTGCAGAACTTCTAAAAAGTCATAGCGTGTTTACCCTTATGATTATACGCTTTAGACACAATGTGTTTCAGAAAACCTTTCAATTAGCCTGGTTCTTTCGTTTTAACTGGTAGGACACGCACGGGACATATCTACTCTATCATTTGACGACAAATCCTGTAAAGTCCAATCAGAAGTCATTAAAAAACGGACAACCCGAGGCTATACTCGCCATTTCTGGATGTCGGTTTGAAAGCCCTCCGTGCCAGCGGCCCCACTCTCTGCAATGCCCGTCTGCAGAACATCTTGCCCCGGTATCAGCTGTGCGTGTCCGTGTGTGTGCAGAAGCTTCCCAGAAGTTTTTAAAGATGATTGCAAAGGTCGGAGCACTCAGCTGCTGTCTAATGCTGATGCCAGAGAGGACACCCCCCCTTTCAGAAAAAGATTAGTAGGACACTAGCGCGCTCCCTAGTGGCCCATTGGCAGAATGTCCGGGATGTTAACACATTACTATTCAATTATTATTCAATGTTGTGATGGTATGGATTCATACTGGCAGTATAACTATTATAATAACGTGAAACAATATATACATATAGGCTACATATATATATAGCCTATATGTATATATTGTGAATATATAATATATTGTATACAGTATAATATATAATACAGTGGGTACGGAAAGTATTCAGACCCCTTTAAATTTTTCACTCTTTGTTTCATTGCAGCCTTTTTCCAAAAATCAAAAATGTTCATTTTATTTCTCAGCAATGTACACTCAGCAACCCATCTTGACAGAAAAAAACAGAAATTTAGAAATTTTTGCATATTTATTAAAAAACAAAAACTGAAATATCACATGGTCATATGTATTCAGACCCTTTGCCGTGACCCTCATATGTAACTCAGGTGCTGTCTATTTCTTCTGATCATCCTTGAGATGGTTCTACACCTTCATTGGAGTCCAGCTGTGTTTGATTATACTGATTGGACTTGATTAGGAAAGCCACACACCTGTCTATATAAGACCTTACAGCTCACAGTGCATGTCAGAGCAAATGACAATCATGAGGTCAAAGGAACTGCCTGAAGAGCTCAGAGACAGAATTGTGGCAAGGCACAGATCTGGTCAAGGTTACAAAAAATTTCTGCTGCACTTAAGGTTCCTAAGAGCACAGTGGCCTCCATAATCCTCAAATGGAAGACGTTTGGGACGACCAGAACCCTTCCTAGAGCTGGCCGTCCGGCCAAACTGAGCTATCGGGGAGAAGAGCCTTGGTGAGAGAGGCAAAGAAGAACCCAATGGTCACTGTGGCTAAGCCCAGAGATGCAGTCGGGAGATGGGAGAAAGTTGTAGTAAGTCAACCATCACTGCAGCAATCCACCAGTCGGGGCTTTATGGCAGAGTGGCCCCGAAGGAAGCCTCTCCTCAGTGCAAGACACATGAAAGCCCGCATGGAGTTTGCTAAAAAACACCTGAAGGACTCCAAGATGGTGATAAATAAAATCCTCTGGTCTGATGAGACCAAGATAGAACTTTTTGGCCTTAATTCTAAGCGGTATGTGTGGAGAAAACCAGGCACTGCTCATCACCTGTCCAATACAGTCTCAACAGTGAAGCATGGTGGTGGCAGCATCATGCAATGTTTTTCAGCTGCAGGGACAGGACGACTGGTTGCAATCGAGGGAAAGATGAATGCGGCCAAGTACAGGGATATCCTGGGACGAAAACCTTTTCAGAGTGCTCTGGACCTCAGACTGGGCGAAGGTTTACCTTCCAACAAGACAATGACCCTAAGCACACCGCTAAAATAACGAAGGAGTGGCTTCACAACAACTCTGTGGCTGTTCTTGAATGGCCCAGCCAGAGCCCTGACTTAAACCCAATTGAGCATCTCTGGAGAGACCTGAAAATGACTGTCCACCAACGTTTACCATCCAACCTGACAGAACTGGAGAGGATCTGCAAGGAGGAATGGCAGAGGATACCCAAATCCAGATGTGAGAAACTTGTTGCATCTTTCCCAAAACGACTCATGGCTGTATTAGATCAAAAGGGTGCTTCTACTAAATACTGAACAAAGGGTCTGAATACTTATGACCATGTGATATTTCAGTTTTTGTTTTTTAATAAATATGCAAAAATTTCTAAATTTCTGTTTTTCTGTCAAGATGGGTTGCTGAGTGTACATTACTGAGAAATAAAATGAACTTTTTTGATTTTTGGAAAAAGGCTGCAATGAAACAAAGAGTGAAAAATTTAAAGGGGTCTGAATACTTTCAGTACCCACTGTACATAATATAGCCTAATATAATCAATATATACATATGTAGCCCATAATGCATATGTTGTATATATATTTTATTATATATATATATACTATAATAATATAGTATATATATATAATTTCCTAAACGGCATGCCATAATATATGTATGTAGGTTATACTATCTAGTACTTGTGTTTTAAGTTGTCTGGGGATTGAGCAGGTTTTAGTATGTGACATGTTGCAGAGAGGTGGACTTGCGACTTGGTGCCTCTGACTCGAGTCGAGTCACCATTTTGATGACTTATGACTTGACTTGACAAAAACATGAATGACTTGGACTTGGAAGTTAATGACTCGAGACTTGACTGGACTTGAGGCGTGATGACTCGGATGACTTTTGTGTATTCATAAGTTAGAATGTGAGCTGTTAAATATACTATAGTATAATTTAATGTTGCCACCTTTCTATCTAACTATCATGTGCTACCCAGCACTAACTGTTAATCCTGATTGGATGATTAAAGTCCTTGCTATGGCAACAAGATGGTAACATCAAAGACCCTTTACCCCTACCTTGTCTTTTGGGACCCTGCTACGCCCTGTCCTGTCTTAAAGACCAGATAATACAGGTAAGAGTTCTTGATCTTGGGTGTAAATAAAAGTGACTTGATTTGGGACTCGTCTTGACATGTGACTTGACTTGACTTTAAAACTTGCTTGCAACTTGGACCAAATGACCTGAGACTAAATTGGGACTTGAGCAAAGATGACTTGGTCACAACATGTTGTATAATGAGATGAAATCATGTTGCCTGTGCTGTGGCGGATCAGACATCCCTCACACTGCTCTCGAAGTGGATTACAGTCCCATGTGGTGGCATGCAAAGAGACAGTGAACTGTGCTTGCATAACACACACTGTGCCAAGAGCTTTTGTTAGGAAGAGCTCTGATTGCCCAAGGCAAAATGATAAAGTGTTGTATTCTCTTATATATCTAATATAACCCACCCATCAACGTGCCAGCACCAGATGTTTTCAGACAGTAAAAATGCCATCTTTTCAGTTTATTTATAATACACATTTTGAAATATTTAAAAGATCTAAAGACTTGAATCAGCCAAAGTGAGCATGCTGGAGGTTTAACCAGGAGAACAGCATACCACAGGAAGAAAGCCACTCCAATCTGCTTGTCTCAAAGCACTAGTTTATTTATTATTATATAATATATTGTTAAGTACTGGGCAGGAATATAAATATCCAATCCGTAGAAGACCATGTAAAAAAAACAAAAACATGGTAAAATACTGTATAGAGATAGTGTTGGGATGTCTTTAGAGGCGAATTTACTGTAAAAAATAAAACAAATAAAATGGAGTTTCTGCCACCTAGTGTCACATTTGGCTTTTGCACCGAGGAGCAAGACGCCCTGATCCAAAAAAAAAAAAAACTCAGAAGAACACGATTAAAAGCTCAGTTTTTAGTGAAGCTCCTGAACTACTCTTTTCTCCATCAACTGTCGGCTGTTTATCAGAGGAGCTGCTGTCAAGTCAAGTCGACTTTATTATCATTTCTGCCATATGTGCCAGATATACAGAGCAATAATATATGTTTCTCTCTGACCTACGGTGTAATAAGGACACGTACAACAAGTAAAAAGGGGGGTTAGAGTCCAGAGTTCTTGGTGGCAGAGGGGAGGGTGTTGAGCTTCCTGACAGTCTTTTAGAATCATTGAAGCCTCCCATAACTCCACCTGCAATACTGACCATAAATTCATCCTCCCGCTGGGCTTAGTCCTATTCCATTGAAGGTGATTCATAGAGTGCAATATAGCAGGGCGAAACTCTCCCAAATGTACCCAGAAACAGATGGGATTAGAAGACAGGTACACTGTGGTCATAAAGTAATGTACACAGTCAGCAACAATATGTAAAGAGACATCTCTGAGGCCTTTAAACTAGAGATGGTCCGACACCATGTTTGGCTTCCTGATACGATCCTGATACCAAGAACTGATCCAATGCTCGTGTGTCATATATTTTATTATGTTTCACCAACTATATACTAAGAGCCCTGTATGGATGTGATATGATTTCTATCTTTGTTGTCGGTCTGGCTCAGGTTAAACTCTCAAACAATGAACGCCACAGAACTTTCTTTTATCATCCAGTTTATCAGTCAGTTGTAAGGGGAAAAGAAGATAAATAAACTACTTTATCGGAGGTGTATCGGTACAGGAACATCTCAAATTTAAACAATGCTTAATTGGTACTAAGGGGGCCAATGAGTGCAAAGAAAATATCCCCCACACCATAAAAAAAAACAGTTTGAAACCATTTGCCATGTACAAGGCAGGGTGGATCCATGCTTTCATGTTGTTTTATTTCTCTGTGGATTATTGATACTTTCACAGTATTTATAGAGCACTGTAAACCTAATTTATAATAAAAAAAGGCCATGGAAATCTTACTTTTTACAAGATGGGACCTCCAGAGCACAGAGAGTAGAGTAATGTGTGAAATTAGTGGAATGCCTCATATAGGCTGTCTCTGAAGCATTGTATTTACATGTAGCTACAGTACAGCGGAAATCCCTGTGAGAGTGACAATATTGTCAGAAGTTTAACCATAAGCTTCAGATTTCTTCCCTTTTCCATGCCCCTTTGGAAGCAGGTGTCGATGTGTCAGAAACCACAGCTGTTCACAGTCTGTTGAGAGATTTCTTATCTACACATAAAACTCTTCTTTTATTTCCACTTTTCGAACTTTTTTAAAAATCTTTTATCAGACAGGGTCTCCATATGACAAGGTAAACAGGGGGGAGAAGAAATCAGGTTACATTGCAGTATTAAGGTCTGTGGGTCCTCTGTGTCCATGATTGTCTTTTGAAATCATAAAGATCCTTATTGTCCATGTCTTGGATTTTAAGGGGTGTTCTAACTTTTTTAGTAATTTGCTTCTGTCTTTCCTGAACCTAGAGGAAGACATCTACCAGTTGGCTGTTGAATGTTGCATCAACATGACGGACAACCCCCCCCCCCCCCAGGTTGTTGCAGGATCTAAATTGTCAGCAGAAGAGGTTCTCCCTCATCATGTGACGGCCTCTGAGTCATCAATTGGACGCACAATCTCAACACATGTGATGCGCGACGCCCACAGTGCTCATGCACAAGGACGGTGCATGACATTTCACTAATGTGATGATTTGTCCATCTGGACACAGTCCTGCGGTGGGAGACCCTTAACAGCCAGGATTAGATTGTACCATCCTTAATCATTAATCATACACCTTAATTACCTTAATCATACACACCACTGTCCTAAAGTTACTCGTATACAGCGCAACATAGTGAGCCGGGACAGAGCCTCCACCAAATACATTCACAGTCTTTTATTTTGCATTAATAATATCACAAATATACAAAAATGTCCACATTTAAGATTGGTGTGTGAGTAACAGCAGCTGTATTTCAAATGTAACATTTGTTGTTTTGTCTTTGGTCAAAACGTGATTATTATGCACACAATCACAGTCGTTCACTTACTCACCCAAACACATGTTCACACCCAATCATAGACCTATAAAGAGCTAAAACATCCCATCTGAAAAGAAAAACCGTTCTCTCTCTCTCTCCGTCCCTCAGCAGCAGGTCCACAGCTCTTTCTCGGCTCTTTTCTTGTTGAGGATTTTAAAGGAGCCGCAGTCCGGGGAGCTTGTTACTGAAGGTTTTTTCAGTTTAGCACCAAGAGCAGCAACGATGTCTTCCACTTTATCCTGCTGATACGACACCTCGGCATCAACTCGTCGACCGTTGCCGCATTTGTTTGGCGGGTTCTTGGCCGACGTCTCAAAAGACATCATGCCGTGGGCTTTGGCGAAGCTGGCCGCCAGCTCCTGGCTCACCTGGACGTCGGCCCTACTGGGGTCCCGCAGGTCGCTCTTATTACCCACCAGGAACCTGCCAGGAGAAAGGCCAGTGGAAAGGGACAAACTGGAGGATGGTGATATTAAAAGTTGCACAAAACAGTAATATGGTTGCAGGATGTGGACTACAAATGATCAATTTGATTAAAAATAATAATAAAGCAAACTCTGTCCTCTCAGTGAGTAGCAGTACACACACAGAGTGGATGCAGTTACCTGGGGACTAGTCTGAATCAACGGAAATACATTTAAAAGGACAACTGCTTGACATGTCCCTCGCCTTCCGCTCTCTGTGTGTTCCCGTTCTTAAACTCTGTTCTTTTTGGGAAACAACAACAAACTTCAAGCTAGAAAGCCACACGCTGAAAAAGGCAAGTTTTGAAGAAAAATTTGGATCATGTAACGAGGCCGGCCTGCTTTATTCTTTCGGGGAATTATTATAAAGATTTACAAAGAATATATTTACGGCGTTGACTCTCTAACTGGGACGTTTTGGGACAGAGTGGGGGGATTGCTGAAGTACACACGGTGATACACTGGTAAGAGCTAATAAGGTTTAACTATGTATCAGCTGATTTAAATAGCTCACGTTACTGTACTGTGTCAACAGAATATTAAACTTCATTTAATATTGTACAGTATGTGGCGATTTCTTCTGCAGGGTCCAAATGTTCCATCCAAACAAGTTCCTTCCCGAGACCTTTTTGCAGAGCCACTGTCTCTGTGTCCGGAGCTTAGCCCCGCCCAAGACGACCGTGATTGGTTTAAAGAAATGCAAACAACCCAGAGCATTTTTTGTCTCCTATCCTGGAAGGTAATGTGTGGTGTAGCCAGACCTGACTCCAAAGTTGGTGGAGATAGGTCTGGCAATGCGAGACTACCTGGGGATGTCCTGCCCGAGGGAGTTCTGCCGGCACTCTTCTATCCAGGCAGTCAGACTGCGGAAGCTAGCAGGGCAGGTGACATCATATATGAAGAGCACGGCGTGGACGTTGCGATAGTAGTGTTGCACCATGGACTTACGGAAACGCTCCTGTCCTGCTGTGTCCCACAGCTGGAGCTGGAGGTTGGGTTTGAATGGAGAAAACGATAGATTGATATGTAGGCTGGCAATTTGGAGGAGGTTTTAGAGACAGAAAAAAAAGTGGTAAAGAGGAAATGAATGAGAAGACAGGCACGAAGAGGAAAATAAATCTCACACACACACACACACACACACACACACACACACACACACACACACACACACACACACACACACACACACACACACACACACACACACACACACACACACACACACACACACACACACACACACACACACACACAGTGAATCATCACAGAGAAAAAAAAAAGAGCAGACAAGTTGATCTCATCTCTCTCTGTCACGCTTATATAACATACTCTCTGCGAATAACACCAATCTAGTGCTGTTCAATCAAATAAATACACACATTGGAGACAACATAAATGTACAACGTAATACACTGTGTGTCCACATAAGTGTGTCCAAGACACAACACATGCGATGATCATGTCATGGGACTGCTGAATTAGGGTACTGGCACCTTTTTTTGGTCCAATCCAGGCACTGAACACATTAACACAAACCTATTTGATAACTAGGTCTGAGCTGTGCAAGGACTTTGCATGAAAGCCTAGATATGAAAAGAAAAATCTTCAAATGTCGAGTCATCTGACTGAATCTGTCAGCCTTCAAAAACCTGAAGACCTGTGACCTGATTTGGACTTGAGTACTGACTTGATTTCCATGAGACTTGGCTTGATTGACTTGGACTTGCACCAGAAGTCTAATAAAAACAGCTCTGGTAAAATGGCAAGTCACTTTGCATTAAAAAACACTTTGTATCATCATCCACTTACATTTTAGGAACCTCAGATGTTTCGTAAACTGCATGTTCACTCTGAGAAAGAAAGGGATGTTTCCAATTCCATTATTAATTTAAGGTACTGGGGGCAAAGCTGGAAACCTCCTCTACCCTAAAGTTATAAACTAAATCCTGTCACCACTGACACACTTCCCCTGTCATGTGGTCGTTTCAAAACACTCAGGAAGTAGCACAAGCCACTAAACACCCACAGTTTGAATATAGAATCACGGAATAAACCAGTCCCTTCCATGTGTTCGCACGACACGGTTCAAAAGTCAGAGTTAAATGGCTTTATGGGGCTGCTGATGTAACCGCTAACATGCCTCTGGAATCAAGCATGTCATCTTCACAGTGATTTACAGGCAGGATTGGTTTTGCTGATTTTCTTTAATCCAGAGGACCCTGTCTGGGACAAATACCTCGGCAGAGCCACACTGCATGGTGGGGGCCTCAGAATAAGGGCTGGGCTATATGATGTAAAATGTTGTCAAAAGGCTATAAAATATCTATTGTTTACATTATTCTATGTTGTTTCTATCATGGTGTTAAAAAAAAGCGGTGGAACTGCATTACAGCAATATTCTTTGTATGTTATGTTCACAGTGCAAAGTTCTTAATAGAACAGAAAATGCTCCGTATTCATCATCTGTCAAGTACTTCATCAAGGTATCAAATGACCTATATCAGGAAAGAAGGTTTTGGCCATATCATCCAGCCCAATAGGCCAGTTCAGAGCTCACATAGGAGACACTAACGCAGTAGAAAACACAATAAAACCAGTTAAAAGCACAGCCACTCTCAAATAACCTGCAGAAGTCTAACTGGAATAATCTGTCCTCTCATATACCCGAGTCCCTGCTTGGTTTTGTTTTTGTAGCAGTAACCTGCTACGCCCAGCACTACCCTGCTACGCCCAGCACTACCCTGCTACGCCCAGCACTGCCCTGCTACGCCCAGCAGTGCCCTGCTATGTTCTGCAGTGCCCTGCTATGCCATGTACTACTACAACTACTATTTCTAGTCATAGTTCCATTATCTTTATTGTGACTGTTTATTACACCACCGTCAGACACCGCCTACCAAAAGCCTGGGTCTCTCTTCTAAAAGGAAGTTTGGCTACAGTTGCACTAAATGCTTGCTCTTGGGGGGATTACTGGAATTGTTGGGTCTTCGTAAATTATAGTGGTCTAGACCTTCTTTTAAATGGTCTTAAGATAACTCTTGTTATGAATTGATACTATAAATACAATTGAACTAAATTGGTTATGGTCTGAATTATCAGTGGGATTGGCCCATGAAGAGCACTAAATTCAATGTGAAAATTACAGGTGATTACCATACAACCTAAAAGAGCCAACATGACGTGGATTACTGTACTAGCAGGTAGTTTATTTAAACTAAAGAGCCAGTTGGAAGCCGCCGGTGTGTGTAAACAGATCTGTTAGCCTGCTCATTTGTTTTGACCTGCAATTTGTTTCAATTGGCCGCTGCAATGTTTTTTGTCACTTTTTTTCTGTGCTTTTTTTTACATTTTTGTTTTTAAGCGTTTTCTGTCATTTTTGTCACTTTTTCCCCAATGTTCTTCCATCCATTTTTTTTTTCAAATGCTATAAAATGTAATAAAACATCCGAATTCAAAGTAGTGAACTGATCATTTATTATACTTTTAAAGAGCGTCGTATGGAACCAGCCACGTTATTTTTTGGGACATTTTGGTTGATAGAAACCCAAATTTCTAATATAGGCTAGAAACCTTTAGAAAATGGGTCAAATTTGACCAGAGGACAACAGCAGGGTTAAATCACAGCTTAAGACTTTTGTTTGTGATGCCTTTCTAGGAGTCATCTATCCATGGAAAAGCCTGCAATTCCCCAAATGCTATCAATAACTTTTGAAAATTGGAGATTTATGCAGAATGATCTCTGCATCTAGATTCTGGGTTTAGTCCCATGGTGCTGGGATATCATAGAGCATTAACAATTTATTTCTTTTTTTAGCAATTATCTATATTTTGGGGTGCTGGGATCAAGTTTACAAAAAAGTTTTGAACGCCCCTGCTGCACTGCAACTTTTATTCTTTATTTTATACCTATCTTATTCTATTTCTGTTTTTATATATTTTCTGTGTGTTTTAACTGTTTTAGGCGATGTCAATGTCAAAGTCCCTTTATTAGTCTCCCTCAGGAGAAATTCGTTTTGGACGCGAGTAAGTTACTTTGCTGCAAGAGTTACAGACACAACGACAAGCACAGGGTTAAAACAATTAAAAGACTAATTGTATGTAGCTGAAAGTACTTCTAATTGCCTTGTTGCTGCAACATTTGCCATAGAAATAAAGCTGCCTTGCCTTGATGCATACCTTGATTTTCTCTCCATGGATATCCAGCTGTAAATCACGGAAGTCCACCCCGATGGTAGCCTCCACTCTGCGGGGGAACTCTCCGGCGCAGAGCCGGTGTGTAAGGCAGGTCTTCCCCACCCCGGAGTCTCCGATCACCAGCACTTTAAAGGTCCGACATCGAGTCAACACGGAGGACATACTTCCCAAAGAGCTGGAAAACTCAAGAGATGACTCCATTTTCCCGTTGTTCAACTAAACAGTAAATTCACATGAAATCTGACAAAGCGCAAAAAAACGCTCAAAAATCTCCAAGAAAGGTTTCTGAAAATGCAGCTTCACTAGATATGAACAAAATATAGTTGGACTTCTGGGGACAGCCCGCTAAACACACTCTCTTTAGGTTGTGTTCACGGCACTAGGGAGTGGGAGGAGAGCATGCGGAGGACTGGCGGGGGGGGTGTGTGTCACCATATGTAGATGACATGCTGATTAATACGATGGATTTCTCTGAAAATCTTTCGGATAGATTGTGTTTTTGTAACAAGTTGCCCCAACCTTTGAATTTATTTCATGTTCAACCTGCCTGAGAAGAAAGGCAGCAGGGCCACAGGAAGGTAGTTCTAAGCAGAAACACTTCCCACCTACATGCTGGATTAAACTTGTAATATGTATTTTCTTTACATCCATTACTCACCTCAACCAGCCAACCAGCCAACCAGATTCCTAGCTACAGCAGCCACCTGGTCCACTCACCTGTCCTGTGAGGAACAGCTGCTGCCCCCTACTGGTGGAAATACTTCAGTTCTATTTCTGTCTAGGCTCCAGTACCTGGGTCCTGCTGTCCCACCAAGGCAAATCTATATCATTTACACTTTGGGTAACTAAAGAATCAGTCACCTATGTTTTCATATATTGGAAACAGTGCGAGATAACGCTAATTTTAACATGTTTAATGCACTTAATGTGAGGACCAAGAGTGTGATGATGCCAGTCTTACCCACAAAGCTGAGTCTGACCTGCCATCTAAGAACATACCAGCAGGGTTCCCGCTCTTTTAGATATTTTTGACAATACAGTACACCGCATGCTCAGTTATGATTATATATTTAGTAGGGGTGTGCAAAAAAAAATCGATTCACGATCATATTGCAATTCAAGCTCTACAGATTCAAAATCAAGTCATAGAATTGCAAAAATCAATTCATTTTGTATATATGTAATGGGAATGGGAAAACTTGTAAACTACATTTACATACTGTGAATCATTTTTTAAAATTGAGAATTGTTTTTGAATCGACTGTTGAGCCTAAAAATAGATATTGAATCGTGGCATGTTCTGAATCATGCACCCTTAATCTTTAGGCCCAGTATTGTTACATTTAACCCTCCTGTTGTCCTCGCGGTCAAATCTGACCCATTTTCAAAAAGTTTCTAAATCAGAAATTTGGGTTTCCTTCAACCAAATTGTAAAAAGAATAACGTGGGTGGTTCCACACAACGCTCCTCACAAGTTAAATAACTGATCAGTTCACTATTTACACTGAATTTGGGTGTTTTAATTTCATAGCATTTTAAGAAAAAAATAGATTTAATAACACTGAAAAAAGTGACAGAAATGTAGGGGAAAAATAAATAAATAAATAAAAAGTCCCAAAAAAATGCAAGGAAAAAAAAAATTTTTGACCCAGAAAAACTAAATGTTGGTCTATGGGAAGACAACGAGGGAGAATCTGTTTTATTCTTTTTTAAGGTTCATTATAGGTGACGGCCCCACCCCTCACTGCCAACTGTACAGTAAGGTCATCAGCACTGGCACAAAGCTCATTCCAAACACTAGCTGGTCCCTCACATGAACCAACTATGTTCTACCTCTGGATACGCATGGGTTGTTACCTGACCCCTAGTAGCCTGTAGCTGTATGGATGTAAATGAATGAAATCTTTATTTCAGTTGTTATGGTTACTTTTGTTGTATACAGTATGTAAATAGAACCACTGATGACTAGTTTAATACAGTTTTCTCCTGACCGAAACATTTCAAACTAACTAGGCAATCCGAGAAAGAGAATTTTCTAGAACATTAAGGATATTTAGTCACTTCAAGGGTTTCCATTACTGGAAAACTAGTCTCTAAGTTTTTTTTCAGGATATGTGGGAACACTGACCAGCAGTTCAGTGAGGTTAACAGTTACACATACAGAGGAAAAGAAGGCAATTGTTTTTTTTTCCGTTTAGTTTTAATACAAAAATCCAGAGATATCATACATTGCCATCTCAGATTTCATCTTTCACATCAGAACCCAAATCAGAGGGAAAAGGGGAAGAAAAGAGATTGGGGGGGAAGAGGGGAACAGAAAAAGTAAAACAAATTCCAGATGCTCATTCATTTACTCGCCTTATAACATTTACACTTCTGTCACTTTGGGCAACAGGCATGGATGCTGAACTCTGACCTCTAGAGGAGCCAAATTAGCAGAGAAGAGCCCTCTGAAGTAGGATGTTTCCACTCTGTTAGAGTCCCTTGTGTACATGCAGATAAAACAATTTCTAACAGTGACAACAGAAACACCACAAGTGACTGCCAGAAGGCTCAGTGTAAACCACTTCAACCAGATCTAGAAATGATAATCATCAATAAGAAGAGTTTCATTGATCCATTATGGACAGAAAGGTGTCTATGGTATTGCTTAGATCTATCCAACTCTCTCAGAACTATGTAAAAACTTTAAGAGTAGCAGTGTATTTTAAATGGAGCACAACACACAACCTTTACAGTTTTTAAATCTGTGCTACAAAGGTGCTCCATATTAACAGACAGAGGATTACATATTCCCAAGTTTAACCAGGAACCACGAGGGAAGCACAGTCTGACCAAAGAAAATCAAAAAACTGTTCAAATGTGAGGAGACATTCTTCGCGCTGTGCCCCCCGCAGTGACAGGGCTTTTCTCACACACTCCACTGCCTCATGTCGATCAGTGGTTTCTGGAGCATTACAGCATATACAGATATGTGTATGGTCGCTGGATGTCCTCAGGATCTACTTTCAGTCCTCAGTAACTCTTCCTGCTCAGCTTCCTACAGATCTGTCAAAGATCAGATCCTTTCAGCTCAGTCTCCCGTCCCCCAGTGACAGTTGTCCTATTTTCATTTAAATTAGCCTTTTAAAATTAGGGGAACGCAGTATGCGATAGGCGTTTTGGAACAGCACCGAGTCAAACTCGAGTAATTGCTGTCAGTTATTGATCATCTCAGAGGAAACAGACAGTCCGAGCCAGTCCCTCACAGTTAGCCAATAACTGTTTTCATATTCAGCTTGGTTGACAGCTTTATTAAAAAAGTAAAATGGCCATTCTGTTATCTTCCTTCTTCCCCCCCCAACCCGGCTTTCCCACAAAAATACACAACCGCACACATGCTCTCAACTCACACAGACACATACACACACCCACCCACCCACACAGTCCTGATTTTCACCTTGCGGGAGAGAGCCAAGCCAAGCCATGCCAGGACAGACCCGATTAAGCTGAGCCAAAGAAACTCCTTTTTTCGCCTCTCTGGCTCTACAAAATGGCTGCCAGGCGTACCACAAGGCTCCGTGCTTGGCCCAATTCCATTTCTCATTCACTGTTCTGCCGCGCTCACATCTCATTGGCTAGCTCCTCAGTTTCAGTGGAAACGTCTCCGTTGGCGATCTTTGTGTTCTCCTCATATCCGGGAGGCGCGAAAGCTAATGTGTAGGGGTAAAGCTTGCGACACTCTGCGCGGTACGACTCCGCACGCTCCTTACAGTCGCCCAGCGTGGCGCCCCGAAGACACTCCAGGACCTCTGTGCAGATCTGATTAGGGAAGAGAAAGGATAAAGAAAAATCAGAGAAATTATTGCATTTCTTAAAAAGAAGAAAAGACAAGAAGTCAACCTTAATGCTGATCCATCAACAGAGCTATATACAATTTACTGTTGGTGAAATATGGGCTGTACTCTGTGTACCATATTAAGGTAATAATTTATAGAAGAACTACATCGCTATAAGTATATCCACTGTGGTATCAATGTATAATTTCTAACATTTTATATATACATATAACTCATTTTCACCAAACAGTTGTCACAATGCTTAATTCCATAAATGCATACTTGTATGGTTCTGTTGTCGAGGGACTCATCTAGTGCAGTGGCCAGCTCTATAGCCTTCATTTCTGTCGATGAGTCCAGATACACCATCATCTTAGCAGCTGCAGGAAGAGAAGAGTATGTGTGTTTGTAATAAAGCTTTTAAAAATGATTCAAGAATATGACTTGGAGACACAAGACAATTTTTTTTTTATAGATTATTTTCTGGGGCATTTTAAGTGTAGTGTTGTAGGTACTGTATGTGAAAATAAGTATTTTGACGAAGAGAGAACTAGTGATCAACAGATTTATTGTCCGGCCGATATTCACATTTTTATGTGTATCGCATCGACCGGTGCGTGGTTGCTGCGTTCGCCGATTTTCCCGGCATTATTTACAGACAGGCGTCCACACAGGCAGCTCTGTGTTGCTAGAGATGCTGTGTAGTTCACGTGCAGACCCTGCACTGCCCCTCCCCCAATAGCAGAGTGCTGGAAGCCTGCTCTTCAAGACAAGCATCTTTTAACTGTTTGACTTAGATGAAATATTGCCACACACATTGAAAGTGTAAACACGTTGCTCTATATGTGCTTAGGCAAGTTTTTGAGTCTAAATGGAAAATGCGAATGCCTTCTCTATAAAACTGCTTGCCATTGTATTTAGGGACCTGCAAATAGCTAAGTTGTAGGCTATCCGTATCCATAGCTGTTAGGAACACTGGTCATAGGATTGAGTAATGCCGGCACTGTTCCGTGGGAGTTTTATTAAGCAGGCTGGCTTGGCTGACGGTTTGGACGTGTGTGGAGACTTGTAACATTTGGCATCATCGTGTCATTTTTATGATGTAAATTGAGGGAGCAAACGCAGCATCGGCTCCAAATATCTGCTCAAGAGAATCGGCAGCCTGTATCAGCTAAGGCTGATGAAAAGGAATAAATGAATAAGTAAATAAATCCAAAAAATGTATCTGCACTAAAATTCCATATCGGTCGATCCCTTGAGAGAACCAAATGTCTTTTTCTGCAGCAGTAAGAAACAGACACAATGGAATGCATGCATGTTGAAAGAGGGATTTCAGTGTTGTATGAAGGTTTTCTTATGCCCAGAGGAAGCTCTCAATCCTGTATATTAGAGATGAATAGGAAACAAAGCGTGAGAGGGAAATATCCCATACTGACTGGTACAATTACGTCAGGTACAACATACAACCATCAGCCAAGGCTGTGGAAAAAGTTTGTTGGGAAAAAAAATAACAGTCAGATTCTTTATAATAATAACTATAAATAGATCTAGACATATGAATGCAGAATCTGTAGGCAACGGGTCAAGATTTTGGTATTAATAGCGTTCTGGTTTCCATTTCTCTGAGCAATCACGTTTGAGCAGGCTTTGGTTGCATGCAGTTAAACAGTCAGTGTGGAGAACAAAAGAGACAGAAGGCAATGGCCAAAATGCAATCCTGGAACCCATCGGCTATTGTCTGGCTACACCGGAACCCCCCACCAACATATTGGCCATTGCCGCTGGGTTATTAAATTATCCCAATTTGTGTTCACACCAAGCACAAGGCTAAATGTGAACCGATCCTTAAACAACATTGTGTGTGGGAGAAGCGTACCAGCCAGTCGGTGTGGTATGGAGTTGGAGTGCTTGTTGAGGTAGGCCTGGTTGAAGCTCATGGCGTTGCTGTCTCCGAAGAGCCGGGTGATCTCCTGCTTCAGCACGGTCCGGACCACCTCCGGCAGCTCCTTGCTCTCAGAGACTGAAAGAAGGGAAAAGAGGAAGATGAGTGAGAGATAAAAGGAGTGAAGAAAATAAAAAATAAAAAAAGTTGTATGAATAAACAAACAAGGCATATTAAAAACTGAAGGACATGCAACCAACTTCATATTTACTACAGATGGTGATTCAAATGGTATTAATCAAGAACCCTGTCTCGTACCTCCTTTAAAGAAGCGTACTAAACACTGGTGTAACCATGGGTGGTCTGGGTCAATGGCCAACGCTCTCTTCACTGATTGGAGCATCAACAGGTATTTTTCTGAAAAGAGAAGACGTATTATAAATCTGTGTGAAGCAGTAATGAAGTAAGTAAGGGACAGAGTATCAACATGGCCACAACTAAAGACAAGTCAGTGAAGTATCATTTGAAATGTGCTTGAAAACCTTTCCTGAAGTAGATCTCAAAGGCCAGCAGTTGTGTGTCTATTTTGTCCTTGACCAAGTGTTTGAGAGGCATCAGGAACTTCACAGCTTCTTCCAGTGGATTTTCTACCTGTAAACAGATAGTGCCAGAGAGGGAACTCGCATCACTTTAACGGATTCCGCTTGCCGATCGCTTGCTATTCCAAGTGTACCCGTGTAAGTCGTGTCGTGTTTCTCTCTCTAACCTTGACCAGCTTGTCAGGTATTAACTCCTCCTTGGGCCCGCCGATCTCCTCGTCATCATCCTCCTTCTTTTTCTTCTGGTTCTTGAGCTGCTTCTCCTTCTCTGCGTTCTTCTTCTCCTCCTCCAGCTGGGCCTTTTTCTGGGCTCTCCGCTGCTTGTTTCTCAGCTTCTTCAGCTCTTTGTCCGAGAGGTTAGCTGGAGAAGAGAGTGGGGCGTTAATGACGGACTAAATGTGCTACTTTTCCTCTTTCTTGTCCACAGGGTTTAAGCAGGTTTCACCAAGTCAAATTTAAGACTGTTACGACCTTTTTAAGACCATTATAAATGAAATGTCACATCTATACAACATCAAAGAACAACGAAATGCAGAGTCATGAATAAAATGAAAATAGAATAAAAGTGTCAGAGTAATAATAATAATAATAATAATAATAATAAGTACATATACAGCTAACTACAGGATTAAAAAAAAAACCTTCAATGAGCATTAGAGTAAGCAGTTCATGGACATATAGGAAAATTAAGACCTGTGTGAAATTATTGATAAACTAGAACACAATACTTGAGCGAATTTAAGACTTTTTAAAGGCCTAAAATGTTGATTTTGAAATTTTAGACTTATTTTTTAATTAACTTTTTCAGACCCCACGGAGACACTTGTCCAGGAGAGCATTCCAAAAATACAAGTAAAGGGACAGGCTCTCACCAGATTCAGCCTGCAGCTCCTTGCTGTCGTCAGTCAGGGGATTGTCGTGGAGGCTCAGGTAGATCTGGATGGCGCTGATGGCAGCCTTGTAGTAGAAGGGATGCATCCGGAGCACGTCCTCCAGCTTCAGAAGGTCCACGTAGGAGCGTAGCGTCATCTTCCTCATGCAGTAGGTGTGGAAATCAAATTGGTCGTCTGTTATCTCCACAAAATGCTGATGAGAGGGAGAAGTAAAGAGGAGAGATATATAAAAAAACAAAACAAAAAAACATTAAAAAAAAAAACAGTCAAGGATTGACTCAGGGGTCTAATGCAAACATTAAAACACCAAGTATCCCATGATAATAACTCACTCTTTCAATCTCGTGGCACTTCTTGAGGGCCTCCCCAAACTTGTTCATGGACTTGTAGGCGAGTGCACACTCTGTCTGGAACCACATGCACTGCATCTCGTTCAGGTTCTCCACTGCAGAGGCTCCCTCCTGGATAAAAACAAAGCAAAAAAACATGCACGAACAAAGTAAAAGACAGAACAGGGACATGCTCAAGTATCATGTCAACTGCTGTCCTACACACATATTATAAGAGACTAGAGTTGGGTTGATTTTGCCTGGTCCGGAACATGCTTAAACCGGTGCCGACTGCCTCACCGCGCCAAATACAACTTGCCTTGCTAGCAGTGGTGGGCAGTAGCAGCTTTAACTGCATCTCGATAGAGTTGCTGTTCTCTGAATCAAAAGTTTTTCAGTAGCTTGGCTCCTTTATTAAGTGTCCAGTGTGACCTAATGGGAAAAACAACCATTTCTCAGCTGTCTGTGTGTACTTGACTGTTTTTTCTCACCCGTGTGAACTTGGAGCACATTTCCTCAGCCTCTTTGACCATGCCAGCCTTCAGCATGTACTTGGCACACTTGGAGTTGATGAATCTGTCGGCAGTGTCCAGAGCCTGGGCCTCATCCATCCACTGGGCAGCCTCTTTGATGTTCCCAGCATGCTGCAGGTAGAGAAAGGTCAAACCAACAGTGAAGACAAGCAGCACAGCAACATCCAGCTTCTGTTACAACAATAATCACACGTACAAATGTGGCGTATTTTACCTTGTAAATCTTGGCTTTGATAAGGAAGAGCTCGATGAGTGTAGGCGTGCTCTCAATGGCTGCATTTATGTATTCTAGAGCCAGTGTCTGTTGGCCAATTATGTTGTAGTGCTGTGCCAGGAAGTACTGCACCCAGAGCAACGTGGTCGGTGGTTCCTCTTTACCGTCGTCTGCGAGTGCAAAGAGAGATTGTGTAAGTTTTTACAAGGCATTTTTGGTCAGCAGATCGGTTTAGATTTTGCAGGGAGAAATGGAACAACAAGGAGCAGCCAGTGAACTGTTGCACACGTCCGACTCCTCAGCAAGGTGACCAACGTGCATGGCATGAAATCAGATTAGGACTGCAATTATTTCGACTGACTTTTGATAAATTAGTAAGGATTACAATTTACGCTAGACTACGTACACATTCAATATTGTTAATTAGAAAGACAATATTACAATCCTGATTTATACAATTTGTCCTCACCGTTCTGGTTGAACATTCTACAGCTTTTTAATGTGGTTTCATAGCCGACAACCAACTCCTCTATTATTGCCACCTGCAACGAGAAAGAGGACAGAGTACATTACCTCACCTGCAGTACGGATATACACAATAAATTAAATCTAGAACACTTTGCCTCAGATTGATCCCTCTCCCATCAGCGCATTATGTAAGAAGGTTTAAAGGGAGGGGGAAAAAAGTGTCATTGTCATTGTGATTTAGAGCAGTCATCTGGCATATCCAGCAGCAGTACGCTCACCTTTTCTTTGTTGTTGTACAGTGATTTAAGGGTGGTGAAGACGGGCGGACAGCCTTTGCTGAAGTTCAACCGCAGGTACCTGTCCAGACACTCTCTAAACTTCTCCCCTGCAGGACAATGTGGTGAGAAGGAGAAGATCAGAAAACTTTACCTTTATTTGAAGTTACCTGTTCGATAAAGTGGAGTAGAGTAGAAACTGGGAAACCAAATAGCATGCATACAATCAAACAACTGAGGCTGAAGACAGCTGCTGGCTTGTTCATTTATTCCTACGACACATCGACATTTTAACTAAAGTCACTGTTTTAGCTGAAAGGAGACAATTTATTGGCCACACCAAAGAGGAAGTTGAGGGGCAGCCGGCGAGGAACCAGTCCTTTGGGAAACTTCTCCCAGGCGTCTTCATAGATCTTTTGTCTCTCTTCTACACAGCCTGGAGAAAGAAAGAACATAATTCAGTAGGGCTGACAATTGTCGATTGCACAATGAATGTGGATATTTAAGAGTCAGTGAAGATGATGCTGGTGTTTCTAATGCATCATACTTGGCTTTAGGGCATTTTCCAAGCCACGGTAATAGGACCAGTTCTCAGGGTTCCGCTCTTGAAGATGGCGGTAGACTTCTGTTGCCTCATCCAGACGCTCCAACTTCAACAGTATCTCTCCTATAGAAACACATTGAAAGAGACGACAAAGAAAGTGATGTGCTAATGCTTTCCATAAAATAGGATGCCATTTGGCCTGATGGTGGCGCTATGACTTAAGTCCAAAACTTTGAAAGGCCAAGCTCCTTACACGGTGAGTCTGACTGACTTGAAAGTCCTGCTCAATATGCTCTATAGTAAAACTTCTTGGACCATAAACATCCACCACAACAGTTTTTTTTTTTTTTTTTTTAATTTGCATAATGTGAAAAACTTAAATGAATACAATTGTCAATTTTGATTCTGTCAACACCAAAATTGGTATGCAGCATAGCGGGACTGAGATACACATTTCTACTATAAATGAGCAAGATTGATGAAAAAATATGGCCGCCATCAATCAAAGAACTTTTAACGTTAAGGGAGGGCTTAGCAGGGAATTGTCTGTAACTAAAGTTCGTCTGGCACGAAGACCTGAACGTACATACCAATTTACGTTGAAATACGTTAAAGGGGGCAAAATGGCGTGATTTATTAAATTTCTGCATCCAATGTATTGTTGAAAGAGGTGTGTGCTTGGCCTCACCCTATTTTCTGCTGAATTAAACCAGCTGAAACGTCTTTACGCCAATTTGTAAAGACCGAAATCCGCTCAATGCTGCTTGTGGCTTTGATTTTGGCGACTGGACTGCTTCCTTGGCCGAGAAAGGGTTTGAACCCGGGAATTGCCGCTTGCGGTTTTATTCATTATCATTATTTGGGGTTACCCCATACACTGCAGCCTGGATTCACTACTGACGCTGGGT
This sequence comes from Etheostoma perlongum, assembly GCA_026937815.1. Lineage (NCBI taxonomy): Eukaryota > Metazoa > Chordata > Actinopteri > Perciformes > Percidae > Etheostoma > Etheostoma perlongum. The sequence continues at coordinate 6,400,905 of CM049372.1, forward strand.
TGAATACACATTGGTAGGTCTGCATTATATAAATGTCTCGTTTGTTGTTTTTTTACTGACAGCAAAATGTTACCAGCAATAACCAGAAATAACGGGTGTTTTCGTAACTCCAGCAATATGATGTGTGATATCTGCTGCCTTACGTTCCTAACCCAGAGATGCTCTAACTAGGAGCTGCTCTAGCCGGCAAATGTGTGTACCTTTGCCCGTCTGCGGCACAGTAGCCTTCAGAGTGTTGACATTGACAGAGAAACAATGGAGCACAGTGACTCACCTCGTGTCTCCTCCACAGCCAGTTTGTCACAGATCTGTTTCTCATAGTTTGACAGATGCTCCAGGGCCTCCTTATACAGGCCTGCTTCCCTCAGCACCTGGTTCTGGTACAGCAGTAGCTCGCTGTATTCGTAGTCCACTTTGTCTGGAGACGTCTGGACAACCAAACGGGGGGGTGAAGTCAACATTTTCTACAATCGACAGTGAAAAACTACTGGAGCTGCTGGGTGGACTTCTGCATCTATGCTGTTCAGGAAACTGCATCATTCTTTGTGTATTGGCGCAGTTGCCTAGTCAAACCAGCTGGTTGTATTGCATTGGTGGCACAAAGACAGGAAGCAGATCAGTCTTATCAGGAGCCAGCCAAAGAGAGTGAGCGCTATTGTAGTTGTTACTGATGCAGAGACAACACCCATGTTTACAACTTTTGAGAGGAAGAATTGAAAAAAAAAAAAAAAAAAAGAAGCTTAAAAGCTCACACTAACTCATATGCATCAATGAGCTGGTCAAACATGTACAACATGACAAGAAACAGGAGTAATCCCGTTTCTCATCTTAGACTGCAGTGTGCGGCATCTGAGATACACAAAACACTTCATACGCATGGCTCATGTATGAAAGATGCCAGCGACAGACTTTGTATGAAGAGAACTGCTGAGCCATTGAGACAAACCTGTTGTGTTTTCCTGAACTCCTCAATGATCTTTGCAGCCATCTCGTAGTCTTCCAGGAGATGATATGCGATGGCGTAGCCGATCCAGGAGGCCCGCTGAGCTGGCCGCAGCTGCAACAGCTGGTACCGTGTCTCCTACATAACAAAAATATGCCAACGCGGGTTTATTTAGCTGTGCTTACCATCAGAACCAAAGGTATGACAAAAGAATCAACATAGGTTCGCTGTATGACGACACTCTTGTCCCAAAGGATTCGTAATGGAATGTGTAGCTGGAGAGATAAAGTAGGAGGAAAAGAGGCGGTACAAAGTGGAGAATATACAATTTGCCAATTCATGGTATTAATAATAATACATTTAATTTATATAGCACTTTTCACAAACTCAAAGTTGCTCAAGTTTGTGAAAAGCGCCCATATTGTCACCAGGTTTTTACTAGCTGGCTAGGGGAGATCTAAAAATCACTTTCTCTCGCTCTCATCCATATTTTTAATCCATTCCACCAGACTTTTCATCACACCTCTCACTAAGTAAGCATCTAAATCACAGCCTGTGTCCCGTGAGAGCTGTTCTACATTGTGAAGCCTGACTGCTGATATGCTCCGTCCCCTCCAAATCAGTGCCATGCGGCGCCCTGGACAAGGCAGAGCAACAGAAGGAAGCGTGTATTGCAGAAAAGTTCTTCACTCGCAAATTATGTAGGTCACTTTTATTCTTGTATTACAAAGAAAAGTAACCATATAATCCAACATATCTCTCAGAATAATTATTTACCAGGATAGAAACCATGCACTTATAGTTCCCAGGTCAGTGCTCACCCTGTAGCCCTCCAGGTCTCTCATCTGGATCTGCAGCAGGGACAGGTCTCGGAGGATCTGCAGGTTGTCCTTGTCCCACTTCAGAGCGTTGCGGTAACACTTGATGGCCTCGTCGTACTTCTTATCCGAGCGCTGCAGTAGGCCGTATACGTGCCAGCCTGGGTGGCACATGGAGTTAAGGATCCGTCTCCATATAATCTGATGTTATCAAAAAGGTATACAGTGGTACACACAGATTAGGTGGTTACGGGGGGTGATGGCCCAATAAGCCTCTCCTGCAGAGGAGACTACTGATTGGCCCAATAAGCCTCTCCTGGATAGAGGAGACTACTGATTGGCCCAATAAGCCTCTCCTGCATAGAGGAGACTACTGATTGGCCCAATAAGCCTCTCCTGGATAGAGGAGACTACTGATTGGCCCAATAAGCCTCTCCGGGATAAGGGGACTACTGATTTGACTGATCCATGTATCAATCACTTGAATGTTGGTTCTGTAACATGTTTTTCTTAAATATTACCTTCTTGAAGACACATTCTGCTGACAATTTCAAAACTGGTGGTGGGTGGGTGGGGGGGTAATAAACAGAAAAACATGATAAAATAAACTGCTTGAGCCAGTGATTAACGTTAGCAGAACACACCCATGACTGTGTGTGTACACCTGAACACGTGTTTAAGAACAGTCACTGCTGACTTGGTTTTGAATACATATAAAACAAACCCATTACCCACATTTTCATTCATCAATTCATCCTTTAGTCTATAAAAAGGTCATAAAATAATGAAAAATGTCCACCACAATTCCCTAGAGCCCCAATTGGTAAAATATACTATCAATAAAAATGGGGATTTGCTGTTAAAACCCTGCTCTCTGTATACCAGCATGTATCCCTTAAAGTATACACCACTTAAATAAGACACTTTTTTTTCCTAAGAGAAGACATGACTGGTGAAGCTGAAAAAAGATAGCAGTGTGTCGTCTGCTCAGAGATATGTTGACTTTAGGCTTAGTCTGCCCAGCACTTCAGCTGAAAATGTGCACATCTCCTTCACTAACACACAAATGATGTGTGCTACGTCATGAATAAGGATACAGACGTGGCTCCTGAGGTCGTTGCGCAGGCCTCTTCTCACCAGGTCGTAGGCCTCCTCCTTCTTCCCCAGACAGTTCAGGGTCAATCCCTTCATCGCTAGGGTCTCTGTGGGGAGACAACACAGGTACAGTAGACGGTAAGAAATTAAGTACATATTGCCAATTGCCAGCACAACCTTTTCATCCATCTATCCCATTCGTACGTCTGCTGCTTACCTCCATGCTCGGCAAACTTGGGGTTGGATAGAATTTGTTTGCAGAACTTGAGCCCATTTCTGTACTGCTTGTGCTCGTAACATCGCTGTGAAAGGAAGGAGAGAGAAGTCACACAGGGTCCCCACACATTTCCACAGACAAAATCTCCATGACTTGTAAATTGGACCCATGAGATGTAACACAAACAGAACAATATGTTAAATTATTGTATGAAAATAAACAGTTACCTTTTCAAATCTCTAATAGTTGGCTGTGTTTGCAATCACATGCACTGTCAATACATTGTCTTTTATTTATTTAAAAAAAAAAAAAAAAAATGCTTTACAAAACATGTGGGAAAACAGAACCAATTGTACTATCAGTGTATTCTTAATGGATTATACAACTAATTTCTGGATGCAAGACTGAAAATTAATTAGGCAACATAAGTACATGTAACCTAAAAACTACATACCTATCGCTCGGTTGAAGAGTAGGTAGGATTTCAGTCAAAACATTGTCTTTGGTGGAATACAGCCCTAACAAATCCATGGCTTTTCAAACATTTTCAGGGATTTTACCAAGTCTGTGACTTTCCCAAGATCTTGAAATTCCATGGAATTTCCATGACCGCAGCTAACATAATATAAACACTCATCCTGAAGTTCCCAGCCTTGCCAAAGAAAAACTATGAGGATGAAACTTGTGTCGTCGTTTCATTTTTTGTGATCCATACCGATGAACTACAAGCTGGTACTGGTACGGGAGCAAGATGTCAACAACAGCTCGACCTGTATGTTACGTTATTCCACAAATTACATTTAAAAACGTTAAAGCTACATTGTGTAAGAATTTCTTCCATCTAGGTGAAATTCTACATGAAAACCAACTAAATATTACTTTCTACTTCTTTCCATTCCTAGCACGTTTTAGGCAAATGCGAAATTATCATCCATGAGAGTTCCTTCCAGTGTAATAAGAGTTTTATTTTGGAACTATTTAAACGCTAACATTAGCTATCAGGTTCCCAAACATATGCCAGCTAATGTTAGTAAAGTACAGTGCCTTGTGAAAGTATTCGGCCCCCTTGAACTTTTCAACCTTTTGACACATTTCAGACTTCAAACAAATATATAAATTTTTTTATTTTTTGTGAAGAATCACCAACAAGTGGGACACAATTGGGAAGTGGAACGAAATCTATTGGATATTTTAAACTTTTTTAGCAAATAAAAAACTGAAAAGTGGTGCGTGCAAAATTATTCGGCCCCTTTACTTTCAGTGCAGCAAACTCACTCCAGAAGTTCAGCGAGGATCTCTGAATGATCGAATGTTGTCCTAAATGACTGATGGTGATAAATAGAATCCACCTGTGTGTGATCAAGTCTCTGTATAAATGCACCTGCTCTGTGATAGTCTCAGGGTTCTGTTGAAAGCGCAGAGAGCATCATGAAGACCAAGGAACACACCAGGCAGGTCCGTAATACTGTTGTGGAGAAGTTTAAAGCCGGATTTGGATACAAAAAGATTTCCCAAGCTTTAAACATCCCAAGGAGCACTGTGCAAGCGATCATTTTGAAATGGAAAGAGTATCAGACCACTGCAAATCTACCAAGACCTGGCCGTCCCTCTAAACTTTCAGCTCAGACAAGGAGAAGACTGATCAGAGATGCAGCCAAGAGGCCCATGATCACTCTGGATGAACTGCAGAGAACTACAGCTGAGGTGGGAGAGTCTGTCCATAGGACAACAATCAGTCGTACACTGCACAAATCTGGCCTTTATGGAAGAGTGGCAAGAAGAAAGCCATTTCTCAAAGATATCCATAAAAGGTCTCATCTAAAGTTTGCCACAAGCCACCTGGGAGACACACCAAACATGTGGAAGAAGGTGCTCTAGTCAGATGAAACCAAAATCGAACTTTTTGGCCACAATGCTAAACGATATGTTTGGCGTAAAAGCAACACAGCTCATCACCCTCAACACACCATCCCCACTGTCAAACATGGTGGTGGCAGCATCATGGTTTGGGCCTGCTTTTCTTCAGCAGGGACAGGGAGGATGGTTAAAATTGAGGGGAAGATGGATGCAGCCAAATACAGGACCATTCTGGATGAAAACCTGTTGGAGTCTGCAAAAGACCTGAAACTGGGACGGAGATTTATCTTCCAACAAGACAATGATCCCAAACATACAGCAAAAGCCACAAAGGAATGGTTCACAAATAAACGTATCCAGGTGTTAGAATGGCCAAGTCAAAGTCCAGACCTGAATCCAATCGAGAATCTGTGGAAAGAGCTGAAAACTGCTGTTCACAAACGCTCTCCATCCAACCTCACTGAGCTCGAGCTGTTTTGCAAGGAAGAATGGGCAAGAATGTCAGTCTCTCGATGTGCAAAACTGATAGAGACATACCCCAAGAAATAAAATTTTTATATCTTTATGTTTGAAGCCTGAAATGTGTCAAAAGGTTGAAAAGTTCAAGGGGGCCGAATACTTTCGCAAGGCACTGTATCAGTGCTATTGTTATTCTGTATATTGTACAAGATTAATAGTGAATAGCAATGTTTACAGCGTAGGAGAGAAACAACAGAGGTTTGTGTTTTTTATACATTTCTCTGAGCAGTATGAACAATGTCAATGAAACCGAAATGATGTCTCTCTCTTATCGTTTACACGCAGCTGTTCTAGCTGTAGCTAGTCTGTGTTACAACTGCATGACGTCAGATGTCTGCCAGGGAAATCACCACACATGATTACGTTACGACAATCCTTTTTCATCACAGACGCGAGGAAAAGTACCCTAGATGTCGTTCTAGTGTTATGCACAACCATGCTATAGTTAGCCAAGCAAGTAGCAACTATAATACTTCTAATTTACACAAATAAGCAGAATTATCTTTAGAGAAGAAAGCAGGCAACTTCGTTGTCCCTTTCAAAATCCTTGCTCCTATATGAGCTCTTTCCATCTTGGAAAAGCCACTCCAATATTAACTTTGGTCTTGTTGCTTTGCCTGTCGCGTTGTCGTTTTGTAACATTTGTAACTTCCTTAGCGACTCCGTTACATGTCCTAGAGAATAGGCATGATGCGCCAGCTGCAAACGGCTTTCCAATCTGCCGGCAGTCGCAGAGTTATCTTCTCCTCCTCCCTGGCATTCGTCACACTGCCGCTGAGTGTAAAAGCGTGAAACGCAGGAGGTATGTCTTTGGCTAATGTATTTTAAAGATGGAGGCGCAACATGGCTTGAATGATTCTGAATGGCAGATTCTACGTGTACGAGAATACTTTGATTAGTTGGTGAAGTAATTACACATGAATAAGCACATTTATGAAAGAAAAAAAGTTTTTTGTTGCTAAAAATCGACTCAAAAAGTTACACAATGGAGCTCTAAAGACAATAATGTGTTTAAAAGACAATGTCTGTTACTTTCCAATTTAAATTCAGAATGAGTCATTGTTGTTCACCACCAGCAATAATATCAGCATTATAACAGCAGCACATTAATATTTCCCCAAACTATCCATATTAAGATGCATCTATAGCTTGATTAACATATATCTGTCTACAGTCCACTGCTAAGCTTATATGATGAATTAGACTTTAAACTTTAAGACACACATAGTATTACACCAACTTAAAGAAATGACCAGCTTTTTGCCCTAAAGTTATATTTAGTAAGCAGTGGCCCATTCAACAGTACACCTCTCTTTTTAAACTGATCCTGTATGAGTGTCTGTGTGACGAAGAGTTAAGCTGGCAGATGGCATTTCGTTGTCCTACTGTTGACTTCACTCATGTCGAAAAAGGATGACGTCAACCTCACATATGGGTACAGAGGTAGATTATGAAATTAGAAGTAATTCATTGTTGAACTAAGCCGAGGAGTGTAACATCAGCAGAGACTTTGGGCTCAGGACTGAACAAACAGGCTAATGTCCTTAGCCTGTTTGTTGCTGGATGGTGATGCTTTATCTACATACTGCACTCTAATTGAGCGGCATAAAGGACAATGTGACACAGAATCGTGCATACTGGCGCAAAACAGTTGCCTATGTGTAAAAAGCCCACCTGTTCTAGGTTGTAAGGGGCTAATGGAGAGTAATTGGACACAAGTTAAGAGATGTACACACACAGCCAGCCATGGTATTCGCCTCAATGGCACAGCCTCATCACCTTTACCCAAACCATCTGACAACAAACTATTACATCAAAACTATTGTTATTGATATAGAACTAGTGAAAATGTTCGGTTCAACTCAGTGCTCTCCATTGTTCTGATTCATTCCCCAATCAGCATTGGCTCTTTAATAATAACTACTAAATACTGAAAATACAAACAGAATACTGAGCTCCAGCAAAAAGTTACATTGAGAACACAATTTGCCTTCAACACAATTTGACATAAGCAACAAGTTACCGACTATAAAAGGCATACCACGGTATGAAAAAGTCAGTTTCAAAACCACTAAAGTTTGCCACTATAGCGTTCCTGCGGCATGAGCCATTTTCCATGATTCCTCGCAAACAGAAAGGGCCGGTCAGAAATAACGGCCCCTCCCGTTCCTGTTGTTGGTGTGAGTGTCTGTGCGTGATGGCTGCAGGAGAAGAACCCCCCGACCTCTTCCCGCACGTCAAAACATGAAGCATAAGCTATTTGGAAACTTTTCAGGTGCTGAAACGCCCCAGACCGATTCAAGGTAACGTAACGCTGTCTTTGAATGAACGTTTGCAATCAGCTATGAAGGCTAACGTAGCTTGTTTAACAGTGAAATTTACTTCAGGCTGCTACTGATGGCTAATGTCAGCAAATTTTCCATCCTGATGTAACTTCACTGAGTACACATTTTCTGCTAAGTTAGTACTTTTACTGTAGTGTTTAAATAAATTGAGCTGGTATCACGTTATTTAAGTCTTCCACCATTGTGTACATCTGGTTTTGAGACTGTTGTACAGACAGAGCACATTTAACCTTGATAATGATAAATGAACGATAATTTAAAAATAAAAATAAAAAATTGTGATGGTATGAAGTTTGGTTGTCTGCAGACACTGAGCGTGGAACAATGTTACCGAGCTTCCTGGACGGGTGAACTGAGACTCCGTTTCCTGCTTGTCAGTCAACCGATAATGATCGGTTAAATTTCATTTCATTGTGCTTTCGATTGGAAATCTGTCAAAGCCGGGGCTTTAAGCTGCAGGGCTCACTGGAAGGAGTGCAGATTTATAGAACAAATTTCCCAACGCCACATTCGCATCATGTTGGATGAAGGGTGGTGAGGAGTTACAACTCACATTAGTGAAGAGCAACTGAAGAGGACAACGCTGCAACATCGTACTACAACTTTTCACATGGTATTAGGGTGTCAACCTACTTCATTATCTTAGAATGGGGGATGGCAAATATATCAATATCGTAATATGAGACTAGATATTGTCTTAGATTTTGGATATGGTAATATGAAAGTGTTGTGTTTTTCTGGTTTTAATGGCTACATTACTGTAAAGCGATGTCATTTTCTATTATTTGCCTTTACCCACTTAGTCATAATATCCACATTACTGATGATTATTCATCACAAATCTAATTTTACGCACATATAAAAACGATTTTTTAAACATATTATCCAAACTATAATATCTAGAATCTGCACCCTACTTTGAATGCTATCCATCCAGAAGAATGTCAGCACATCAGCCAATCAGGAGACTGGGCCACCGAGCTGGTGTAGCCAGTTTCACTGATGAAAGTGAAAGTCTAAATGAAAGTAATTCATACTGTTTGATCCCCAGTGGGGACATTACAATTTACACTCCGTTTTGTTAGTAATCACTACACACAGGCCTGAAATACACACACGCTCAGTACCTATTCATGCACAAATGGAGAGATGTCAGAGTGGATGGGCTGCCAGTGCTGAACCAGCACTGCCCAGGAGGTGAAGAGGCACATTTCTCTCTCTCTTCAGCTACCAACCCACACTTCGTACTTTGGTCTGTACTTGAACTTGAACCACAACCCTCCAGTTCCCAACCCAACTTCCTACGGAATGAGCTACTGCCATCATGTCCCATTATGTGTTTAATGTAGCCAGCCCATCAGACTGGCGTTCTCAAGTAACCACGATTGGATGACTTAGAGATCGCCCAAGCCTACCTGGCACCTATATTGTTCTATACACCCAATACTAGGGCTGGACGCTATGGAGAAAATCAAATATTACAATATTTTTGCCCAAATACCTTGAAATTGATACCGCAACGATAAGGTAGAGTTGACTATTGGTGCTTCACAAAATATTTACACAAAAAGATTAATGATCATCAGTAATATGGACATAATAACTAAGTGGGTAAAGGCAAATAATACAACAGTCTGGTAAGTTCAGAAGAAAAAAAAAATCACTTTACTGTAATGCAGCCTTTAAAACCAGGAATAGACAACACATAGACCATATTACGATATCAAGTCTCATATCACAATATCGATATTGCCCATCTTTACCCAATACTACTCATAATCTATCTAGACAGTGCTGGTGTTAAATATAAAGTTTTCACCTGACCTGACTCATTCAGACTGTCAATCACTGAAACCACGCCCCTTTCCAAGCTTATATAACCCCGCCCTTCAAGCCTGTGACACTTTGTCCCGCCAAACAAAGCAGACAGAACAAAGAGGAGTGATACAAAATCATCCATCCATCCATCCATCCACCCACCCACCATCCCTTATTTACCTGCAACCAGTGGAAACCTTTTCCCTGCACAACCTCGGGATCTTGTGTTTGACTGTGCACACCACATCAGATGTTCAGTGCACCAACACCATCAGCACTTAAGTTTTTTCAGCTGGATAAATCATTTCAACAGGCAGACTCAGTTCCACTCTAATCAACCTGTCCCACAGCATGTTGAGCACTAAAACAAAAAAAACGCAAGAGGTTCCCCCTCGGTGTGGGCCTGTTGCTACAGGTACCGCTGCAATCAAAGGAAATACCTGGAAGTCCAAATTAAAGAATTATATTCATTAGTCAGAATAAAATGTTTTTGTCAACGCTTTGTGTGGCACTTCTCACATTCTCCATCAGTGATATTACATTTGAACCCCCCCACCCCTGTCTGCAACACAGCTGTCATTTATTGCTGCAGCTTGGGGAGAAATTAGGAACGCCTAAGTCAAGCCCTGCAAATTCAAATGCACCACAAAAGTGTTCATGTCCAAACAATGCAATAAAGCATTGATTAAAATCCCCATTTTAATGGCAATCAATGGTGCCAGGTCCACATTTAGGTTAGGCTGACAGGACCACAACAGAACAAAATGGAAACTTTCAGTGCCATGCAGAAATTGGAGACCTGCCAACATCTAATAAGGCATTTGGGCACTCAGTCTGGGAAAGCAAAAATAAATAGGGGTGTGGCCCACTCTCACATCAAATCCCCCACTGTAGAAATGGTAATAACTGTCATTTTATTCTGGGGTTTGTCATTCACACAACAATTTCAACTAGACAATGCTTTCAGATCTCTTCTAAACTAACAACAACTATTGGTCACCTCACTTTTTTGATAGTCTTGAACAATGATGTTTAGCAGAAAAACCTGACATTATAATCTGATATATGCCTTATAGTTCTTATTGACCAAGTGATTTAACTTAGCATGGTGTTTCATGAGACATTTTTCACAATTTAAGTTTATTAATTGATTAATTCTATAATTAAGAGTAACATTAGGGCTGGGATGATATACAGAAAATCAAATCTCACTGTATTCTTGACCAAATACCTTGAGAAAAGAAAATAGTATTTACACAATGACATTTATGATAAATTATCATCAGAAATGTTGATTAAAAGCCAAAGTGTGTAAAGGCAAATAAAAACAGCTAGAACAATCTGTTAAGTTCAGAAAATGACATCCCTTTACTCTAATGCAGCCTTTAAAACCAGGAAAAGACCACACTTAAGATATATATTACGATTTTACTATATTCAAAACCTAAGCCAATATTTAGTCTCATATCACAATATCAATATAATATTGATGTAATGCCCAGCCCTACGCGACATCAGAAAACCAACTTCAATCCAACACATTAAACAGTTCACGGGGAAGCTATAGCCTACCAGCAAAATACAGGCTCTAACTTTTCAAGATCAGGTGCAGGTCACACAACTCTGGTCTTCCAGCCAGAGGTAGAGTGAATGAATGCCCTCTGACAATGTGCTGATAACTGATAACTAAGCCTCCAACTCCCAGCAGAGCCCCTGCCTCTAAAACAATGAAAGGTTATCTGAACTGGTCACTGCCAACACGCTCCACACACTTCATGGACAGTATATAGCTAGAGATGAATGCAGTGTCGAGATGTTTAACAACACACACTGACAACTTGTTCAACATGTATAAACAAATTACAAGTTCCTAGACAGCTGTGGAACCCCTAACTGAGGAACTAAAGTTAGAAAACTCTGTGCCTTCATTTAAAACCCTTCCTAAAACTTGCTTTTACAGGAAGGGTTTTCTTCTTTTTTTTTTTTTTTACAAAAAATCCGTTGTTTCTCTAATTTCTATTCCTCTTTAATCACTTGTTTTTTTTATTACATACTTTTATCAGGTCTTATGTTCTGTGGTTTTATTAATGTTTGGGTGTTAATAATAAACTACCATATCCTGTAACCATTAAAGCTTTACCCGCCACTATAAAAATGTGAGCAGATAGCATATAAACAGAGGGGCGACACAAGGATTCAAATATGAAGGAGGGAGGGGTGGATGGGTGGCTAGCTAAGTTAGCTAGCTAGCTAAAAGAGCTCAGCAGGCCTGAAGCAGATTTGCTGACACAGTCACATTGGTCCGTCCCTTGCTTCTCATTTTCACACATGACCTAGCTAATCCAACATAGACCGGTGATGCAAATGTGTGCAGTCCTAGGTCCAGGACTGAGAGATTAAGACTGACAATTACCCAAAGTCTGCTGAACCAAGATATCTAACGCTAGTTGGCTAGCGTTAGCCAATTAGCTATAGTTAAATGGCTAGGGGCTGAGCTTGCATAGCTGGTAAGCATGGCCATCAAACGTGCAGTTATATTCCGGTAAAACACCTGCTATGCATTCAGTTAACAACAAACAAACGCCATAACAGTTAAGAGGTAGCTAGTTTGATAAGCTAACTAGCTACTACTACTAACAGCATAAACTACCGCAAAACAAGTTATTGGTTGTTGTGACAGGAGGAGAGGCCTTTCGTAATTAACGTTAGCTTGGTCTGGCTACTTAAACAAGCGCTAACATACTTTTAGTGGTGCTGCACTTTAATAGCCATGAACTCGTCCGTCAGAATAACAACAGAGTCAAGAACTAGCTACCATTTTGGCTTTACGTTCGGTGACAGCGCATGTCAGGGCCGGGCTAGCTGGCCCATTCAATGGAGCCATTTTGCTAACACACTCAAACTGAAGCTAGCAGCCGGAGAGCTACAGACAATACCGCATATGAATCTATAAACTCGTAAGTTGTCTACATTGACGACACCTGTCGTTATGCAGCTCTTTAACAATTGACTCACCAAAATCCTTTTGAAGAGAGCGTTCTCTTTAGGCGGTAAAGTAACTGTCGGCATTGTTGCAGTTGAGATCAGTTCCCCCCTCGACCTCAGCACATGTAGCTAAAGTTAGCCCGGGTAGTCAAGAATAGTAGAGTTGAGTGATGATGATGGCCCAGGCTTGCTCGCCTGCTTTCTTTAACTGTCTATGGTTTCAGCCGCTCGATTGCTCCGCTCGATTGCTCCGTCTTCTCTCCTCACTCACTTCCTCGCTCCTCACGTGATGACGGAAGTTCCGACAACTTTTAAAATGGCGGCGGCTGCCAGCTTGCCTTTCTTTTAATGTCTATAGTTTTAAACCAAATTTCTGATCAACATTCAATACAAGTATTGTGTTATAGGTGCTGTTTTGTGAATTCAGTGTGTTAACTGCTGTTTTTTTGTTTTTGTTTTTTAAATTTTCGTTGTTTCATCTTGATCTATTTACTTGTTGCTAGCTTCTGGACCCTGGTGCGAACATGTCTTGCTGTGTAGCATACATGTGTTCTAACAGACAAGTCCCTTCTACTGGGTTAAGCTTTTTCAGGTAAGTCCACAGTCTCCATCTGTTTAATGCGAGATTATTATTATTTGAATCATCATTATGTAAGCCTGACAATTCGCTCATGAGTATTAAAAGTAGCATTATGTGCAGTAGTTGCATTAATTGCTGTAGCTAGACCTACATAAAGCTAACGTAAACGTTAATTATGCTTCAGAGCTGCTTTCTTCCTACATCAAAAAGTATTTTTCTATTGTCCTACATGCTGTACTGAGTCACACACTAGCTTATAGTGCCCAGTTGAATGCTTTCTACCATTTTTAATACACCACCACAGTCACATTTTATTGTTTTGGTTGGATTAGCTTGTGCATTCTGGGGTGAACTGGGGTGTGTGTGTGTGTGTGTGGGGGGGGGGGTAGTGAGATCATTTTAGGGTAGCATGCAGATTCTTTGAGAAGAAAAATCACTTCATCCAATTGGTTTAATTTCTATTTCATTCAACATATACAAACTGTTGGCAGTCTGAAAACCATTGATATAGCTTGTGACTTTGAGAATTAATTTTCTTGAAGTGATATTTTTTTTCTTGTCAGGTTCCCCATGAAAGACAAAGACAGGTTGCAGCAGTGGATACACAATATCAAGAGAAAGAGCTGGACACCAAACAAGCATTCTCGCCTCTGCTGCCTTCACTTCACACAGGACTGTTTCATCCATGGGTATGGACGAGTTACCCTTAAACCAGACGCGGTGCCAACCATCTTCTACCCACATTACCATGTGAAGGCCAGGGTGAGGCGCACCCGAGTCAGTAAGAACACAACAGTTAGTAAGACTGACTCTGCCAGACGAGCACGTAAACTAAGGAACGTCAGTCATGACCATGATTACATCGGTTGCACTCCCACTGAACAACAAACAGTTGAGATGAGAATAGCCAGAAGCATCCGTAGCCGATCTGCAGATCATGGTGCATACACGCTGAAAAACACTCAAAAGAGGAAGGTGTCGTCTGTTGAAAGTAGCTTGCCTTCTCACGAGAAAAAATTGAAGAAGCTTCAAGAGCAGAGAGTCAGAAGACTGAAACAGAAAGTGAAGTCTCTCTCCTCAGTTGTCAGTGATCTGAAAGAGAAGCTTGATTCCACCAAAGAAATCAAAAGATGAAAGTAAATCTTGCCGCTCAAGTTTTCAGTAGCAGCCTGGCAGATGCCCTAGAATTCTGCAACAAGGAGCTTCACTTGCCTCAGTTTCATGGTTATGAGGAAATCCAGGGCAAGCCATGCTGGAGTAAGGCCCACAGCATCGCCAAAGACTGATCTCACCTCAGCCAGACTGTTCACCCCGTTCCCCTCCAGGATGCGTTACAGGTCTCTATGCACCCGGACCAGCAGGTTCAGAGGAGGCCCACAGACATCTGGTTGCCTGATAAGCTGAGCCACGACCATGGGGCCGCTTTGACAAGGGCAACAAGGATAAATAATAAAACCACATGACATTTCTGTCAAAGCATAGTAAAGCAAAGTGTCTACTGTGTGTTTCGATAATAAATATTGAATCATTTGGTTAATAAATATTGCTTTATTAAAACTTGTCATGATTGGTGTACAACCATTGTCAGCCAAAAACACAAATTTAATAAGTAAAAAAAATCCCTATCCCCTCTTTAGCTACATCGGTCGTGGGGAAGAAAACAGAGGCCATGGGGTGGACGTAAATGGCACGGAGAGGAGAAAGTGGGGTGACTATTGAACAGTGTATTGTCTATCAATGTAATGTATTAAACTAAAGACAAAAAGCACACACACAACCCCAAAATAATTTTACATACAACTGTTTCATGTTATAAAAAAGGTTGAGAGGTTTAATCCAGCATCGCCCCTACTGGATTAACACTCAAGTCTTCAGATAAATTATTTAAAAAAAAAAAAAAAAAAAATCATTATCCCTAGTGGATACAGTGCCTTGCGAAAGTATTCGGCACCCTTGAACTTTTCAACCTTTTGACACATTTCAGTCTTCAAACAAAGATATAACATTTTTATTTTTTGTGAAGAATCACAAACAAGTGGGACACAATTGTGAAGTGGAACGAAATCTATTGGATATTTTAAACTTTTTTAGCAAATAAAAAACTGAAAAGGGGTGCGTGCAAAATTATTGGGCCCCCTTGCGTTAATACTTTGTAGAACCACCTTTTGCTGCGATTACAGCTGCAAGTCGCTTGGGGTATGTCGCTAGGGGTATGTCTCTATCAGTTTTGCACATCGAGAGACTGACATTCTTGCCCATTCTTCCTTGCAAAACAGCTCGAGCTCAGTGAGGTTGATGGAGAGCGTTTGTGAACAGCAGTTTTCAGCTCTTTCCACAGATTCTCGATTGGATTCAGGTCTGGACTTTGAATTGGCCATTCTAACACTTGGATACGTTTATTTGTGAACCATTCCTTTGTAGATTTTGCTGTATGTTTGGGATCATTGTCTTGTTGGAAGATAAATCTCCGTCCCAGTTTCAGGTCTTTTGCAGACTCCAACAGGTTTTCATCCAGAATGGTCCTGTATTTGGCTGCATCCATCTTCCCCTCAATTTTAACCATCTTCCCTGTCCCTGCTGAAGAAAAGCAGGCCCAAACCATGATGCTGCCACCACCATGTTTGACAGTGGGGATGGTGTGTTGAGGGTGATGAGCTGTGTTGCTTTTACGCCAAACATATCGTTTTGCATTGTGGCCAAAAAGTTCGATTTTGGTTTCATCTGACCAGAGCACCTTCTTCCACATGTTTGGTGTGTCTCCCATGTGGCTTGTGGCAATTTTTAGACGAGACTTTTTATGGATATCTTTGAGAAATGGCTTTCTTCTTTCCACTCTTCCATAAAGGTCAGATTTGTGCAGTGTACGACTGATTGTTGTCCTGTGGACAGACTCTCCCAACTCAGCTGTAGTTCTCTGCAGTTCATCCAGAGTGATCATGGGCCTCTTGGCTGCATCTCTGATCAGTCTTCTCCTTGCCTGAGCTGAAAGTTTAGAGGGACGGCCAGGTCTTGGTAGATTTGCAGTGGTCTGATACTCCTTCCATTTCAAAATGATTGCTTGCACAGTGCTCCTTGGGATGTTTAAAGCTTGGGAAATCTTTTTGTATCCAAATCCGGCTTTAAACTTCTCCACAACAGTATTACGGACCTGTCTGGTGTGTTCCTTGGTCTTCATGATGCTCTCTGCGCTTTCAACAGAACCCTGAGACTATCACAGAGCAGGTGCATTTATACAGAGACTTGATCACACACAGGTGGATTCTATTTATCACCATCAGTCATTTAGGACAACATTGGATCATTCAGAGATCCTCGCTGAACTTCTGGAGTGAGTTTGCTGCACTGAAAGTAAAGGGGCCGAATAATTTTGCACGCACCACTTTTCAGTTTTTTATTTGCTAAAAAAGTTTAAAAGATCCAATAGATTTCGTTCCACTTCACAATTGTGTCCCACTTGTTGATGATTCTTCACAAAAAATAAATTTTTTATATTTTTGTTTGAAGCCTGAAATGTGTCAAAAGGTTGAAAACTTCAAGGGGGCCGAATACTTTCGCAAGGCACTGTAGGTTTAATTGTTAACTAGCATTTTAGTTAGCAATAATTAGCCTTTGCCTATGTTATCTCCTTACATATACCTATTGGGTATGAATTAATATCACAAGTTCTAATATTTTATATAACGTCTTAATGTTATGCATTAACTTAATATGGCATACTGGCGTTATATTTTAAAAATAAATTAATTCTATGCAAAATGACAAAATAATTAACCACATTACTCCTACGCCCATGGACTCAGTTTCGGCAAGATTTGGAATGATTGAGATTTTGGAAAGTTGATCTTTGTTGAGACATCAACTATGATCATGGATGTATTATAAAACTAACAGTATATGATCTAGTCTTAGAACATAGTATAAGATTGTGTTAAGATTCCCTCCAGACATGTTTTAAAAAAGAAAAATAATTTGTCTGATATAGTTTTTCCCCAAAAAAAGTGAAATGGCCTTGTAAAACATCCAGAAAGCTTCAGTAGCCTATTTTTCATTTGAAAGGTAGCTCATGTTCACAAATACTGATTGAACTGTGCTAGGCCTTGGAAATAACATGACAAGTCTTTATTTAGGTGGTATTTCCTTTTAAACGGAGATTTAACGTGAGCAAAGAAAACCTCCTTTAGGGCGCCCAGATATCTCAGCTGGTAGAGCGGGTGCCCACATATAGAGGTTTAGTCCTTGATGCAGCGAGTCTGGGTTCGACTTTGACCTGCGGTCCTTCATGCATGTCATTCCCCCTCTCTATCCCCTTTCATGTCTTCATCTGTCCTGTCAATAAAGGCCTAAAAATTTTTTTATAATAATCCCCCAAACATTTGTGGGTGTAGGGGGAGTCTCAAATATGATTACAACCTATTTGTGCATACATATACATATCATAACCCAGCAACACACCTACAGATGACTGTCAGCAGGAGGATACCCACTCAGACTAATCAAGCCTACTGTATTATATTGAGGTTGTATTGTTTTTAAATTGTATTTTTTGGGCTTTACCACCTTTAATTTTTGACAGGACAGGTGGGAAAGGGGGAAGACATGGAGGAAATCGTCACAGGTCGGATTCAAACCCTGGACCTCTGCGTGGCGCCAGAGATAAAGAGAGCTGTTCACAGCAGGGGTGGAATGTGAAAGCTAAGTACATGTACTCAAGTACTGTACTTAAGTACAGACTGGAGATACTTGTACCACTTTCTACTTCTACTCTACTACATTTCAGAAGGGAAATATTTACTATACTGTTTACTCCACACAGCTTTAGTTACTACAAATTAAGATTTTTTGTTCACAAAACACATGTAGTTTATAAAATATGATGTTTTATTTTAAATTGAACTACCCAACAATATATAAGCCTACAGCTGAAATGATTAGCCAATTCAACAGTTTGGATCGTTTCTAAAATGAGAGGATTGAGTACTTTTACTTTTAATACTTAAAGTACAGTGCCTTTTCCTGATGATACAGTACTTAAAGACTGTACTTTTACTTAAATAACAATTTCAATGCAGGACTTTCACTTGTAACAGAGTATTTTCACTGTGTGGTATTAGTACTTTTACTGTAAGAGTATTTTCACTGTGTGGTATTAGTACTTTTAATTGTAACATTGTAATTTCACTGTGTGGTATTAGTACTTTTACTTGTAACAGAGTAGTTTCACTTTGTGGTATTAGTACTTTTACTTACGTAAAGGATCTGAATACTTCTTGCACTGCACCCAGTCAGTATGGACAGGAGGGATGATATATACATATGATACATACATTACAGTGTTGTACTAACACAGTCTTAGAATAAATCATCCCTTCACATTCAAATCAAGTTTGCTTACTTGCCTTGTAAATAAAGATGTGCTATTTACACCAGAATCTCAAGTCAGGGAGAAGATGAATGATTATTAAACTAGGAGTTTCTCTTGTACACACTTAGACTGTACTAACCTATTTGGAAAATCCAAGACCACTACCATGTTGACTTTGGAATAGTCCACATGTTTGTTCTATGTGGTTTCCATAACTTGGGAAGGTTTTAGAACTTTACAAGATATAAAACATAAAATCTTAAAATACTGAACCTTAATAAATGTACTCACCACGTAGTACTGATCCCTGTGCTTCTTGTCCTTCATCAGCATTGTCATCCCGGTACAGTTAGAATCCTTATTTCTCAATGAAGGGGTGCCTTCAATCCAGGAGTGGGCTTGTGAGATGGCAGCGTTTGGAAAAAAAAAAAAGTCATATAAATATTTTGCTAGATTGAATGTGTACACTAGAACAGTGTTTCTCATTGGGTACGTGTACCCCTGTGGGTACTTTGGAGGACTGCAGGGGGTACATGAGATATTTAACATCCTCATCTCATCACGGGATCACTACTCCCCTAAATATGCCACGTCACAATGGGGTCTAATCTCCACAGACTCTTCTCTAAATTCTTTTTATCATGCGCTTGAATAACCAATGTATGGTTCTGTCTAATGAAGTCTCTCCGTATCAAACTTAAAATGCAGGTAAATTATTCTCACCACTACCAAGAAGATCACTCAAAGCAAAGCAGAAGTGAAATGGAGGGACACCAGATATCTAGGGGGAGGGGGTTCAGAATAATGATCTGATTAAATCTGCCTCAGTCGTAATGGCAACACCCCTGATTCAATTATATTCACCACTATAAAGAAACGTCAAGCTTTTCCCATTCTGGCTTCCAAAAGCAATACTACACAATGTAAAGCAGAGATCTTCAACGATGTAAACATGTTTATACAACATACTATGTAGTAGGGGGTCCTGGCTCCGTCTCTTTTTCAGCTAAAGGGTCCTTGGCCTAAGGATAAACAAAAACATTGAAGACCCATGATATAAAGCATCCCTGTCCACATACTTGTGTATTTTGGGTGAATTTCCCTAATGGAAATTTCCAATTTCCAAACCTAATGGTTTGGGCCACTTAGTAGTTCAAAATCTTCCTTCTTAAATGAATAATGCTGCAGTACTGTATAGAATCCTATTTTCATTTGGAGAAGGCCTTTCCTTCTGAAGATAACAATGCCACTGTGCACAAAGCCAGGGGGTTCACCCGAGTTTGGTGTGGAAGAACTTTGGTCTGCACACATTTGGCCATATGTAAATGTAAATGTAAATGTGCTGTATTTATATAGCGCTTTTCTAGTCTGAACAACTACTCAAAGCGCTTTTACATAGTACAGGAACCATTCACCATTCACACACATTCATACACTGTGGCCGAGGCTGCCGTACAAGGTGCCATCTGCTCATCAGATAAACATGCACACACATTCACACTCCGATGCACAGCATCGGGGGCAACTCGGGGTTCAGTGTCTTGCCCAAGGACACTTCGACATGGGACTGCAGGGCCGGGGATTGAACCACCAACCTTCCAATTGGCAGGCAACCGCTCTACCACTGAGCCACAGCCGCCCCTAATATAACCATTGATAAATGACTGTGCGGGCCTACTGGGCACAGGTGCAGGGCCTTTAACTGCCTAGTATTACTCAAAAAGACACATACTGACAGCAAAGAGATGCAAAATGACCACAAAGAAAGACTGAACAATTTTTTTTTTTTTTAGACCCTCCTCCCTGGTAAACGCCCATGTCTTTCAAGCTCCATTACCCCTGAGCTTGCAACACTGGCTTTCTGTTATGAAGCCCGGTCTCCAGTCCAAGCTGAGATAACCCTGATGACATCACTATGACAGCATCAGGGTTACTTTCTAAGAGTTTGGAAAGCTCCTCCAGAGCCACAGAAGGCATTATACACCTGTTGTCTCAGGCTGAGTAGAACTCCTTGGGACTATAGTAAATTGAGTGCCTTTTATGGTGGAACATTTTCATTACCTTCATGGCTCCTTACTCGAGGCTGCTGTAATGTGAAGTGGGGGAAACAAATGTAGTGAGCATTAGGATGAAACTTTTCTCAGTCACGCTTTTCTTGCTACCAACAACTAGAGGGCGCCACGTGGACAGAAAAGAGGTAAAACCACATCACTGCTCACAACCTGACAATTTGTTTGTTATTATTAATTAATATTTGTACTACTTTTAATTTGTGAGGAAGAGTAGACAGTTCCATAAGCATGTGTGTATGCATGTGTATACAATCATTGTATGCAGTACACATACAAGTGCAGGTTATCTTAAACAAGCTGGGGGAGCATATAGAGTACTTATTTCAGAGTGTGATACTCCCCATTTAAATAATTCAAGGAACAAAAAGATAAAGTCATCTGAATGTAATTAGAAACGTATGTGTGTGTGTGTGTGTGTGTGTGTGTGTGTGTGTGTGTGTGTGTGAGTGAGAGAGAGAAAGATAGAGAGAGATTTAAATGGTGTTTCATTCATGCTTAGGCCTTGCTCTGCTGTTATCTGGTGGCCTCCTAGTCCGTCACCACCACAATGGCTCCTGCTACCACATTCATCAACTTGACACACACACACATACACACGTATACACTTTCTCCCCCTCATTCCACACTACCCTCCCCTGTTCTCTCTCCTTCCCCCTCCATATGTCTTTCCACTTCACATTTCTCCAGCTACATTTCTTCACCTTATTACTCTCGGAGAGGGAGAGAGAGTGAATGATTCTTCTAACTCCTCTCACACTCTTTGTGTCACATCATTTGTCGCTGTGATGAGAGCCAATAACGCTGCCTCTGGAGTGTGTGCAAGGCTGATAGGGTGAGCGTGTAAGTGTACAGGATGAAACTGGCTGTCATTCATTTTTCAGTTAAGTTAGTTAATTTTTTTATCAAGTTTTATTTTTTATATATTTTCTTTCAAGTCAATTTTACTTGTACTGGGTTATATGTACTATTATAATCCTTTTATCTTTTTAGGTGTGACATTGTACAACCTGTCCAGGGACAGCAGATGTAAAATAGCCTTTTGGCTAATTCTGGCACACCTTACATTTTATATGTATTATTATTGTGCATTGTCCCTGTTAAATAAACCTGAAATAAAATAAAACTTGGACCTGTGGCTGGCTTGTTGTCTGCGTTGCTGAGCGCTGACCAGAAAGAAAGACAGTTGTGTTAGTTCAAAAAAGTCATTTTAAGCAGTTCATCCAGTAAAAATACCAAATACATGCTAGTTTTAGCCTCTCAAATGTGAAGAGGTGTTTACATTTACAAAATACATATAATAAATAAATACTATATATATACATATAATATTTAATCATAGACACATGGTAAATTGAAAGGAGCAGCAGATTCAGTGCTAAGCCCTGCAGCCGTTTGTCTGATTGGAGTTCCAATCTTCCAGGCGGCTGGTTCTATCAACAGTTGCTCTACTTTTCCGCACCAGTAATGAACACCTCAACATGGTTCTCTCTGGAGATGTTAGGGTGCGTGTTTGGGGGTGGATTGTAGCAAACACCCACAACTGCAGCCCCCCCCCCCCCCCCCCTCCACTCCCCATCTTCCTCCTGTCCTGTCCTTCATCCTCCCTCTTCCTCTTGTTTTTCTCTGTCCTAGGTGGTGTCGCTACTGAACATGAGTAATGATGTTGTCATCTCTGTTAGTCTCCATTTATCAATGTCAAATGGGAAGTAGGAGTGTGGTGCGCGCGTGTGTGTGTGTGTGTGTGTGTGTTTGTGGTGATGGTGGGTGGGGGGTAGAGAGTTAAGGAGAAACAAGGCAGCTAGGTAGAGGGAAGAGTAAAGGTACAGCAGTAATGTGAGGAGAAGAGGTAGAGGAAGATGGCCACGATGAAGAGGAAAGACGAAGAAAAGGGGCGTGTCGGACAGAGGATGAGGAGGAGTGAGTTTGAAAGGGGTGGAAAAGAAAAGATGAATTACAACAAAAATAGGGTCCTTGCCCTGCGTGTGGTCTGTCTGTCTTTCCGTCTGTCAGCTGACACCAACAGGGAGCCCATGATTCATTGTCGCTAGTACTGCCAGACAGAATTAAGGCTCTGCTCTTTAGCGTATGCAAGTCTAATTATGCAAATCTGGTCTGTTAGACATAACATTACTACAGCAGTTAGTCAGTCTGGTTTCAGGCGTTATGTGAATGTGTGTGCATTTGTATCAGTCCTGCGACCCTGAAATGGAATGGCTTTCTGTGTAAAGTGTTGTGGTGTATGGAGCCCAGAAATGGATAATAAGCAACTGATTAAATACATTAAACCTTACTTTAAAAAAAAAACCTCTTCTTCCCTAGTTTACCCACACATTTCCGTTTTATCACTAGGGGCACGTTCAGCCCCGACAAAAATGCACCAACGCGTTTATTTAAACAGCAACCGTGGCGTTTAACACCCTTTTTAATGCCACGAGTTTACAGACACCTCTGACACACCCACCCAGCCAGAGAAAATGTACCTTAAGAACTATAGAGTACAGTATCTTTGTTGAAGCCTGTTACACAGCATTTGGAAACAGGACCTGGAAACGTGCCCCGGATACCATATAGACAGTTAAATAAATGGACCAACAGATCCCGCTGTTCTTGACGGAGAACAGTAAAGGATATTAGAAGCACTTTCCCCGTGATGGCTGAGTGTTACTGCGCAGCCTCCAACTGAACTTGATGACGTAGATGTGACGTGAGCAACCTGTCTGAAAGTTGTAAGTCTTCTGGTAGCTGTGCAAGAGAAATCTCAACCATTCCCAATCAGCAGAGACGGAGTGCGTAGGTATATCTAAGGAGATAACATAGGTACATGCTAATTATTACTAACTAACATGCTAGTTAACATTAGTAATTAAACCTAAACAGCTGATGTAAGTAAAAACTGTCTGCGAGCTTCTCCTGACAATACGGTGATTTGTCGACTATGCGACAGCAAGTCGCTTGGTTATGACACAATCGTTAGCCTATTTTTACAAAATGTCTAAGGTAATGAAGCCTTTTATACATTGTTGTGTTTCTTTAGAAATGAACAATGGACATTTTTTTAAACCTTTCAGATGTAAAGTTATTCACTGTCAAAATGGCGCCAAAATGAATGGCAGTCAATGGAATGCTAATGGCGGGTGAGTGCTTTGTAGCATTAAAATGGCGCCCCCGGGAGCTATGCTTCATGGACGCCTGCTTACCCCTTTGGGATTCCATTACTGATGCATATATGTTAATGAAATGGGCGTGTCCATGCATGTCCAGAGCAGTGATTGGTCAAGGGTTTGTGTGTTTGTTTGTGTAGCATTAGAGACGGGAGAACCAATGCATGGCAAGCTAGCCTAACCCAAAAAATGGTGGCTAAACACACTGAGCAACGGCGAGCTTTAGCAGGATGCACGTTAAAACTAACTTACTTACTAACTAGTCTTGCTCAACAGATGTACATTGCTGGCATAAAGCCTGACATCCGACGCGTCTTTCCCTTCTCTCTATCTCCGCTGGAGAAGTGAAGTTCCCCCCTTCCTGGGGATCACCATGGGACTACCATGGGATATGAACGGCAGTGAATGGGGAAAGACAAATTATTTTTAGATCCCGTTTGAATTGAGTCATGGATTACACATATTATGTTCGTCAATTGAAATTGAAAATGTTGCAATACATGTCTCGTCTCGCACAATTTACCTTGCTTGGTGCTCAGCTTGCTCTGTTCCACAACACAGGTAACGTCGTCTTACCCAATGTGTTTTATTCAGCGACTTTTCATCAGCCGGGAGTCAAAGAACAAGCAAGATCTGCTGCTGAGCTTCAGCAAGACGTCCCTTACGCGACTTTGGGGGGGGGTCTCATTCTTCAACAGTTTTTCGACAAACTGCGACTTGCAAAATTATCTTTTAAATTGACGAACGTCATGTGTAGTTCATGACTCAATTCAAACAACTATTTCATCTCCGCTCATCTATATTGCATTATTCGATTAACGTGTCTCTATATCTCATTCTACCACAGTAGGTCAGAAGAGCGAGAATCCATCAAACCCCAGACTATGTGTCAGGTTTGTTTGCTTATCTCACACCTGAGCAACGCAAAAGAAAAATAAATAGCTCCAGCAAATTTGAGCAGAGCATCTTAACTGTGGGAGTGGCCCTCAATGATGGCCCTCGTCTTTGGTTTGGACTCCTGTAATGCACTATTATGAAGTGCCCCAAAGAATGCCTGGCAGTCTTTATCTGATGGTCTGATATCAGGACAACCAGGACCTAGATCTAGACCGCTTGAACATGGCTCTTGTTTATGAGAGAAACTGATGTTGCAGATCTCTTCATATGAGATCCCTCTGACAGAGTTCATACTTGTCTGAGCCCAAGCACCGGGCTATAAGCCATAAGTAGCCAAGTCTTTTTTACTGTTTAAGTTCAACATAGATAACATTGTCTAAGACTTTTAGCTATTTTCTACATTAAATGTTTTTACTAACTAACGTTATGTCAGTTTCAAAAAAATTAAATAAAACTGGCAATTGTTAATTATTATCATCCTAGCATTGGCCTAGCTTTGCCACCTAGCACCACCTAGCAAGTTAGTAGCTAGTAAAGCTAAGTAAACACATATCTTACCTTCCCTGTAAATAAGAAAAGTTTCTTTATCTCCAGATGATAAACTCAAGGATTATTCACCTGCCCTGATATTAAAGGCCTCGAGGGACTCCCCGGTGTATGGAGAAGGCTTGTGGACGAGGTAGATATAAATGTCAAGTTAACGACAGATGTCAGCGGGGTCAGTAGTTGATAGGGAACCCAGAATGTCAATTGTATTAATAGTGTTGCTTTTCTTTATAATTTAGATGAGATGATTTCGTCTGACTGACGTTAGCAGAGCCCGTTCCTTTGACGTTAACGTTAGCCATTTCCCTGGAATCGGTTGGTGGCGCTCGGTGGCGCCGGAGTGAAGTTGTCACTTTCCGATAAGTCGAGTGCAGATTTGAGTCACACATGCTCAGATTTAAACGGTTTACGGCATAACGTGTCATACTGAAATTTGTGAAATTAATGAAATAAACTTTTGTCATTACAAACAATAACAGAAGATGGAAATTATTTCAAAAACGTTTTAGCTATCTATGATTGTTTGATAGCTAACATTAGCTCAAAACGCCATTCAACTGACAGCCTTTGTTGTGTTTGATGCTAGCTTGTAGCTAGCAGTGAACCAACTTTGTTATGTAGGACCATTTTTACTGTATTGACATTACAGAAGTCTCTTGTTAGTATCTTCTAGGCTACTTGTCGCAAGGTGACGCACGTGCAACTCAAATCTGCACTCGACTTACATGGGGAATGACAGAAGTTAAAGAAATGGGCGCTACGGTCTAAACAAAAAAGGTCACATGAAAAAGGTCACATGAATGAATGATTGTGATAGGTTTAAGAAAAATAAAAACAAGTCAGAACATTTGCACGTGGCAAGGGAATTCATATGAAGTAACATTTATCCACAAACAGATTTCTCTTGGCACAGCTACCAGAAGACTTACAACTTTCAGACAGAGCTCACATCACATCTACGTTGTCAAGCTCAGTTGGAGGCTTGAACGCTCAGCCATCACCGGGGAAAGTGCTTCTAATAGACTTCAATCATGAAGTCTATTGAATTGCAGTGTCCATTTCCTTCACTGTCTATGGGGTGGATTGTGTACGTTGCGTACAAAAGTTGTTTTAGTTGTGTAACATTGATAGTCTAGCTAGCTGTCTGGATTTACCCTGCAGAGATCTGAGGAGCAGGTAACCATATAATCTAATTTAGCCAGCAAGTGATACTCTGCTTCTATCTTTATAACATTATCTTCATCTTTAAGTGCTTGTCACTTGTCTTCATCGAGGAATGCAATGGAAACTAATCTATCTTTATTGTGTCATTTTGACATATTGTCGATGTGTGCGATTTCATGTAGCCTATATTGATTAAAACTAAACAATTTTTTTTAGTTAATGTTAGCTTGCTAACTTCGGTAGCATTTGCTTGCTGAGATATATATTTTCCTACGTATTCAGTTATGTAATCTTTTACTACATTTGTTCAGTTCTGGGCTACACTAACAAATGAACCCAACGAACACAAACTTTCATTTAATATGATCAGCGAGAACATTCTCTCTTTATTGTATCTTTTTTAAAAACAAACCAAAAAAAAGTCTTTTGTAATTCTCTTTTGTTAACATTTCAGAATTCTGTACACAATAAAAAGAAATAAGCACTGCTTAGGAACAGAGTAAAATCTCAAACTATAAAACGAAACGAAAAATGAAAAAAAAAATCCAAAAAAGAGAGGAGGTTTACAATACAAATTAGTAGTAAGACATTGTCTGAAGTGCAATGGCATAGCTCACATGGGTTAAACGTGAAACCAAAAAACTTCAAAATAAAAATACTTCTCTATTTTCCAACAACCAGTAAATTCTTTACAGAGTAGAGACTGTATTATCTGATGTATTTAAACCTGTAAAAACATATTTACAAATAGCCATTATCTTTTATATACTTTTTCTCATAATCACATATATGTCAGCACCAGTAAAAAAACAAAAAAACAAATAAAATAAAACATAGAACATCAACAACAACAATTTCTTGTTAAAATGTTGTCTACAGACTTGGTCCCGGTACATAATGGTATTTGGAGGAAGCTTCCGTTTCCGATGGGATTTTAAAACCATATCATAGACTTTTACTTTGAAGAAGACAAAACGGCCACAAAGGCTGTGACCATAACACTGACCCAGAAGTGTATCCTCTAACTTCCTGCCTTCTTGTTTGGAGTGGAAACCTCAGGTGTTTTCCTACACACCGCCTCCGTTTCACTGTGTCAGTCCCCATGTGAGTCGAGTGCAGATGTGAGTCGCGCATGCGTCATTTTGCGACAAGTAGCCTACAAGATGCCAACAAGAGACTTCTGTCATGTCAATACGGTAAAAATGGACCTACTTAACCAAGTTGGTTCACTGCTGGCTACAAGTTAGCATCAAACACAACAAAGGTTGTCAGTTGAATGGTGTTTTGAGCTAACGTTAGCATCAAACACAACAAATGCTGGAACTTGAATGCTGTTTTGAGCTAACGTTAGCAATCAAACAATCATAGATAGCTACAACATTTTTGAAATGATTCCCATCATCTTTTTATTTTTTATTGTTATTTTTATTGTTTGTAATGAGAAAAGTTTATTATTTCATGGATTTCACAGATTTTAGGATGACACGTTATGCCGTACACCGTTTAAATCTGAGCATGTGCGGCTCACATCTGCACTTGCCTCACATCTGGGAGTGACACACTGGTCTGGACACTGACATTGTACTGGAGCACTATTCAAAGCTCTGAACGCATTCGCAGCGGTGCCACAGAAGGGGCAAATGCTGCACTGCATTTCCTGCACAAGGAAGGCTCAAACAATCCAAGAGTTTATCTTGACACGACACAGGGTTGTTCTTTATTTGACCATCTCCTTCCCTCCCCCCCGATAAAACTGGAGAACACTACAACCCGAAAAACATCTGGCTGCCGTTGGCCCGTTAGACTCCACACAGAACTTCTGCTTCACAAACATGACAAAATGAAAAGTACAGGACGTCATTTTGTGGGTTCTGCCGAACGCAGCGACGCTTACAGGACGGACAGTCTGCATTTAAAGGGGTTGCATTATACAACATCAACAGCCAGGAGAACAAACGTGTTGATGCCAAGGAGTTAGTTTACAGAGAAGAAAGGCTTTTTGGTTTGTTGATTACAGCATCACCCTCCAAACTTTCACTCTGATGAGCTAAATACAAAGGGATGCAAGTACAAACACGCTTTCATTCATCTTTTTAAAGCGAGATTACAAAAACAGAGAAGGAAGGTGTTTTCTTTCCAAGGACTACTGTAAAACCTAATTTGACACATTTATTACTCAGCCATTAGTGGACAGCTTGTTGACGATGAATGAAATGAAGAAAGCTCGGAGAAGGCTTCAGTGGAAGCACTGACTGTTTTGATTCTTACTGGCGCTAACCATCGTCATTCTTTGAACCCAATCAGCTGTCTGAAGTCTCTCCACGGGCTGTTAGTCCCCGATGTGAGTCAAGTGCAGATTTGAGTCGTGCATGCGTCACTTTGCGATGAGTAGCATACAAGATGTTAACGTGAGACTGCTGTAATGTCAATACAGTAAAAATGGACCTACTTAACCATGTTCTGACTACAAGCTAGCATCAAACACAACAAAGGCTGTAAGTTAATTGGTGTTTTGAGCTAACGTTACCAATCAAACAACCATAGCTAGCTAAAATGGTTTTGAAATGACTGCTAGCTTAGCTACAAGTTAGCATCAAACACAACAAAGGCTGTCACTTGAATGGCGTTTTGAGCTAACGTTAGCAATCAAACAATCATAGATAGCATAGAAGTTAAGTTTATTATTTTATGGATTCCACAAATTTCAGTATGACATGTTATGCTGTAAACCGTTTAAATCTGTGCATGCGCAACTCAAATCTGCACTCTACTCACATCGGGGAGTGACACCGTCTATAAAACAAGCTCAAGACTCAACGGTGGTTCATTTTCCGGGGGGGGTGGGGGGCAACTGGTATTTCTTCACAGTAGTGTTACAGTATAGCACAGTTAGGTTCTAGTTGGGAGCGAGGGCGTTTGATAGCTACGGTACAAGAGAAGCCATGGTGTAAAGCAGGGCGGGGCCATGATGTAAAGCAGGGTGGGGCTATTGTGTAAAGCAGGGCGTGGCTATTGTGTAAAGAAGGGCGGGGCCACAGTGATTGACAACCAGCTGTGTCACAATGGGAGGGAAGGCTGTGCTGCGACGGGGGAGACAAACAGATTTTCTAAAGACAACACAAACTAAAAAAAGGCTAACTTTTTTTAAAAACTTTTTAAACTTTTTTTTTTTAATCTAAAATCGACAAAGACACAACCAGCATCATTGTTAGAGATTAAACACAGCAACAAACAAAACATGAGGGTGGGTTTTCAATGAGCTTTTTTTTCTTTCTTAAAAAGTAGAAGTCACTTGTGGTGCTTGAATACATTCAGTGCCCAGTGATCGTTTTGCCTCGTGTCAGCCTGATGTACACGGTGTGGTTTGTGTCACACAGGCAGAGGGTTTAATGGAATTAACTCCGTTAGCTGCCTCTCACACATCTGCTCATCCTCCCAGCTGATGCTGTGTGTGTTTGAGCCTTTGAGTCCAAGTGCTTCCTTTAGCTGCCTATTCTCTCCCTCTTTCTCATCTTTTTCCACTCTGCATGCATACCCGTCATCAACAGCCACGCCAAATGAAGCCCCCCCCCGCCAAAAAAACCCCGCGTCTCAGGTTCGTTGCCTAGCAAAAGCACTAGAGGGCAGAGTGCGCTTGTGTGGCACAATAGAGAGACATTATTTGTTCTGTTGTGATGTTCACAATTTAAACAGAGAAAGGAGCGCTGAGAGTGTGCAACGAGTCTCTGGAGAGGAGGAATGGAAAGGTGGGAGGAGAGAGGAAAAGGAGGATGAGAGAGAGAGAGAGAGATAGAGATCAAGTGAAGAGAACAAAGTCAGAGAGTGCGAAGGCAACAGATTTGTATTTGTGTGTTTGTGTGTGTGTGTGTGCATATATGGGGGGCACAAATCTAAGAGAGGAAATGGGAGCGCTGAGAGTGCTTTCTACTCCCTTCAGCTCCTCACACAGTTGAGAGATCTAAAGCACTGAGCTGGGTGGCACAAACACAAATAATTTGCTGTCTTAGAACAAATCTTCCTTCCCCTTCATCAGTCTGCGGTGTTCAGTCAGCCCCTGCTGAAGCTCGGCCTCAAAGCGCTGTTGTGTAAACGGGGCTGGCTTTCAAACACTGGAACATGAGAAAAATTCATTCCATGAAGAAAGAGGGGAAACTAATGAAACACACCTCTTAATCTCTATATTGTTTTTTCATTAATATGCACGAGACATAATGATCGCTCTCTCCATCTCTCACACACACACACAGACACACACACACACAAAACATAACACAGGAACTAATTTATAACTTTGCTCATGTTTTACAAAACAAAAACATGCCAGTCCACATCATGTCATCCTTTTTTGTTTTACTTTCTCAGGTTTTAACATTTGTCCTACTTTAATGTTTAGTTTATCCAGTAAAAACTCATCTCCAGTTTCCCCCTTGGCTATTGGTTCGGGAAAAACTCCTCCATCCAACCGTCACTTGAGTCCAGCTCTGCCCCTGAGCCATCGCCCATTCCGAAGGCTCCTCCCCCTGAGGGCCCGCCCCCATATCCATAGGATGACATGTCCTGATTGGCTGTCCTCTGGTAGCCCGGTGGCTGACCTCCAACCCCAACTCCCCCTGGTCCATAGGGTCCACCTCCTCCCCCCTGCCCCTATTCCAGGCCCCCCAGGGCCCGGCCCAAACCCCCCCATCCCAGTCATCCCCTGGCCCATCACCCCCTGGTTCATCCCCTGGTTTATGACCATGGGCCGGGGCTGGTTGGTCCTGGGCTGAGCGCCCATGTGAGGGCCCATCATTGGGCTGCCCATACCGGCTGCTGGGTTTCCCACTCTGGGGTCCATTCCCTGGCTCATCCCCTGGCCCGGACCCTGAAAGTGTTGCTTGGCCATGCGCGGGGGTTGACCCGGCTGCATCCCATAACCCTGGCTGGAGCTGAACCCCACCATGTCTCCTCCCCCGCCTCCTGTAGTCCTTCCAACTCCTCCCCCCATGGCTTGCAGACTCTGTCCTTGCTGCTGCGGCCAGCCACCCGCCGCCATTCCCCCGCCTCCTCCTCCTGCTCCCAACATGCTTTGTAGTCTCTGTGCTTGGGCTTTGGCGTTGGGAGGGCCTTTGAGGGGTTGCTGGCTCATGGAGTTCATTAACATCCCCTGTCCGCCATACCCTCCAGCTCCAGCACCTCCAGGGCCTCCGGGCATACCCCCGACCCCAGGGCCTGCACCTGCCTGCCGGGGCGGCCCTCCGGCGGGGTTGTGCTGCGGTGGAAGACCCATGGAGGCTTGGACACTTTGGCTCTGATGCTGCTGCTGGTGGATCATTTGGCTCATGGAGGGGTTGAGGCTGTACAGGGAACCCTGGTTGGACCCCTGGTTTCCATAGGGTAAGCCCATGTCAGTTTGGGGTCCCACGGAGCCCCCTTGTCCCTGTACAGAACCCATCTGGACCATCTGCTGCTGGTTCTGCTGCTGCTGTTGTAGTAGACGGGCGGCCCGGATGTTCTGGAGAGCCTGGCTCCTGGATGCCAAGTCCTGAGGAGGGCCTAGAAGAGGAGAATCAGAGGAGTTAAAACCAGAGAACGGAGACAACCCATATGGGAAAGAATTAGAGAGGCATAAGGGGACAGAAATCACAAAGGAGCTGGACTTCTGTAAAACAGCTTTGAAGCCTGTATATTTACTCCACTTAAATCATTAAATGGCATCTAAGACCAATCTAATACTGTAAGTCACTGCTGAGGCAAAGATGTCTGTTCCGTGACACCCTGTTTACTCTGAAAACAAATGTCCCCCTCCCAATTTAGTTCATCCGATAAAATACAGTGAAGCACCAGCATCTCATTTCGCTACACGTTTTCCTATAAGAGCCTCTGTAATGGCAGAGCTAAGGAGGTCTGCTAGTGTGGAAATGGCTCTAAATCTTCTAATAAACCCACTTCTGACATCATTCCACTAACCCCTCACCTCACAGTGTGGACTGGAACTGTAACAGAGGAGTCAGAACAAAGAGGATCACACACTCCAGACTCGTTAGTAAGTAGGGAGTGAGCACAGTTGGAGGTAATGCAACAGCCGCATCTCTTCCACGTATCACTTAATATAAATCTAAGAACGGAGAGTATAATTATGTTATATAAGGTCATACGAGCGCAATCATTGCTTTCCAATGACTGATACGCTGCAGGATAGCTGAACTAACAGATACATTTCTAGGCCAGAGTTTCATGCTGAAGCCCCGTCTTCCTCTCCATGTCATCTTACAGACTCTCTGATGTCTATAAATGGCTTTGGCTGGACTCTCCTCCCTCTCTGTGTTTTTCTTTGTCTGTCCATCATCCTTTCACCCACTCCTCTCTCTTTCTTTCTTTCTTTCTCTTCCTAACCTCTGCATCTACCTACCAGACCATCTACCTATTCCTCTAGTTGCCAGCCTCCCCCCACTCTCCCACTTCCCTCCTCTCATCCATCTCTCTGACTTCACCGGAACTCTGGGGGATCCAGGACAGACAAGTTGCCGTGGTAACAGGCAGAGCAGGAATATTCTATTTTTTTGTAAAGAGAGTGAGAGAGGAGAGAGAGAAAGAGGCTGAAGAGCATCTGAGTGCCAACGAATGTATCTGACAGACAGACAGACAGTCAGCGCGGCTGTTTGCATCCATATTTTTATGTGTTTGTTTGTGAATATGTCTCTGAATATGTCAGAGAGTGAACTGTAAAATCTGAGAAACGTGTCTTGGCTCTCTACCATGTATACCATACTTGTTCCAGACCAAGTGTGCATGTGCGATTGGATGTGTATTGTCGCACAGATGAAATGGATGCATGTGTCTCACCTTGGTACTGATTGACTTGGGGGTATGGATTCCTCTGGCCTTGGCCCAGCTGTCTGGGGAGATGCTGCTGCTGTTGGAGCTACACACACACACACACATACACACACAATTGTTAAGAGTGTAGGTTAGAAATGTTACATGTCTTTATATCTATTTCATAAATTCAGGTTTGGTATCATATGATACAGACAAGAAAAAGGGTCACACAAAAAGAATGGTAACAAAACAGATTTTATGAACATTATATATGATTTATTAAAGAATTAAATAATGCTTTCAAATCCACACTGAAGTCTACAAGCTTTTGGTTACTAGACCTTTACAGGGGCAAACATGTTTGCCTCATTTGTTTTCATTAAAAACTTGCATTGGATCTGTGCAAGTGTGCAAGCATTCTTTTCTCCATGTTATAGTTTCTTACACCTTAATATTGTGTTGTGAGTGTAGTACCCCTCCAAAAAGTACACAGTCAGAGTCACAACATTATATTCTGAGCAAGAATGGTGCCTTGGCAGGTATGAGTACAGGGAATGTCTGATAAATCATTTGAGTGATTTATTTATGGCGTTTTTAAAAAAACGCTGGCTAAACTTTTTAAACACGGGTTTGTTCTGCAGGTTTCCACGTCACCTTCTCGTATTGCCTCAGCTCGCGTGGAACCTCCGCTGAGACAATACTAAAAAAAAAAAGTAGCTGTTAGCAGGTACCATGGATTTTTTTTCGTTACGGAAAACCAAAAAAGGCGAGTCAAATCGAGTTGAGTAGATACCATGTAATGGGAAAACGCAATTAGTATAACTGCTATAGATAGATGTGGCTGGGCAAATGTTAGGTACAGTAGATGTGAGACAGATGTTTGGTAGAGCAGAAGTAGGACAGATGTTTGGGCCAGTAAAGACAGATGTTTGGTATAGTAAAGACAGATGTTTGGTAGAGCTGAAGTGAGACAGATGTTTGGTACAGTAGAGACAGATTTTTGGTATAGCTGAAGTGAGACAGATGTTTGGTACAGTAGAGACAGATTTTGGTAGAGCTGAAGTGGGACAGATGTTTGGTACAGTAGAGACAGATTTTGGTAAAGCTGAAGTGGGACAGATGTTTGGTACAGTAGAGACAGATTTTTGGAAGAGGGGAAGTGAGACAGATGTGTGCTTTTAGGATTAGATTAGTGAACAGTATCTGCATCATGTTCTCCTACACAAATAACAACATAACTGACCAATGCTCAAATAGGAAACCAGAGGCAGCCCTGATGCTCTATTAGAGCCATGGTTGTGGTGCAGCTATAGAAAATTAAATGGAAAAACTTAATAGTCTGGGTCCTTGCAGCATACAAAGCAGCAACTAAATGTGTGCCTGGAAAGCATAAGGTGTTGCTCATTTAAATGAAGGTAAGATATCCATTTAGTTTCCTTTCCAGACACCTATATTTGTGTGTCTGTGTATGTTGTTGCATATCCAATTAAAACCAACATAGTGGGTGGTGACTACTTAGTTCAGAACTCTTTAACACTTGCTTCCCTCACAGAGAGAGAAATAAAAAGAAAACACCACATTATCACAGCAGGCGGCACGTGCACACACACACACACACACACACACACACACACACACACACACACACACACACACACACACACACACACACACACACACACACATTGCAGAGATGAAAAGGAAGTAGTGAAGAGGGGGCTGGTTGAGGGTAATTATACATGCAACCAGACATCAGCAAGGAAGAGGAGAGGATGAGCTGCTCTGGTTAGAGCTGCAGACACAGACACATATGCAGGAGTGTATGAATAAACAAGAATTATATGTGTATCTGTTTAATGCGTGACAGATGAATCACACAGACCTAGCCAGTTGCTTTCATCACCACGCCATCACATTAACAGTACGCTATGAGCACTCTGATTGAAGACCACTCACCTGCTCGGCTAGAAGTTGCTGCTGCTGCTGCTGTCTCTGCTCTCTGAAGAGCTGCTGTTTCTGCTGCTCCATCATGTGCATCTGCACCCTCTTCTCCTGCTCCATCGCTATCATCTGTTTCATCATGGCCGCCTGCTGCTGGTTGCCCACGTAGCCCGGAGGTGGTCCTGACCCTTGGTTGGGCC
Organism: Etheostoma perlongum; assembly: GCA_026937815.1. NCBI lineage: Eukaryota > Metazoa > Chordata > Actinopteri > Perciformes > Percidae > Etheostoma > Etheostoma perlongum. The sequence goes on from CM049372.1 coordinate 6,436,223, forward strand.
CCACCCCTGAGGCCACGCCCCCAGCAGGGTGAGGAGGCGGGATGGCGCCCGGTGGCCGTGACATTCCCACCACACCTTGTTCCTGCACAAACAGAGAGCAAGGGGGGGGGACAGCTGGTCAGATGACTGTTGAGCAATTCATCACTTATCAATCAAGCAAGTAAAAGGAATAGTTTAACATATCTGCTTGATGGTCAACATCAAAGTATGGGCCTCGTGGCCCGCCTTACTCTGCCTCTGAATATTTACCCTGGTATTCTTCCCAAACCCTAACCAATGCTAACTCCCCATGCCTAAACCTAACTCCGTCGACCATTCTATCTGATTCGATCTGATTTAGGATCTGCCAGAGTTAGGTGAGAAGACTGATACCACTCTCATTTCTGTCTGTTAAATATCAGGTTAGCTTAGTATAGTGACTGGAAAGAAGGCCAAACAGCTAGCCAGGTGAATTGCTATTTTTACACTTTAGTTTTGATTGATTGTAACTACAGATTTAACAAATTAGTATATAACAGGTAAGGTTTAGACTTGCTAGACAAAATCTGGTTGCCCCTGATTCTAATCTTTAAACTTAACTAATCTCACTGGCTGCTAGCAGTAGCTTCATATTTACAATACAGATATAAGAGTGGAACCGATTTTCTCTTAACTTTCAGCAAGAAAAAAAAAAGCATATTTCTTAAAATGTTGAAATATTTTATTGTTTATATACAGTGAGGAAAATAAGTATTTGAACATCTTGCTATTTAGCAAGTTCTCCCACTTAGAAATCATGGAGGGGTCTGAAATTGTCATCGTGGGTGCATGTCCACTGTGAGAGACGTAATCAAAAAAAATATATATCCAGAAATCCCAAAGTATGATTTTTTAACTATTTATTTGTATGATACAGCTGCAAATAAGTATTTGAACACCTGTCTATCAGCAAGAATTCTCACCCTCAAAGACCTGTTAGTCTGCCTTCAAAATGTCCACCTCCACTCTATTTATTATCCTAAATTAGATGTACCTGTTTGAGGTCGTTAGCTGCATAAAGACACCTGTCCACCCCATTCAATCAGTAAGAATCCAACTACTAACATGGCCAAGACCAAAGAGCTGTCCAAAGACACTAGAAACAAAATTGTGCACCTCCACAAGGCTGGAAAGGGCTACAGGGAAATTACTAAGCAGCTTGAAAAAAGGTCCACTGTTGGAGCAATCATTAGAAAATGGAAGAAGCTAAACATGACTGTTAATCTTCCTCGGACTGGGGCTCCTTGCAAGATCTCACCTCGTGGGGTCTCAATGATCCTAAGAAAGGTGAGAAATCAGCTCAGAACTACAAGGGAGGAGCTGGTCAATGACCTGAAAAGAGCTGGGACCACCGTTTCCAAGGTTACTGTTGGTAATACACTAAGACGTCATGGTTTGAAATCATGGATGGCACGGAAGGTTCCCCTGCTTAAACCAACACATGTCAAGACCCGTCTTAAGTTTGCCAATGACCATTTGGATGATCCAGAGGAGTCATGGGAGAAAGTCATGTGGTCAGATGAGACCAAAATAGAACTTTTTGGTCATAATTCCACTAACCGTGTTTGGAGGAAGAAGAATGATGAGTACCAATCCAAGAACACCATCCCTACTGTGAAGCATGGGGGTGGTAGCATCATGCTTTGGGGGTGTTTTTCTGCACATGGGACAGGGCGACTGCACTGTATTAAGGAGAAGATGACCGGGGCCATGTATTGCGAGATTTTGGGGAACAACCTCCTTCCCTCAGTTAGAGCATTGAAGATGGGTCGAGGCTGGGTCTTCCAACATGACAATGACCCGAAGCACACAGCCAGGGGAACCAAGGAGTGGCTCTGTAAGAAGCATATCAAGGTTCTGGCGTGGCCTAGCCAGTCTCCAGACCTAAACCCAATAGAGAATCTTTGGAGGGAGCTCAAACTCCGTGTTTCTCAGCGACAGCCCAGAAACCTGACTGATCTAGAGAAGATCTGTGTGGAGGAGTGGGCCAAAATCCCTTCTGCAGTGTGTCAAACCTGGTGAAAAACTACAGGAAACGTTTGACCTCTGTAATTGCAAACAAAGGCTACTGTACCAAATATTAACATTGATTTTCTCAGGTGTTCAAACACTTATTTGCTGCTGTATCATACAAATAAATAGTTAAAAATTCATACATTGTGATTTCTGGATTTTTTTTTTAGATTATGTCTCTCACAGTGGACATGCACCTACGATGACAATTTCAGAGCCCTCCATGATTTCTAAGTGGGAGAACTTGCAAATAGCAGGGTGTTCAAATACATATTTTCCTCACTGTAGCTATAAGGATAAACCAAACAAAAATGGCTAAATTAGCTTTTTTGCACAGCCATTGCTAACTAACTGCAAACCTCGTCTTTAGTGCTCTTGTCACTGCTCTTTATCACAAGTTTATGTCACACAATAACATCAGGTACAGAGAGACAGTCTCAGTGTTGTTGTCATCTACAGTGGCACCTTTGCACAGTCTGTTTAAGCATAGAACTGTAGTCAGTCATTATTCATTATGATAGCTCACAAAGACACAGTCCAGCTGACTGTGAATGGGAGTGAAATACAAGATAAAGACAGGACTGCCTCAAGATTCAGCTCGTTGGGCCACCCAGAGTCCTCCCAATGGGGCATTGGTTGGTCCTCGCTGCATACATTATGTCCTCATTAGCATATAAAGAGCACTTCCTCCTCCACTCAGCCGTATGCTAATCTCTAATAGGATGAAATGGCCTGCTCTGGCCAATGGGAGGGGTGCGTTTATGAATCTATTAAAGGTTATACTGCTGAACGAGAGTGGACATCGTTTAGGCCCGCCGGCAGTGAGAGAGAGGGAGAGGCCTGAGAGGAGAATAAAGAATGATTCAGGCCAGTAAAGAGAGTGTGTGTGTGTGCACACATAAAAATGCAACAACACACAGCCACCCACAGAGGAACAGACGGTGTACAACAAATCACATTTAACTGCAGGGCAAGAATGAAATGGCAAGAGCAGGATTACAGTAGCGCATCGTAGCATTGGCAAGAGTCTGTAGCACACCACTATCCTCAATATGTTTTGAAAGAGCCAAAGCCTCATAATCCGTACTGAGGCTCCGCTCTTCTTAGAAAGGAGTTAGGTGGAGATAAACCTCATATATTAGAGCACGAAAAAACCCTGCGGTGCAAACACAATGGGCTGCTTAAGACTGGCTCACCAGACAGCCAGACCAGACTGATCGATGTTCAGAGCTACGTGTCTCATCTCCGGTTGGCATGTTCCTACCGGATGGCAACGGGGCAGTGAGACAATGTGAGAGAACAAGCAGAGAGAGAGGGGAAGGAGAGGCGTAGTGTCAGTAAATGACCGAGAGGTGGCAGTGGTGATCTTTAAGCATGCATATGTGTGTGTGTGTATGAGTCTCACTGGCCTCCTCTCAGCAGATGGCTCAATCATGACGGTTCTGATCTACGATCTCTCCCTCTCCCCCCTCACTCTACCTCTTTTCTTCCCTTCTCTCTAAACACCCCACCATCAAACTCCTTTCTCCACTCTTTCTCTGGTTCTCTCTCTTTTTCTCTGTAGACAGAGGGCCCTGAGTCATGTCCGCACAATTGCCAGGGAATGAAGGAACGGAAGAGAGATGATTATCAAAGGACGGGAGGGAGGGAGCTGCAGAAATGATAGAAAACTACAGCATGTATACACTGTATCTAGTTAAAGACATGCAAAAGAGAGATACTTGATGTAAGGATGCAAACAGATCTAATGAATTAGCAGCAGTATCAGTAGTATTTCAGTGTTATTAGTACTTCACTGAAGTGTTGCTAATATACACTGAATTGATTGTCACGCCAATAAAGCCTATTGAATAGACAGCAGGTATCCTCAAATTAATTGAAGGGAAGAGAAAAGAACGAGGAAAGAGGGAAGGCAGAAGGAGAAAAAGAAGTGGGGACAAGGAGAGCAGCAACAATGAGGTGAGGAGCCAAAAGAGGAGGAGTAAAAGGTGGGATAGAGGGGAGGAGAGGAGAGCAGGTACCCTGGCAACAGTTGCTGCGGCGAGGAGCAGATGGCGCTTGGAGGAGCGGTTATGGCCGCCGCGCCTGGTCACCCTCCACAAAACACCCTCACATTTATCGTACAATTTTACTTGGGCTTTCCAACTCTTCTTGCCCTGTTTATCAGTACATCTTCCATTCCCTCTGTCCGAACTCATGAATGTCGTTGAATAATGTAACAAAGAGCCTCCACAGTCTGTCTGTTTTCTCTTTTGGCCCCGTCACTCCAACTCTCTATCTTTGCCTCTGTTTCACCGCCCCCACCCCAGGTGCTTCCTTCTGGCACCTAGGACCAGCTTGAGTCAGTCCCTGAACTCGGCGCTCTGCATCAGAAATGGGTCAGTGGCTAATGAGACTCGCTGGTTAACTCCTAACTACAGGAGGAACAGAGTATTACAGCAACTATAAGTTACAAATAGATCAGTTTGTAGTAGGAAGGATCAGAGAGCATGAAATGAAAGTAGAGGAGGTGAATGTATGGCAGGTTGTTCCGGAGGATGTGCAAGTTTGTTTTTCTGTGTGTGTGTGTGGTGGAGGCTGTCAGCGTTATTGAATTAGGAAGCATGGAGAACCCAGGTGATTACATTACATGTGAAGTGAGCGGAAATGTGTGTGTGCATGTGTGTAAGGCAAAGAGTGGGGGGAGAGATTGTGAGAGAGATTTTCCATTTCATTCCTCATGGACATATGTGTGTCTACTGTATTTAAAGTATGTGTTTAAAAGTGTATAGCACTGGTATGGTCATACACTCTCCAGTCAGGATTAAATCACCTGATCCCATGGTGACCCCACACACACACACACACACACACACACACACACACACACACACACACACACACACACACACACACACACACACACACACACACACACACACACACACACACACACACACACACACACACACACACACACACACACACACAGCAGCGGTGCCTGGCAGATGAGTGCTGGGTGTCTGTGTGCTCTCCAGAGTGGCTCACATCTGTCACCCACTTGTGTAAGAGAAGGGAGGGAGGGAGGGAGGGAGGGAGTTTGAAGAAGAGGCGAGCAGGAGCAGTGAAAGAAGAGGAAACAGAGAGTGAGGGCCGGATGGATGAGGAGATGCTTCAGACTACGGCTGCAATCAGACTGAGGAAGTGAACAGGAAGTACTGTACATCTGATCTGCCTGCAATATTTTTATCCTGCATGTGGATCAGCAGCAGCGGGGTTCACGTGTCTTTCCCAGCCAGAGCTCATCCCTGTCTGAGTGTTCTTGAGCTTCACACTGGTGGACCTTGCACCCTGACCCTGCTGCTGACATCTGAGATGTGTAGAAATATGCAAATCAAAAAGCAGTAAAAGACGCTGGTAGTAATGGGACTGGATGCTTCTCCGGAGGTGTCGGCTGGAGTGGAGCCTGAGGCAATGGATGTGTAGATCTATAACAAGTATTGATGTATGTAGCATGAATAGAAAGACAAATATAAAAGCTGTCATAGTTATTTTTGTCAACGCATGCAGGTGCGAGGTACCTCTACAACATACAATGATAAAACTGTACTGTAGAAATGCAGTCCATTACATAGTCTAACAATTGTCTTTAATTACATCTATGGAAATTACTTTACAAATTCCATTGTATGTTCACATAAAACATACATTACCTACATTTCAAAGTATAGTTTGATTTCTAATAGAATTGTACTATGTGCTCAGTTGGCTGTGTTAGAAATAGCCTTACAGCTGTATGCTATTGCTAACCTATGATTAGGATTGGGCATCAAGAACTGGCTCCAGCTTGGAATCGTTTCAAAAATTAAGATTCCAATGGGATGGTTTAAAAAAAAAATTGAATCGTTTGGGAAAATCTGATTTTGAATTTGATCACCGATTCCAAATTGAACATGCACAAGTTTTGGTTTCCGTAGCAGCCACCGTATTTCCAGGTGCTTGTTGTGTTGCAGCAAAAAAATCAAAATGATGCCCATCCCAACCTATGATCAGTACCAAGACCAGACAATGACATGGAGGTGGATAGCAAATATGAAAGCCTTTAGTATTAAAACTGCCAACATACAGGCAGCTCAAAAGACAAAAGTAATGTTAATGCAAATGCAATGCGACACGACTCTTATTATTACATTTCAATCATAGGTAGCCACAGACTGGAGTTTGTGTCAGTACACCATTAAGAGCTGTAGTCAAGTGTCCCCTAAGCATCCCACTCAACCTGCTCCTCATTGTATGTTAATAACTGACAGACTAGATATGGGCTGCGAGCAGAGATAAGTAATCCACTCCGCATTCCCTACACAGATGACCAGGACACTGCGTACAGTACACACAGTTCAAGGTCCGATTAGAAGCCCAATTTGCCCTTGGCAACTGAAGTGTCAGGCATTACGATGCTCTTGCCTTCCAACTGAGCCTCAGATCACAATTGAATTGAGCATTTTACAACTTTGTCAACTGGAATCTGTAAATTTAAACGTTATCATGTACGTTCTCTGGCTAATGACTGCAGGTTGTCCGTCTACGGCTACAATCTGAACAAAGCAGTCATAAATGAAGTTTTCAAAGCTTGTAAGTATTCTTTAGTCTGTTCCCATCTTAAGTCATCATATAAGAAGAGGACAGGATGTGTGTCAGTGTATGTTGTCAATTCTTCTCTGCTTAACATGGTAGAAGTCAAGAAATAAAAAAATTGTAATGAGGAAAACAACAACAACGTGTTGTGTATTAGAGCGCATGGTTAAAAACAAAAGTATTATGCAGCACCTGACACACAACCACAATGTGGACACACGCGCACACACACACACACACCCCGAGCAGATGGTGGAGCCAGACCTTACAATATCAAACTATCCCCACAGCGCAAAAAGGTAAAAAAGACATCACTTTGAGACACACACACACATACACACACACACACACTAAAAGCCAGTGGTTTGATTCTTAGCCACCAGTTGTGTAGAATACATCCAACACACCTAGCCTAACCAAACCCCGTAACACACACACACACACACACACGTGTACACACACACACGCACACACACACACACACACAGAGTTTGTCCCTGAAGAGAGTTATATTTAAACTGCTGGAGAGGAGTCTTGCTCCCTACAGAGGTCTGTTTAATCTCTTAACATCTCTCTGCTCTAAACCCTAACTGCCCTATTTCTGAATACACACAGACACACACACACACTTTCCTCTCTAACATGTCTTTCCTTTTTCTCTTACATACAGAAACAAAGCCATATGTAAATTTTTCCAAAAATTCCAAAATCTCTGCTCACATACAGAAGACTATCGCATAAAGTTAACATTAGTTAGTTAATGTTTGCTAGCTACAGTTAATAAACTCTGCTAGCAATAGTTGTCATTTCAGCCGACAAAAGCACCAACTATAAATGAGAAGCCTGCCTTTGTCTACTTCTTGCTGATGCCAAGGACCCATTGTTTCCAGTGGCCCTGGTTAGCTCACCTGGTAGGGCGCTCGCCCCATGTACTAAGTCTCTGCCTTTACCGGCCCTTTGCTGTGTGTCATCCCCCTCTTTCTCCCCCCTTTCCCTCAGCTGTCCTATCCATTAAAGGCCCCAAAAATGTTCTTATAAAAAAGACCGGTTGTTTCAAAAATCACAACAAATTTCAAATAGGTAAACCTGCCATGCTGTGAACTGGGAATGTGCCGTGCTTGAACGGTAAGCTTGACAGGTGAAGCAACGGTAAAGGAGGGATGGGGGCTTAGAGGGTCAACTGTGGTCGGCAACCGTTTTCATATGAAGTGCCATTTTTAAAATGCTTTTGTTAGTCAGTGTGCAATATCAGCATTAAGCTTGCCATCATCTACCGAGCCCGCTCAGGCACTGTTGTCCTTCTATCTTTTGTCCTTCGTGCTGCACTCTGCTGAAGAAGGCAATAAGTACTAGCCAATCAGAGGCAGAGTAAAGCGGGTCTTCGCCGAATGCGGACGGGGAAAACGTCAAACTACCAAAAATAAAAGGCTAAGCTCCTGCCAATGGCTGTGAAAGAGGTCACTTACTGATAGTGTGCCATTGGTCAAGCTATGTCTAAGGTGGCTGACCCCTGCGCTACAGAACATCACCACATTACCTAACGTAGGCTATATGAAAGAATGTCAGGCTATGAGAAGAACTGCCATTTCACCCTTGATTATCCACCTTCATTTTACCAGAAATATTCCTATTGAGATTCAAAATTAAACACTTGTAGCGAAAAATCCCAGGAAAAGAGTTGCATGTACCCAGGGAGTAATCATTTTAGAAATCATACGATACCCTCCATCCGTACACACACACACACACACCCTGCTACTGTCTTTTCTAAGTAGCAATTATTAGAATACACTCAGTGTTTAAAGATGACTTCCCTTCACTGACATGCCAGTGTGTGGTAAGTGCCTAAATGAGGCTTTTTAATTGTTAGTTTATGGAAAAGCTGCTGAATGCATGGGTAAACAGACGTCACAAGTTGATCCCCTGGGGTTGGTTCTTCTCTCTCTTTTTCTTTCTCGCTTGATGGAGTGCTTTCAGATAACTTCAGACCCACATCACTGCCACCATCCTCACCCCTCCCTGCATCCTCCTCTCTCCTTCCGGCCGTCTCCGTTCATCCGTCTTTCCACTCCTTCACCCCCCACCCATCTTCGTAGCGCTCTCTCTTTTCCTTCTCACCTAGTCTTCCTTCTATATTTCCCTCCCTCCACCCTTCTCTCTCTAAGTCCCTCCCACCCGGGCCATCAGGGTAGTGTGGTAAACGTCTGTTGCCTTGCAGAGCTTGTCAGTAAAGCCAGAGCTAATTAGCGGAATCACAGAATAATTAGTTTTTCTTCTTGTCGTTTACTTCCCACCACCCTCTCCATCACCCCATCCCTCTTCTCCCACCTCGCCTTTAGTTTTTCCTGCTGTCAACAGTCAACGCTGTAACTGAGCTATAGGGGGTGTCTGCACTCACTTTTTACGTCTCACTTTCTTTGATTTCTTTCTCTCGGAATCTCTTGATACGTCTCTTCCCCTTCTTCATCTGTCTCCTCTCTCCCCCGGTGGAGCATTTTCACGCCCACACCTTTTTTTTTTCTTCCGCTATTGAGGTTTCTCTTGCTGTTGTTGACTTAAACACATGGTCGAGCTTGTTTTCTCACTCTGTGCCTTCCTCCCACTCTACTTACATCTCCCCCTCCCTCTTCTTTCTCTCTCTCTGTCTCCTGCTCACTCTTGTTTGTCCCTATAGCCAGTGTTTGGTTACACATCTACTTCTCTGTCTAGGTCGGCCGACAGTCCACTCCAAAAATGATTTCCCCTATATATCCCTCCCTGCCTCCTGCCGCTTCTCTTTATCTCCTTGGGGGTGGCTGTTTGCTCCCTTCCTTTATCAACATCAGCTTTCCCTCCATCACTCCTCGAGTCATTCCTCCACCCACCCTTCCCTCGGTTCTCTCTCTCCCTCTTAACCACTTCTCAATTGCTCTTGTTTTGTAGAAATGATAAGGCAGGGAGGAAGGATCTCTGGTCACAACCGAGGTAATTGACTCTTTACGGCTCCGTTTTCATGTGGAGACTGCTCCAGTGGAGTCAGGCTCCACAGCCTCCCCACCAGAGACCCACCACGTTGTCTCAGCCATTCTTTCAAAGAAGCAACATGTTAGCATACATGATTCTAAGCCTGCTCATGCTTTATGCTTTGCTCTAACCATGCCACTGAATTCATCCCAGACACACATACTGTCCACTGGATGTGTTATATGCCAAGGTACAGCTGGGCGAAATGGAGGAAATCAAACATCACAATATATTTTTTAGGGGTGGGGGAAAAAAATTGATACAGCATAGTATCACGATATACAGTGGGTACGGAAAGTATTCAGACCCCTTTAAATTTTTCACTCTTTGTTTCATTGCAGCCTTTTTCCAAAAATCAAAAAGTTCATTTTATTTCTCAGTAATGTACACTCAGCAACCCATCTTGACAGAAAAAAAACAGAAATTTAGAAATTTTTGCATATTTATTAAAAACAAAAACTGAAATATCACATGGTCATAAGTATTCAGACCCTTTGTTCAGTATTTAGTAGAAGCACCCATTTTGATCTAATACAGCCATGAGTCGTTTTGGGAAAGATGCAACAAGTTTCTCACATCTGATTTGGGTTTGCCATTCCTCCTTGCAGATCCAGTTCTGTCAGGTTGGATGGTAAACGTTGGTGGACAGTCATTTTCAGGTCTCTCCAGAGAAATTGGGTTTAAGTTTCTGGCTTTCAAGAACAGCCACAGAGTTGTTGTGAAGCCATCATTTTAGCGGTGTGCTTAGGGTCATTGTCTTGTTGGAAGGTAAACCTTCGGCCCAGTCTGAGGTTGGAAAAAAAGGTTTTCGTCCAGGATATCCCTGTACTTGGCCGCATTCATCTTTCCCTCGATTGCAACCAGTCGTCCTGTCCCTGCAAAAAAACAAGCATGATGCTGCCACCACCATGCTTCACTGTTGAGAATTGGACAGGTGATGAGCAGTGCCTGGTTTTCTCCACACATATAGAATTAAGGCCAAAAGTTCTATCTTGGTCTCATCAGACCAGAGGATTTTATTTATCACCATCTTGGGAGTCCTTCAGGTGTTTTTTAGCAAACTCCATGCGGGCTTTCATGTGTCTTGCACTGAGGAGATTTTAAAACTGGTGGATTGCTGCAGTGATGGTTGACTTACTACAACTTTCTCCCATCTCCAAACTGCATCTCTGGAGCTTAGCCACAGTGACCATTGGGTTCTTTTTGCCCTCTCACCAAGGCTCTTCTCCCCGATAGCTCAGTTTGGCCGGACGGCCAGCTCTAGGAAGTCCCAAACGTCTTCCATTTGAGGATTATGGAGGCCACTGTGCTCTTAGGAACCTTAAGTGCAGCAGAAATTTTTTGTAACCTTGACCAGATCTGTGCCTTAACAGCTCTTCAGGCAGTTCCTTTGAAATTGTCATTTGCTCTGACATGCACTGTGAGCTGTAGGTCTTATATAGACAGGTGTGTGGCTTTCCTAATCAAGTCCAATCAGTATTTGACTCCAATGAAGGTGTAGAACCATCTCAAGGATGATCAGAAGAAATAGGGACATACAACCTGAATTATGACCATGTGATATTTCAGTTTTTGTTTTTTAATAAATATGCAAAAATTTCTAAATTTCTGTTTTTTTCATCAAGATGGGTTGCTGAGTGTACATTACTGAGAAATAAAATTTTTTGATTTTTTGCAATGAAACAAAAGTGAAAAATTTAAAGGGGTCTGAATATCAACTGTAAGTGGCAATACTGTATCTCTTACTATATATGTGTTGGTCAGTTTGTCCCATTTTGCAGCAATACAATTACACAGACAGAGAAATGTATCTTTTTAGATGAGTCAGATGTTGAAAAAGTTTCATTTGGGAACATCATTTGAAATTGGGAAAAATTTTAAGTTGGAAAAAAGGTTATAAATTATTAAAGGTTAAAAAATAAATAAATATGTTTAAAATCGCAATAATATTGTATCGGGGCATAAGTATCGTGATGATATTGGGAGGCGTTTGGTGATTTCCACCTCTAACATTTTTTAAATACCTACAAATACAAATACATATATACAGTGCCTTGCGAAAGTATTCGGCCCCCTTGAACTTTTCAACCTTTTGACACATTTCAGGCTTCAAACATAAAGATATACATTTTTTATTTTTTGTGAAGAATCATCAACAAGTGGGACACAATTGGGAAGTGGAATGAAATCTATTGGATATTTTAAACTTTTTTAGCAAATAAAAAACTGAAAAGTGGTGCGTGCAAAATTATTGGGCCCCCTTGCGTTAATACTTTGTAGAGCCACCTTTTGCTGCGATTACAGCTGCAAGTCGCTTGGGGTATGTCTCTATCAGTTTTGCACATCGAGAGACTGACATTCTTGCCCATTCTTCCTTGCAAAACAGCTCGAGCTCAGTGAGGTTGGATGGAGAGCGTTTGTGAACACCAGTTTTCAGCTCTTTCCACAGATTCTCGATTGGATTCAGGTCTGGACTTTGACTTGGCCATTCTAACACCTGAATACGTTTATTTGTGAACCATTCCTTTGTAGATTTTGCTGTATGTTTGGGATCATTGTCTTGTTGGAAGATAAATCTCCGTCCCAGTCTCAGGTCTTTTGCAGACTCCAACAGGTTTTCATCCAGAATGGTCCTGTATTTGGCTGCATCCATCTTCCCCTCAATTTGAACCATCTTCCCTGTCCCTGCTGAAGAAAAGCAGGCCCAAACCATGATGCTGCCACCACCATGTTTGACAGTGGGGATGGTGTGTTGAGGGTGATGAGCTGTGTTGCTTTTACGCCAAACATATCGTTTTGCATTGTGGGCAAAAAGTTCGATTTTGGTTTCATCTGACCAGAGCACCTTCTTCCACATGTTTGGTGTGTCTCCCAGGTGGCTTGTGGCAAACTTTAGACGAGACTTTTTATGGATATCTTTGAGAAAAGGCTTTCTTCTTTCCACTCTTCCATGAAGGCCAGATTTGTGCAGTGTACGACTGATTGTTGTCCTATGGACAGACTCTCCCACCTCAGCTGTAGTTCTCTGCAGTTCATCCAGAGTGATCATGGGCCTCTTGGCTGCATCTCTGATCAGTCTTCTCCTTGTCTGAGTTGAAAGTTTAGAGGGACGGCCAGGTCTCGGTAGATTTGCAGTGGTCTGATACTCCTTCCATTTCAAAATGATCGCTTGCACAGTGCTCCTTGGGATGTTTAAAGCTTGGGAAATCTTTTTGTATCCAAATCCGGCTTTAAACTTCTCCACAACAGTATTACGGACCTGCCTGGTGTGTTCCTTGGTCTTCATGATGCTCTCTGCGCTTTCAACAGAACCCTGAGACTATCACAGAGCAGGTGCATTTATACAGAGACTTGATCACACACAGGTGGATTCTATTTATCACCATCAGTCATTTAGGACAACATTGGATCATTCAGAGATCCTCGCTGAACTTCTGGAGTGAGTTTGCTGCACTGAAAGTAAAGGGACCGAATAATTTTGCACGCACCACTTTTCAGTTTTTTATTTGCTAAAGAAGTTTAAAATATCCAATAGATTTCGTTCCACTTCCCAATTGTGTCCCACTTGTTGATGATTCTTCACAAAAAATAAAAAATGTATATCTTTATGTTTGAAGCCTGAAATGTGTCAAAAGGTTGAAAAGTTCAAGGGGGCTGAATACTTTCGCAAGGCACTGTATATCAATATTGCAGTGATATTGTAGGTTTGACTATTGGTGCATCACAAAATATTTTGTAATGTGATTTCTGATTAATAATCATCAGTAATGTGGATATAATGACTACGTGCGTAAAAGCAAATAACAGAGCAGCTAGAACAGTCTGGTAAGTTCAGAAAATGAACTTTAATCACTTTACTGTAACGTAGCCTTTACCGGGAAAAGACACCACTTATTTCATATTGCAATTTTACAATTTCCAAAATCTAGCCTCATATATCAATATCAATATAATATCAATTTATTGCCCAGCCCTATGCCAAGGTTTTTCATTTTGTAACACACTATTATATAAAATTTTGTAATCAGCTCTGATCACACTGTGCGTCACAATCATCAGAGGAAACCTGGGTTGGATTGATTTGAAATTTGCAAAACATCATATACGATGCTAGCATGTTACATGTAGAAAAAGAAAAGACAAACACTTCCACAGTCTGTTTTGAACACACTTGCTTACTAGAACAATATCAGTATACCAAGCTATGGAGAACATCTCGAGCCACAGTAAATGTTTGTTTGGAGATACACCCCCCCCCACCCTTACATAGGCCTATGAATAACAGGCAACACAGTGGATACCAGTACACCACTACAAATGTACACCTCTCTCTCTTTCAACCTGTCCATCTGTTTTGCTGAGTCGTGCAATCAGGAGAGGGTCTATACAGTGGGTACGGAAAGTATTCAGACCCCTTTAAATTTTTCACTCTTTGTTTCATTGCAGCCTTTTTCCAAAAATCAAAAAAGTTCATTTTATCTCAGTAATGTACACTCAGCAACCCATCTTGACAGAAAAAAAAAACAGAAATTTAGAAATTTTTGCATATTTATTAAAAAACAAAAACTGAAATATCACATGGTCATATGTATTCAGACCCTTTGCCGTGACCCTCATATGTAACTCAGGTGCTGTCTATTTCTTCTGATCATCCTTGAGATGGTTCTACACCTTCATTGGAGTCCAGCTGTGTTTGATTATACTGATTGGACTTGATTAGGAAAGCCACACACCTGTCTATATAAGACCTTACAGCTCACAGTGCATGTCAGAGCAAATGACAATCATGAGGTCAAAGGAACTGCCTGAAGAGCTCAGAGACAGAATTGTGGCAAGGCACAGATCTGGTCAAGGTTACAAAAAAAATTTCTGCTGCACTTAAGGTTTTAAGAGCACAGTGGCCTCCATAATCCTCAAATGGAAGACGTTTGGGACTACCAGAACCCTTCCTAGAGCTGGCCGTCCGCCAAACTGAGCTATCGGGGGAGAAGAGCCTTGGTGAGAGAGGCAAAGAAGAACCCAATGGTCACTGTGGCTAAGCTCCAGAGATGCAGTCGGGAGATGGGAGAAAGTTGTAGTAAGTCAACCATCACTGCAGCAATCCACCAGTCGGGCTTTATGGCAGAGTGGCCCGAAGGAATCCTCAGTGCAAGACACATGAAACATGGAGTTTGCTAAAAAAAACACCTGAAGGACTCCAAGATGGTGATAAATAAAATCCTCTGGTCTGATGAGACCAAGATAGAACTTTTGGCCTTAATTCTAAGCGGTATGTGTGGAGAAAAACCAGGCACTGCTCATCACCTGTCCAATACAGTCTCAACAGTGAAGCATGGTGGTGGCAGCATCATGCTGTGGGGGTGTTTTTCAGCTGCAGGGACAGGACGACTGGTTGCAATCGAGGGAAAGATGAATGCGGTAAGTACAGGGATATCCTGGACGAAAACCTTTTCCAGAGTGCTCTGGACCTCAGACTGGGCCGAAGGTTTACCTTCCAACAAGACAATGACCCTAAGCACACCGCTAAAATAACGAAGGAGTGGCTTCACAACAACTCTGTGGTTGTTCTTGAATGGCCCAGCCAGAGCCCTGACTTAAACCCAATTGAGCATCTCTGAGAGACCTGAAAATGACTGTCCACCAACGTTTACCATCCAACCTGACAGAACTGGAGAGGATCTGCAAGGAGGAATGGCAGAGGATACCCAAATCCAGATGTGAGAAACTTGTTGCATCTTTCCCAAAACGACTCATGGCTGTATTAGATCAAAAGGGTGCTTCTACTAAATACTGAACAAAGGGTCTGAATACTTATGACCATGTGATATTTCAGTTTTTGTTTTTTAATAAATATGCAAAAATTTCTAAATTTCTGTTTTTTTCTGTCAAGATGGGTTGCTGAGTGTACATTACTGAGAAATAAAATGAACTTTTTTGATTTTTGGAAAAAGGCTGCAATGAAACAAAGAGTGAAAAATTTAAAGGGGTCTGAATACTTTCCGTACCCACTGTATATCCCTATACATCTCTACCTCCCTTGGGACAACACAGTGGAGGAGGGTAAGATATGGCCAACACACACACACACGCACGCACGCACGCCTGCAGCTGTTAGCAATGGCAGCAAATGGTTTGTCCTGTGCTTATTTGCGGTACAATACTGGAAGGTCCTTTCTCTCTTGTGTTTGTGTGCAAGCATAGTCACATCCATGCACATCCATGTTGGTCTGTCTGCGTGTGTGTGTGCGTTGGTGTTCAGCGTTTTAGCTGCATTAGGAAGTGACTGAGACCAGCGCTTAGTTTAATGGCATTTCCATTTTCTACTTTTGGAGAACACGGCGTTATCAGACAACGGATCGACATGCACTCAACGAGAGTCACATGGACAGAGAGAGCGAGCAATGAAGAGACAGAAAGGGAAAGTGAGAGATGAGGAAAGCAGTAGAGAGGAACGGTGTGTGTGATTGATGGAGGGAGGGGTAGCACCAAACAAGCAGAGAAAAAGAGACAAACAGTGAAATGGAGAGATTTTGGAGGAAGAAACAGTAATGCACTGAATGTGGGAGGGAGGGAGGCAGACAGAGAGAGAGATGAGTAGAATGCAATAATGTGATAAAGCAGCTGAGGAATGGAGGTTTTTCAACACTCTGACGCTTTTAGTCCCATTTCTACTTTTTACGGCAGATTTCATCATATCACTAAGGCCATTTGGGCTCTATTGTGGATAATAGGCTGCGCTGGAATTATTGCAGATGCTGGCTTAGATAATGGTCACTCTATCCCTCTCTCGGTCTCCATACTTCCCCCTGCATCAGAGAGGGAGAGGTAAGGCAGAGGAAGTAAAGAAGCAAAGAGATTAATGGCATACAGAAATGGGCAGGATAAGGGGGCGATGGAGATAGCTGAAGGTGCGGTGCACAGAAAGGCAGACAAAAAAGCAAGTAAGAAGAGGTTGTGCACTGTAGATACTGCATGTGTGCCCGCTCAGACTTATTGTGAATGTTTCCTTCTAATACAATAAGTAGAGAAGAAAATTGGATTTACTCATCATTATATCCCTTCTCTAGAAAGAATGAACCAGATGTAATTCCCTACAGTATGTTTTAAAAAAAACAAGCACAACTGGTGAAATGTCTTGTGCTGATCTAATCCACACAATATCTGTAACAATATAGTGCATATACTGTGTGTGTGTGTGTGTGTGTGTGTGTGTGTGTGTGTGTGTGTATGTATATACACATACATTATAGACTATACTGTATTACTATATGTACTCTATACTATAGAGTGTATAAAGCTCACCACTGCACTGGATTATCTCACTGGAATATGGTAGGATAGAGGGAAAGGGGGGGGGTAGTTGGAGCGGTGGAGAAATCAAGATGGAGGTAGGGCGAAGAAGATGTAAGCAGAAGGGAGTCGTATGATGTGAAAACGTGAGGAGAGGGGGAGGGAAAAGGAGGAGAGGAAAGAGTGCCCGGAGAAACGCAGGAAGAACGCGATGGAGAGACTGAGGAGGAATGGCAGGGGGATGAAGGGAATGGAAAGGAATGGGGGGCCTATTGCCCTGAGACTACACTCCCTCCCTCTCTGGTGAGAGGGAGGGAGTGTAGAGGAGAGGAAGGCATAATGAGGGTGCTAGGACAGAGGCACAGATAGATTTAGAGAGGTAGATGGAGGGAGTGACAAAGAGAGGTGGAGGTTATACGGCCGTTCGGTAAAGAGGGAGTCTAAGAAATGTGAGGAGACAGTGAAAAAACAGGAAAAATGGTAAATGGTGATAGGGAGGCGGGGTGAGACAAAGAAGCAAAATGATAGCTGCTGGGGCAGGGGCTGATTCAGATGTTAAATGAGCTACCGCGAGAATAAAGATGGATGAGCATGGATGTAGAAAAAACAAATGTGAAACAGGTAGAAAGACAAACGAAAGCGGGGGTGAAGTAAGGAGGAGGAGAGAGAGAGAAAGAGAGAGAGAGAGAGAGAAGCGCTGTTGGACGAATGATGCAGGCGAGAAGAGGAAGGACCAGCCCTCGGGAGAACAAAGAAGGAATAAATGGAAGATGGATGGAGTGGAAGGGTGGACGGAGATCAAGGGGAGGAAGGGCGGCGTGGGGCGTAGGAGTGGCTAGGTCGAGGGGTCTGAAAAGAGATAGTAAGAGAGAATATAAGTGAAGGGATTTGAGAGAGGGAAAAAAGGGATGCATGAGAAAACGGTGGAAAAGGAAAGGCTGTATGAGAGGAGGAAGAGAAGGAGGGATAGATTGCGTGAGAGCAAAGAGAAAGACAGGAACACAGTGCGTGCGGAGACAGAGAAGGGGGGAAATTGAAGAGGAGGTTATTCAGAGAGATGGAGGATGGCTGGATGGATAAAAAGGCAGTTTACTGTCATAACGAGAGAGGGAGGGAGGGAGGGAGGAAGGGGGAGAGAGGGAGGGAGGCAGGGAGGTAAATGGAGACGAGAGGATGGACGGATGTGTGGAACGTATCTTTACCTCCTCCGCTAAGAGCCGTGTTATAGCACTGATCGCGGCTGTGAATAATTCAAACCCTCTAGTTGGGAATTCTCTCCGGGAAGAGCCCCAATGTGATCACCTCACATACACACTCAGCTCTGTTTGATTTCCTCTCGCTCTCGGTTTATTGCTTCCTCTACATACAAGCTATGTATATTACCCTCAATACACATATACATACGCACGGCCGTAATAATGGAGGTTATGATTTAAAGGCACACAGGATGAGAGAGAGTGATAGATAGAGCAAAAGTGAAGGGAAAGAGCAGTCCACCTGCTGCCAGTCAGACGTATACCATTCTCTGCCGCCATGATTAGAGGACATCGAAACACACCAATCATTCCCACACACACACACACACACACACACGCATACACACACGCTAACTGTTCTCCCGTTTTGAAATACACACATTTACATCACTCACTCTCCCAGACATGGCCTCTCTTCTGTGTGCGCACATGTGTGTCTTTAAGGTATCCATAGCGACCGTTTCCAGGGTGATTTACTATAGCACCTGGTCCCTCTCAGGGTGGTACAGTCGTCTGCTTGCCACAATCACTCCCCGGCCACCAATGATCTCATCCCTTCGCCCCGCTCACACTCCCTCCTCCTCGCTTGCTGTCAGGAGCGTGATTTACTCCTGTCTTCTGTCCTCTCACTGCTCCTCATATTCCACTGTCTGATCCACCTCATTAAGAACATTTATACGAGGGAACGCTTTAGAAATATCTTTGATCCAAGACAAGATCCAAACAGGCAACATTGAAAAGTAGGGCAGAAACCATTTGTCGATTAATGAAGAAAATGAATCAACAGTTAAGGTGGTAAATTCTCTTTGGAGTCCAGACTCTACAACATCCTATACTTGGAAACGTTTTGGGCTAGATGCTTACATCCGCATGCTAACATGCTCACAATGACAGGGCTAACATGCAGGTGTTTAGCAGGTATAATGCCAACGTGTTCACCATCTTAGTGTTGGCATGATAACACTGGCTAATTAGCACTTAACACAAAAGTAATGAGGTTAAGTTTTGCAGGTGGTTGGTTATAAAAATGTTTTGAATGAGGAACTATTAAGGGAAAACATTGCACGTTAGTTTTGTGTCAGTCTATAGAGTGAATATGAAAGGTTTTGTTGGGAAAATTAAAATAAATTTTTTTCCTCTAGGGTATTTTTTAGCAGCATGGGCAAAGGGTTAACAACAGCAAGTTTGTTGATCCCGGACAGCCAGACTCCTCTCTGGATCAGTAAACTTTCTGTTTCGGCCGTTACACAGGTGAGCAGCCCCTTATGACCCCGACGCTGGAGTTTCTGCTGGCCCATAGCAACATTTGAGTTGCTATGGGCGCTAACTGGATGGTCAGTCTCCGGAGCTGCTGTCCACTCTCCTCCCGTTGAAACAGTCTCTGAGTGGGGGGGAATGAGGTAGAGGGACTGCGGGGTGCTCTAGCTAGCTAATTCCTGTCTCATTTGTGGTCTGATAAACAGTAAATTTGGTCTGCCGCTTAAAAATGTATACAACGGAGACACTGAAAGAATGTTATGCTGCATGGTTGCAAACAAGTATGAACTGACATTCAAGGCTTTGTGCGGTCTGTGGGTGGCATCCTGTGTACGTGTAGAAAAAGACTTTAGGTTAAGCACAGGGCCTCCAGATGGGATCATGCTGTAGGGATTCACATACTCAAACTGATCCACTCCTGCATGCCTACATGCATTTCACAGCATCCATGCATGGCAACATGCTGCTTCAGTTATGGTTAAAGGATCATCCCAAGAAAACCTATTAACCCAGGCAATTGTCTTTGAGTCATTTTGGACATTGCCCTCTGTGTGTGTGTGTGTGTGTGTGTTTCTACCTATGCTGAGAGCTCATTTGCAGTTCCTACGTTTTACTCTGGCGGTGAGGTACGCCACGTGCCGGGAACGTGGCACTCGACAAAGCATTAGTTTACTGATCACATACACACACATTCACACACACACACACACACACAGACAGACACAGTGCAACTAATGGTTACTGGCAGATCCGAGCACGAGTGAAGGGGGCGAAATGAAAGAGAGGGGTTAAGTCGCTGAGTATGGAGGGATTTAGACCTCAAACAGTTAGAGGAAAAAAGAGAAGGAGAGAGAGGGAGTGAGAGAGAGAGAGAGCACGAAAGAGAGAGAGAGAGAGAGAGGGAAAGGGGGAGGGGGATGCTAAAGAGTGCAGTGAATGACTCACTGAGCGTGTAAGTGTTTAACTGTGCCGTACTGGTGTTAGTGAGTGATAGGGAAATCTACGGGGACCAACGGTGAAGGTAATGCCGCCAGTGCGGCAGTAACGTTTCTCTTTCTCTTGATTTCACTCGGTTTCTGCTTTTCTGGCTCTCTCTGAGCCTCAGGAGACGGAGGAAGAGAAGAACCTGCTGTGGAAGGAAGAAGGGATATCCCTGCATCTCATTTCTCTTCTCTGACTTTCTATCCTTCCCCTTATCCTGTGGCACAAACAGATGCTTCTTTAACAGATGAGATAGCCCAGATTATTGACCCGATGTTTTTATATTTCCACATTTCTGTGTGTGTGTGTGTGTGTGTGCTTGTGCGTGTGCGTGTGTGTGTTTGCCCCGAAAGACTAATGTTATGCCTCCAGTTTCTGCTGCAGAGAAATCAATGACAACACAACCCTTTCACCTTAGAAAACCAATGATTGGGTGGTTAGCAACACAGGTGTGTATATCAGTGTGCACATTGTGTGACCATGGATATTTTGCATTCTTCATCCCTGCAACATGGAGGGATAACAGGGCATTTCATAGCTACAGCGATAACCTATTTGCTAATCCTCACTAGCAAGAATGTCTTTGAGTTCATTAGTGCTGCTAATGGCGGCCGAGGTAGGCTAATGCGTCAGGTCCTCTCGGAGACCAGAGAGGGCCATTTGTGCCAGGGCTGCTGAGATTGATTGGGGGTGGGCGAGAGTGGCATATTGAAGCGTCATTAGCCTTGCTCATTGACCATATGGAGATCAATACTTACGAGCGGCCCGAGGACAGTGAGAAATTCACACACACACACACACACACACACACACACACACACACACACACACCTCTATGATCAAGGAGGTAGACAAATGCACACACTCCACATCCACAAACAGCCTGTGGTCCAACATTTTTTAATGATTTGACCATTAGGAGTGAGGCATGAATCAGTGCTAATGGCTACAATAGAGGGACTTATTGATGAATGGTTACACATGTACAAGCATTTATACGTGCACGCCATATGCACACGCACTTACACACAAGTACACACAATGTGACATGGAGCAAAATACAATTAGAGCCACACATCTAAAGCCAGAACGTGTCCAAGGGTTGTAAGGAAACAAAGACAAGTGACGTTCTGCCATTAAGCCATTTTATAATCAGGACCAATCAGGGTGCAAGTATGAAAAATGGCTGATGACAGTTCCACGTTACATTCATTTGACTGTGGAAAGTCATCAGGGCAATATTTTAGACTTCTGCCTTGACAATGGTGGAGTGACAGGACGTCAATCCCTCGCAAAGTCATGACAACCAAATAAACAACAGCGCGAGTACAGCAGTTTCTCCTCAGGAAGCGACAAAGAGGGACGAAAACTTCGACGACTGTGTTCCCATGGAAACCTCGGGTCACAATGACGACTACAGTAGCTTGGAAAATAATGAAATTTAGGGAATCACGAATTAGCAAGCTCCGGAGCTGGACCTTGAGCTAACAACTGAAATTCAGCCAGTGCAAAGCTGCAGTGCTGGGTCTAACCTGAAAAAAACTCTATCTGCCAATTAGGAAATATAATTGAAAACTCCTAAATAATTACTAAATGGACCTGTAAATGGGGCATTGCTTTGATTGTCCAATGTCAAGAATGAACATTAAACCTCCATGTTTAGCCTAGCTTAGCATAAAGACTAGAAACGGTGGGAAACAGCTAGCTTGTCTAGAAATGCACCTACCAACACCTCTATTACTACTACTAATAATACATTATAAATCACTATTCCCCTTAAAAGCTGACATAACTTGGATGGCAATCTAACAAACTGAGAGCCCAGCTCACTGTTTAACCACGTCACACTGATTCCATGTGGATTCATTAGCACTCACACCCATCAAGCCAGTATTTTCTGACCACCAAATATTAAACCAGAATTGACTTTTGGAAAACATGCAGTCACATGAATGAAGTGGCAGTCACATGAATATGACAACACTGCAGTATCTACGCCTAGTTTGGGGCAGGGATGAGTGAGGTGGGGAATGACGGGACAGTTTAGTATTGTATTCCCAGGTGAGTCTCAAGACACGCCGGCTATTTCAATCTCATCTGCAACGAGGGAGTAAAGGAGGAGCAGGAGGGTAGGAGAAGGAAGAACGGAAACTAAGGCTCTAAATTTAGCCCGATGCGACATTCCAGAGAAGAATAATACTGCTTCCCCCTGCTGCTGATAGTGGAGGAGAGAGAGAGAGAGAGAGAGAGAGAGAGAGAGAGAGAGAGAGAGAGAGAGAGAGAGAGAGAGAGAGAGAGGCACCAGAGGTGGGACTGGGACATACTGTATGTAGAGACAATGAGGATCAGACATGACTGGAGACAATAGACTACCAATGACAGTTTTAGGACGTTTCTGTGGTTAAAAGGAAACAATGCTGCGGTACAAAAAAGTTTCCACTCAATGACTTGCTGGTGAACGTGGAAGTTTTCAGAGCCGAGTACTGAGGGAAACCATCATGTGATTCTCTGCTCGTCCTCGTATCCCTGACCTTCTGCAGAGAGAGGGAGGAAGAGAGAGAGAGAGAGAGAGAGAGAGAGAGAGAGAGAGAGAGAGAGAGAGAGAGAGAGAGAGAGAGAGAGAGAGAGAGAGAGAGAGAGAACGGTTCGTGAGGGGAGGAGGAATGTTGAAGGGAAGGAAAGATGAGAGGGAGGGAAGAGGGTGTAAGGATGGAATAAATACAGTACAAGGTAACAGGAATGAAAACATACCCCCACTCCCTATTGCATGCACACATGGGTGTAAAACACACACACAAGAAATAAGCTGATGGCGTAATTCCCACAGAGTTCTTGCTTTGTGCGCGAGTATGTGTGTATGTCCTTACTCAGATTCATGTCTCTTTCTCACACTCACACACACACACACACACACACACACACACACACACACACACACTATGTATTACACATGAGCTTTATCTGTCAGTGTGTTTCTGTATGCATATCCAGAGTGACCAAAACACAAAAGAAGTTATCAAATATTCACTTAAGCAGATTCAACACTTTTAGCTGCCAAACAGCAAATTCTGGTTAATTACCAGGGTCAGATTTTCACAGTTTTGCCTACCTTTTCTATCAGGTATTGTACTCATCAAAGTGATCTGGCAACACAGGAACATTGCTGTCTAACAGGGCAAAGTCAAGAAACAAGAGCAGTCCGACCATCAGACAGGAGAGCCGATAGATTACACAGATTATCTAAACTCATTTGTTTTGGAGGTAAAACACAACGGCAAATAGAAAATTGGTCTGTAAAATGCAACTGAGTCATTTTCTACTTCTATTTGCCTTTTGGATATGTTTGACTAACTGTGGGGTTTTATTTTTATCTACTTTTTTTTATCTTTGATTGATCTTCTCATCTAATAAAAGCAAAATATCAATCTATTGCTTTAAAATCTGAATGATAGTCAGACATATTTTTAGCAATGTTGCTGTGTTCCCACATCTCAATTGACTTTGTGAGTACCCTTACTGATAAAAACAACAGCTTAACCTACAAAAATAAGAGCCACGTTGGAATAAACTGCACCTATCCTTCGATTCAAGCACCTTAACTGAGTAGGAGTGGTAGCGTGACAGGAAGATAAAGAGTTTGTGAAATGGTAAAAAGGAGTAAAGCGAGAGTGACAGAAAAAGAGGGAGAGATCAAGCCAGGAGTAGGAGGGGGAGGGCATGTTTGTGCAATTTCAGCAGGAAGTGTTTCTGCCGTTCCAGGCCGGGGTGACATGGCATGGCAGGCATTAACAAACGATAAGCGGCACCAGAACATCACGAGCAAACTGCGGCTCAATCAAAGTCATTTCTCCCCCCTCTCGGGGAGGGACTCTCTTAAATGGCACACATACAGTACAGAGATGATTGAAAGTTTTGGAGAAGGTATGACGGGAGAATGTGTGTGTGTGTGTGACCTCTTGTTGTAGACACATGTAGACAAACAACCCCACCCGTACTATCTCCCTCACCCGCTCTCGCTTTCTCTCTCAGAGGGAAAGCAGCGGCAGGGCCCGCCCACGACGAGGCTAAACAGAGATTTATTTCCTTATCAATTGGACCAGACAGCTGCCTGTCAAAGGAAAGCGAGACAGAAAGAAGGAGGGATGAAAGATGGAAGTGTGGATGAGATGGAGGGCTGCGATGGGCAAGGTCACGTTACTTTGGAGATTTTTTACAGCGGCATGACTGTTGTGACTATCTGACACAGACGCGCACATCAAGGTCTATAGTCCAGAGAGTGGAAGATGGGAAGGAGGGTGGGCAGCGGAAAAATGGAGGGAGAGATGATGGAGAAACAAGACAGAATTGGTCTTTGCTACGGCAGCAATGGAGAAAATAGAGAATTGTGTGTGTGTGTGTGTTTGTGTCTGAGCGTGTGCTTGTGTGCTGCAGCGCACCAGATTACAGAGTGACGTAGTGTTATCATTTCTCTGATAGGAGCTCTGCCACAAGAGTAGGAAGAGGAGGAGGCAAAGGATGGAGGGAGAGGACAGAAAGGGGGAGGGGTGACGAGTCTCATTGCTGGAAAAATGGTCTGATAGCCAAGAAAAGGGCAGGGAGGGAGAGAGGGGAAAGGAATAGTGAGGCAGAGAGAGCAGAGATAGAGACATAGTGCCACACAAAGGAACAGAGCATACACAAAGAGAGAGAGAGAGAGAGAGAGACAGGCAGAGGAAAAAGAGGGTAAAGGAAAGAGAGAGCAGTTGGAAGTGAAAGAAAAGGAAAAAAGGCAGTGAGCTTGAAAAGAGAGAGTTCTTTGTGTGTGAGATCAGAGAGTGCAATAGCAAGGCGAAAAGTTAAAAAACAAGCATGGGGGGGCAGAAGATGAAGTAAAATGTAGAGGTGACAGAGAGGTGAGATGACAAGAGCAGAGAAAGAAAGAAAGAAAGAAAGAAAGAAAGAAAGAAAGAAAGAAAGAAAGAAAGAAAGAAATACAAGATGAAGGACATGGTGAAGTGCCCTGAGTGACTGGTGGGTCACAGAAAGTGTGTGTGTGTGTGTGTGTGTGTGTGTGTGTGTGTGTGTGTGTGTGTGTGTGTGTGTGTGTGTGTGTGTGTGTATCCACATGGCAGCAGCAACATTTACAAAGAGGCAGCTGTTCCATTAGCTACTGCCATTGTGTCTAATTACATCCTGGTCTCCTTAGACACACGCTCACGCACATGCGCGCACACACACACACACACACACACACGCACACACACACACACACACACACGCACGCGCGCACGCACAAACACAAACACAGCATATGTGCATATAAACATACAATTGCTGCCTCTCCAGCCAACCAAGAAATCCCTACCATGCACGCTAACAAGGGAAGGAACTTGAAGCGACAGAGCCACAGCATGTGTGTGTGTGTGTGTGTGTGTGTATGTGTGTTAATCACAGTGTCAAGCACACTCCCTTACAACCCCATCCCCCTCAACACAAGAATACAAGGCAAAGAAAAGATCCAAGAGTGTCTGTGTGTGTGTTAGCCAGCATCTTTCTCACACACACACACACACACACACACACACCTCCCCCAGCCATTGAGGAGACGAGGATCTGAAGCTTTGTGAAATACCAAACATACCAGAGAAGCCACATGAGAGAGAAAAAGGCAACTTTTAGGAGCCTCAAAAACACACACACACACACGCACACACACACACACACACACACAAACTCTCTCTTGCACATGTGCTTACTGAGAAAACAGGGCTTACAGTTGTTACAGAAATGAGGCTTTTCACACATAAACACGCACGCTAAGCTAATATAATGTAAAAGCAGATAGACAAACACATACTCACACAAACCACACACAAACATACACGTACACACTCACAAACACATACAGGCTTCCTCCCTAATCAGCTCAGTGGTGTAGCATTTGGATAAGAAGTACTCCTAAGACTCCTTGACAATGGTGAGACAGGAGAGCTTACATTGTATTAAACCAGACAAACCGTACACAAGCATCCTTCAAGCTAAGCACCGTTGCTCACCTGCTCTCTGAAGAATATGACACAGAAAACAAGGAAAACCCAACAGGGTTACAGGCTAACAGAACACCATTAAGTCAAGCTGAAAAGGTTTGTGACCACGTGATCTGCAGAAACCCAAGGACATGCAACAAAGATCATAAAAACGGAAAGCAGAAAGCAAACCAGGGCTGAGCAATACATCATAGTCATTTTATTAATTACCTGATTCCTTTCTGTTGTAGAAAATATCCAAGACATGAAAATCTTGTTGTTACAATGTGTGCGAACAGGTAGACACCAAGGGGAATTTACTAGATGACAGCTAGCTAAAAGTAGGTGTCTAGGATATAAATCTCCTGAATCCAGTATGCACTGCATACCAATCATCATCATTTATTAGCCTACTTTTTTATTGATTTATTTGATAGGGATCATGTATATTTATGAACATTGTTGTATAAAAACACCATGTAAATATGCCAGAATTAGTAAAAATAACTACTTTTCACCTGTAGCCCCTGGGCAGGTGACAAAGGACTAACATTAAGACAGCCGACAATACAGCACTCATTCACTATAAATAAAAGGTAGACATATGTGACATATACATTGACAAAACAAACAAAACACGATGACAAAGACATTATTCATCCACCTCTATACTGCACTCAGTTTAACAGTGTATGGGTGATGAAATGTGTGACAGTTGAAAGTGAGTGCATCTCTGGTTTTCTAGGAGCCATTGTGAGTTTGTCAACTGAGTTTTAAAGGTGTTGAATGTAAGACTCTCTTATTGGGAAGGGCGAGCTATTCCAGAGTTTACCTCCTATTACGGACAAAATGTTTTATTTCCAGAAGTGGTGTGTCTGAATGGTACCCCACAGTCTTTGGAAAAAGCCATGCAGGGGGGGGGATTATGTAAGACTTTATATACCAAACAAGCATAATTAAAAGTATTAATTACTGTACAAAACAATCAACATCCTTTACCGTATGATTGTATATTAGCAGGAAATGATACCATTCTTAATTTTGAAAGTTCAGCCACAGCTCCTATGCTAACTCTATAATAAACTGTTTAGCCAAAAAACAGACACTCATATGGTAATGTCCCCATTGAAACCCATTAAATAAAATTAAAATCACAATGTCTGACTACATTATGTATTCCATTACCAGAATTTCAGGCTTCAAATCAGGAGCCATGGCTTTACAGTTGTAGTTTAACGGACATTAAAAGGGTTACAATTCTACAAATGAGTGAATATTTGGTAGTTATAATCAGGACTGAAGTTTATTAAAATATTTCACTGAGTGAAAGCAGGAAATAATAACAATTGTCATTTTATGCCAGTTTTTTGGCGCAGACATTTTTGTCTATTAAGGACCTCAGAGCAACTTAAAGGACAACTTAATGCACAAGGGTTAACACCACGACCAAAACCTAGTTTTTGTTTCAACTGTGAGCAGCTCCTCTATTTCCTTATTGCATTTAGAAAAAATATCTCAGCTTATTCACAACTTAATGAGATTATATTAGCATGTAGCTTTTATGTGACTGTTGTAGCTCATAATGGCTGGCTATGCTTTGTTGTACTGGCTGCCATCATATCTAGATAAACTCTGGTCTGCACTCTTATGTATGTATTGATAACTGTTGGCTAATTCTTCTGTGTTTGGGCTGTCCCTACCACATAGGCTTGTAACTAGTTAGACCGGCTGTCTCGAGATGTCAGGCTGAAGTCAAACAAAAAGTGGGAGCAAATGCAGGTTTTCCGTTTCTGTGCCTAAACTGATTATTTGAACTGATTATCACGTTGATATGGAATAGCCACGGATCTTCTGCTTGGAAGGATAGGCAAATCAGCCATAAAGGATTTATTTGTTGAGTTGGCGAGTGTTTGACAACGCTGCATTTACAAGGTGTGAATATAGTCCGAAAAAAAGGACAGAGGACGCACACACAATTCTCTTTAATACTGCATTGAGTCTCTGTTTACCCTTTTTTCTACTTTAGTTTTATCAAGTCACATAGAGTTCCACGTCATTGAGTGTCTGCTCACCTCACAGTCAAATTGCTTGTTTTTCTATCTAAAATACAAAGTCGACAGGATAAGAGGGGGGCTAGGAAAGACAGAGAGAGAAAAAGACGGAGAGAGAAACAGCGAGAGGCAGAGAGAGGGAGAGAGACGGCCACAGGATGAGAGGAAAGATGAAGCAGGCAGGTCACCTCGTCATCAGCTAAACCAGACATCGTTCTCTCTCCCTCCCTCCCACCCACCCACCCACCACAGGTTTCTCTTATCTACACCGACAAGGGGAGTGGGAGGAGTTTGCCTTGTAAGTGACAGCATTACCATTTCTCTGAGGGGACATTGTCCATTACAGCTCATTAGATTCCTGAATCGCTATTCATTTTCAATGGGTTCTAATCCCGCGGCGAGGAAGAAATGGGACGCCATGCAGGAGGGATGAGAGAGATCGGTCATGTCATCAACAAAGAGGCCGACGCTGTGTTGACGTCAAGTGAAGCAAATACAACATCTGAAGAGATGCACCTCCCCCCAACCCCCCTTCTCTACGACAGGTATGAGTTTGGTGAAAGAGTCACATACTCGCACACAGTCTTCATCCCCATTTCCATCCCCCACCTTGATTTATGAGCTCAACCTGGGAGATTGCTTTCCACAAGAGGGAGAAACCTATACCAGCCTGCCTTTTGAAAGACAAACACACACACACACACACACACACACACACACACACACACACACACAATGTCATAAAACCATGCCTACCGTCCATGTCAAGGTGAAATGGAGTAGGAAAACAAATAGATGTGCTAGTGGCAAACCACTGGTCCGGTGAGCAGCGACTCTGGAATAACTGTCGGACTCACACACACTTAAGTGATTGATTTTTTTTTTTTCATCTACTTCTAGCAATCAGCGTGACAATAAAGATGTAGAGGTGTGCAAGTCTGCAGATTACACCTGACCTAAAGATGTCAAACGCTCCGAATGAGATTGTTATTCCGTTTGAATGCCTCGCTGTATCAAAGACTTTTTACCTACAGTATATAAAGGGCAAGTGCAGTGGCCAACAACAGTTCCTAAATTCTTGAAAAAGTTCAGGCATTCCGGGGAAAAAAAAGCTAATTTAAATCACAGTGGCAGGCAGATATGTCACCTAACCTCCTCCTTTTAAACCCCCCACATGAAACACGAATGCTCCTGGTGTGTTGATTGATGGCCAGAGTGGCATGGGTGATCCTCAGGGGTTGGGGTAGGACACATGGGTGAGGTACTTTTCGTTTTTCAATATGCTGTGGTTACTGGTCCATACATACTACAAAAGCTGTGAAAACTAAATGACGTTAAATCACACTCTGTGTGTGTCTTTGTGTATGAGTTCTCCGTGTGATACTTGGGCCAGCAGCTGCTACTGCAACATTTCTATTTCAGGCCTTTCAGATGACATTGGGATGCATGCATGGAAGTACGCACGTGCGTGCGCGTGTGTTTCTGTGATGTGATAGTGTCCAAAATGGAGCTAAAAGAGACCCAAATGCCCTTGTGTGTGACGCAAAATAGCAGTCAGCCAAGAGCCAAGGTGTCAAACGCTAACTGAAGACTGATGGTAGCTCATTTGTGTTTTCTGTCTATGGGCGTGTGATGGGTGTGTGTTTGTGTGTGTCGTCTCACTCAAAACAGAAACACATCACCTCTAATGCCCAGAAATAGTCTTCTGAATGATACTGTCAGCATGAGCTGTAGTCTATTATCGTCCGGCCTGCAAGCTCAGCTACTGCTGGGCAGAACCAGGCTCTAGAACAGCGGACATTGCTGCTGTGGATTAGCCTACATAACTGTACGGTACATGTATTAAAGTATTAATGCAGCTATTTAGCATTTCTGGATTTAGAGCTACCCCTGACCAGTGGGGGGAGCACATGTTATGCTTCCTTTAGAATTCTGAAACTGTGTACAATGCGATCATAATTGTTGTTTTACTACCTGAATAGGAGTCAGAAAAGGACTTAGAGTTAATTATCATCATTTCAACAAAATAAAAGCAGCACAATAGAACACTATGGAAACAAAGCACTGCCATAGTAAGCAGTAAGAAAGCAAAAGTGTAATTTTCTTAGGAAAATGTGGTCCCATTTTTTTTTACATTTTAGATTTCTGCACAGGCTCAGGTTACACACTTTACTGATCCGGAATAACAAGATCAGCTGTGATAACAGTTTATATCACGCTCCTGCCCATGTTCGGCTCAGGTGGAACATTGATAACAATCTAGGTTGTTTTTTTTTTACCCTAGAATCGATGTCGCTTATTTATTTTTTAACAATGACTCACCTAAATATTTTTTGTTTACATGGTGCCACAGCGACTGCATCATATCTGTTTCCAGCAAAACAGGCCGACAGCAGAAAATCCACGTTATGTACTTCTTTACAAATTAAATTAATGTCAGACTGACGTAATGTGCATTCTTCTAAGAAAAAAAAAGTTTTTAGAAATTTCTCATGGTATATTGTCTCTAGAAGTGTTTTATTCAACTTTTGCTTTTGTTAGAGAAGGAAAAGAAAATCACAATACTACAATACTATCAAATCTCAATTCTTCTTGTATCGTGAAAGAATTCAATCGGGACAAAAGCATATCGTCCCAGCCCTATAACATTCTGTGGGCCGTCATCCAAATGCTGACGGGCAGGATTCCTACTGCTAACAAT
Organism: Etheostoma perlongum; assembly: GCA_026937815.1. Classification (NCBI taxonomy): domain Eukaryota; kingdom Metazoa; phylum Chordata; class Actinopteri; order Perciformes; family Percidae; genus Etheostoma; species Etheostoma perlongum. The sequence goes on from CM049372.1 coordinate 6,467,412, forward strand.
GACAGAATACACTCTCCACTGCTGTTTTGCACACTGATATTATTTTAGGAAGCTTGGCAAAGTCAATTCTATTATCGTTGGTCTACTGTGACTTTTCTGGGCACCACTCTGGTATTTTGTATCTCTCGGTCGTCTCTGTGCCGCTATGAGGGTTTTCAAGCTATGTACTTTTAATGTTATACTACGACTGAATCTCTTGTATTACTTTACATTACGACTGATAGCTAGACTTCTCAATTGTACTCACTAATACAGAATAAAAGAAGCATGTGAGATGACTTGGCACTACTTTATGCTGTGTGTCAAAAGGAAATTTACAGGGCTGAACTGTCAATTAACAAATCTGATCTTCAATAAAAGGTGTTAATTGTCCACCGCCTTGTTCCCACATGAAGGTGTATGCCCTTAAGGCAGAAGAAACCTGTCCTTGTAAATACAGAGGCAGAGCCACAAACACACACAAACATGTACAGGAACTGTTTACTGTACACACACACACAGCCACGACAGAGAATACGCACGCAAATGCAGTATACGCACGCAAATGCAGTATACACACACACGCACGTGCGTGTGTGCAGTACATACACACACAGGTTTGCTGTTGATGGTGCAGGTAAAGCTGTGCTTTCCCAAGCATTTTGAACATTGTGTGAGACTAGCAAACATCCCTGTGTGTAGGGTAAGCAGATTTTCTGCCTTCTAGCGCAAAAGCTACAATGAGGGAGGGTGGGATGGAGGGAGGAGGGAAGGAAATAGAGTGAGAAAGAGAGTGTGAGAGAGAGAGGAGGAAAGATATGGCAAAAGGAGAAGGGGAGGGATAAGGAGAATGACAATGTGTTTTAGTGCTTACCTCCAACAAAATGACGGTAGACGAGGAAAGGGAAGAACAAATATAAATGGAAGTTGAGATCTCTTTCCTCAACCTGTCTGGTGGATTGCAGCAGCACAGAGCACATGCTTTACACCACTCACAGGTAGAGCTAAATCATGATGTACACCTGCTAGGGGTGGAACGCCACATGTATTTAGATTGAACCTAAATGGTACGGCCGTCTTGGTTCAGTGCTTGAATTTACACAAAGAATACACTGTATAAATATAGCCGCAAGAGGCGATTCGCGGGTTCAAACCTTTTTTCTCTCTCGATAGCGTAAGTAATTTCAATGTGGTCCACCGTCGTTATAAAACATACCCTGCGAGCATTGTAACGACTGGACAAACAGTGCACTTTGTTTAGAATGCCTACAACTGATTTGTCAAAAACATTTATTTTCACTTCAGTGTGATATGTAGTTCAGTCCAGCTCACCGTAATTTGAGAAAAGAAGATGACCAACAGAAAAACAATTGCTAATAAAGCCGCAAGCTGCGATTCCAAGCTCACACCTTGATTTGTGTCATTCCACGTCCAGTTATTGTGCATTCATAGCGTCCCCTAGGGGTCAATCTGAATTACACTTTCAGGGTGTTGTTCAAGTACTTGTGAGGATATATCCTTAGAGATGTGTGATAATTGGACAATGAATATGTGATTTCTAGTAAAATGTGTGTAATGCCACTCACCTATCTTGTGCTTGTAGCGCCCCTAGTGGCGTATGGATATAAAACTGTCTGGGTATATCTGGGGCACTTATCTGAACATACCCTGTGAGTTTTGTGATGATTGGCCTTACTGTTCCTGATTTGTGTTCATTTATGTCCAGAGCCACGCCCCTTTCAAAGTTCATTGGTCAATAACTTGAAAAGAAATTGAGATATGGACATGCTTTATACAACTTGTATTAAGCTTGATCCATTGATGATTCACTGAAAATTTGGTGGCAATCGGAGCTACGGTGTAGCACATTAAGCTGCACCTGTGTGAGAAATTTCAGGTCAATCGGATTTATAGTGTGGGGGCGTGGCCTTTCAAAGTGCATTTTGAAGCCTTAATTACAGCGTCAACATGTGGCCGATTGGGTTCATATTTCTATATTAGCACATGCACACCATTTCCAGTTATTCCCCCAAGTTTCGTGTTTCTAGCTTATTCCAGCTCATTGGAAATTGAGCCGACACGGGAGACAACTACTACTACTACTACTACTACTACTACTACTACTACTACTACTACTACTACTACTACTACTACTAATAATAATAATAACTAAAACATTTTGCGGTTTGAACCCTAAAAATAATTAAAACTTGCGTGCAAATGAATGAATGTAAAGCGGAACTAATGTTAGATATACGTTTCTTAGGGACACCTAATCTGTAGCATACATGCCATCTTTAATGTTAATAGCAAGATTACTATATCTTCTGTGGGGGAAGTTTTTTGCCTTTTTTTTGTTATTATTCTATGTAATTTGCACTTTCATAAATAAGATGCTGTATTTTCAGTTTCATAACTGATTGTCTTATTTTGTCTACAAGTTCCAGATGGAGCCTGGAGATGATGTGGGGTACTTATTGTTACTTACTTACTTTACATACTCAGGAGAGACTATATGACACTAGGTGGTACAGCCGCCATGCACATGCACAATAAAAAATAAATAAAAGAAGAATTGCCTTTCTGCATTTTTGTTTTGCTTTTCCATTGTACCGCTCTGAAACGTGATGTCTGAACCGAGGTGTGAACTGAACCGTGACTACCGTTAATACCTTTACACATCTCAACACAGCTCCATCGGCTGAATTCAAGCAAAATTATTGAAAGAAAGAAATGTAGCGTAAGATGTATTGAAGTGAAGAGGGAAATATTTCTGCTAGGACCGCTCAGTGTGGTGACACCTGAGGAAAAGTTGAACGAGGCAGTTTGGATTTCAATTCTTTTTTTTCTTTGGTTTAAAGACAGTCTCCGAGCTTGAGAACATCTGAAATATTTCTCCTTGTCTGAAATATTTCAGAGTTCAAAAGTTAATTAAGGTAATTTTGAAAGGGGAGACATTTCTGGAGACTTACATGTCTGGATTTCTAAATTACACCTTTATAAAATGACTGAGGTATTATTTTATATAGCTAAATTAAAAATTGCCCTAGTTTAACAGGCATTGTTCACCGTTTTCTGATATTATTTTATAGACCAACCAATGCGTTGATCAATTGATGAAAATCTGGTAGTTGCAGTCCTACACTGTATAGTGGCACAAATCTTATGGCTGAATTAATATTAATATCCGAGAGCGTCGACATTTTTAAAACACAAATTCAAAACAAAACAGTAGTTCTGTGCCTCTATAGGAGTACTTGACTTGTTCCTTGCTCGTTAGTTGGGGAGCTTCTAGTTCTGGATTCCAGACCTGATGCTGATACTAAGTGGGACATTCCTGCTTTTCCTCACTTTTATCCAATCACATGTGGTTTCACGGGCCACTGAAACCACATGTGACTGGAAAAATTGTGAAATTGTTGGTCACAAATGTCAGAGCTTTGGTGGTATTGGCCATGTGTTTACAGATGCATATGAAATATACCAGGAAAGCAGAGCTACTAAAGAGGAACTGATTTCTACACTGCAGTACAAAAGGTACATACAGCCAGGCGTACCATTAAGTCATAAACATGAAAGAAGAACACTGAAATATGCCAAGCACTAGACAAAAAATAGCATCTTCTACCACATTTCTACACACACACACACACACGGCAATTTGATTTTGTTGGTACAAAGAGCAGCAAAAAATGACATGAAGCATGTGAGGCTGACGCTTAGTGCCGCCAAATTGAAGCTCTGTTTCTAAAGTGAATTATCTTTGGCTGGCTGTGGCAGCCTCACTAGTGTGTGTGTGTGTGTGTGTGTGTGTGTGTGTGTTTATCACCCCCTAAAGTTATAATGTGTGGGTGTGTATGAATGTGTCCCGGAATTAGTGTGACAGCGCATCTTTCCTGGTAAGGGTGTGTGTGTTTATTTGTGCAATTGGATGGGATGTTGGGAAGCTTGAGAAATAATGATATAAGCCTGAGAACCAAGAGACGGGAGGGGAGCTAAAACAAATACCCTCACAATCAACACGCATGCTCACAGACCTCTGGTATGGAGTTATTTGTCTGAATATTACTGTTAGAGGGGTCTAAGAATGTACTGTACAATTAAATAGTGACACAGTTGCTTAACACAATATCACAATATCCAACACGCGGAACTCAAAAAGCCCCGGAAAGACTGCATTGATTGCACACTGTGTTTCATATTAATGGTGGTATTTGGTCTTCACCCCACCATTAGTCAGTTCTTTTTACTATTGCCACCACGAATACAAATCAATTGTTGTTTCTGCATTCAATGGCAGCTGTAAATAAATGTTGCTCCCTTAAAAGCAGTGGTTGTCAACGTCACACTGTTTACCAATGGCAGCGCTTCAACCTTCCATCTTTTTCTCTCTCTTTCTTTGTGCCTTATAATGGTGAATGAGACAATAGGATCCCTGATAGGTGTCCTGTGCCATGCCTGATAGCACTGCCTCCCTCCAATGTAGCTGTCACGCCAGCTGATAGATGGACCCAGTACACACACACACACACACACACACACACACACACACACACACACACACACACACACACACACACACACACACACACACACACACACACACACACACACACACACACACGCTGACAGAGGCTGTGTTTCTTAACAGTGACATGAATAAAAACACAGTATAGTGCATGCTAATAATAATCGCCCTGATGATGAGTTATTATTGGGTACAGAATTATTACTTACTAGTTATAATAATCAATAAAACAGCAAAATTAAGATATTATTTTGCTGCATCTAATATAACTTTAGAGGGTATACATTCCTCACATTTTTAGCTGTGAATCGCGCAAGTTGAGTTTAAATGTTAATTCTGTAAATTAGTTAAATTGTTAAATGAAACTTTGATGTTGTCTTGTAACATTAAACCTGCTCCACTAGCTGGTGTCTGCAACAAAGTCAAAGACATCTTTCTTAAAAACATTTAAAAATGATAACAATAAAAAACCCTGCTGCTGTCTGTAGCTCTGTTAGCAGAATAGCTCCGTGTGGTAGGCTACTGGCTGCTAGCTAGGTAAAGACTAAGTCACAAACTTTGTAAATTTGCCAAATTGCTAAATAGAAATTGGTTTATTGACTATGAATGTTAAACTTGCTCTGCTGCCTGTTTTCTGTCATGTTGTGCTTGGTCCAAGACAGTTTTCTAGGGTAAAAAAACACATTGCTGTCCACAGCTCTGTTAGCATGACTTCCATGTGGTACTGGCTAATAGCTAGGTAGCTTTAGAGCAAATTAAACCTTTAGCTATATCAATATCAGTATTTTAAGCTTTTTACCTTCATATCTAAAATTCAACAACTGGTCTTGTTAGCCTGGGCCACTCTTAACGCTAACATTAGCCTTCAATAGAGTTATTAAGAAGACGTCAGATATCTATCACAGTTTGTTGTTACCATCTTAATTAGACAACCACTTTAGTGTCATGGCTGATTTTAATACTGAGCAAAGCTAAGCACCCCACTACTCAGCCATAGGTATATCAGTAACCATGGGTAATAGTTTGGGCAAAGGTAAAGGCTCTGCCCACCTGCACAGGTGTTTTTCAATTATTCCAGCTGATTACCCCTCCGCTCAAGTTGCTATTCTGTGAATTATGCAAAGCCAGCAAACTACATGTACCAACAACAATGATAAATGTGAAGGTTGTCCTCTAAAATGTGCACCGACGCAAACATGGTGTGAGGGAAATGTAAACCAAGCACAGTCTGCATGCGCCCACACAGTCCTGAGGAGAGCTCTAATAAGGTGCAATAAGTGAAAACACCTGTGTAGGTGTACCGTGGGTGTGTTATTAACCTTTAACTGTATGATATGAATTTGCATTGATAAACAGAATACATGCAAGGCTTTTAATCTTTAAAAAAAGTAAATATAGCTAATGTTTGGGCTGATATCAATTTAAAAAATGAAGGGTAAATGATTGTCTTGTCTATCAGCTGCCTGATACTTTCATGAATGTACAAATCTGTAAGACACATCATGCAAGTGAAAAATTGGCCTAGGAATGCTTTTGCATATTCTTAGTATCTTAGAAAAACATCTTAGTATCTACAAACTGATCATTTTGTATGCCAGTTATACAACGTTTAACTTAAACTACAATCTCTGCAGTTCTTTTTGTTGTCATTGTAGTTCTGTTATTTCCCCTCAGGGATACTTTAAGTCCATCTTATCTTATATGAACTATTCAGATAAGAAGGCTGATCTTGATCAACTGTCTATAGGTGGCGCTCTTCTCTGGTGAGAGTAGTAAAACCAACTAAGCGGGATTTTTATCATCAGAAGCATCTGAAATGATTGTGCATCTTGTAGCAAACACAAACACATAAAAATGAATTACATGAGCATAGCTGTATCCTGTAAACCCAAATAATTAATCAAACTATATAAACAGTGCCTGTGTGTGTGTGTGTGTGTGTGTGTGTGTGTGTGTGTGTGTGTGTGTGTGTGTGTGTGTGTGTGTAAGGTTTCATGTGTTTATGTCTGTGTGAATGAGAGTGCCAGTGGGAGAGAGGAGAGGGAGGCAGGGAGTGTGGGAATAAAGATGGGTGGGGGGGCTTTGCGCAACCATCAATCACCTTCTTTGGGTTCAAGTTTATTTGGCTTTTTTTTTATAAATACATAGCACACAGAGAGGAGAGAGGAGGAGGGTGGAGAGAGAGATGAAGACAGAGGGAGGAAAAAAGCATAGGGGGAGAGAAAAAGAGGAGAGAGGAGGTATATAGTAATGAATGGGAGAAAGAGGGGAAATGAGGTATGCAGAAATGCATGGGAGAAAGAGGGGAAAGGAGGTGGCGAGTAATGCATGGAAAAGGGGAAACTACCTGGGAGTGAGGGGATGAAGAGAGGAACAATGAGAGACGAGAGGGCAGAGAAGTCAGGGAATGAAGGAGTGGGAGAAGATTGGGGTGGAGGGGAAAAATCGATACAGCATAGTTTCACGATATTTTCAGTGGCAACACTGTATCGATACACAGGTGCCAAATGTCAATCTTTTATTATACATGTGTTGGTCAGTTTGTCTGCTTGACAATCCCATTTTGCAGCAATAAAATTGAAGTAATAAGAACAAAGAGAAATGTATCTTTTCTTTTTTTTTTTTTAGATAAAACAGATGTTGACAAAGGTTCCTTTTTGGGGCATCATTTGAAATTGGGGAAAATTAGAAGTTGGAAAAAAGGTTATACATTGCAATATATCACAGAATATATCAATAGGTTTAAAATTGCAATGACATCTTATCGGCATAAGTATTAGTATTCGGATGATATCGAATCGGGAGGCGTCTGGTGATTACCACCCCTAGAGAAGATACAGTGGGTACGGAAAGTATTCAGACCCCTTTAAATTTTTCACTCTTTGTTTCATTGCAGCTTTTTTCCAAAAATCAAAAAAGTTCATTTTATTTCTCAGTAATGTACACTCAGCAACCCATCTTGACAGAAAAAAACAGAAATTTAGAAATTTTTGCATATTTATTAAAAACAAAAACTGAAATATCACATGGGTATTCAGACCCTTTGCCGTGACCCTCATATGTAACTCAGGTGCTGTCTATTTCTTCTGATCATCCTTGAGATGGTTCTACACCTTCATTGGAGTCCAGCTGTGTTTGATTATACTGATTGGACTTGATTAGGAAAGCACACACACCTGTCTATATAAGACCTTACAGCTCACAGTGCATGTCAGAGCAAATGACAATCATGAGGTCAAAGGAACTGCCTGAAGAGCTCAGAGACAGAATTTGGCAAGGCACAGATCTGGTCAAGGTTACAAAAAAAAGGTTCCTAAGAGCACAGTGGCCTCTAATCCTCAAATGGAAGAGGGGAAGAACCCTTCCTAGAGCTGGCCGTCCGGCCAAACTGATATCGGGGAGAAGAGCCTTGGTGAGAGAGGCAAAGGAACCCAATGGTCACTGTGGCTAAGCTCCAGAGATGCAGTCGGAGATGGGAGAAAGTTGTAGTAAGTCAACCATCACTGCAGCAATCCACCAGTCGGGGCTTTATGGCAGAGTGGCCCGGGAAGCCTCTCCTCAGTTAAGACACATGAAAGCCCGCATGGAGTTTGCTAAAAACACCTGAAGGACTCCAAGATGGTGATAAATAAAATCCTCTGGTCTGATGAGACCAAGATAGAACTTTTGGCCTTAATTTAAGCGGTATGTGTGGAGAAAACCAGGCACTGCTCATCACCTGTCCAATACAGTCTCAACAGTGAAGCATGGTGGTGGCAGCATCATGCTGTGGGGGTGTTTTCAGCTGCAGGGACAGGACGACTGGTTGCAATCGAGGGAAAGATGAATGCGGCCATACAGGGATATCCTGGACGTAAAAAACCTTTTAAGTGCTCTGGACCTCAGACTAGGTTTACCTTCCAACAAGACAATGATAAGCACACCGCTAAAATAACGAAGGAGTGGCTTCACAACAACTCTGTGGCTGTTCTTGAATGGCCCAGCCAGAGCCCTGACTTAAACCCAATTGAGCATCTCTGGAGAGACCTGAAAATGACTGTCCACCAACGTTTACCATCCAACCTGACAGAACTGGAGAGGATCTGCAAGGAGGAATGGCAGAGGATACCCAAATCCAGATGTGAGAAACTTGTTGCATCTTTCCCAAAACGACTCATGGCTGTATTAGATCAAAAGGGTGCTTCTACTAAATACTGAACAAAGGGTCTGAATACTTATGACCATGTGATATTTCAGTTTTTGTTTTTTAATAAATATGCAAAAATTTCAAATTTCTGTTTTTTTCTGTCATGGGTTACTGAGTGTACATTACTGAGAAATAAAATGAACTTTTTTTGCAAAAACCAATGAAACAAAAAGTGAAAAAAAAGGGGTCTGATCTCTGTATATACATGCAGGTCAGAAACGGGAGGAAATGAGGGTTAAAATAGGCCTCTGCATCTACAAGTGTTCACAAATGTGCAGAAACTGTGCACAGACATCTGTAGACAAATCAGTACAACATACAGATACTCATTGCAAAAACCACAAAACAAATCTCTACAAAGAGAGAGAAAGAAGACATAAGGGCACATATAGAGGTGGGGTTTCTCTCTCTCTGTGTGTGTGTGTGTGTGTGTGTGTGTGTGTGTGTGTGTGTGTGCCCCTCAGGACCCGCAGTGTGCCTCAGAGAAACTAATGAGAGACCAGAGCTCCCTCCGTCTACTTCTCCTCAATCACTGCTCCGTCCCTCCAGCTCTCTGCCTACGCTGCTGGCGCTCTTCATAACTCTTTGGACAATTGCATGTAGGTTGCTCTCACTTTCTGCCTCCATGTTGCTCTTTTTCCCCTTTGTTGTATGAGCATCATGTGATCTTTGTCATGTTGCGATCAGTTTCCATCTCTCTCTCCCATGTATGTACGTTCTGCCCTTAAACAGCACACAGTCCAAGAGCCTGTCTTCCACATGTTCTTATACAGTGCTTTTTTCCATTGCAGTCCACTTCTTCATGCTGTATTGCCCTACTAACATGTGACGCACAACTTCTCCTTGCATTTCAGCTCATTCATTCCTTCTTTTCTACCATCTCTCTCATTTTCTCTCTTTCCCTGTCACCATTTCTTCATTAACTTGCAGTTTTAACTCCGGCCCTCTGTGTGCTATTAGTATCATGATGTGACATTATAGCATTTTCAGCATTGTATTAATTGGTTGTTTGAGCTGCTGTACAGAGCAGTGGAACAGTAGAAAAACATCTATACTACAGCCGCTACACATTGGTGATACAATGGATCAGTCGAGAAGACCCCAAATTCAAAAATAATTTTGTAAGATAACCATTTTTAAATTGTGTCAATGTACACAGAGTAACACAAGACACATCTTTGTGAATATTTCCTGCCGAGTTAAACTTAGGTGAACTAGGTGAACACGTGAGTGTTTGAGGCAACAGAGCTGCAAAGTCCAAAATCGGGGAAGCTATAGCTTACTAGCTGAGTTGCTCCATTCACTTTTACCTAACCTCTACTGCTGGAGTTTAAACTGCAAAAACAGACATGGTTTTTAGACAGTTAGGAGACAGGAGTTGATGTAATAAAGACTGTGTCTCTTGAATGAAAAAGTGAACTTATTTTCCAGTTAGCGAATGAGCTAACAAGCTTTCTAACTGACAGATATACCCCTTTTTCTACCTAAATTAGCATGTTTTTGCAGGGGTATTAAACGTGGGACGACCTGCTAAAAATAGGCAATTGACTGCAAATCAGTGTATTCTTAACCCTTTACTGAACAGAAAGCGCCATCTAGTGGGCTCAGAAAATAAAGACACTGGTTCACGAAGCTTCATTTGGCCATCACTATCTACCACCGACTGCCAATGTTGAATGGCAGACTAGGGTGTATACTGTGGGGAGAAGAATAAGTCTGTGGGAAAACCTTGAGGAGTTTGGCTGTCCATCCTGTGCAGTGTTAGAATTCAACATGTAATCTGGAACTGCTTTTTGATGGCAAATTTACCATTTTGTCTGTCTAAACACAGCAAATTTGATTTGTTTTGAAGTATACAGACAATTACACACACATACATAAACACACACACACGTTTTTCTCTCAGTTGTCCTGTCTTCCTTTTGCTACTCTCTTTTCTCAGTATCAGGTACAAGACTGTTGGATTAGGCTCCTTTAGAAGCGGATTAGCTGTGTCGGAGCCGTTTGAGGTAAATTGCTCCAAGGAGTCAATCTACCCCCTCCACCACCAACACCTCCTTTCTCCTCTTTGACAGAGTCAAAATTCTCAACCTAATCCTTAAAGAGCTTTACCACACCTCCCCCTGTTGCACCCCCTCTGTCTGTGCCTCTCTGTTTCAGTTTTTCCTTACTCTTTTCTCTCCCTAGTTCTTTCCGCCCACACAGACGAGAAATTAGGAGTGGAAGAGTGATAGACGTGTGGGATGGAATAGTGGGGTGAAGCTTTTTTAGTGTATGTGTGTGTGTGTGTGTGTGTGTGTGTGTGTGTGTGTGTGTGTGTGTGTGTAAACCTACTAGAGCATGTCACTGAACAGTGGTGAGAGCTGTTAATGGTAAGTGGCAACGCGTGTGTGTGTTAGCATCTGACTGAGCAGATGGGGAGGGTGGGGTGCATCTTGGGGACAAGGGCGGGGTCACATCTGTGTCATCCCTCGCATTGGTCTTTGTGTGTGTGTGTGTGTGTGTGACACTTGGCATGGAGGCCATATCTAGAGCCATCAACACAAACAAGGTGATTAGCAAGTTGGGGCAAACACATTATTACTCAGAATTAATGGACTGACCTCATACACTTCCTAATAGCCAACCATCTTTCTCTCCCGTCTCTCGCCATGTCCAAAAAAATGGCATTCTGTTCATTCTAGGCGTATATCCAATTTGTACAACATTGATAGTGCGCTGTTAATGCAATCTGCAGCTGAGCCTTATGCCATATTCATCACTAAACTGTACACAAGTACAACCTGCTTATAGGCTGGAACATTTAGACAGAGACAGGCTGTCGGGTGTAAACACACACACATGCACACGTAAACGCACACACACACACACACACACACACACACACACTACCCCTGTCTACCCTTGTCTTGGAGCTGCCATGGATTTGGGCTCCAAGGTGCTGTGGGCAATGGTTGCTATGGCAACCGGCAGCCGAGCAAGGCAGCCAAAGTTTGAGCTGGCACAAGGAGCGACTGTGTGTGTGCGTGCATGTCTCAGTGTGTCTGTGGATTGTTTGTGAGTGTGTATATAAGAGGTAGAGCAACCAAGCATGCATTTATGTTTCTGTGTGTGTGTGTGTGTGTGTGTGTGTGCGGTGCTGGCGGGGTGACAGCAGTCTGTTTAGTATGCATCCTTCTGACTGCATCTCCTTTCCTCCCTCCCTTTCGCTCACAGACACGGCATAAAAATGATATACCCCCATGCATGTGCAAACACACACACACACACACACACACACACACACACACACACACACACACACACAACTATGGTTGCTCTTCTACATATGCACATTCATGGTCAAACACACATACACTTCATGTGCCTGCAAACACATTGTGTCATGATTGGTTTCTTAGACAGTGAGGCCTGCAGGTAAATATTGCAGATGAGGTTAACATTAGAGAGGGCTTGGTTACACACACAAAACACCACCACCCCCATACAGCGACATTGCTCTATAAAAGCAGCCTGTTGGTGGAGGTGAGTATTGATATTTCCTGTCCAACCCTGTATTTACACCCTCAGGGCTTGTCAAATGGGTGGGGATGGTCTGTCTCAATGTGTTTTCTCTGCCACTGTTGAAAAGAACCAAACAGCTTTGGGTGTGTGTGTGTGTGTGTGTTGTGGGGTAGGGAGTTGGGGGACCTTGGGAATTGTTTGCTGCTTCCAATGTTTCTCTCACACACAAGACATAGATAAGTACACACACACACACACACACACACACACACACACACACACACACACACACACACACACACACACACACACACACACACACACACACACTCTTATGTTAATACATTTGCATAGCGCACTTACTGTCAAGCATTCTTACTGTGTAAGTGTGTTGTGTTATACACACCCGTATTATTTACATGCTTACATCACACAAGAACAGTCTGAAATCCCAAACATATGCTGTTGTAACAGGCACATGCCCAGTCTAGCATTAAACCACACACATACATTTATATATATATTAACAATGTACTGTACAGAAACAATGTCTAACACACACACACACACACACACACTATTGATCAGGAGTGTGGAAATTAACTGCGGCGCTAATAGCTCTCTCTAAGCACAGGAGAGGTTCAGTGTTTAAGGAAGCAAGGAGGAACTAAAGGAAGGGAGGATGAGGATGAAAGGTGAGAGGAAAAAAAATGTTAGGAAAGGAGAGAAGAGGAAATGAGATTAAAGGAAGGAAATCAAAAGAAAGAAAAGACAAGAGCAGAGAAGAAGCAGAGAACAAATATGAACAAATGGACAGCAGAGGCACATACAGAGCTGTTTGTCAGGAAGCATCTCAGACACAGAGAGAGAGAACAGAACACAGCAGTCTCCACCCTGTCCCCTCCACCTTCACGCTCCACCCCAACACCCCTTCACAACCTCCCTTCCCATCTTTAGAGCCTCTCAACAGGATCTGAGAGCAGCTCAGCTCAAGCCCTGACACGTGTGCCTAAGAGAGAGAGATGGAGAAGAGAGTGAGCAGTATTTACTTGTGTGTGTGTGTGTGACTCAGACAGAGAGAGAGAGAGAGAGAGAGAGAGAGAGAGAGAGAGAGAGAGAGAGTGTGTGTGTGGGGAGGGGTGACAGAGTGAGCAGGATATGAAATGTGTGTACGTGAGGCAGGGGGGGAGTGAAGGCGGGAAGGTAATATCTCCTGCTCATGGGGATAGATGGAGGAAAGAGAAAGAGAGAGAGGGGTTGTACCGTCCCCAGCTCTTCTCTCCTTCTCCTCCTCTTTCACTCTCCGTGTTGCCCCTTCCCTCTATCCTTTACCATGTGGTTGGCAATAGAGCCAGAAAGATATTGGATTTTTAAGGGTCGATACAGATACTGAAATTTTTTTGTTATTCATATAACTGATAATATATCAGCTATTGTTTATTTTTTTGACACATGAATATATAACATAAAACCCTTTATTTATAAGTTATAAGTTTTCACAAGACAAAATAAAATGCAGTCTTTAAAAATTAAAATTAATTTTAAAAAAAAGTAAGCAAAATTGGCTTGCATTTCAGTTTTTTAAGGACAAAAAAAAATCAGTGGAAAGAAATTGAAACGTGTCATGGCGCCCATTTTGGGAACCACTGCAATACTTAAGTGATGTTACAAATGCCCCTTGCTGGACTGCAAGGCAGCTTACTGCAGTTCAACACTCTGAATTGGGACCAGTTATTACAGACTGAATTTCATATATAGGAACAGACAAATCTATCATATTTTGACATGTCATGTGTTAGACATTTTTTTAACATACAAGTATATGAACTCCACTACATACAACACTGATATAATAACACTACAATACCAACTGTAATAAGCTAAAGTCAGCCAATAATATCAGCCGGACAATGTATTGTTCAGGTTCTTGCTCAATGCGTGTGAGACACCCTATGAAAAACTGGCTGTGTGTGTATGTGTGTGTGTGTGTGTGTTTGCGTCTGCCACCCATGAGACCTTGTGGAGGTCAGGGTTCTCAGTAGAAGAGGATGGAGAAAGGGATGAAAAAGAAGGGAGAGGATGATGAAAGAGGCTTTACCTCTGAAAAGACGATTGGTGGAGAAAGTTGGAAGCAGGAGAGGCTTTGTCAGAAAGTGTGCATGCCTGTGGGTGTTTTTCAAAGCCTGTTTATTTGTTGAATGTGTGTGTGTGTGTGTGTGTCTGTGTGTGTGTGTGTGTGTGTGTGTGTGTGTGTGTGTGTGTGTGTGTGTGTGTGTGTGTGAGAGAGAGAGGGGGCTGGTGTCGTGACTCACAGGGCTATTAGCACCGACGTTGGCTGCTTCGTGCACTGCAGTCGGAGTGTGACGGGCACACACACATGTGCTCACTTCCAAACACACATTTACTCATCCACACACACACACACACACACACACACACACACACACACACACACACACAGTCAAACGTCCCGCTCCAATTTATCAGGATGACACCAGAAGCCCTCCTCTGAGCCCAACACCTGTCAATCCATTCTCACCCAATCATCACTCAGATAGCCCTAGAGGCCCGCCCCCATGCTGCTAGCTTCACACAGCTGCACACACGCTTGTGCAAGAAGCCACATTCACCTCACAATCATTCTGCCACACACACACACACACACACACACACACACACACACACACACACAGAGTGAGGCGACAGCATCATCCGTAACACGCAGACATCCACACAAACATATTCTACAGACCCTTGCACGCGCCTTTGCTCCCCCATTTGCTGCTTCCACTGAGACACCCACAACCGTGGCGACGGTAACCGCGACAACAGGAATAAATTAGCGTCATAGAGATATGCAAAGCAAGGGAGCAACAATTAAAGCTTGACTAACGAGCTTTTGAGGAGCAAAGCTGAAGTTTCCCCGAGCAGCTGCTAACTGGATTAGCCTATACACACACACACACACACACACACACACACACACACACACACACACACACACACACACACAAGTAGAGAGGAGCGAAGAGGAGCAAAAAAGAGGGGATGGCTCAGAGACAGTGAATTTTAAGCACCACCTGTGAGACACACACACACACACACACACACACACCTTTACCTAACCAGCTGAGCTTTGATAGTCCTCAACATTTAGATTGGTTTACCTGAGTAGTCTAACCAAGGATCTGTCTAAGAACTGAGTAACTAAGACATACTTGTGAAACACGTTTTAATAAACCAAAGAAACCTGTTGACAGACCTCCTAACAGTAAGCAGTGATAAAAGTCTTGCTAATACTGCCGTTGGTTACTGGTAATATGCTAGCTTTGCAGTGGGAACACAGTTGAATACAACTAAAAGGAATCATAATAAACACTACTTACTATCTATCTTTTATATGAATGGCATGTCTGTTTAATACCTCATTTGGAGTGATTAAGTGATTAAAGATCTAATGTGGGGGGAAAAAAAGAGAATTTCCTTGTTTATTGCATTTGGCATATGTTGTCATTGTTTTCAAAATGTCTCGCCTTGACATAATGAAGAATTTTGCAGCTTTTAGTCCAATGCGCCCACAATTTGGGCACAGGATTGTTCTCAAATTTTTAAGAGCTGATTGCCAAGACCTCTTTTAAGGCTGAATGAAATTACATTCAGTTTAATATGATCCACCTTGTATGTAGGTTATTCCAGTGTTCAAATCTGGTAACACTTTACAATAAGGGTACGTTAATTATCAGGAATTACTGCATTAATAACCTTTAAATAACCATTAATTACAGTTAAACAAGGAGTCTAAAAACATTTATTAACAATGCTCATATTTAGTCATGTTAACTAAGGTATTAGATGATGCATTATTTACCATTAGTTAATGCCTTAACCAACTGTTAATTACAGTTAACTAAGGTGTTAGTCAAGGCTTATTACTGCATTAACTATTAATAACAGTTAATTAAGGTGTTTATTATATCATTAGCTAATGCAATATTAAGCCAAGAATAAGTGTTAATAAAAGTTAACCAAGGCGTGTATTTCACCATTAGTTAATGCAGTAATAAGCCTTACCTAACTGTTACTAACAGTTAACTAAGGTGTCTATTTAATGATTAGTTAATAAGCCTTAACAAACTTACTAACCGTTAACTAAGGTGTCTATTTTTCAATTATTTTTTTTTAAATGAGATTGCTTGGCTGTGAACCTTATGACATACATGCTATCAAAGATCTTTATCAACCACCTAGTAGTAACATTATGAAGTAAACTCTTAGTCAATGTTATCAAGAGACGTTTGTTAACATTTACCTAATGTTTAATATTGTATGATTAACTGTTAAGTGATGCTTATTACTGTAATAATGAATGTAAATAGCTTCTTTCAAACCATTAAACAATGAATCAAGCAATACCTTAGTTTACATTAACATTAGTTAGCTGTTATTTCCAGTTTAGGCTCATTGGTACATTCACTCATGTTAAAAAAGACACCTTAGTTAACGGTTATTTACAGTGAGTCAAGGCTTATTACTGCATAACTAATGGTAAATAGATACCTTAGTTAAGTGTAATTAACAATTAGTTAAGCCATTAACTAATGGTAAATAATAATCAATTAGTACCTTGGTTAACATGAACAAACATGAACACAGTTTATGTTTATTAGACACCTTGTTAAACTGTAATGGTTAATTAATGATTATTAATGCATTAAGTAATGCTAATTATGGTCCTTATTGTAAAGCGTTATCTAAAATCCTTTTCCATTAAAAAAAGTATACTCCAGATATTTTGTCCTGCACATCAATAAAGTTGGGGAATTTATGAGGGACAGATTTAAAATATATATTGCCAATATTAATGCAGAATGAGCTGAGATATCATGACTTCTAGTCCCTAGCATGGGTTGAGCTCCAAAAACACTGGACCCTACACTTCCCATAATGCAATTTAATAGCCTCTTTTTATTAGACTCTCCCTGCCTGGTTGTCTTTCAAACATTACACTCCAGCTTGTAACGCAGAGTTTTCATTAAAAGATGTGTAGTCTCCAAACCTAGATTACCTTGATGACATCACTATGACATCATCAGGGTTATTCTCTCAGACTTGACAAAGCCTCACAGAAGACTTTATAGGCTAAGTAGTTCCTCCCTAAAAGAACCAATATTTTTGTGTGAAATCTCTGGATTTACCTTTTAAATGTTACCACTTATTGTCCATATCCTGTTAATATTGCTCAAATAAAGCACTTCCACTCTAATAAATGTAATTACAATGGACCTGGATGCATGTGGAACCGTGAACATTTTGCACTCCATTCCGCATTGCTCACTTATTTCTCTCTTTCTAGGCCCTTCACATTCTTTGCTCCATTCTCACTCTATAATAAATCTCTCTCTTTCTGCATTTGCCTTTCTCCTTTAGAACATTCTTTTTCTTTTCTGCACATCCCTCTCCTCTCTCTTCCCGGTCTCCAATTCTCCTCTGCTCACTCATATAAATCTCCCCCCTATACCCACCCCTCCCCAAATCTATGCAACACACACACAAACATACAAGTGCACAGACTCGCACTCGCTCACTTACGCACACAAACACACAGCCCTTCAGGCAGCAGCCACAAAGGCCCCATATTAATAAATCTGCTCCTTTATTGGTGCTGAGTGTCTCTGGCAGGGGTAGAAAGACAGGGAGGAGAGAGGGTGGAGGGAGGAGGAGCAGGACAGGAGACGCAGAGATCACCAGAAGGGAGGAGGAGGAGGAGGTGGCTGACTGACTGTAGTCATATCATGTACGCAGGCAAAGTGAGAGAGAGACAGAGAGATAAAGGGAGAAGGAGACAACATTGACAAGTAAATCTTCAACAAGCATGCATGCACACACACTTTATATTGACGATAATACAATGGCCCTGAGATAATGAGAAGAACAATACAAGGTGTGGTGTTTCACATGGATAGGTGTGTTCGTTAAGGCACAGTCCACCTACACTTCATTAACATCCTCCATCCAGTAGATTATTAGGGACACCTGAGACCTGGCTGAACCACCTGAGTGTTCACTGTGGGCTGTGCTGATCGCTGGGCTCAGGAAACAAACTGCCCGAGGTGGGCTTTCGGTAATGACAGCAGCTAGCTTGGCTTAGTGGTCCAATCTCAGCCATCAGTCAGCTGTGACAGATTGGGGATATGAGCTAAGGAGCCGTTTAGCTTTGGTGTTTGGCGTGGTGTGTGAGTGCATGCGCTTGTGTGTCTGGGGAAGGAGAAGTGGGGGGGCGGGTGCTGCTAGTGTTGCAGAGGCATCAATACACTGTCGACAGGCCATTTTCCTATGCCTATTCCCAGCCCTGGCTTGTTGCTGGGGAAACTACCGCCATTTTACCTCCTCTGGCTGCACCTCTGAAAGGTTTTGTAAAACAGCAAAACATTTTTGTAATCTGTCCCGGTCAAGTGTTTAAATAACCTTGCATTAGCTTGCTTTATTTATTTCTGAATCCCTGCCACTGGGTGTTCTGTGTGTAAAAATGGAGTCCAAGTTATCTGTATATTTAATAGAAAACCTCCAGTGGACAGCCAGCAAATCATATAGCACCTTAAGGATTGACAAGCAAATACTGTTGAGTGGTCATGGGTTGAGTGTGCTATAACACCACCATCCTTTAACATAGCACTCATCTCCTCAGTCACTGCGTTCTGTTTTCATTTGAAGAATGACTCTGTAATCAGAGCTCAAGCTACAGACAAATGGTAGTTGAAGAAGGCCTTCCTCGCGGGCCAACGCAGATGCAACAGTATTGACTAGACTTGAGCTGCACCAATGCAATGCAAACCACTTTGGCCTCGCCGTGGTGAATAAAAACACTCATGGAGAGCAACAGTTCCCTTACCTGTCCGTGGGGCTGCATGGCGCTGTAGGGCATGTTCTGGTTCAACACTTTCTGCTTCATCAGCAACATCCTCTTCTGCTCCTCACTCAGGTGGGCTGTCTGTCCCGGGATTGGCCCCTGGGTTTGCCCTGGCCCCGCCCCCTGGCCACCGCCTCCCGCACCCCCCATGTAGGGAGGCATCATGGGGTTCTTGACCTGGTTGTTCCCTCCCATGGGAGGAGTCATCCTCTGGCCTAGGTGATCGACCCCGCTGCCACTGAAGTGACTCAGCGGTTTGGTGTTGTTATAGGACAACATGGCCGCCGTTTGCTGCTGCTGTTGCTGCTGCTGTTTGGACAGGGTGTTCTGGTTGATGCTGTTTGGCTGCTGCTGGCCCATCATGCCCATGTGGTTGTGAGGGAGGTAGTTGTTCATGGGCGCTTTAGGCCCATTGTTGGTGGCCATCCCAGTCACTAGAGGGCCCTGTGGTGTGTTAAAGGCTTGCGGTGGGTACATCATGGGGCTGTTGGGTTTGTCTTGGTTAAAGGGACCAGAGTTATAAGGACTGGTTGGAGCCCCTGCAGGGGACCAGTTGGCTGCTTGTTGCTGCTGCTTTTGCTGCAGCAGTTTAGCCCGTTGCTGAGCCATTGCTTTGAGCTGCTCTGCTGGAGAAAGTTCCGGCGTCACTGGCCCCACAGGCTGGCCCCCAGGGGCGACTCCAGCCGCTCCGGGTCCTGTGCCCGCCTGATTGACCCCAGGGCCTGGGTTCATCATATATCCATTCCCAGGCCTGGAGACTGCTTGCGTCTGAGCCTGGGTTGGGGTCTGAGGGGAGCGAGCCACACAGTTGTGCAACGGGGAACCCGATGCCATGGCAACGGCTGGAGACTGCTGCAAAGGTTGCTGAGGAGGCGTTCCATTGGCAGTGGTGGCAAACTGAGGGCCTGACGAAGACGGTCGGACCTGTAGATTCCAAACACAAACAAATCCCATGAGACTCCTGTCCTAATTACCCCTACATAAATAGTTCAACCGAACGCGGGGGGGAGGGGGCTTAGAACAGAGACTGAAAGCAGCTCCCCTGGCTCTTTCCAAAGTTGAAAATCATGCATATCAACACCTCTAAAGCTTTTTTGGTTAACATATTCAGTTTATAGTCTGTTAAATCTGTATACAAACAGTATATATAAAATAACAGTAAGTAAAAATAACAATTTGTTGTTCTCAGTAGGTTTGGTACCATCTTGCCTAGCAGATATACTAAAACCTGTGCTCACTGGCGGTAACCAGCTACACAGCCGGAGACACCACACAAAAGCCCTTGATGGACGGATTGTTTGTCAAGAAACGGACACAACACACAATCCTCCCTTAACTCACAACTTGTTGTTTTTACATTTCTGTTTGTGTACGTATTAAACAAATGAACTTGCTAATCAGATAGATTTACACATGTTGGTATGTGTATTTCTGATTGGCACTCCAAGTGAGTAACACACTAACAAATTGATAAAACTACCTATAGAGAAAACACATATAGAGACACCTAAGCTGGTCACAACTTGGGGCAGAGATAAGATTCCATCTTTTAAATACAGAATATCTGCCTACAAAAAACAAGTTCCCACTGGATAAAGAAAACTACACTTAGTGACTCCTCTTGCACTTAATATTCAATCTTTCCTTTTCTTCTCATGTTTAACTCTGATTTCAAATAAGTGTGGAGAATTGGAGTAATTTGCTTCTGAAAAAAACAGGTGACTAAGAAAGACAGACTTTTCTACTTGTTGCCAAAGGCTGGCAAGCTACTAGTCACTCTCTGGACAGACACTGGTGAGTGGCTAAGCTCCATCTTGGTTTGAAAGTGCCGGCATCCAGCCGGTCTGGCGGTGTGTCGGTGGCGCAGGGCCGATGTGTTAAAGGCGGCGATCACTACAGGCTGATGAAAATGATCAGAGTAAAGTAATCGGCGTAAATGCCGATCCCCGATCAGTTAAAAAATACCCATATCTGCTCTGAAACAATACTTGCAATCAGGATGGGGACATCCCTACTACTCAGTACTGACCTGCGGAGAGCCCATGGGAACCTGTGGGCCTCCCTGTGGAGGCTGAGGAGGAGGAGGCAGGGATGCTGCCGGCGCCGCTGTTGTGTTCCCGGCTGCTTCTTGCGGGCCTGGTGTCTGATTGTTTCCCGGCCGGCCGAACTCTGCCTCTTTCTTGTCCTCAAAGTCCTCATTGAAGAGGTCGTGCATGTCGTCCTCTGGCACAGTGTTGGCCAGCTCGTCGATCAGCTCCTGCCACTCTTGGTCGTTGAGGTTGATGTCAGAAAACAGTTTGTTCTGGTTGGACAGAGACTGGGGATCGGAAGATTCCATCACGCCCCCGTCATCCAGCGGCTCCTGTTTCAGGTCTTTGAGGAGGCCAAAGCTGTCCTCCAGGTCCAGCGAGCCGTTCAGCTTCATGTCCTGGAGATGGTTGCCACCGTTCTTCCCCAGCTCGTCTGACGCCTGGCCTACATGGTTGCCATTGCTGTTTGCAGTGTTTTTTCCGGTGGAGGTGTTGGGCCCGCCAAGCAAGGGCTTAATGTCCATTTGGTGATGCAGTGGAGAGATGGGTGGGACATTGTTGTTAATGTTGTTGTTAGGGAGACCTGTCAGTGAGTCCAAACCACCGGAGCCCTCCTTCCGTACCCGTTTGGGAGTTGGCGAGTAGCTGCCTCCGTCGCAGATGCCGTTCTGTTCTCCATTGAGGGGTGACCGTGCACTGTCCAGTTTCCTCTTTACAGTCTCCTGGAGCTATAACAAAGAAAAAAGAAAGCAAAATGAAAACTTTTCTGTGGTCTTCAGGGAGCTAACAATGTAAGCAACATGAGATACTAAATCAATAAGGCAACAGGCTGCTTCATCTCTAATGTGTCAACAACTGTCTTGAGAATGCCAAGGTGTGCTGAAAATCTAAAAATCACCAAGACAAAACTTTCTGTACAGATTTAATCTGGTTGAAATAATGACACACACCCGTACTCACGCTCTCCATGACTAAAAGCCAAGTTATGCTCCGTGTTCAGAAAGCACAGGGGAGACACTTTGTTTCTTTGTCTACGCCTCTAGAGTCGGAACTCGCTCCGAAGCTAATCACCACCACTCTCTCACTCGCTCTACCACACACTCTCCATCATACACACATGCCGGCTCTGCTATTCTCTTAGAGATACGCTAGAACTACATAGACACCAGCACACAAGTATAAACCTCAGGCCACTTACGTAGACTACGGCGTAAGCTCTGTGTAGAGCCCCCGCAGAAGCAGCAATCCTGCTTCAAGAGCAGGATGGACTATAAATTTTTCTAAGGGAGGAATGATAAAAAAACAACTTGTTCCATCTGTAGTATTCTCCCCATCATTAGCATCAGCCAGTGGGCAGATGAGCTCAGTCTGAATCCACACCCTTAGCCTTACTGTAGGCAGCTGGCGCACAGTCCGCCAAACTTAACAGTCAAACTGGCTCTGTTGAGGCACAGACGAGATAATGACAGGGTGCTAACAAACGCTGGCTGGCAGTTAAGTTAATCCCTATCATAGACCTGGGTTGAAAAGGAGAGGAGGTATGGAGGGACAGCAGACAGAAAGTCAGACATGGCAAGAAAGAAGTGAGACAAAGGGCAGAAAATGGGGAACCAAGTAAGACCATGCGTAACGGGACATTTTAAATTCTCTACATTTTGGCCTTTTAATCAACACCAAGCAGGTGTTTTCTGCCACAAAAAAATGTTTTGCTTTTCAAAAATGATCTCACAAGTTTAAACATTTGAAAACAGCGTTCTCACGTTGCTTGTGCTGACATGAAAACAGGGTTTAGAAAACTGACACATGGCAGTGTTAGTTTTACAGTTAGCTAACAATTCTGTGTCATTTAATGATACAGGGCTTATAGTTCAATGGGGTAATGTGTCTTGACCAATGTCTGACTGAAAATATGAAGTATGGGGGAGAAAACAATCTACTCCTCCTTGTGCAAAGAATATGTGTGCGAGTGTGTTTTGGCTTAGTTTGTTTTTTAACAAACTATTTTGTAATGTGCTACCCCGTTTGCCAACTGTTCTGGTGTCAAAGTTTGTACCCCGTACAAATGGGACGTTAGGTGGAGGCTGGGGGTGTGCCACTGCCACTTTGCTCGTTTGAAAGCCATGATGTCTCTCTCTCATGGGTGGGCCAAATTATCTGGGTAGGCAATGACCTCATAAGGGGCAATATTCCAGACTTGAGCTTTAATTTTCTCAAAGGCAGAGCAGGATACGCAGGGCTCGGATTACACCTATCACCATTTCAAAAAAAAAAAATTAAAAAAAAAACTCATAAAAGTGAAATTTTCATGACATGGGACCTTTAAGGCCAAAATTTAGATAGTCATCATGGCAAACATTAATTGGTCATTCAACACAGAAAACGTTGCTGTAGACCGTTTTCAGATGATAGGTAAAAGAACAGAAAAAAGTGCAATGCACAATTTGTTTCTCAAAGCAACAAGTGATCTACAGTGAGTTCAATATGTTTCTACTTCGAAACTGGCCTTGACATTTCAACAAACTACACAGTTGCTATACAGTGTGTGTTTAAAGTATATATCCATTTAACAAATGGATAGGCGGTAATTGGCAGAACTAGCAGCAAAGTGACAGTGCTCTGATCCAATGGAAATCCAATTTGTTAGGTTTGTCTAGGCCACTCGAGGGGGCACCAGGGCGGAGGGACCATCACATTTCAGGGTCCATAATCCCGCCCCTGACTGTAAAGTTAATTCAGATTCTGCTCTCCTGCTGTATCTATGTTTCAGGAGAACAGAGCAGGCTGGTGATCGTAACCATCTAAAGTAGGCACACCGTGGTCTTGGGCCTTGTGAGGATAGCAAGAGAGTTGGCAGCCATGTCGGCTCAGGTAAACAATGGGAATTGGCAACAACTAAACTGCCATCAAAAGGGGGGGAAGTGCATAAAAATGGAGGATTCTGTGCAATTTAATAAACTCTCAATCTCAATTTTACTCCTAGCTACTGTTAATTTCAAACCCTAATGAAGTTGGCAGAGAAAGAGTAGATGCTATTAAAATGACGGATGGGAAGCAGGGACCTCATTTATGAAAGGTTCCCAGGGTGCTCTGACCCAAATCCAAGCCAAAGTTCAGGTTTCATTCAAAAAGACTAAAGACTTTCTTTAGTGTTAAAAGTAGTGGCAAAGGCTTGCCTTTAACTTCTTTACACAATAAATGGATGGTATGGTTCCAATCCAAGTAATAGTTCATCTTTTTGTTTTAAATATATTTCAGATAAAGTCAGAGACTATTATTAAGAGCTGAAGAAGAAGCGCATTTGATAGCCGATTAGGCTGCTCACTTACATAGAAAAATTGATTTATTGACTATTTTTGTCAAAGAAGCTCCTCTTTAAATATTGTTTAATACTGCTGACATTCACAAACAAGGTAAAATGAAATAAAATACTTTAATATTGCAAAAGTCTAGGTTAATTGAAACAAAAAGTTACATTACGTTAAGTAAAAAGAGTATGTAATGAAAATGTACAATGTAAATGTACCAAAAAAGAGAACACAAGGCATAATATACTGAAAAATTACACTGAAACCTTCCTCCTATCTCATTCCTCTCAGTCAATTTACACACACTCACACACACACACACACACACACACACACACACACACACACACATTTGCACAAATGCATACAAATGCACAATGACTGGAGCAGTTTGCAAAACACATATTGCCTACAGTACGTGCATATCTACATTTCAAACAATCTTTTGGAGCTCAGGAGCAGAGAAATATTTGTAGAATCTATGCTCTTAGCTGTGATATATGAAAGAGTCACACACAGACAGACACACACACACACACGAGGCACCATGGATACGTGTATGTGCAAATGCACACTTAGCTCTTTGTTATTCAGATGGAACAACAGACCAAATATATTCAGATTGTATTCTGACCCTGAGGTGGATTCACCCAAGCGCGCACACACACACACACACACACACACACACACACACACACACACACACACACACACACACACACACACACACACACACACACACACACACACACACACACACACACACACACACACACACACACACACACACACACACACACACACACACACACACACACACACACACACACACACACACACACACACACGCACGCACACACACACACACACACACACACACACACACACACACACACACACACACACACACACAAATCATACGTTTTTTGACTTTCTCGTTTTACTGGTGTGTGCATGTGTGGGGTGGGGCTTTCAGGTTGGTTTTCCCTCTGTTCTCCACTATGACTGACAGTCAGCCTAATTATATTTATGGCATGATAAGCACCATTAGTATCGACAGCCCAAACTACAGTGTGTGTGTGTGACTTGAACTTTTATGCTGGTGTAGCTGTTAGGGGAACTGAGAAAAACACAGGTAAACACACATCTCCACTGTCATGACACGGCTTCATCAACTGTGTGTTTGTGTGTGTGGTCCTGCGATCAATGGGTTTAAATAATTCAGGTCTCCAGTATGCCGGCGTGTGTGTGTGTATGTCTGTGTGTGTGTGCGTAAGGGTATTTATGCATGCAAGTGTGCGTGTTACAGGCTTTCCATAAATGCCAGTGACTCCTGTTGATAATAACAGACTCGCCTTTTAAAGCCCACCTATAAAAAC
The DNA here is from genome assembly GCA_026937815.1 of Etheostoma perlongum. Classification (NCBI taxonomy): domain Eukaryota; kingdom Metazoa; phylum Chordata; class Actinopteri; order Perciformes; family Percidae; genus Etheostoma; species Etheostoma perlongum. Next base: position 6,493,230 of record CM049372.1, read on the forward strand.
TCCCATAATTATCCAGGTGTTGTGAAGTACAGCACCCTCCCACACACACACACACACACACACCTCTAAAATCACCTTCTTGATAAAATCCTGAATATAGGGACATCAAAACCAAACAAAGAAATACAAAAATGCATGCAGACAGAAAGAGAAAGATGGACTGGGCTTCTGTCTGCTCAGTACTGTATGAGTCAGCACGCCATAGCCTGAGGGAACGAATGACAAAACTGTAAGCCAGAACCAAATACTTTATGCCAACAATGAAATAATCATTTGTTTCTTTAAGCACAATTAGCAACCTAATTACATCTGTGAAGTATCTGTGTGTATTCATTTGACAATTCCGGTAACAAAGTACCTGAATTGAGAGAAACAAGTGTTTGCACGTGTGAGAGAAAGAGAAAGGAGAAGATATAGCGAGAGTCAGAGAGACAGAGAATTCTGTAGTTTAATCAAGCAGGAGTGCTTAGCGACAGCGCGGGGAAAGAGCATCGGAACAAAAAGAACGCGAGGATGTAAAAGAGCAAAGAGAAGAGAGCGCTGCTCGTTTCCCCTCCCGCGTCTCGCGCTGTATCCTTTGACATAAACACCTGCTGACTGCTCCTCTGTCAGCTCCCACAGACAGAGAGAGAGAAAGAGAGGGAGAGAATGACAGATGCAGAGAGACAAAGGTAAGGAGAGAGAGAGAGCAAAAGAGAGAGACACACACACACAAACACACAAGAAGGGATTTATTTGTCAGGCAGATGGTCCTTTTTCCTTTGAGTGGAGGAGTAACCAGAACATGAAGATGAAGAGGAGGGAGGAGGGTGAAGGAGAGAAGAGGTAGGTAGGGGAGGGAGGGGGGGGAGGAGAAGATAGGTGGTTTGATGGAAAGGCATAGCGCGCCAAATGACAGCGGGGAGCAAACGATGAGAGGGTGATCAGAGAGGGAGAGGGAGGGAGAGGAGAGAGACAGAGACGGAACCACTAAGGTGCTGTTGTTATAGCAACCTGCTGCTCTGGTGCTTTGTGCGCTGCATCATCCTCCTCCTTCTTCTTCTTCCTCCTCCTCCGCTCACTTACTCCCTCTCTTTAAAGGTTGAGCATCATATCGGATTCAAAGTCTCAAAGATGTAAAGAGCATGGCGATGTCCAGACAGTTCCACAATATGGGGATTTTTTTCATGTTCCACACTAAGTGTGGAGGAAGGCTTGCATCTCGACTTGACCACACGGGTCATCACAGGAAACCTTTTGTTAATGGGATTACACTTGTACAGCTAGAAAAACATACTGTACATATCCTAATATTATATCCCAGAAGGTGTTGTGTTATAACTCTAATCCAAATTCACACCACAATGGCATTGTCTTTGAAAAGGAAGGATGACTTTTCAGCTTTGCAGCCATTCTTCTCCCTTTTCTATTTTATTATACCTCCTTTTGCTCTTCTCTTCCTCACCACCACATGATCTCGACACTGACTGCAGGGCAAAGTCCTGCCAATAACAGGCAGGAAATGGCCCTGCGACACACATGCAAACACACACTGAGTGAAACAGAGAGCCTGTCTCTCCAGGTAAGTCCGTTAGTAGCTTCTTACTCGGGCCAAACGTCTTGGCCGGCAGCACTTCATGTTATTTAGATTATTGTACGGTTGTGACATTATATTTCTAAATGCTAACCTTTTAACACACAACTGTATTTACTTTTCCTGCCCACATCGCTGAACATTGGGCAAGAGATGGACAGAACACAAAAACAAAGAATCTGTGGGAGTGAAGGACAGAAATCACCAAGTGACAAGAGGAAGGTACAAACAAAATAACCATTTGGCCGCCATCCCAGAGAATGGCGTGTGTGTATGTGTATGTGTGTGTGTGTGTGTGTGTGTGTGTGTGTGTGTGTGTGTGTGTGTGTGTGTGTGTGTGTGTGTGTGTGTGTCAGAGAGAAAGCGCCTGCCAGTCTACCTCCTGTACACAGGGGGCCTGTAAACCCCTGACTTGAATACACACGCAATTCAGATTCTCCAAACAATAACGTTTAAAAAAAAAAAGTTTTGCAGATGAATCCTGTTTTTTGCCGTTGGACTGTTAGTAGGTGTAAGTAATGCTTCTTTAATTCTAATACATTCTCATGTGTAGTATAATAACATGTATAATAAAGACATATTTCTTACATCTGCCAACACTCCAGCTGCAAAATAAAACTGGATCATATGATATAGTATATATACATCTCCGTGATAAAACAAAAATAAGAATGTATTTACATAGTTGTTGTGAGGGCAATGTTGGCCTGATATCAGTCAATTGTAGTACCACTCTACAGAGGCACACACATACAGAAAAACACTATTGTGGTGTGGTTTATTACATGTCTTTCTTATACTTTCTTATGTGTGTATGTGTGTGTGTGTGTGTGTGTATTGAGAAAGAAAGTGTGAGCGTGCACATGTACGTGTGTCATCAGCAGTTTCAAACCTGCTGACCTGACATAAAAACCTAGTGGCCACAAAAAAACAACACTTTCTCCTATCCCATCTATCCACCCCCTCCCCCCCCCCCAGAGAGAGAGAGAGAGAGAGAGAGAGAGAGAGAGAGAGAGAGAGAAGAAAAAAGAAAATAAAAGGCAGTAGGCTAAGCAGCAGTGTGTGTTAACAGACACATTTACAAACCATTACCATTAAACACACAACTAATTATCATCCAAGTCAAGGACTATGTGTGAATGTGTAGTGTGTGTGCACGTGTAGCGTGTGTGTGTGTGTGTTTATATTTTGGAGATAATGTGTAAGTAAGAAAAAGGGCAAGCCGAGAGCAAAGAAGCAAGAGAGAGAGAATGAGGGGAACAGAGAGGGCAAACTGTGTGTGTGTGTGTGTGTGTGTGTGTGTGTGTGTGTGTGTGTGTGTGTGTGTGTGTGTGTGTGTGTGTGTGTGGTTCCTGGCTGAGCAGCTCCTCTCTATTTATAGAGCTGCAGCTCCTTCCTGTTTCTGGAGCTGTACCATCACGCCAGGAGGGGGTGGGGTGGGTGAGAGAGAGAGAGACAGAGAGAGAGAGAGAGAGAGAGAGAGAGAGGAAAAGGGAGAGATGAGGAGAGTGGGTGTGTGGGAGGGGAAACTGGTCAGGTTTGAGTCTTTAGTAAACCAACAGATCCCCTCTCTCTCTCTCTCTGTCTCTCTCCCTCCCACCCCACCCCTCCTTCCTCCCCCTCCCTCTCTTACTCAACAACATGGTCTCACCCGCAGCTACGATAAAACTACACGCCAGAGAGGGAGAAGGAGAAACAGGGGAAAGAAACAGACAACATTAAGCCGTGCTAAAAGATGATTACTGGGATATTTCTGCATTTGATGGTGAAATTACAGACTTCTCATGCACACGGATGATTTCAAAATTAAAAATTAAAAATGTAAAGAGATGATTGCCCACATGAAATAACCTCCACAATTGTTGACTTAATAGCTGTACAAAATAATGTGGTATCTGTGTAATTAAAACACCTGGTCTGTTTGGAGCAAGACAACCTGGGATTCAGAGTTGGGTTGTGTGGAAGTCACACCCCAGAAAGAGGTGCTGACAGCATACAGCAGAAACATGGGTGGGAAGCCAGTGGGGGATCACGTCCTTGTTGAAGCAGCAGTGACTCTACTGATTGGGATAGCTGGTAGTGGGTTTGGGACTGTAACCAAGGATCAGGCTTGTCGATGTGTTTTGAGCTATGGTTTGAGGCGGTGTGAGAGTACCATACAAGAAAGTTTTTAAAGGGTAAAATTAATGAATGAAATGAAATGAGGGTAAAAAAAAAATTACAAAAACACAAGCCCAGGAGTGTAACAGCCGAATGTTTCCTGCAACAACAAACACACGCTCCGTCTCACTCTTACTCTTTTCTCTCTCTCTCTGCTGTGAAATAAAGCTGCCTTCAAGTGCAGTCGGAAACGTCTACATTTCTAAACGATCCCAAGGAAAACAGTAATTGTGAAATATGAAGCCTACGTGTACTTTGTGTTTTTTTTTGGTGTAAATGCCCCATAAGCCTTGTAGATGTTACGCCCTCCAGGTGACAGGTGAATTCAAGACGCTGGCTCTATGGTGTGAGATGGAGATGGCAACACGCTGTCTTTTTGTGGATTTAACATTGTCAAGGATACCGATGCAACGAGTCCCTGTCATTTCAAACTGGGGCAACAGGGAATACGTGCCCCCAAAAGACTCGGTATGGTATGCATTGTAGTGATACCTTCATTAATGTTTCAATAGAGCATGTATTGCTTTTAGAGATTACTTATTAAAGTCAGTCCTGCTATACTTTCAGCCTTTAGCATCCCCCAAACTGGCGTGTTGGGTCTGCCCGCCCGTGTTTTGTTCATACTGGGGGTTAATAAAGACTCTCCGGTCTGATATATAAGAAATCATCATAAGATCATAAGAAATCATTAACGGAAAGCTGGTGTGCAAGTTTTATTTTCTTACAACTATTCAGAGATCTTTTGGGTTTGCTTTATATTTGTGAAATAGGCTAAGTGTGCTTTATGTGCACTGGTCAGACGTATTATATAAACACACACTATTTTAAATGACTCGAATCAGGACATACTAGTGGTTTGCCTATTGCTGCCTGTTGGTCACTTTGGAAGGTGGCCAGTGTCCGTATGCCTATTAAATTGTCAATAGGTCATTTTGAACAATTGTATGTAATATGTACTTTTGTATTAGGCCAATGAAGAAGAGTTGAGTCCTGACAGTAGATATGGACAAAAGGACAGTACAAGAGAGAAAAAGAAAGAAAGAGAGTGAACGGGGGACTTCTGGCTTCATGGCCAGATGGTCACCAGGAGGGGTCTGACAGCTGTGTGTGTGTGTGTGTGTGTGTGTGTGTGTGTGAGAGAGAGAGAGAGAGAGAGATATAGGGACAGAACACCTGTCCTCCCTGGACACGACAACAAAAGAGAAAACAAGAAAGGTTAGCTAACTCAACATGGGTCACATCAAACACCAGGCAGGAAACAGAAAGAAGGTGAAAGAGGGACTGAGGGAAAGAGAGAAAGCAACCGAGCAAAACAAAGAGTAATCTACAAGAGTAAGAATAAGGATGAGAGAGACCGGTGGGAAATTAGTGGGACAATACTAAAGATACAATGTGTACTATTTCTGCATTAAAATGTCTAAAAAGACCATAAATGTTATACATTTTGTTGAGATGTGTTCCTACAATATCTCAAATGTTTCCAACAACGTTGGAACCTGAAATAAGAAATATATAACTTTATTTTAATCAAAGGGTCGTTGGTTCCCTGTCAGTGGCGTGTATATATCCATTGTTTTGATTGAGAAAATGACATACTATGCGTGCAACATTTGGTTTCTTCACATTTTACGTTTGTATCATCACACATGTAGAAGAATGACACCTGCAGCCCAAATCAACGTATGTTTGCATGGAATGTTAGTACTAGTGGGTTTATGGGTCTGTCTTCTGGGTGTGTTTCAGATTGGCTCTGTTGGACAGGGTGCCACAAAAGGCCAGCGTATGATTGGCTGTGTGGAAACCCATTCGGCTTCTGCCTCTGCCAGAGTCTGTCGTGAGGGCAGACTGGTGCACACACACACACACACACACACACACACACACAGATTTATGGATGCTCAGTAACAGGAATTACTTTTTTTCCCCCTCTTTTTCACCAGTTTTCCCTCTCTACACCGTTGCCTCTGAATGGCAGGAGGGGGGGGGGAGTGGAGGGAAAGCTACGACGAGGGAGGGAGGCTGCTATGGTAACAGATCACAGTGGCAGCGAGTGGAGGGGCCCTGATGGCTACTTGGCAGCAACGGCAGAATCGCACTGGCTGCACACACGCGTCAGTATGAATGAGTGTGTGTTAAATGTGTGTGTTGACCAGAGGACATGCTGAATGGGGAAGAGAGTGTGTGCGTGTGTGTGCGTGTGTGTGTGTGTGTGTGTGTGTGTGTCTTTCGGGGAGGGATGAACCCATTGAGCTGGTGTGTGTGCTCTGTGCTCCAGATGTCCTTAGTCGAGAGATCGATGGCCACACGAGAGCACATCCCCCTAACTCGAGTCACGACACCCTGTCTCCTTATTCCTTTCTCCGTCACGTATATACTGAGGCTGCAGGACTCCTCCACTTCTTTTATTAAAGATAATTATTAAAGATTATTTCAGCCATGATAAATCACTTGATGAGACTACAGCAGCAGCAGCAGGATGTTGTCTGAATAAAATAATGTTATTCCAGCTCACTCTTCCTGGCTGCCTTCACTCTCCGTCCGCTCTCTAATTTTTCTGTGTGCATAACTAGGTCATGCAGTAGTACTGCTGTTGCCTTGTAGCTGTGCAATTCTTTGTATGTGTGTGTGTGTGTGTGTGTGTGTTTATCACAGCCTAAACACACATTTCAACTAGACCTCAAAAGAACAAAGTCCAAACTAGTATGTGTGGATTTAGGAGACAAATGCAAAGTATGCATTCAAAAAACACACACATACACAATCACACAGAGATAATGTCCTTTATAATGGGTTGGCATTTGGAAAGGGTTATATACCTGTAAGAGTCTGAGCCAAACTTCTGTGTGTGTGTGTGTGTGTGTGTGTGTCAGTGTGGCTGGACATCTTAAATACCTCTTTTTTGTCTTCTTAAGAAAGTGTTGTGTTTGAAGGCAAAACAGTCAATCAGAATGGACCTTTTCTAATTTTCCTATCGGCACATTGTAACTAGGGTTGGGTACCAAACTACTTTTGTTGGTCCCGGTGAAAATTGCGTTGGTACTCCTGTTAAATCAAACCGTGCCACATTTCTGTACCTGAGAGCGTGCAAGCTTATCTGTCCCCTCTGCTGTAATGTGATATTAATGGCGAGGCGAAAGCGTTGCGTGGGTTCAAAAATAACGCGTCACAGTGCTGTAGATGTTGCACTTCAGCGGTTTCTATGCCCTGGTGACTGACTGACAGGCTGGGGTTGTAAGGCAAGGCAACTTTATTTCTATAGCGCATTTCAGCAACAAGGCATTTTGAAGTGTTTTACATAAAACATTAAAGAACATTTAAAAACAGTCATGCAAATAAAACAGAATAATATAAAATAAAAGTTAAAGTGAGTAAAAGAAATGAATAATTCTTTGATTTAATAGGTTGTAAGGACTGGTTTGGGAGGGTTCTAAATAAATAACATAATGTTCTAAGTGAATAGGATGAATAGGTTTGGAATCATTTTTACAATTGAAATTATTCATATACAACACTACCCAACCCTAACTGTAACGCTGTTAAGTTGAGCAAGTGTGCGTGCACAGAGTGGAGGTAGAGAGAGACGTGACTTAGTGTGCAGCCTTCTGCAGAAAACTGACTGAGAAGGTTAATATGGGTGGATAATAGCAAGCATGCAAATGCTTTTATTGAGCACAGAATATATATCTTTAAAATGTAATTCATGTGCTTGGATAGATATATATATATATATATATAAAATTATTTCTTTGTTCTCAAAATCTGCTCGCTCAGGAATGAGGCACATACATGACGCCATAACAGGCACTCATTCTGATAGATACGGGTAGTTTGGGACATCATAGCTTCCTTGCGCCGAGTCAATCTGCCAGAATCGTTGAAAACACCTGTGTGCAGGGTGTGCAATGCCTTTAAGACTCTGGAAGAATACTCAGACTTTTGATAATGACTTCCAGTTTCCTGCTCCATGCTTGGCATCTCTCTGGATGTGAGAGGGGAGCCAGAAGAAAGAAAGACTAATCTATCAAGACCTCTGCAATACACCTCCCTATCCATCTCTGCCTCTCCTTGTCTCCCACTCTTTCATCCCATTGATCCCATCTCATGGCAGACTAGTGATCTTCATTTAATGCTACAACAACTATGCGCTGTGGTGTTTGTTTCTGTGTTTGCTGTGTTTATATGAGTGCGTACTGTACTTTTTATACCAATTTTTTCAGTATGTATCCCCTCTTCTTGGTTTCTCTCACTACATCCCCCTCTATCTATCCCATCCTGTTATGCCTCATCTCTCTCTTCTGTGCAGAGCAGGCAGACCCATCATTACCCCAGCATGTAAGTATTGATCCACTGCCCCCGTGTGTGTGTGTTATTTTAAGATGCTCAGACCTGTAATCAGAGTGTTAATGATAGTTATTGCCAAAGCGGCAAGCTCTGTGTGGTTATTCCAGGCCTGTGGATACCAGCGAAAGGGCTGGCAGCCTCAACACACACATTCAAACAAACACACAAATACACACACATTGGGGCTCACGGGGTCAAATATGCAGTGAGGATCGCGTCCGGCTGTCTGTCTGTCCGTCATAAAAATTTGACACACATTATCTCCTCAGAGCTGCTGCAGGTACGTGTGCCCGAGTATGTGTAGAAAAAAAGTGTTTTACGTGATGGCTGCCATATGTGAGAAAGGTGATGTGGTCTGTGTAAGATATTAGACACCTGTGTTTTATTCCTTGCATTGACATAGTAATAAATATGTGATATCTGTGTTTAGGGCTGGGCAATATATGAATGTATCGATATTGTGATTTTGCGGAAATGATTTTTACATTTCCCCAAAACATGGCAATTTCACATACCTATCAACATAATGTAACCTGAGACGCACACACACACACACACACACAAAATCTTGATATATTACAGGACACAGGTGTTGCACCCATACACTAAACCTTCCAAAAGCAAATCCATATTCACTCACTCTCACACACACACACACACACACACACACACACACACACACACACACACACACACGCACACACGATGCATTTCAGAGGTAAATGACATCATTACCATATAAATGACTTTCAGCCAAACACATCTGCTAATGTAGCTACACAAACACACACACATACAAATGTGTTATGGGTTACACAAACTTTCAGAGCCATAGGCTTTCACATAGTGTGCATACTGGACACAAAAACACAGACACACACACACACACACACACACAAATAATGGGGTTTATTTTATGCAAGACGGGAAGGCCAACCCTGAGCTTTGGAAATAACACCTATACAACACATGGCCTGCACAAATAACACAATGTTAGTCGACTGAGAGGTGAGTCTACAGCCCAAATCAAGTTACACTCTATGATCACTTCAAATAATTACTGTAATGCTCAGTCACGTGTAGAAAACCTTTATTTATGCTGAGAGGGTTGAGTGAAAATGTATGCTCTTTAACAATGTTATACATTTATTATAAACACATTCCCGCCTTTGAGTGGCCCAGGGTAACACATGCATTTTTCTAGTAGTGATAGAAACTACAAGCCACAGTACTGGAGTTTGTTGTTGTAATATTTGCTGTCTTGTTTCCGTTTCCCTGTGCTGTGTGTTAACAGGGGAACTAGTTACCGCCACAGAGGAGGTTATGTTTTCGGTTTGGTTTGTTTGCGTGTTGGTTAGCAGGGTTACAGAAGAGAAATGGCCTGATTTTCAACAAACTTGGTTGAAGGTTGACTCATGGTCCAATGGAGAACCCGGTTCTGAATCACGGGGTGGATAAACAAACCATTTTTCACTGTCCTTAACAATGAAAGACCATGAGAGCGCAGACCATGGTGCTATTCCTTTTTATCTTCTATGTTCCTATACACTTCTTATTAGGCTGCAGTGCCTATATGTTGTTGTTACTGTATGAATAACATGATGGCTCAAACCTGGGAGCATATTGTCGGTTTAATATTCTCTGCCAAGTTTTGGTATCAAAAGTCTGATAGAAGGACGAGTCAGATGAATGCGCCTGGATATAATGAGATAGTAGCGTGGCTATTACCTATTAACGTTGAATGCATTTCCTTACTCACCAATCAAACATATGTAAATCTTATTATTTTTGGAATATTCTAAATTGGGCATTGTTAACATCCATGCTTGCCAGCCGGCAGGCCTTTTTCTCCCTTTGCTTTGCTGGCACACTGCTACTTTTCTTTTCACATTAATGTACAGTTGACATACGGTCGATCAATAGAATCACATGACACCGGGGACAGGAATGTCTATTGCGAGCATGCAAGTGCACATTATACACAAAATGGCAACTCGCTAAAAATATAGAGGTGGTCTAGACCTATGCTCTTCCTGTAAAGAGTCTTGAAATAACTCTTGTAATGAAATAAATAAAATTGAATTGAAAAACATTGCTCAATAGCATTTACTAGCGGTCAAAACCCTATAGAATGATAACTAACTTTATCCCCTAAAGCATCCCTATTCAATAAAGCCCAGAGTGTACATAATGTCTCAAACAGCAGCAATCCTCAGGAATATATAGTGGGAAAAATGCTCAAAATGTTAATAGACACTGCATGTATTCTGTTGGGTTTTTTTTTAATGGCAAAAGACATGGTGGCAATGGAATAGAATATTTGGGATTGACTCTCATATCTGACCCAAGATATGAGCTCCCTGGCTGAAAACAATTCACACTGCAGGATTTATTCCTTTATCTACTAATATGGAGACAACCTAACTCCTCTACTGTAACACTACCTAGGGTCAGACTGTACACAGTTTTAGGTGTTATAGTATGTATAGTTTTCAACCGCCGTTATTTGGGAGAATTCACAGCCCTCTTCTTCTGTGTCGTCTTTATTTCTCCAGCTTGCTGCTGTATTCCAGCTGTGCTGTATGTGCTGCCTCCTGTGGTGAATTTAAAAATAGCCTCATCTGCCTAGAACAGCATTGTAATGGGTGAACAGGCACAAAACCGAACGTCTTTCCATACGGGAGATCTACAGTATGTGGGAACAAAGAAAAGTGCTACCTTACCCAGATACAGTACCCCGCAATGTTGCAGCTGCATGAGAGGAGCTTATATACAAAAGGAGTGGAAGGGTTTTGGTGTGACACAGGACTAAGCTCGGATAGAAGCACTACAGAGGCTATACAGACGGTCACTGGCTGTGTGTAGCGGGCGCTAACATAAAGCTGGCACTGGAGACACTTTCTCAGGCTACAAAGACAAGAGGAGGCAGGTAGGCAACACTGACTGCCGCAAAGCCATGATGGCCGTTATTGTCCTCAAGACTAGGACGGCTTTTATCTGCTCTCCAGGCTCACAAAGAGGAGCGTGAGAGAGAAAGAGAGAGGTGGGGGGGATAAAGAGAGAGAGCACACAGACTGCCTGCGGCTCACTTTCAACATCGCAATGACTACATACACTCGTCTCTCTTTCTCTCCCTCTCTTTTTCACCCTGTTCTCCTCACTGGTCCTCCCCTCCCTCCCTATCTGTAATTCTGCCTTTTTCTCCTCCTATTCGCTCTCTATCCCCTCATGCCCCGAGGCCATAAACATCCGCATGTCACACACATGCCATGAAACACAATGAGAGCGCGCACACACACATACACACACAAACAGCTGCGGACACACACGCACAGACCACCACCAACACAGGAATACCAGCGTTAGGCTTTGTTCCACAGCGCTGGTTCTGGGGTCCTGAGAAACCGTTCATGCAAAAAATAAGTGTGTATACGTGTGTGTCTGTGTGCACATACACACGCGCATCCACCCTTAACCCCCCACTGCCTGACCGCCCTCCCACCCAGACTGTCGCTTCTTAACACCATCACTTATTCATGTGAGTGAACATTAGAACAGGACTTTCCCTCTCTGTATCTGTCTCTCCATCTCACTACAGTGTGTGCGTGCATGTGCATGTGTTTTTCAAAGGTGGGGGTTTGTTAGTGGTGCATGATTACATGGGTTAGGTTGTTTGTGTGTGTGTGTGTGTGTGTGTGTGTGTGGTGTACATTTAAGAGATTTATAGAAATCAACAGAATCACCCAGACAACTGGTTTGGTCTTTACTTGCCGTTTACACACCAATGTGTGTGTCTGTGTGTGTGTGTGTGTGTACACATATGTGCAGTGTCTGAATGGGTCCCTGTATGTCGAGAGAGAAAAGGAGTCAGTGTGTGTATGTGTGTGTAAGAGCGACCCCGAGAAAGAGAAATAAAGGCAGAGAAAGAAAGCGTCAGAGGAAGTTATTAATTATTTTAGCTCCTATTAGGAGGAACACATCGAGTCGATACCCCTGGAGACATGTCATGAACGCCTCTTATTGTTCTCTGGCTGACATACGCCGCTCTTCTCCTCTCCTCTCCTCCCACCTCTCCTCCCCTCTCATCTATCCTTCTCTCCCTGTCACATGTACCTTTCCTCTCCTCCTCCCTCCTCCCTTCACTCTCCGTCCGGTTCATTCTGGCTGTGACATGCTCATCTCTCCTCCTGCCTTCCTCATTTTCTTAGCGTTTTGTTGTTGTTGTTGCTTTACTCCAGCACCACATTTTTAGTCTGATTTCCCCTCTCTGCTGCGCTCCCCACATCTCCAATTTCCCTCTGTCCTGCCTTGTTCTTAACTCTCAGCATTTTTCTACCTCCTCCTTTTCTCCTCTGATATTGCAATCCTACCTCAAGCTCTTCATCTGCGCTAGCTATCCTGTCCCTCCCTCCGTTTCTATTTCAGATTTACTTCATCTTTGTGGTCGTTCCTCCTCTTAACCCACACAGACACAACTATCTCATCTCTGTTCAATTTTCACACTTTTTTTTGTATGTGCACGCGCGTGTGTATGTCTGCCGCCGGGAGATCATCTGGAGGCTGAGAAGCCGCCTCGGCTTTTATCCCCTGCTCAGTCGCCACGACTATAAGCCCGCCCACAGCCCGCTAGAGCAGCCAATGCGAGGATGGCAGGCCTTAGTTCAAACGGCATGTGGTTTAAAGAGACATTGGACAATTACACACAGAGAGAAGGAAAACAGACAGACAGAGACGGAATAAGACAGAGACAAAGAGAAAGGAATTCCCACTTTATAGAAACAGCTTTCACTACAAAGCACCAAACAGAAAAATCCTGTTTGTTGTTGCTATGATCGGGTCAGCATGGGTTAATCTGCGACCCCACTAATGATAGAGGAGTAGCTCAGCTCGTACTCTGGAAAGGTGAACACGTTACAGAAATACTATACTATAAGGTATAACTAGTTGCTGTAATGCTTTTAGAACATATTAGAAGCAAATTCCTTGTACTCTTAAACCATAACTTCTTCTCTCAGTGATCATCAAGATAATGATCGAGGAGTTTCAATTTACTTTCCATAAGGTAACTGAGAAATATTGCAAAACCGCACTACACTGCTCACGCTGTCCACCATTTCCAGTAGATCTGCGTGATATTACCAAACATTGTTTGTTAAATTTACCTTTTTAAAGTTGCATCTATCAATATTTTCATATTAGACATGGATCAAATGCGTGATATTAAAAGGTGTTGCTTGTGGTGATAACCCGACAGACCGGTATCCCCCGACTCTGCAGTTCTCCTCAGCTCTACAGAGTGCTGTAACGTCTTCAAAGTCATTGTTTCAGTCTTACAGCCCACATGATTGCTTTCTTTCATTGAACACTATGTGTGATTTAAAACACACTGTATACTGGCAAGAAGACGGATTTCTAAACTGCACTTTCTGTCCTTGACGACTCATAAAAATACAGCTCATAACCATATGACGGAAAAATGTTTTTCAAACCGCGGTATACCTTGAAATCGGTAACCGGCCCATGCCTAGCAACAACCCTGTGTTGTCCATAGCATTACATACGATCTGCTAGCATCTAGCTAGCAAATACGCTACTCTCTAATAAGCAATCAGCAGGACTCAAGCCAAGACAGGAAGATCTTTGACCTGGGAATCGGTTAGGAGTCAACAGTCTAATACACCAACGAGACAATAATGATCTGTGTGCACAAATGCATGCGCACACTTTTGTAATTACACACACATGCAAGCTTAAGCATGCAAACAAAGATCAAAACCACTGTATAGATGTCTATGAACGTGCACGTACATGCACACACAGCTCCCGACTGTCCCCCCAGACAAAGAGGGGAGTGCTTCCCTTCGCAAGTGCCCCTGGGGTAGACCCGATTCTGCACCCACCCCTTAACTCCCACATGAATGCACACAAATACACACAGACACAGAGAGACACACACACCCACCCCCATGCTTGACGGCCTATTTTGAAGAGTAACAAACAGGCTAGCAGACAGAGGTGGGGGTGGGGCAAAAGGGTCTCTCTATGGTAACAAGGGCATTATAAGCCAATTAGGAGTGCCGCCTGAGTAACTGACAGACAGGGTGGAGAGCGTGACATGGCTCACGGTCTGATGTGAAGAAGGTGTGTGTGTGTGTGTGTCTTTGTATCAAATTGCATTCCCCTCTCTTATAACTAAAGCTTTGGGCTAAAGGGCTTTAATATGTGCACACAAACAGTGTCTCTCTCTCTCTCTCTATCTCTCTCTCACACACACTCACACACACACGATCCCCTCCCTTGAGGTCCACCTCCTACACGCGAAGGCATTCAAAAGATCTCTTTGTCTCTATATCGTGCCAGAGAAATAGAGGGAAAGGAGAGGAGAAAAGGGAGAAGTATAGCGAGGGAGACTGGAGAGTGAAAAAAAGAAAGAGCAAAGAGGAGAGAAAGAGCAGCAAAAAAAAGACTTCTGCAGGAAAGCAAGGAGGATAGAGGGAGACCTGGGGGGGGGGTGAGAGAGACAGAGAGAAAACATGGAGCAAGAGACAGAGGAGCGGGAGGGGGGGCGCAGAGGAAGACGAGGAGAGAGCAGCGCAAAGAGATGGAAGCTGGGAGAGAGCTACAGACAGCCAGGCTCCAGCACTGCTCTGAACTCGTTTGATCCAGTTCGTCTCGCCAGGCGTTCCTCGAGATACATTCCTGTGGCTGGCTGGGCGCAGAGTGGGAGAGAGACAGAGAGAAATAGAGGGAGAGAGAGTGTGAGAGAGATATACTGAGGGTGAGACCAGCAGAGATTGAGAGGGAGAGAGAAGCAGGGTAGAGTAGAGTAGAAAGACAATTATCAACTAGAGGAAATTAAAAGACAAGGAAAGTGAGGGATCACCGAGAGAGGACGTGTATTCAAGAGAGAGAGGCCCCAGCAAAAGTTCTCTAAGTGACAAACATCACCTTCTACTAAAAAGTTCAACCCTCCAACCCACCCTCTTTTGTCTTTGATTTTATGTCTTCTCACTGTCGGAAGCCTGGGTCCTGCAGTTAAGCAGCCAAGGAATCAAAAGAAAACACAAAAGGAGAGGAGAGGAGGCACAGAAGAGTGTTTTGTCACACTTAAAGTCACTGAAATAAATCCATGATACAAGCAACCCAGAGCAGATGTGACTCTGTGAGAGAAAAACATACTTCAGCGTTGTAGAGTTGTTCAGACTCAGCCCACAGAGTCAAGACTGAAAACAGGGACACCATGAGAAGGATTTTCTTATTTTTAAGTTCCAAAGTATCAGCCATTCTACTATACTAGTTCTACTATACTAGTTCTACTATACTAGTAGAACGGCTAGAAAGGCTTCTATATCTAGAGAAGTTGAGAGCAGTACCATCCTGACATTAGACAATGAAACTTAGGTTAGCCATTGACTTTGTAGAACATCTACATATATTGCTGTATTGGCCAGCCAATCACAGAGGTGATGTTTGCTGTCTGTAGGGGGTGCTACAGTTTCAGAGCTTTCCACCTCAACAGAAAAAAATCAACCCTAAAGGGCAGAAGTAATCCTGTTGGGAGTTCCTAATGGTTTTAAACACAGGTATAATGTCACTGTTTTGTGCTATGCTGATTCTAATTGGTTGGTTGAACATGACAATTTTAGTCCATGTTTGAGTCAACAATGGTTTTATGGAGGCAAGATTTTAAATTGTTAATTAACCTCTCTTAAATCATCAAGATTTTGGTCATTTGACTTTGTTTTTCTTACATTTTCAATGAGTTTTATGTTATGGCTGGGACGAGACCAATATGACATTTAGTTACTTATACCTTGTCTTTTTACCTAAAATAACAAATAGAAAATGGTGATTGGATTCACAAGGCTTTACAACATGTAAAGTGACAGTGGGATATTTTGCACCATAAAATATGCAGTTATATTTGTATAGTATATTTTGGTTTAATCACTAAGAACTTCCCAAACCAGAAATATTTAAGTTTCTTATTCAAACCATTTTCTAGAGTTCCCTAACTGTTTCTGTGTTTCCTTTGTACTAAATCAACAAACCACCGTGACTAAAGGCCCTGACACGCCAGGCCGACAATGGGCCAATGTCGGGCTGTCAGTGAGTGCCGTCGGTGAGGGGAATCACTCTGATTGGCTGATCAGCTAAAGTGAATTAGTGTGCGGGAAGAAAAAACCGGATTGAGGAAAGCAAGCAAGCGACTAAAGTCAAGAGGGCACACACAGAAGGCTCTTCTCATTTTTCATTGTCAGCTCATTTGATGAATCTAATACATTAAAAGGGTTGTCCAAAAAATGCTGACAAAAATGACGTTTGAATGTTCTTCACTCCCCGCCAGAGAGAGACTTCGTTGTCGAGAGGACAGCCAATAGCAGCTCAGGAGACAGACAAGCTAGCCGGCTCAGCTTGTCCGTCTTCCGTGGTCTGCGTAAAACACAGCCGGGGAGCTTGTTCAATTCCCTGCAAAAACAGAATAATTTCCTCCAGGAAACAGTTGTTCATTCTTTGGGGAGTGTTTTAACCACCATCTTTTTCCTACACTTGTTTTGGTGCCCAAGCTTAGCGGTCATCGCCGCATGACGCTCACTTTTTTTGGCTCAACTAGACAACCACGGATCCCTGAAAGGACTGTCATCTGGCGCTGCCTGTAGCCAGGCTGAACAACTGACGCCGGTTCGTTACATTGCACTATAGACGGTTCAGATTGTAGTTAGTTTAAATTACTTCTATTATAGGTAAATAGTGGTCTATTGGAGATGTATCATTGATCACTTTGAAAAATTCAACAGAGGCAGGGATATGTAGACCAGAAAGGGGGAAATGCCACACATCTCCCCAGGAAAAATTGCACCCTGCATGTATCATTGCAACCGTCTGTATGTCTGGTTTCCCTTTTTGAATGATGAATACAGACTACAGCCGCCTGCTGGTGTAGAGAGTTACGTCCTCTGATGCAGGCGCAGAATATATGTGCTAGTTTGCTGTTGGCCTGTTGGTCTTTGCAGGGTTTAAGGCTAAGACACAGGCGGAGAGACGCAACAGTCTAGTTTGTCCCTACTAGTTCTTTGAAGTTGAGTTGGTGCGTGCGTGCCGCTGGTTGTCAGAGTGTTTGTGGCTGACTTTTGCTTGTAGTTTCCGCGATGTGTCCCACAATATTGGCTTTAGTTGGCCTTATCGGAGACAGTTCAGTTGATTCAGTATGTTGAATTGGCATATAAGTATTATTTCTATTGGTCATGAAAGCACTGTACCCACCAAGGTGAGTCTGACAGAGTCCGATAGGGCAAGAAAAAGCCAGACGATTATACATGTTGTAAACAAGCCAAGTTTAGCCAGATTATCTAACCCACTTTATTTGGAGATGAAACCAAAGGCCAGTGTGCCTAAAATGCTGGTAATAATCCCTCAGTGCAGAGGAAAAGTGTGTGCTTTGAAGAGAAGAAGTGAGGCGAGGTGACAGGAAGCTTTGATCAGACAGCCTGGTGTGCCAGTGCCCACGGAGAGCTGCAGCTGTCTCCCAACTCCTGCACTTCTGATCGGAAAGCTGAAGCAGTCAAGAATTCAATAATGGACTGCACAAGAATTATTAAAATCACCATTTAACATAAATACGGTACAACACGGGTATAAAATATAGGTATTTGACAAAAATGTCAAGAACACGTGTAGCAGTGGGAAAAGATTATGGCGCAAATCATTTTATTAATTTTTCAGCTCCTACTACCAAAGACTCTCTCTCGGTGTGTAGTCATTTTTCTAACGTGTCTCTACGACGTGTAACAGCCAATCAGCAGCATTATTAGATCTTTGTAGGAGCATGGTGCATGCTGATTGGCTCACTGACGCTGATGAGATTTACTCCATTAGTATTGAAATTTGGTATTGAATGACGAGGATTTTTCAATACTCGATACTTTAGAGGCAATTTGGTCGGTGTTTGAAAGGTATTAACCTCTGTACCCAGCCCTAATAATATGAGATGAGGATGAGAACATGAACAAAGTTCAAAGCCAAAGGTACAAATCTGGTTTCCTACGATGACTGCTTCAAGTTGGTCAATTTCGATACATTTTGGTTTGTGAGTGTGTGTCACTTCTTCAATAATGTGAGAGTCCCCACCTGCTGGAGTCCCTGCAGACTCATCTCAGCTTCGGGATTTTATTTTACACACTGAATGTCACTGCTTCCTAACTCAACACACCTCTCCTCCCTCTCATATCTACCCATTCCCCTTCACACACAATACCCATCTTTTTCACTCCCTCTCTGACTCTTTTGTTCACATCTGGTGTGTCAAGTCAAAATACGGTCATCAATTGTATCTATGTGTGAGTCTGCCTGTGTGTGGGGGATCGGGTAAAGACGGCCTAATTGAAGGGATAAAAGAGAGTAGAGAGAGAGATGGGTCAATTACTGCAGGAAATGGAGAGCAACTGTGTGTGTGTGTGTGTGTGTGTGTGTGTGTGTGTGTGTGTGTGTGTGTACATGCACAACGGTGGGGGAGGGTTTGGTCTGACATTACTTCCTTCCTACAGGGTCCCTTTTACGCATCAATAAAACGCCTGAGCTGCTGAGCCTTGTCTGTCCCACCCCCCAGTCTACCTTCTTTTGCCCCCCCACCTCACACATGTATAAGCTCTGTGTGAGCTGCTTTAAACTAACCATCTTACCCAGTCCGCTGAGCTCTGTACTGTAATAGCTGAATTCCCATCCACAAACTGTAGTACCACAATAGACACAAGCTGGAAAGCAAACCTTCAAATATACAGTCTGTGACAACATTACTTTCAGTTCCACATTAAAACACCCTTGGGCGACCTCTAGCTCACCCAGTAAGAGCCTGCGACCCATGTAGTACTTTGCAGTGGCCCAGGTTCAAGTCCAACCTGCCACGCCCTTTGCTGCGTGTCATTCCCCTCTCCCCCCCCTTCCCTGTCTATCCACTGTCACTATCAAATAAAGGGCCCTTTAAATGCCCTATGGAATCTGTCTCATAGCTTTTTTTAAATCTCAATTTCACGATTCCGTCCATGATTCCGTTATCACAGAAAGTGTTGGGCTCTACATTAATGCTGCCATGAGTGTGTGACTGGCCCCGGCCAAGCCCTTGTCGTAAAACATACTTGCCACTGGGCTAAACAAACTTCTGGGAGAAACCCTGGATACCACTCTGATGTCTTTACAGTACAAGAAGCTGCATACGGCAGTTAGGTAGCTGATCTTAAAGACTTAAAAACATAAAGACTAGAAACAAGACTGGAGTCCTGCTTCTGCTTGATTTGAACTGGTTTGTACAACATGTTCTCCGACTACGTCCAATGTTTATAGTTGTTACGAACGGCCACACTTGACTGGCGGAGTGAAAGCTGGGTAATAGGTAATATTTATGTATTATAAGTCTCTCCCTGGAAGTGGATAGTGTTGAACTTGATAGTTCGTATGAAAACAGACAATAAATATAGTTGTGTAAAGATTTTAAAAAGAATTAGAGAGAGAATTTCAAACTCTGCTTACTTTCTCACCTCCACACAGCTGGGCAGTCATAGTGTGGAGCCCCCAAAGCAGTGGCCACTTGTCGACACGGAAGTGATTTTTGTGTTGGCGCAACGTCATGGTGATTCGGTCTATACTAGCAGTGTGAAGTTGCCAACCAACCAGTGGAGACAACAGAAAAGTCACTGCGCCTGACAAAAAAATAGTCCCACCCCACTAAAGCCACGGCTTAAAGATACAAGACATAACAAGTTAATCAATGAGCTTGGGAGGTGTATTTTGCTACTTTTAACACAGCCAGGCTAGCTACTTCTCTCTACTTACGGTCTTTATGCTAAGCTGCTGACCAACACTCACACACACACACACACACACACACACACACACACACACACACACACACACACATTTAAGAGAAGAAAAGTAATGGGATCACACAAAGTGATCACATTTCATCCTTTGGGAAACCTAACGCAATCCATTCAACAGTTTTCAAGGTATTTCAATAAAAACCAAAAAATGTCAACCTCACGGTGGAGGAAAAGTCAAGGGATCACCAAAGTCCTTAAGATTCTCCTTCTGGGGACTGAGCGACAGATCGACATTTCCGTGCCTTAAACCAGCTGCCAGCATGGCTTAAAATAATGTGACCAAGTGTAATACTTATTCCTTTTCCACATATGTTTTGTGGTGGCCACAGCTCTGTTGTGATAGGGTGTCCACTGAATAAGGCTCAACAGACCTCTGAAATAAATTAAAATGGTAAATTGGAGCCATCCTTTGCCGCTTATACCCTGGTCTTTGGGAGACAGGTTGAGGTCTTAAAAGGCATTCAAAGGTGTGTGTGTGTGTGTGTGTGTCATGATTAGTATCTGTAAAGTTGGTCTGTGTGCAGCCAAACAAATATATTATGTGCTTCCACATACAAAGAAACTTGGAAAAAGAAGGCTGAAGGTTGAAAACATACGGTTTCTGAATGTCCTCTGCCTTCAGTCTCCGGTTCAAGTTGTCTGCACGGCTTTCTACGTCACTAGCCGAGACGAGGTGGCTAACCGTAGCACATGGTAGCGCTAGCATGCTAGCTCGGTCTCAATGGCTACACACTGCTACAACACCCACTAGTTGACCATAATCTCCAAAAGAACTACTTCCTGTCCCTGTCCTGCAGGTATTCCACAAGTGTCCCTCGTCTAGAAGAAGTCTCCCATATAATCCTGCCTTGGACTGACCAAAGTTGGAGAAAGAGTTATCTAGCTCATGTCATCATCACCTAGCTACTGCGCATGTGCCACTCCCAACAAAGATAGTAAAGAAGTCTCACTCTGTAGCTAAAACAGAGACCTAAACACGCAGGGTGAAAACAGGATCTGCAGCAATGTGCAGTACAACAAAAATATGCTGTTATTTGAAAATGTAACCATGTAAACCTATTCAGGTACAACCTCTAAATACAGTTATGAACATGTGCATAATATGGGCGCTTTAATGTTGTGTGTAAGATGTGTGTGTGTGTACTTGCACAAACTGTACACGCAGGTGGATACTATGTTTTAGTGTATAATTACACAAAGTAGCAGTGTGTGTGTGTGTGTGTGTGTGTGTGTGTGTGTGTGTGTGTGTGTGTGTGTGTGAGTGCATGCAAGTGCCTCTGTGGACTAGTGTCTTTGGTAGACTTGTGGAAATCCTCTTAGCGTATGCTGCTTGAAGCTCTGAGTAACCCCTCTAATCCAGCATCGCATCAAGACAGACAGCAAAAGACCACAACCCATACTCACTCACACACTCACATACACATACAACAACAGTGGTCACACTCTAAATACCAAGAAGACAGATGTCTACTGTACAGAAAGATATTGATATCAGCACTAGTCTGAGCTTTTTAGTACTGCTGTCCAGAGACACTGAAGCATTGACAGCCTCTCTTTATGTCCTTCCTGCCCTCTTCGCATATTCTCGGCATCTTCCCGATAACCTGAACATCCGACCAAAAAGAAAAAGAAAAAAAGTTCACTCTCTCCGCCTTCTCTCCATTCTGTTGCCAGGGCAACAGCGGCCATCTTGCCGTGCCCCATCTGTCTTGGGTACACATCACAGGCTGGTCATAAATGTGGAATGACAGTCAGAGAGGGAAAGCAGACAGGGTGAGACAGAGAAAGAGATGGAGAGAGTCAAAGGAAGAGGAGAGGGAGACTGAACAAGAAAAAAAGATCCACAGATTGGGTCTCCAGGGTGAAATGACTAAATAAAAAGCAGGATTGGCACAACCTTGTCTTTAGCCTCTTTCCGACCAAGTAGTTACAGGAACGTAGTTTATAGGAACAGTCCACTTCTAAACAGTTCTACCGACTACTCTCCACCAACATCTTAAATTTGATAAATATTTAAAAACAAATTCTATAAAACCTTGTGTCATCTAAAAAAAGGAACCCAAGTTCTCTGACGCCAACTGTCATCTTAATCTTTGCTAAGAACTTTGCCAAAATAAAATACAGTCACAACTTGGCAACATCTTCAATAAGGAACTATCTGATCCAAATAAACAACATAACAAATCTGACCAGACATTTAATGCCATCTTTCGGTAACTTTTTATAAAATGGACACATTTAGGTCGAGACCTAAAGAGGATTGAGATTTGATACCCAGTGGGGCTGGGTTTAAAAATCCAATTTTGTGATTCAAATTGATTTCCATTTGATTGAAAATATAAAGAAAATCAATCTGTCTGTATCATCTGAAACTAGAAGACCTAAGGAATGTAGCTTGTTGGGAAGGGGGTTAAAAAACTTCCAAAGATGGACTACATAACCCGCCCTCACCAGCTCTGCCAACATCTTTGTTTATTTATCATGCAATAATACAACACATGATCTTTACCATCATTTACAGTAGGTAACGGGAGAGAGATGGAAAATTAAATTACACGAAGAGTCCTGCCAGACCAGACCAGCCTATTCTGGCCAATGTCTTCCTGTTTACCTGCATGCAACCAAAGCATGTCAAACGTGACTGGTGACGGAGGAATCTCAGTCGACTGAGGGGACAGCTCTACAATACTTCTTCTTTCTTTTTCTTTCTTTCTTTCATGTGAAACTGGTTCAGAAACAGCATGACTCAAAGTAGCAAACACAAGTGCATTGTTGTACTTTGGAAGTTTTGGGCCATAGATTTTCTTCACAGCTTACATTTTTCCATTATGACTTTTTAGTCCAGCCACTCCATGGAAAACCTGCCTGGTGATCCATAGACCAGGGCTGCTGGGAACTCATTCACAATTCCCAAACCTAAGATGGACAATGGCTGCTGGAAAATTCACTTATCTCTGGACACCCAGACCCCGAGATCCTAGTTAGCAGTGACACACTGACCCCGACAGACACACACACAAAATTACATTTTTAATTTCCATCACAAAGGGGCAGTAAGGATAGAGGCAAAGACCTTGAGACTATGCATACAATGGCTTATATAAGTTTACACACCCATGCTAATGTTGATTAAAAAGAGGAACAAAAAAAATATTTAGGAAAATCTTTTATGGACACCAATTTTCTTTGTGAATGAACATGTATTGTAAATAAATAAATGTTCTTCCTTAAAATACAGGATGCATGAGTATAGACACTCCTATGTTAAATTCCCATAGAGGCAGGCAGATTTTATTATTAAAGGCCAGTCAGGATACCCCCCCCCACACACACACACACACACACACATCATTGCATGCCCTTCACCATACTTAAAAATAGGCATGAGGAACTTTCCATAAGATCATCTCTCAATGCAAATCAAACCAGCTATTAAGCTAACTGAAATAACACCATGCCAATCTCTAGGTATGGTGAAGGGTATGTGATGATTGGGGGGGGGTGCATTGTATCCTGGATCCATGAAATAAAAAAATAAAAATGTGCCAGCCTCTAAGATAATTTAACACAGGCGCGTGTGTACTTATGCCCCCTGTATTTTAAGGAAGAACATTTATTTATTTACAATACATTATTCATTCACAAAGAAAATTGGTGTCCTTACAAAGTTGGATTTTCCTAAATTGTTTGAATTAAGACAAAAAGATGTTTTTTAGTCCTCTTTTTAATCAACTTTAGCCTGGGTGTGTAAACTTATGCAAGCCACTGTATGTGTGATGACACTGCTACAACCTGAGATCCACTACAATCAGTGTGTTAACGTGCACAGCAGCAACCGTGGCATGGTCTTACTATACGCACCTGGTGTGGTATGGCAAGGGACAGAGGATGGAACAAAACCACGGTGAAGCCGGAACAAAGCACAGATGCGCATAGTGGAAAATCCGGATACAGGCTGTGTGTGGACTGCAACCTCAGTGCAACTGAACACAGTATTGGAGCCACAATGGAGGCTGGGGTGACCTGATGTGACCTGGAGCTCAGGGGGAAGTGACGAAGTGGTTTCACTCTGAGACACAATCCTCTCAGTGGTAAGAGCACATGACAAATAACTGCAAGGGGGGCTGCACACTGAGAGGCTAAAGGAAATATCAACAAAGTAGGAAAGACATTTTGGACGGATGAAAGAGAACAACATGAGGCAGAAGCTAATATATATATATATATATATATATATATATATATATATATATATATATATATATATATATATATATATATATATATAATAAATAAATAAATAAATAAAATGGAAAGAATGGGATAAAAACAACACATATAGGCAAGAATGCAAAAAGCCAGGCCCAGGGAGAGTTAGAGAGAATAATAAGTTGCTCCGGTCCTTCACTGGGTTGGGTTTGAGTGTTGAGTTACGTGCACAAATACAAATGATGAGTCACTTTCTAAAACACACAGGCACGAGCTTGCATACATAGCTTTAAATATAGACTCATTATACTCAAATACACAGCAAGTCCAGCCCTCTCTCTGTCATCAGCTCAGCCTTTTAAGTCAGTCCTGACCAACACATCATGACAAATTAATGCCCTTTTTTCTCCACTGCAACATTACCATGACCTTTCTCCAAAAGCTCTGAGACCAAAGAAAAATGTTCTTCTTTCTTTAAAGAGAACCCCCCACACACACACACCACCATCCCGTTTCACTTCCTTCTGTGGACCTGTGTGCACGTCCATGCACACGCATAAGCCTGCTCTTTTTGAACATTTTCTCAGAATTTTTGTCATCTTAAAGAGCCCTAATTACAGGCTTAAACATGTGGGTAACTGTAGAGCGCACAAACACACACACACACACACACACACACACACACACACACACACACACACACACACACACACACACACACACACTCCCACCCTCCCAACTTATTCAGTAAGTGAACATAATTAGAGACTTGAGAAAGCTATGAATGAGTGGGGAGAAGGGGAGGTTGGAGTAGAGATTAGAAGACATAAAAAAGTTCCTCTTAGGAGAAGAAGATCAGGGAGGAACTTCACAGCTCGTGCAGTTTTCACTTTCAGACCACAGTTTTCTTTGGAGTTAGAGCTTACAAATATGGATGGTTTTAAGAGTTTCTACAGTCCACCGAAACATATACACATTCATTCTGCCAGTCATCAATGACAATAAAAAGGCATACGGAAAGTGCGAGAGTCAGAAGTATACAACAAGAAAAATATTTGAATTAAGAACTGAATTACGACGATTAAGTACGATGAAGAGACCAATTTGAGGTTTGTGCAAAATACAATTCATTCAAGACTACTCTGCATTCAGCAGCTTAATTGCAGAGAAAATGAATGATTTGGAGTAACAGTTGGTTCTTTTTGGAGGCGTTTGGATAGCGCTCTCCTGAAGGCATTAGGCTGAATCTCATTTCTCTAGCTTACCCCTACCCCTTACCCCTACCTCTTCCCCTAGGTAAGTGCTGTCCCAATACTCTTTTTGACCTAGTGCTAGGGGTAGACGAAGGGGTATCTGGCCTTTGGAACCGAGTGAGGACGCAAGCTTACACATGTACCCATTCATTATTGCATTGGTACTGTATTATTGTAATCATTTGTAATTAATTCCTGTTCATGCACTTATATATTGTTGTTGGTTATGATATGGGACTCTGATGAAAGAAATGTGAGGGAAGGGTTACTAGCCAACCGGCATCAGACTGGTCTGGAATATCAGAACAGCTGTAGTTTATTTGTTTGTATGTGGTCTTGTGTGTCTTTTTTAGTTTTACACCTTTGAGTGCCTTTTTATGTGTATGACATGTTAGTTATAGTTGTAATAGTTGATAATGGTTCTGTAATATAATATATTTTATGTAATGATTTTGCCTGTTATGTTTAATTTATTGGGCAATGACAAAAATTCTGAACATCAATGACATTCAAAACGGTGATAACTGAAACAGATATACAACACACCATGCAGTGTGTATACACATTCAGTGGGATTCGAAGGTTTGGCCACCCCAGGTAAAAATTTTTATTAATGTGAATAAAGAAGCCAAGAAAAGATGGAAAAAATCTCCAAACGGCATCAAATGACAGATTAGACATTTGTATGTCACAAAAAGTTAATTTTATTTTCATCATTTATACTAACAGAAAACAAAAAAATGGCATCTGCAAAAGTTTGGGCCCCTGCAGAGTTTATAGCATGCACTGTCCCCTTTGGAAAGCTGAGACCTCACAGTGTTGTGGATTGTTCTCAATTATCGTCTGGAAAAACCAGGTGGTGTCAATTAGGGATGAGCCGGATGCTCGGCTGAAACGAGTATCCGGTACAGATAAAGCACTTTTGCCAAGTACAAGTATTATACGAGTAATACGAGTCAATATCTGTACTCGGATTGAATAAAACTCCTCAGCTGACGTCTCTGCGCCCTCCCTACACACAAGCTCTGCTCACTCGGATCACTGCCAACAGCTGTCTCTCTCTCTCTCTCAGTCAATCAGGTCCGCGGGTCTGTTCCGTTAACTTTTAGGGTTTCTTTGCAGATGCCATCTGTGAAAAAGCTGAAGTTAAAGAGGATGGCTTCTACAAATGGATAATGATCCTAAACACATCTCAAAATCCACAATGGATTGCATCAAGAGGCGTAAACTAAAGGTTTTGCCATGGCCTTCACAATCTCCTGACCATAACATAACTGAAAATCTATGGATAGACCTTAAAAGAGCAGTGCGTGACAGACAACCCAGAAATCTTAAAGAACTGGAAGACTTTTGGAAGGAAGAATGGGCGAAGATACCTCAAACAAGAATTGAAAGACTCTTGGCTGGCTACAAGAAGCGTTTCCAAGCTGTGATACTTTCCAAAGAGGGCAGTACAAGGTAGGCAGGGTGCCCAAACTTTTTTATTTTCTGTTATTTTGAAAGTGTAAATGATGGAAATAAAATCTAACTTTTTGTGACATATTATTCAAATGTCTAATCTGTCATTTGATGCCTTTTGGAGATTTTTCCATCTTTTCTTGGCTTCTTTATGCACATTAATACAAAATTTTACCTGGGGTGCCCAAACTTTCGAACCCCACTGTATGTATTGCAAACAGACCTAAGTATTACACAGATAAGCATCTGCCTCTACACCACCAAAGTGAACATAAAATAACTATAAAATATATAAATATGACATAGGGCTGCACAATTAATCAAATTTTAATCACAATCACGATTTCCCACTATCAAATTTGCGTGATCGCGCAATTTTTTTTTTTTAAAGCGTCATTTCATAGAACGCTCCGTTTTTTTTTTTTTTGCAAAGCCCATCTACCGCTCCGTAAACCTCTGTCTGATCATGTGCCAGTCAGTTGTTCCCTGCATCGCGCAGCTTAGTTTCTAGATGGAGACAGTCACAGAGGACAGAGTAACGGGAGGAAAATTCAACAGATAGCAGTCGGTTATACGTCGGTATCAAGGTTTACCAGTTTACCAGTAAACGCAACATTTTGTCCCGTCTGTGTTATTCAGACAACAGCAGTGAGCAGTGCTAGTCGGTGCTAGTTAGCGTCTGTTAGCTGTTACCTCTAGGACGTACCGGTGCTAATGTCCTCGCATCCGCTGCAATGTTATTATATGGATATGGTTTAATTTTGCGTTACATGACCCATTTCTTCTGTAAAGCCGTGCCTGTGTTTGGATCTCTCCTCTACTCTCTCTCCTCTTACTCTCCGTGCAGCCCTGCCACACAGCGCCGGTCCACACTCTGACATTTGTCTACAGTTTTAATTTTTTATTAACACAGCTGTACATTGTTAAATATGAGGGGCAAACCTGTATTTGTACCAGTATCTCCGCGGGTAACTGCTACCGCAGCCGCCACGGTGAAGAACACAGAAGAAGTTATTGAGTGCAACTAATTTCAGTTGGTAGTAACAGCGACGGAGCTGCTGGACCTGGGCCAGAGATGTGACCCATGGCCAGAATATCATAGTTCATAAAAATGCAGCACAGTGACGATACAGACATTTCATACACACGACGTGTGTATCCCGTTCGACCCGTGCTGGGCCCGTTCATAATGATCAGCCGTCGCTCTGCGAGCACGTCCATCGCACTCTCCCTCTCTCTCTAGCTCTTTTAATCACTTATTGTTGAAAACAAGTGAAGGAGCTTTCTCAGAGATGCATTTAAAAAAATATATATATCCTACGCTATTTATTTCAGATAGCTTATTTTCATTTACATGTGTTTCAGCTGTATGTCTATACAACATCTTCAACATAAGAAGAATGTAACATAATATGGATGTGAAAGCAGTTATAAATAGCCTATGTGACAATAAAATTTGTTTTGGTTAAAATCCACAAATAATCGTGAGAATAATCGTGATCACAATATTGATATATCGTGATTATCATTTTGGCCATAATCGTGCAGCTCTAATATGACACTCTTGGAAGTTTGATCAATACTGTATGGTGATGTAACCAAGTGGTGTCCCATTTCATAGGGGTATGTTTTCACCCCTAGCCCTTACCACTTGGTTTCAAGGGCCAAGGGCTAGGGGTAGGGGTAAGATGGAGAAATGGGATTCAGCCTTAGTGTAAACTCACTGGACAAAATATATGGTCATGATTAATAACACGTTTTGCCTTGTGGAGACAAAGTTTCTCCAACTTTTGCTTTGCTTTTACTCAACATCAACCAGGCTCGGACGGGACAGGTCCCAGGGGCCCGGCCAGCTGATTGGCCAGGCCATTGATTAGAACGAGACTTCTCCTTGAGCGAGTCTTGGTTAGACACAGTAACAAACAGACCGGATGAAGCAAAAGGTACGTCTTCTTTCTCTTCAGGGCCCGTTCCATAATGTAGGCAGACACTTTTAATAACAATCTGAGCCTGTCTGTAGCAAAAACAGCACTTTTAGTGGATGTACATTGATGGTGCATAATTGCCCATTAGATTTTCATTGCAGCCCATATTGCGGGCTCTAAATATCAATTTAGGATGTTGTTGTTTTTTACATTATTTTTGATTGTGGATTATTTAGTCATGACTAAACGAAACCCCATTTCCAGGGACGTAAAAAAAACCCTGAATTTCAAAATGATCAGTTTCATTAATCTGTTTTTCAATATATCATTTTCTTGATGCAAGGTTTATTTCATAAACATGAAACTCAATTTTATTTTTTAAACATTTTTCTAGTTTTCTGTTTATTTTGAACATGGTTTTCACTTTCTGTAATAAAACATCTAAAAAAGCAAAACTGCTCAGATGGGAGACTCTGGGACAAACTCATCAACTGGGGGTCTGTGGTCTAATTTGTATCAGTTAAGGGGTCCTTGAATTAAACAAGTTTGGGGAACCACAAGTCTAAACTTTCTTGCTGTTTACAACTTTTTGGAACTGTACATCATTAAACTGTTCATCAGTACCTCTCTTGATCCCCCTCTCTCTGTCTGTTTGCGTCTAACTCTATTTTTAGCTCTCTCTTTCGCAGATTAGGGGGCCTATTTATAGAGCCCCTTATGTTGTCCAATAAGAGGGCTCTCTGCGGCAGAATGGCAGCATCACAGTGATTCACATACCTCCCACTTGGCACTGGGCCCTCCCTCCCTCCATCCCTCTCTCTCTTTCTCTCTTTCTCTCTTTCTCTCTCTCCCCCAACAAGTTCAAACCACCCTCTCACTCTACTCTAGCTTTCTCCTCCCATCCCATCCCACTGTTTTCCTCCTCCTTACTGCCCCATCCCACTCTCCCCCACCCTCAGGGTGGCTCCTGGCACTGAGCCCACAGCTTTAGTGGAAACTTTACACACATGACACTTTACTACACACACACACACCACACACACACACACACACACACAAAGTCTGACAGTGTGTTTAAAAACTCTATCCTACTTACAAAAAGTATCCGTAAAGACAAAACATCCACACTGAGCTACCTAGCCATACTAAGCCATGCCTTAAACTGCATGGCATTCATACACACCACACTCTGCTGGTATACCGAGAAATATGCAGACAGACAGAGAGACATACAGATGGACCAATAAGATCTTTTTCTTCTTAACTTGTTCCCCCTTTAAAGAGAGGACATTACATAATTCTCCAAACACTTCCTCTCTAAGCCGAGAGCACTCTGGCAATGTAACACACACACGCAGATGCACACACGCAGCCTGTTCGGCGGTCTGCATCACAGTCGCTATGACAACGACGGGAGAACAATCCACAAAAACAGCCACTCGGGAGGAGGGGAGACAGAGAGACAGACAGACAGAGAGAAAGACAGAGAGACAGACAGAAAGAGAGACAGACAAACAATGGGGGAGTGAGAGAAGGAGCGTGAGACAAAGTGAGGGAGAGCGACAGACAAAGAAAGAGAAAAGG
This sequence comes from Etheostoma perlongum, assembly GCA_026937815.1. NCBI lineage: Eukaryota > Metazoa > Chordata > Actinopteri > Perciformes > Percidae > Etheostoma > Etheostoma perlongum. The sequence continues at coordinate 6,523,606 of CM049372.1, forward strand.
GGAAGGGGGGGGGGGGGCTAATAGGAAGCTCATGTGTACGTGCAGCTGTACCAACTTGGGCTCTGTGCAATTTCTTTGCCAGATCCCCAAGTCTGTTTCCTTTACCTGCCGTCTTCAGGAAAGAAAGAATCTCAAACAGTGGAGTCACTTTTCATTTTCCCTGCTATTTCCCTTTCTTTGTGAGTTTTCCATGACTTTGTCTAACTGAATAAACACGGTCACACAGAAAACAACACAAAATCTAAATGCTGCCATAGCCTCTCCACCTTCAATTCCTACTGATCAGTTGCACTACATTCTGGAAGATTAGGTCACTCACATCCTTTTTTTTTTCTACAGTTCAAACCTCCACTGCATCGTTTTGATGCTTGGGGCATTCAAGTCTGATAATCAGAGCAGATTATACTGCAGAATGAAAAGGCTCCAGATCAGGGACTGTGGCTGTCTTGACCACTCAGGTCCAAGGCAGTCAAAGCTGAAGAGATAAGGCTAAAAAAAAACATGCCATGGTAGTGGACCTACACCACAGGGTATTTGGTGTTTCTGTAGATCAATAAAGTGCTACAATAGTTTCCTGTACATCTTCAGATACTTATCTACGCATGTTCAACGACCTCGCTAACCATCTCTCTCAGCATCGTCGTCTCATTTCTACTAGTCTATATCCACGACGCTCCACTTCCGGTGATGCACTGTACCAGATGGAAATTCCGCCATATTTCATTCAGTTAGGCCGGATATCCGTTGTCTTGGGCTTTGGGTGCATTTTAAACTACGCTGGATTTATGAGGACCATGGTTAACCTTTTTCAGATAAACTGCACAGATCCAGGCATTGTCCAACCTGAAACCTGATCATGATAACGGCAAGAATCAAAAGGAACTATGCGAAAGAACCAGAGGTCACTCTCAACTTCCATTCACAAAGACATTTGATATGGATGAGTCTCTAATCATGGTATGTGTATGTGTATGTTGCAAAAGAAATATGTTGTGATATAGTTTAAGTAAGTGGCCTGTGGTTTAGACTCGTTCTAGCGTATCTCTTTAAAAGAACAGCAGAGCCTGTATGTGTGTATGCTGGGGAGTGTGTGGTAGAGCGAGTGAGAGAGTGGTGGTGATTAGCTTCAGAGCGAGTTCCAACTCTAGAGGCATAGACGGAGAAACAAAGTGTCTCCCCTGTGCTTTCTGAACACGGTCTGAAAGCTGTAGCATTACATGTTTATGGAGAAGGAGAACCAGGAAATGAGTCGGAGGGGACGCAACACTACCAAGCCACGGCCAAACGGACCAATCACAGGTGTCGCGGTCTGCTACGTAGTAGGGGTGGGGACCCTTTTTTGCGACAAAACAAACAACTATTAAAGTTAAAAACTTATTTTTCCTTAAATCAAAAAACAAAAATGTTGTACAGCTGACGGCATCTACTTCATATCCAGTTCCAGAACAGCAGAAAATGCAGAAAATCCATGTTAAGGAAGGAAAAGAAAATCACAATACTCAATACTTCTAGAATCACAATTAAATGAAAATCACAATACAAATACAGAACCTATGTGACCAAATTGGTCCGAGCCCTACTAGGTAGGCGTTGAAAAGTCCTGTCACCTAAGCTACAAGGTCTATACCCCAGAGCCTGATTCCAGCACAGCTTAAGACATTTAAAGTAAGAGAATATCTCTGTCTGTCTCTGTCTACACACTGAACACAGCTTACATTTGCGAAGCCCATATTGTTGTTTTTCCAAAAACCTGTTTGCTTAGCACACAGGTGTAATGAACTGGAAAAGCAATGGTGCAGAAAATACACTGGTAATGTTCCAAAATATTTAGTGTGTGTGCATAAAAAAAGATTAGGACTTTTCCGTCTCTCCAGGGACCGCCGTTGGCTGACAGTTAGGATCCTCGAGGGGCTGTCTTTCTTATGTTTTGTGCAGCAGTCATTAAGTATCCATTAAAAAACCCAATGGCTCCTTAACTGTCAACAAGCCAAAAATAAAACAAGAATCCCACACTTGCCATTTTCATTAAAGGGTAAAATCACTGCTTTCTTTGTTCAGTGGTAGTGCATGCTGCATTTTCAAACAGTCATAACTTTTCACAAATGAAAGAATTTTCAGGCATTATTACTAAAGGTTTTAGCTTTGCTTCAAGCTGCTAACTCCACAAATCTCACTTGACAAAAAAGATATATATCACGCCATGTCTGACCCAAATCTGCTCATATTCTTCAGGGAAATGTAGCTTTTCCTTGGCTATTTTTTTCTACTCCGCACTCATCTTTTGAGTTCCAGTGCTTTGTGTGATACTCTGAAGCAAACGGTTTGTGACAGCAGAACGCAGGGGAAACATCTGCCGATCTTGTCTCCTCAGTAGAGTCCACAGTCTCTGCTGGAAGAGAAAGCAAGGCAGAGAAAGAGACAGGAAAGGAGAGAGAGTGGAACAGAGAGCAAAGGTTGAGAAAACACTGATATTCAAAGGCTGGCAGGCAGATAGACTGAGCTGAGGAGAGGGGATGAAAAAGTGAGACTGAAAGGTGAAGTGGGGGGGGGGGGCGAAGGTGTCAAGAAGAAAGAACAAGAAGCAGAGAAGCAGAGTAAAGTCAGGGCACAGAAGAAGCAGTGGAAGAGATAACAGAGACAGACTAGGAGACGCCGAGACAAAATGACATGTTCTCAGTGACATAGATACCAATTCTTAATTGGTCCAAACTGAAATAAAAATCTTCAGGATAAACCACCATAAACTACCAAGTGTCCTATTCATCATTACTAAACCACACAATAACATGTAAGGCATCTCCACTGCAGTCCAGCATGGTCACTATTTCTATCAGGAATGCAGCTACACAACAGTCAGCGCTCCCTTTACATTCTCTGCATTGCAATCATGACAAAGCAGTTGGAAGCGTTCAGAGGTCTTTATTAAAGTGCTTTTTTTCCTAGTATTGGATAAGAAGGACTATACCACTCTCACGTCTGTTCTTTAAATATGAAGCTACAGCCAGCCGCTTGTTAGCTTTGCTTGGCATAAAGACTGGAAGCAGAGGAAGCATGTAGCTCGGTTCTTTCCCAAGGATATAAAAATCAACCTACCAGCATCTCTAACGCTCACTAACTAACATTTTCTTTTACTGACTAAAACACACAAATAACATGATCATTAGATTACAATAATTAGAAATTAGAGGTGCAGGTTTAGGGATTTTTCCTCTTTGGACTGAGCCAGGCTAGCTGCTTCTAGTGGCTAAGCGGATGCTGGCTGTAGCTTCATATTCACCATGAGAGTGGTATTGATCTTCCTGTCCAACTCTCAGAAAGACCGTGTATTTGCCAAAATGTCAAACAATTCCTCTAACCAAACAAATCTATCAGCTGTGTAACTGATTCAAATAATAGCTGACTCACTGACTAAGGTGACACCGGCTGTACCTTTCTGAATAATTTTACACTTTCCTGCATTCCATTTGTGTTTTTGGAAAACTATAGGTTATTTTCTTGTGCTCTTATTAATTTGAGACATTGTATTTTGAAGTCTAAAGATGTCTGAAGAAAATGAGTTTTGATTCAAACCCATGGCACTTTGCTTTATGTCGTGTGTAATAAAAAACTGTTTGCACATGTAGACAGTCCTGGCGTCACATATGGCAAATTCCATTTATTTAAATTACAGTCTGGTAAGTGCCAAGGGAAATAAAAAAAAACTCTTGAATCCTTTTGTACCTATCTGCTATAAGCATATATACTTATTGTGTCTAATTTTAGGAATTATAGTACAATGGCTGTAATTCAATAAAATGACACAAAATATATATCTAAAGTGTCAAATTTCAAAATCCTTATAACCCAAGCCTTAGGAGAGAGTGCTGAAAGTGAGCGTGGTTTGAAAAGAGCAGCTGGCGTGTTTCTTTGGTTGTGATCGTTGTTGCTGCTATTTTAGGAAGCATTCAGGAAGTGATCTGCAGACGGGCTGCTGACGGAGTGTTCAGCTCAACCAAACACAGCTCAACTCATCACCACCAACCAAAACAGACACAAGTGAATGGAGCAGGGAGGCAGAAGAACCACGAGGGAGCTCCATTTGTTGGGCTGTTATTAGTAAAGCAGTGCAGCACTAGCAGCTTATCGCAGACAGAGATCATGGGCTGGATTTGATTCAGTTTCAGTAAGAGTGTGAGACGTTTGTTATCCCTCGCTGCTTTTCAATTTGACAGATTTGACCTTTTTCTCCACACAACTTCGAGAAGCAATCATCACAATCTCAATGACAAAGTACATGGTTGAAAGCTTCCCGGTTATGCCAGCGTCCTGAGGAAGGCCAAAAACAAAACCAAGGATGTGTGGTGTTCATAATTTGGGGGCAAGGTTTGACAATTCAAGGTCCACTTGCATTTTCCAAGTGCAGCTCTATCCCTCAACAGAATTTGCCTAACGGACATCAGATGAAATAGAAAATGTAAATGGACCCTGAGTTGATTATCTACTGTTTCCAAGGCCAAGAATGACGAACCATGCTCAACAATGGCGACAAAAAGTCTTTCCAAAGCCGCAATTTAAGGATCACCACAAAGTGATGCAGTAAGTCCTGTGTGAGGCAAAATAAATCAGCTGACACTGACAACCTTATCCGCCTTAGAAGGTTTTTTCCAACTAGATGTGTTGTTGTGTGGGCTCCAGGTGTAGTTTCAGGCAATATTAAGAGTCATCAGACAGTTACTGTCCTATTAGTGAGTCTCCCTGCTGCAGTAGAAATCAGTTAGCAGAAAGGGTGTTGGGATATTCATCCATTCAATCCTCAACAATCCAAAATGATCATTTCAATGTAAAAATATAATATATGTAATATTTATAAATAAAATATAAGCAGAGTGGGGTGTTATCTGTACGCATTTTGAGCTATCCGTGTGTATGTCTACACATACACGCCACTTGCCGTGTTATAGTGAGAAGAAACCAACAGTTGAATTTTGGAAACGTGACACGCGGGACGCGGGACACGATCCTGGTCTCCTGGGTGAAAGTCCTGTGTTCCCATCCACCACCCCACCAACCTCCCTACGAGGATTTTCTCCCTTTCATACTATTTCATTATTTCATAATATTGCAAGGTAATGTATGGAGGTCAAACAACGTTGATGAACACGCCAAAAAGCAAGTATGCGTCTTGATAACACGCCAATAATGGCATAAGAATTGGCGTGTTATACATTTCATGAGATCAGTGTGGTCCGCACAGTTAATATCCTCCCTCACACTGTTCTGCTCTGCCCCGCAGTGTCCTGGCGACATCTTTTCTTCTGTATTGCCCTCTGCAGTGTTATCAGATAATGTGGGGTTTTTCCTCCTGCACTGCAGCCACAATTACCCGGCTGCTGCACTAATGGCTATAGATGCAGCTGAGGTGCCTCACACACACACACACAGACACTTGCACACGCAAACATTCATAAAAAATTCATGACACAGGCTCAGTATGAAAAGGTGCGGGGGGTCTGGCCAGCCCGAGGAAGAACAATAAATGTCATTTAACAAAAGAAGGGAAGAAGTAGACAATAGTGGTCTCAGCATTTTGCGTAACATGACAGAAAAACACAGACTTCCCATAAATACAGATATATGTGTGCATGCTAATTGTATGAAGAATCATTGGGTTAAGTTCAAACAAACCTGTTACCCAAAGATATCTGTGTGTGTACAGATCTGTTGGTATACAGTAACAACCGGTGTGTGTGTGTGTGCGGATATCTCTCTCAGCCACCGACCTGCACTGAGAGAGCTTTAGAGCGCTATGCCTGCTAGCTAAGAATGAACCAGGGGTCACTGGAGACAAGGGGTAAAGAGAGGAAGAGAGTGATGGGAGGGTTGGATGGATGGATGGATGGATGGATGGATGGATGGATGGATGGATGGATGGGCTGAGAGGAAAGAAAGAAAAGCATAGGCGGGTGAGAATGAATAATCGAAAGGAAAGCAGGGAGAAAAGGTTATAAAGAGGAAAAAATGAAAGCTTGGATGGAGGAAGGTCGCTGTGTGGACGGGTGGACGTAGAAATGAAGGGGAAAGGAGGAAGGATGGAGGAGGGTCATAAGCTTCAGTTCCAGAAAATGATTTTTCAGAGGGGTGGTTTGACCCTGAGTTTAAACTGACAAACAGGAAGGTCACTGGGTTGTTGCCTGGCACCAGCAGAGAGTTGAAAAGTGTCCGCAAAGAGGAGGTGACATTTCCTCAGTGCTCTTTTACTGTTTGTACATTAAGGACACACACACACACACACGTTGATGAGAGGTGTACAAGTGTTGTTCAAATGGTTTACAAAGAAATTCTCGGGTTTTCTTTATTAAACCACCTCACAACCAGCACTACCACTAGTGATGGGATGTAACTAAGTACATTTACTCAAATACAGTTATTCAGTAAAAGTCTAAAGTACTTTACTTTACGTATTTCCATATTCTGCTACTTTATACTTCTATGCTATAGTTACCAGTTATATTACAGATTAAGATTTGACATAAAAACCCATAAAATAAATTGATAAAAAACAAACAAAAATTGATAAAAACCAAACAAAAAAGCAGTTGGCATGGCCCAAAGAAGTAAAATGATCCAATATTTCACAAAAGGGCAGAGATTAGAGAAAAAAATAAAAAACAAGCTCTGTATCCGAACCGGGGTTGGGAACCACTGGACTATACCAAACTGGATGTGAAGCAGTCAAAACTAGCTTCACCTCGAGCAGCTACAACAGTAAAATGCTTCCCACACATCGAGGCATCAGTAATAACAATCCACCAATCTAATAATGTAATAATATATTGATATATATCACTAACTGGGGATTTCTTTCTGCAGATCGGTGCTTTAAGTCTGATCTGCTTATACTATTTCTGTACTTTAACCAAGTAGTACATTGGTACTTGTACTTCTTCCACCACTGGCTGTAACTGATACAAGATGAAAGACAGTTGCCAAACAAATCTTAAAAAAGTACTGAACAAGCTATTAACAATACAGTTTAAGTAATGTACCAATTTCCCTAAGAGAATGAAACAATTACACAATGGTGTCAACCAAAACGCTTTAAACAAAGACCTTGGTTAGAAGGTTGTCACAGTACATTCCCTATCTAAGCTGCTTGGAGTGAGAAAATAACGTCAGACAAAATACTTATAAGCAAAGACACTGAAAATGTAACATTCAGCAGCCACATTTGGTAAAAAATCCCAAATGCACTGGCTCCTGAAACTGAATTTTAACAACAGCAAAATGTCTCTAACGTTTGGCTGGTTAAAGCCACAGGAAGCTAAACCGTAAAACTGCCAAAACCAACACTTGGCTGGTGGCAACGTCTGATGTCCCACAGTAGACGGCAATGAGTTCATGTCGGCTAACAACTTGCTGCCATTTGACTGCAACTTTGAAAAAACATGCTTATATACAGTGGTCACATATGCTGGAGACTGGCATGTTACTGTCAAGCAAGTTTCTTACAAAAGGTCATTAGTTTAGAAAGCCTGCTTGGTTGAATTGTATTCTAATGGGTGGTCACTTACCTCACAAAGTGCTGGAAGTCGAGAAAAAAAACGAACAGGCACTTGGGTAAGGCTGTTTTTCATTTAGCTCCGTGGCGATGTGTGTGGTACAAATGGAATGAACGTGTCATATGCTACATGTTGATGATGAAACTGAAAATTGTTCACGACATTTAGTCATGACTGTGGGAACAAAAACCTTTGCCTTCCCACATACACTCAAATATCTATGTGCACAATACATTTGCTCTACTCTCACATTTATGAGGAATGCAACACACACACACCTGATAACAACCTCATCTATATTTTACTAAGCTATTTTACACCAAGACATGGAGTCAGACACGTCAGGCTACGGCGTAGGGTCCGTGTCTCCACGTACCTAAGCACGTAGCCACGGCGTAGATTTACGCAGAAGCATAAATCACGCTACAGATGATTATTTTAAGTGCCTGACAACATTACGGAAAGGATCCCTACAGAGATAGGCCTTTTTTAAACCTCTTTAAGACCTTTCTGTTAAACCAGAAACAGCTCTGAGGTTGCTAGCGCTAAACCTACCAGACTCCATTTAAAAAAAAACTATATTTTAGCGTGTATAGAGCCAACAAATCGGTAAACTGCGTTTATTTCAAAAGTGGAAAAGTGGAAAGATGCCCCAAATGGGCTTTTCATAGTTTTATTTTGTTTCTGTTGACTTTGAATAAAGTGTATTTTCCAATGCTAAAATGACTGTGTATTTACATGGAGTCTGGTGGGTGGTTTTATGTTTAAATAAAAGATCTTTAACAGAAAGGTCCGCCTCCTTAGAAATCCTTTCCATAATGTTGTCAGACACTAACATTATTAATCCAAGCCCATCAGTGGCAAAAGGAGCATTTTTGTGAAGGTACAAACTGGACAATTGCCCTTTAACTTACATTGTAGCTTGTTTCACTGACTGCAGCCGTCTTGCCTAATACTGAACCAATGTCAAAGACTGTTGTTCCCATCAGTCACTTAGACACAAAAACATAGGAACATAGGGTCCAAGTCGGAAAATACCAACATCATTATTTTAACTGTTTAGCAGGAAAATACAACACCGTTGTCAGGAGGTGATTAGATAAACAAAGCACATGAAACTAAATATCTGAGGACTGAAACATGAACAAGGCCTTCTGCCATACTATTTAACCATTACTGATTATTTAAGTCTACACTTGTATGTGCATGACCTTAATTTTAAGCATCTTTACTTTCACTTCAAGTATAAAAAACTGTTGCTCCAACAGCTTAAACGGAGGGAATACTGCTCGCTCGCTCATTCAAGGGTCTGTGCTGAACATGTGTGTGTGTTCCTGTAGAACATGTGAACGAGCGTGGGTGGAAGGAAATGGTCGCACTTTGTGCGTGTGTGTGTGTGTGTGTAGGGACTGAGGGTCAAGGGTGAGAAGAAGCACAAGAAGAAGTAACAAAAGATTGAATAAAGTGCACATGAGAGCAGAAAAGGGTATAAAGATTTTGAAAAAGACAGTCCATGAAAAAAACAAAGGGAGTCGGTGGAATAAGCATGTAATGAGTCAAGCACAGCATGCCTGTGATGTCACCGGTGTATGTCGACGTCACACGCTGCGTGTGCACGTAGGGGCTGGTGAGTGTCAGCACCGTGCCAGCTCAGTGGTTTAAATTTAGAACTTGGGCAACAGTCCCAGCTGACATTAACAATGCTTTAGCCAACAAGACCAATCTACGCTACATTAGCGCTGCGCTAGTGCCGAAACCAGAGTAGTGGTGAACAGAGGGAGGGAGGAGAGGAAGGGAGGGAGAGAGAAAGGGAAGGCTTAAGAGTCAAACTCAGCCGCCCACACTCCGATCTCTGCTGCCAAGAGCAGAGCCGGACAACAGTGTGTGTGTGTGTGTGTGTGTGTGTGTGTGTGTGTGTGTGTGTGTGTGTGTGTGTGTGACATTCCTCAGCGAGGTGGATGCCAAGGAGGGAGCAGAGCTGAAGACAGACTGTCCTGAGCTACTGTGTTTTAGTGGAACTAACGAGCCCCTCACTGTGCACCTCGGCCTCGCAGCTGTAAACTTGTTAGTGATTAGGTAATCAGATCTGACTGGATGTTTTGCCAGAAAGTACAGGTCACAATTTGGGCTTTAAGCAACATTGTGTGCCTCGTTGGTTCAGAGCCATGTGCCGGTTAACTGAAAGGGTCACAAGTTTGATCTTCACAAGAAGCCCACTAACAAAGAAACCTGTTCTGTAGTTCGGCCATGCCCTTAGATAACTAGCCAAAAGTAGACAACGTCACATCATGTTCAAATATTGAATACAGCCACAATGAAGTTTGACAGAAGACCTCTTTTCATCAACAATTTTTTTAACACATTTTAGTGTCACTCACTCAATATCAACATGCAATTCTCATTTTTAGACTTTTATCACAACTTATGAATCATATAAAAGAAAAAAAAAGCAAGAAAACACAAATCTCTCGAACACAACACAGCCAGAAAATGTGTTGTGTCTTATGGTGTGACTCTGTTTTCAGCATCACTAATTCTCTCTCTACATCTCTACACACACGTGAAGAACAAGCCCATACCGGTTTCCTGCGGGTTACCAAATGTCTGGACAGATGTGGGCCATTAGAGCGTTTTCATACAATATCCGCACTTGGCCACAATAACTCTTGACTGTTTTGAAAACTACAGCAAAACCATTGACCGCCATTGTCCATCACAGTAACCAGTATTATTTGATTTACCTGAATGTGCAGCCCAAATATTAACTTGCTTTGGGAAATATACTACTGCCTTGACTGGGAATTTACATTTACCTCTAAAGCCTTGTTGATACCTGCGCAGGCCTCCCCAGATGGTGCGGGAGCTACAAGCACACACAAAGGCGTTAGTTCTCAACGCAGTATTCTCTGAAACACTAGGGGGCGTGCAAACACAACGCAATGCAGTGAAGAAGCAATAAGTCAGTGTTTGTTACCACAAAACGCCAAAGACCAAAGATGCAACTCCTCAATGCCAAGTAGGAATTGTAATTAATTAATGAATTATTAACTCAACCCTCATAATATTCATGGACATACTTTATCTTCTTTATTAGGGATCGACCAATACAGGTTTGTCAAGGCCGATACCGATTATTAGCTGTCGTATTGAGTGATATCTGGAACCGATATGCCTTTACAGTGAAAATCTTTAAATCCAAATTAAGATTTTAGATTGTTACATACTCCAACACAAAACTTTGTTTAGATGCTTTACGCAATTATTTGATACATACAAACTTTCAATATAATACCCAGTAACAGAGAGTCAGACAGTGTGTGTGTGTGGGGGGGGGGACATTAAGTCAGACTCAATGGTGAGAGAAACGGGAGCAGAGGGACAGACACAGAGCTAAAGTAGAGCCCTTTTTAATTAAATAACTTTAATTGTTATCAGGCAGATAAAACACCAGACAGATAATCTGCAAACAGACAAAAAAACACCCCAATAATCATTCTATCCCTATTCTTTATACAATCACCGTAAAGAAAGGAGTCAAATATTCGGGAACAACAAATGTTTTATGAAGAAACAAAGGTTAAGTATCCTGTGAACAATTTGCTTTGGCTGGCAAAATATATTTCTCAAATGTAGATTTTTGAAGATCCGCTGTTTTTGAAGCATTTAAGAAACTACTTGGCTGTCTTTCTAAAAAATCCTGAGACATATGAACAGTAAAAATGAATTAATTCATCTACTTCTTAATTTAAGTGATTTGCTTTCATCAGTATTTGTGGCAGTCACATCAGAAAAGCTCTGCGTGCACCTAGCTACAAGAATCGGCAAGCATCTTATGGAGCCTTGGCGTTTGACACAAAATACGTGATGAAGACATTTTTGTCTTTGGCTACTTGGCCGACACTACGTTGAGCATAAACCTAGCTTAATGTAACGCTCATACAGACTGACAGTATCTATCAATACAAGATTTTTGGGCATCTTCGGCCTGTATTTTTGACAGGAAGACATGAAAGGGGAGAGAGAGGGAATGCCATGCAGCAAAGGGCCGCAGGTGGGAATCGAACCCGGGCCCGCTGCGTCGAGAAGTAAACATCCTCTATATATGGGCGCCTGCTCTGCCAACCACAATACAAGATTATTAAAGAATGATTTCTCTGGTTATTTCTTCTCCAGTCCATTTGAGATTGGACCACCAACTATGAGAGTCAGGATTAAAACTCATGCTGAACTGTCTCCTGCGCAGAAAGAAAACCATTTAAACATTTAAAGGATGACCTCATCTAATCACCGAACAAGCTCCCAGTGTCTTCTTTCCCTTTCTCAATAATAGTTTGCCTATTGGCCTTGCGTTGATGCTAATTTATAAATAGAACGTATTAATATCATGTGAACATCCAAGTGTTGTGTTCTCTTGCATCGTGTTGTCTTCTATATCAACAATCTCCGACAATATCAGAAACTTACAGGAAACAAGGCATGCATCTCAAGCTGAAATGCTATCTGCCCTTGTACTACACAAGAGCATAAATGCTTACTATGCAGCGCAAACTTTATGACCGTGCAGCCTTTACGCGCCGACTGCACAAGCGTAAACACGCCCGTTTACACAGACACCCAACGGAGTTGAATCAGACACACATGCACACATGCATGTCCGCCCCGCTGTATATAGTTGGTCCTTAAAGGGACAGTTTACGCCCAAATCTAAAATACAATTTTTTCCTCTTACCTGTAGTGCTATTTATCAACCTAGATTGTTTTGGTGCGAGTTGCCCGGTGTTGGAGACATCAGCGGTAGGGATGTCTGCCTTCTCTCGGATATAATGGAACTAGATGGCACTCAGCAGGTGGTGCTCAAAGTGGCAAAAACAAAAGATACGGTTGACGGGTGTAATTCTGGAGAAAGAAAAGCTACAAACTACATAAAACTGCTCACAACCAGGTCTGTGGATTCTCTTAAGTAACCCAGTCATGATTTCATGGAAAGAGACGTTGCTGTTGACTTTTTCAAATGCATTTGTTGGCGCTGTGAGCAACATGAGCCGAGTGTCGTCTAGTTCCATTATATTTGAGTATAGGCTGATATCTCCAACACTGGGATAATGAGCACTTTAGGGAAGAGAAAAAATATGTATTTTTGCTTTTGGGGTAAACTGTCCCTTTAAGGTGTTATGTTCCTTTTATGACATGGATATTTCAGATGCATAACCTGTCACAGAGTCAGTTTTATTGTAGGATTAGTGAGTAGTTAATTAATCTGTGGTACATTATTAAATTAGTAAGGTTAATCATTTAGGTGAACTGATGTCCACTGTTTAGAACCACTTCATAAGTATGAGGGGGTGTGTGTGTGTGTGTGTGTGTGTGTGCGCCGTCAATATCCCCAAAGGAACTATAATTATCTGCTTTTACAATGTGCCTGTAAGGTGGATACCGTCTGTTTGGTTCTTAACCATTATATCAGCCGTCTTTTCCATTACCATAACTTGGCATTTGGTGAGCAACAATCCAGAGTATACAGTGTCAAGAGTGCATTAATTTGTAAATTAATCATTGACTATCTCAGTGTTGTTGTACGTGGTTGCTGGCAGAAAACGTTGAGGTGGCCTGTGGTTTTGCTAGCAACCTTCTCATTATCAACAAATTACAAGTTTGGAAGCGTCCATTTTGTGAAAGTGAATATCAGCTATGACTGTGTCCGACCTCCCTCAGGCTGTATGTGAAAATATTGGAAATAACACACGCCAGGTACCCTTTATCAGTAGCTAATGCTTTGAATGTTTTCTAGTTCACTGCTGTACTCCTTGAATGATCTCAAGGAAAGGGTGGGAAAGACCGAACAAGCTCCCAGTGTCTTCTTTCCCTTTCTCAATAATAGTTTGCCTATAAACACAAACACACACTTTCTATAATTATAGGCTTGCCCCTGCAAAGATGTGGGTGTGTCTGAGAACCATTAGACCAATGCGCAGTGTACTGGGATGCATATAACAATACCAAATGCTCAAGAATATCACACTTTAAATGGTGTGGAACATGGAATAACCAACCATAGCTGAATAACCAATTTGTCATGTCTTGCTGCTTTTATCTCCTTTAAAAACACACCGATTCTCAAATATTTCATTTTTCTACATTGTGGACATTCCTGACATTCTTCAAAAAGGACAATTCCTATATTGGCACGGCAAACCAACCAGTACAACAGCACGCACACACACTTCCCGGTCAAAAAGAATCAATTTGTGTCACTTCAGCCTAATATTATGAAGTCTTCATATGGTATACAACTAAATCAAGATATGAGAATATTTGCCACTGTCCTCTTCTTTTAAGCGTAGAGTAAACTGCCTTCAAACACATTTTTCAACACAGATTAGTAGCAAAAACAGTCTGTAACATAACCCCTACAGATTGTGGGGTGCATGTGTACGCGATGTGTAGTAACATTACCAGCATACTTGGCTTTCCTAGAATGCCTGCCTGCTTCTGTAATGACTACATACAGCCATCTAGCTGCAGCTCTGCTCCTCAGAAGAAAAACGGGAGAGGGATTGCAGACTTTTTCTCTCATTTCCTTTCATCTCCTTACAATGCATGCCTAAACAATGCCAAGAATTTACAATGTAAGGGCCCTAACACCACACTCTCTGTAATTTACCTATTTAATGCTTTGTGTATGCATTTGAGGTGCCACCATCAGTAACAGAGAGAGAGAGAGGAGTAGAGGGACAGAGCAGAGGTAGAACATGTCACTGTGTCTTTAAGCAGTAATCCCTTCATTCTCAGAGCATTTGTTGCCGGCCATCTAATGGGCGGTTCGGTTTAATGTCCACAAGGGCCACTGGGAGGTCCTGCACTATTAAAATCACTGCTGCTCTCTCAAGCTCTAGCTGGCCAGGCTTGCGTGGCTCCTAAATTACGACTGAGGCTGTCTCAGAAATTAAAGACATTCTGATTTTGCATTTCAAAAGGAAGGAGGAACTGTGCTCATTGCACAACAAAAGGGACAACAATGTTGACATTCCTGCCATGTATCCTCTGGTTTTTTTAAAGGAAACTGGAGCTTGCCTACAAGAGATGTGGAGATGGGAACGGGGGATACTACACAGTTTGCCGGTGTCTGTCTCCATCTCCATGATGCAAGCAAAGACAGCCAAACGTTAGGATATTTTCTCTGTACATACACAATCTGATGATTTAAAAGATTTGATCTGCAGACATGCTCAGCAATTTAAAACAAAAAAACAAGATGAACAATCCTGCATATGTTACCACTGCCCCCTACCAACAGAAAATCACTGTAGCATTCCAATAAAAATCTACTGTGTTTATATTGAGTCTATTGGAATCAGTACAGTACCTATAATTACTAAAGCATCACTGCATTATTTTTTTTTACAAGGACATGCAGGTTTGTGATAGAAGTAGAGCCTCCGTGTGAAATATGTAACAAGATCAATGTATTATTACAGTGAAGCTCCACAGTCAATTATGAATGAATCTCCAAAAGTTACTTTCTGTTTGAAAACGTTCACTATGTGGCAACTATGTGGCAGTCAAGTATTTTCTAAATGTAATGGCAGGGTACTTTTAGTGAGGAGGTGGCTGTGATTAGGTGTTTGCAACACTGTGTGGACTGGGCTGTTGATTTTGAGAGTATGTCAAAGGTTACAGAACAGGCTGGAGCATAAACTGCTACTGTTGAGTGCAAGGAAGCAATGTTGCAACTTTAATGCTGACTATGTTGCAGATCAATTTTCACCCAAAAGCAACGAACAAAAATGGAGAAGTTGTTTTCCTGCAACAAAAAAGCAGCCATCTTCCAGAAGTTAGTTAGAAGTTTCGGAGGCAAAAATCTTAACTTTACAATTAAGCAGTACCTTCAGGCTTTCTTTGAGCATAACACAGCACTGATATTACAAAAGATCAGATATCAACTGTCAGACTTGTCATGTCCGAATCATGCAGCATTCAAGTCCTAGCAGCCTGTTTTCTTCAACGAGGGGCCGGATTTCTTTGTAAACAAAAGCAATGGCACTCTGGTTTGAAAAGGTAAAGTGTGTGTGTGTGTTTCCAAAGCAATTGCAGGAGCTCAGTGAGAGTGTTTTCAACAAGTTTTTACAGTGGTGAACAAGTAGGCCAGTAGTTGGTACAGCAGCTTGCTTGATGGAGGGTCCAATAGTTTTGGGGACATAGAGATAGAGGGGAAATGAAAGACAGAGTGTATACTGAAAGTGTGTGCTGTGTTTATGTGTGAGTGAAGGGGTGAGGGGGTGTTTCGGGATAGCCTTGGCCGTGATTGAGAGCTCGTCCTTACCGCTATGAGCGTGTTATTCCTCTGTTCCGTGGAGGAGGCAGAGTCCGGGTCCGGTTGCTTGCTCTGCGGCTGCTTGCTGCTGCCACCGGACGACTTCTTGGCCCTCTGCTCCAGACTCCGCTGGTACAGGCTGACCGTCTCCCTCCGCTCTATCTCCAGCTGCTCGGCGTGCGCTTGCTGGTACCTGTTCTCGCAGTTTACGTGGTGTCTCCGGCAGCCCTCTATCCGCTGCCTCAGCCTCTCCACGACCGTGCTGTGCTTAGGTATGCCCACCGCCCCGGCGGCCACCACGCTCCCGGCGGCCGGGTTCATGCTGTTGTTGATGCAAATACTGCCGTTGGGTCCGGCAGCGGGGGGAGGCGAAGTCCCCCATCACTAGGCCGAGTGGCTGCTATTTTGGAAGAACTTTTCTCCCCGTCAAGCTCACCGCCACCACCGCCACCTCCTCCCCCGGTCACCTCCACCTCCACCCCCTAGTGTCCTCTTCTTCTCTGTCCTCACCGGCGAAGTGTCCCAAACAGCCGGACAGCGGACGGAAGGTACGACCGAAAACAGCCGCGGAAGAGAACAACAACCGGGGATGTTTAAAGGGCTTCGAGCCTAGTAGTCATTAAGGGGTCGCAAGTGAACGTTTCTTCTTCCCTTTTCGGCACTGTTTTCAAACAAACCGCTCCCGAAAACACAAATAACACCCAGCCTAGAGTAAGACCGAGCAAGCCCCGAACTGAATTAAACAATAAAGCCACTGCCACGCTGCTAACAACCCCGCTGAAAAAAACAATACCGTATAGGTATGAACGTTAGCATGAACTCTACGGTCATATACACACAAACCGTCCCACTGAGGAGCAGCAGTGGCAGCTGCAGCAGCAACAGTCCACTCGCCGTTTTACGGTGTCGTCCTTTGAGAAAAAGTTTTGCTGCCTGAACCGAACGGGCTCCGGAGTTTCCCAGTGAACTTGCATCTCATATGGTTTTGGTTTGAAAGAAATCCCGGTGAAGATGTTGTTGAGTTAGGGGAAATAGCACAAGCGCCCTCGGTAGTCCGGTTGTGAGGCAACTAGAGTGGCCCAGACGGCACAAAACGCGGATATGGGAAGCAGTGGCGGAAGTCTGTAGTCACTGGCTGCCGCCTGCCACCATCACAATAATCAGGTCCGCTTCTCCACCATGCCAGCGGAGTGATATCAGGACAGGAGTTGAGTAAAAACCAGCTAGAGGCTGTGAGGAGCCCGCTAATGGACACTTGTAAAACCCGGAGTGGAGTCCGGAGTGTAACCCGGAGAGGACCGGACTGGTCCCACCTACCACCTGTGTTGTTTTCATAGGTTAGCCTACACCAAAACAATCAGTTTGCCATTGTTGTAAATGGGTCAACTAGATAGCTAGTTAGCAAAATAACTAGCTAATTTCCTTATTACAATGTGCCGTACAGGGGTCTGACTTACCTGTTTTTTTATTTCTTTGTTTTTGAAAACAAGTGAAAACACAATGTAGCATAATGATAGCGATATACAGAGAAGCAAAAAGAGGCACATTTAGGAAATTGTTAATTACAGTACAAATTAAATCATGGGCATCATAACACATCACCACCAGTGGTCAGACCAGGAAATAGGGCGGTGATGTAGCTAGGATGAATATTTTTTATAGTAGCCTAACTAACTAACTTTTTTTACAATTGCATATATTTATGAATTGTCTACAGAACAAACTTTTCATGAGCTGGCTGTATAAAAACAGTGAGGCACATTAACCCCGTTAGATATTTTAAAGTGCAAAGTTTTAGTGGCAAAGCACTATAAAACAATGTAACCAAAGAAACAAAATTAAGTCATAAGTAAATTACATAATAAGATTCCAGATTTATTAAAATCCTTTCTCAGGATTTATATATTACTCTATGAATTGTGAAATAACTCACAAAAAGTTACAGGGAAGGGATTTCTTTTTTTTTATTCATGAAATACTTTTCTGTGGCTGATAGATCATTACTAAAACAATTTAAGCAGGAAGTGATGTAATGACATCAAATGTATTACGTGCTGATAGCCTTCCTATGATGAGTTATTGCTTGGCCTACTCTATGTGATGCATAGTTTGGATGTGTTGCATGGTTTGGTGGTTTTGCATCCTCTGCTGAGTGTAGGCCTACAGTTTATAATACCTATATTGAATAATATGTAGTCGGTCAGTGGATGAGTGACTGAGGGCAGGAGCTTCCGTACAGCTCAAACTTCCTAAGTTGTGTGATCAAGAAGACCTCAATCTATAATTAAAGTCAGTTTTACATTTTTGACATGTAAAAAAAATATGAGGACGTAATTCATGGGGACGGAAATGCTGCTGCATATCAGGATTGACCCATGGTCAAGTCCTAACATGAATCCAACATAGTATTAGCAAACATAAATCCTCACTGAGGATAGGCTTTCTGGCCTATTGGTAACTGGGCACGGGGCAGCCATGTTGGATCTTAAACTACTACTGCAACTTTGACCTCCGAAAATCTGACTTCCATGTACAAATGGAACACAATATAATCTGTCTTTCATCAGGGCCCGCCCTCTCCTTCTTTGTCTTGTCAGCTGCTTATATTGTTCAGTTTCTTCTCAAATATATTTATATTTGAGAAGAAACTGTACAGTCATTTGAATACGGCCGGTAGCAGTGTGTATGGATACGCAGTGTGTATGTTTTTTTTTTTTGAAGAATTCATGCCATGAAGCAGGCATGAGTTGATGTTTTGCACATTGTCTATGTTTTAAGGTGTTTTTACTATCCAAGATGGTTTTTGTTTGATATTTTGTCTATGTTTTTGGGTTGTCCATGCAGCAAATTGACCTTTTCTAACAAGTGAGACAAATAAAGAAACATTGGTGTTGATCTTAGAAATATTAAAGCAAAACCAGAAAACCCAAGACGTTATAAATTAGGTGTTGCGCCATTATTTCTGACACCAGTAGGCTTACTCTACACCATGATTTATTCTCTAAGTCTGTTTCCATTGAACACATCAACTTCTTCACCTTAACTAAACGTAAAAAATGTTTTACCAATATTTCAACTTCTTTCGAATTTACAGCATTTCCACCTTTTTGTTTATTTTTTATTTTTTTACATAAAAATGGTAAATGTGCATCAAAACAGGTGGATGGGAAGGCACTTATAGACAGACAATATGGCACAATTAAATGTTCTCTAACTTGTCTTACAGCTGCTTAAACTATCAAGGTAGCCATTTTAAGGTAGACAGTAAGGTGAAATGTTACCACACTGAACTCCTTTTTCCAGTAAACCATCATTTTAGTCAAAGCTTTACATTTGTTGTTTTACAATGTCTTGGTCAAGCACTAGCGCTCTTTCCAGGGACATATCTTGTGGAGCACAGGAAGTGTACAGCAGCATCAGCGGTTTGTTTAGAGTAAACACAGAAAAAAACTAAGAAGGTACCAGAAAAAGAATTGCAGTTGCGTCACCTGGAACATTCCAGGAAAGGTTGTTCCTAGCACTGAAAAACACTGGTTGACCAACAAGTATCTGTGATGAATTCAATGCAAAACTACCACAGCAAAAATATATTAGAAAAATGTAAGAGCAGGGACCTCACATTCCTTTTTTGAGGGTGACATGACAATGGCATTAAAAAAAGAACAGCGGCAGAAGCAAATGCTTATTACAGTGTTTCTGACTATTTCATCATGGCCCATCTGCCAGAACTGAAGCCATGAGGATTTTCTTGGAACATCTTGGCTTTCTCTTTGCTTTGTAGACAGAGAAAAGGCTTTGGTTCACTTGTCGTTGTTCTGGATTGAAAGGGGAGATGTCTCCACTGGCCCTGGGTGAAATGTTGGCTCAAATAACACTTCTGCTCTAACTGCTTTTTTTACATGCTTATATTACACTACACCTTACTTTATAAGAGAGTGATCTCTTGACTTAAAGACTACATTACAGATTTCAGCCATGTGACTATAGAATTGAAACTCAACGACTCTTCCACCAATTATTCTTATGTTTGTGCAGTAACACACTGTATCACTACGGACATTTCCTCCAGACCCAGATTATGTCTACAAGCCAAGGAAACGTCATATAAATTGGTGTGGTAACACTGAAAACAGCCACATTAGTGTCCACTTATGACAATACTGTAAGATGAATCCTACTTATTCTGGTGATCTCCTCACTTTTCCTTTTTCTCCAAAACTTTGGCTTATGACCAAATGCTGACTAATGATATTCCCATCAGCCTAAATTTGTGTTTAGTGCTAACGAGCAGGGGCATAGCCATAATTGCAGATTGTTTAGGAGCATGATAAAAAGATCCTCTCCCATTTGTCTCTCCAAATCATTGATTCCAACTAGCCTACATTTCATTTATGACTGATGGAAACAGTGACATTTCCATTAACCGTTCCATTATGTTTTACTGCTGCATCTGACCCAATGGAAGACCTGCTAATATTTAACTAGTCTCCTTGGAGAAATGTTTGGCCTTAATAGCCCAGATTTGGTGTTCTCTGACACATTCTAATGCCACTATTCCATCATTATTGCTTATTATATAAGTTTAACTCCCTATATTTTTGTATGTATTTTATTCCATCCATCCATCTTCATCTGCTTATCCGGTATCGGGTCGCGGAGGCAGCAGCTCCAGTATTATATATATATATATATATATATATATATATATATATATATATACATTTTATTATTGCCCATCTATATGAGTCTATATATCAACTGACGCAACCGGCGTAATGTGCACATTTCCTATTTATGGTGCATTCAAATCAAATAAGACCTGTTGTAAGTGTGGTTGAAAGATGGGCACCGTCATGTAAAGTGCGGGGGGCATGTCCCCCATGTACCCTGTGTCCACTCAACACTTGCTAACTAGCAAAGGGTAACATGCTAAACTGAGATATTGAACAACAGCCGGCAGATAATGACTAAATTAATCACCTTAAAAGCTCTGAATCTGGTCCTCCAGGACTCAGGGCGGTGAGGCAGCCTGTCCTGCCAGTCTGGGAAGCTAACATTAGCTTCAGCTGCTACAGAACAGAAGGGGTTGTAAGCCAGACATCAAAGCTTTTAGCTATTATGTCAGAGGGACCATCAATGTCAGTTGCTAAGTTCAAGGCAATCCATCCAATAGTTGTTGAGTATTTCAGTCTGGACAAACTGATCAAACTGGGGATTAACACACCCATTAACAGACTGACATTAACATCTCTACAACCACTTTGTTAGCATGGCTATAAATGACATGCAGCTTTTCAGTATTTGAATTAGTTTAACATACCTGGTAAAATAAAAACACCGGTAACCATTATTCCGATTTCCACATTTGAGCAAATCAGCTTTAGGCAATTCCATTGTAAAAGAGATGCCATGGTTTTGCTGTTTCTTCAGCAAACACTAGTTTTCCTAAGCACATTTCTAATTTTATTAATCAATGGGATTTGATTCCCACAACTACCATATGACAATTAGTGTTGGTAATAAAACCACAATGTGTAAGTCATGAGTCACTGGGTTGGACAATGACCAAAAATACTTTAAAGTCAATGTTATTAATTGTTATACACTATTGGATTTTCCCAATTGGCTTTGTTATCAGGTCATATTTAATACAAAAAGAAAACATGTTGCAAATTCCAAATTGCAAATGCAAGTTAGTCTGAAACCTCTCAGTTTACTTTTTATTTTCAAGTGTTTCAAGTATTAACAGGCATAGACCAAAATACCTCCGGATGTAATTACTTTGTAGATACACCCACAACTAATCAGAGCAACCAAACATGACATATGCTGTGTCTCAATTTGAGCAATTCTGTACTTACACTTGCTACTTTGCGGGCATAGTATGTCCACATTAACAACATATGGCCAATGCAGTGCACTACGTGCATGGTGCGCTCACAGGAGCCGAAATGTTGAGTGTGGAACTCTGGATACTACTCGGAGCGGAAGCTACGGGACTACCAACGTATTTTCAAACTAGTGAATGTGACAGGTGAGGAAGCAGGAGCATTTACTATTGAAACAGCAAAACCCAAACTATACAAATAATAATTTACACTACCAGTCAAACGTTTGGGGGTCACTTAGAAATTTCCATTGCACTCCATTATAAACAGAATACCAGCTGAGATCTCTTGCATTGTTTTTTTTAACCAGGGCAGCAGTTTTCAGATTACATTATGTTCTTACATAATTGCAAAAGGGTTCTCCAATATTTTCTTAGTTTTTTTTAAAATGATATCAGATTAGTAAACAGAATGTGCCTTTGGAACATTGGATGAATGGTTGCTGACGATGGACAATGTAGCTAAAGATTAAAGATCAGCCACCCACTCAGATCAGCTGGTATTCTGTCCATACTGGAGTGGTATGGAAATTTGTATGTGGCCCCAAACCTTTGACTGGTAGTGTATACATGTGTTTTTTTATGATAAGTACCACTATACTGCCGCCAGTGAGAAAAAGAGGCCGGTATATGTTTTAGCAGATGACAATAGGTGGCGGTAATTCTCAGAACGGCTGCAATTTACCATTAAACCCAAGAAGAAGAAAAGAAGAAGAGTCTTGCCTGATGCATAACGGCCGAGCATGATTTTGAGACACTACCCTGTCAAAATTATCGCACTACACAATTGTAAACATAGTGTACATCCACACACTGAGTGTGAGACACACTGATAGTGAGCAACGGACACATTTAAACAGTGTACAACGTGCAGAGATGAGCTTTGATGGTGTAGCATCAACATGTCTGTGAATGAGTGTTGCCATTTTTTGCCATCAGAATTTGAAGACAAAAGGTGTTTTTACTTTGCCTGGGAACCAGATGAATCTGCGAGCTCATGTTTAAGTTGCTCTGTAAGATGCATTTGCGATTTGGTCTGGCGATGTCAAGCTACGGGATAGCGGCTACAACAGAGAGTTGGACATCAGCTGCAGCCATCTTGGTTGTTTTTCACTAATGGCTCAACGGCGCTCCTCTTTACAGTCATTGTGTCAGACATGCCCTATATTAGATAAACCGTTGGGAATGGCCCGTCAGATCTCAAGTTGCTGGAAATCTGTCCAAAGTGAAGGGGGATCAGATGCATCTGCCACAGCAAATAAATAATGAGCTTGCAGATTCATCTGGTTCCTAGGCAACCTTGGCCTGACTTATCACTGTGACTTCCTGTTCTACTCTCCTGCGCACCACAAACCATGACTACTACTTTGCGTCACGTCGTCCAGCTAGCTCTACAAGCACAAATAGACTTAGTTGGGTCTCCATGGTGTGTGTGTGTGTGTGTGTGTGTGTGTGTGTGTGTGTGTGTGTGTGTGTGTGTGTGTGTGTGTAACTTGTGCTCTGGCACTGCTTCCCAGCTTGGCCGGCTTAGCGCTTCAGGAATGAATGGAATGTTGTTTTACACAAACACACATACACACACACACACACACACACACAAACCACATTCTCGATCCCTTGCTTTCACCTATTTTTACTCAGTCTTCTCTGTTTCTTCTCCTTCTCTGCTGTTATGATACTGGCCAAATTTATTTTAAATTAGTTTTAAAGTGAGATGGTTTTACTTTCTATTCATTTAGCTTGTCGGCACTGACATTGTAGGAGTGGGTGGTTGTGGATGCTCGCAGGATTTTAGAGCGGGGGAGTGTCCAAGTGTATTTTGACACTCAAACAGCCATTGTTAAGTTAGAACACGGGTTTCCCACCATAGCAAAAACTCCGGCCTCAGCTCTCAGTGATGCATTAGGACAGTGCATGCCCATGCCACACTGTGCAAAGGTATAATAGTGCTGCGGAGAGCTTTTAACACTTTCATAGTTTGTCAGTCATTCCTATTAAAGAAGAGAGCTGTTTTTGAGAGGTTAAAGTGATCATTAAGGGATGTTAATTACTGTTTTTACTGGATCTGCATCTGCGCCGAGCACTTACACAAAAGCACAAAAGATCATTTGTTGTTCGCTCTCGAACAAGGGAGAGACGTATTGCTTTTCCCACTGCCATGCAGGTTTGTCTGCTCACGTCTTTAAGTGTGGGAGGTAAAGAATGAGTTTACACAAAAGGTAGGGTGATTGCCCTAATGTGGGACACCTACGCTCCAGTGGTTGTGGCTCTTCCCCAAACTAATGAATGTCAGTGAAAACTATGGGAAAGCAAAGCTGTAGTGTCGTGTGATCAAAATCACATGGATAGTTCCACCAGATAGTTCCGCTGGAACAGAGGTTGCACATCTGTAGCGGTTTACTCCTCGAAGCAGCGGACCGGGGTTCGAATCCAACCTGCGGCCCTTTGCTGTATGTCATTCCCCCCTCTCTCTCCCCTTTCATGTCTTAAGTTGTCCTGTCAATAAATGCCCAAAAAATAATCTTAAAAAAAATATCACATTGCCTTTGAACTCTCCAGTCATAAAACAGGAAGTACGTGCTTTGAAAGCTACCAGAAGGTAAATGACGTACAGTTTTGACAAAATTGGTGTTAAGAGTATAAATGAATTGAAGAACTTTTTATCTTAATGTGTTTATGAAATGTTTGTTGATTAAAAAATAGTATAGCATGGTGTATATTTAAAGTATATATTTGATTTGAATTGATATTTCTGCTGCGGTCCCAAGGATTAACCTAATGTGGGACA
The DNA here is from genome assembly GCA_026937815.1 of Etheostoma perlongum. Lineage (NCBI taxonomy): Eukaryota > Metazoa > Chordata > Actinopteri > Perciformes > Percidae > Etheostoma > Etheostoma perlongum. The sequence goes on from CM049372.1 coordinate 6,548,130, forward strand.
GTTGAAAAACTACAACCCAGTCAAAAATGTGTGGTTTATGCAACAGTACTGGATATTTACATGGTCTTAGTGATCTGTTGCAGTATTAAAATTCAAGGTCAAGGAACATTTTTACAGCGGTTTGAAGGTTTTGTGTGTGTGTGTGTGTGTGTGTGTGTGTGTGTGTGTGAAAGGAGTAAGGAATCTTAAAGAAAATAGCAGAAATAGCAACTCAATAAGGCCCTTCCATTTTACTCCATGAATATAGTGTTGACGTTAATAACATGTATTTCAGATCACAATGGCAAAGGTGTGAAAGACATCATCAGACACAGATAGAGAGGCTAGATAGGAAAAAAGGATAGATAAGAAAATGAAAGTGGAAGCAGGACAGGATGAAAGGAGCAATAGAGGAGTACAGGCAGGTCACTGAGAATGGTGAGGTCCCTAAACACGAGACTGCTGGCTAGGTGTGACAGTCTCAGGATAAGAGGACCCAAATGCAGAGAGGAGCGGGCAGGCAACAAAGGTTGCAAAATGGTTTATTTCCACACAAGGGCAAAAATAAAGTCCAAGCAAAAAGGCAAAGTCCAACGTGAAGGGAAAAACAAAACCAAAGCTCAAGGGCTGGCAAAGACACTCACGAGAAGGTACACTGTAGGCCCTACAGTGTACATTCTCGAGAGTGTTTTTACACTTACTTATTATTCCCCTACAGTGTAGGGAGAGTTGGAGAAAGAGGGCAGAAACATGCAGGACGCCACAAGGGAACAGGAAACATTGACAGGACAAGACAGAAACCCGACTTCAAAATAAAACAGGAAACAGAACACGCAGACACACAGGGGAACACCAAGGCAACACAAGACAGGACAACAGAACTAAACAGGGGGGAACAACCCAAACAAAACCTCCAAACCACAACACTAGGGCATGCATGGAACGTACCCAAGTCTACTCTCCAGAGCAGGGTAAATGTAATGGTCACTCTGAGCACACAGAATTACTTATTGAGGAAGTTTTACTATCATTCATGAATGACGGTGCAACATGGTTTAGACCTTTAAACATAGACTCCACAGTGTCCCACATCAGGAAGCTGAACATTTTCTCAGACAGTTTGGCACTAAGAGCACTAGTATCTGTATCATTTATCATTAGTGTTATTTGCATATTCTCTTTTGATTTAATTAAGACACCCCCTGAGGGTTAATGTGTTGCCTTCACATCGTAATATACTACAGAAGTCCGAAAAGCAAAAATTGTCCCACATAGGGCAATCCACCCTACACACGCTCAGGGTTGAAAACTGGAAGGAAGTACTGAGCGCTGTCGAAATCAACAGGGCAAACAACGCTGTCTGTGTATCTGTCTGGCTGCGTGTTGCTCTCTTTGATACATCATGACTCAGATCAAACACAAACATCCACATAAAAAAGAGAAATGTGCCTTAATTTAGGATTGTCTCCCACACTGACACCACATATCTCCTCCTCCTCTTTTTTTTCTTCTTCTTCCATGTGGCCTTTCCTGTATTCCTCTGGGCTCACCACATCGACTTCCACAGTGTTTTGACATTCAGACTGCACTGTTCACCCTGTGATAACCCCCGTCACACGCTCAGTGATACCCAGAGGGAGAACAGGGCTCCCCCACCCTTGGGGCTCTTCCGGAGACTCCCCTACCTAAAGTGGCAAAGAGAATGAGAGAGAGAAAGAGAGAGAGAGAGAGAGAGAGAGAGAGAGAGAGAGAGCTAGAGAAAGAGATATGACCCTGTCCTTCTCTCTCTCAGTGGAGAGGTTGATGGGCTGTTGCACTAGACCGTCTGTCTCTAAATATTTTATGTACGCAGCACTGCCTCCAAGACTGAGATAAAGCGAGAATCACAGTGGTGGATATATTGATGAGCCGGAGGGAGGGTACAGGATTGGATGGAAGAAAGAATGAGGGGTGAGAAATAGAGGTGAAAAAAGGAGGAGGGAAGACAGAAAGTATGTAAGAGACAACCTTGCTCAAGGCCACACTGGTGGTGAGGGAGTGGAGCGAGTTGCTTGCTGTCCACACAAACAGCATATTCAATCTAAACTGCATTTCCACGTTGTTGTCTAAAACCCGACAGTGGATGGCTCTAGTGGAAATGTGAGGAAATCACCAACGTCACGACAATGACAATCCATCCAATATTTGTCATGATATTACATTTTGGACCAAAGTGGTTGATCAACCGAACAACATCAACATCCATCAAGCCATGTCGCTACCGTGCTAATTATCCATTGAAAGGGAGAAGGTATACAGCATGAGGCTTCAGCAGTCTCAGAGACCCAATTTACAGTAAGTTGCAATGGTGAAATGTAACTAAGTACTTTTACTTAAGTACTGTACTTAAGTACAAATCTGAGGTACTTGTACCTCCCTTGAGTCTTTTCTTTTACTGATACGTTCTACTCTTACTCCAGCACATCTTAGAGAGAAATATTGTACTTTTTACTCCACAATATTAATCTGACAGCTTTACTTTACAAGATTGTTTTGCAGACAAAACACATAGTTTACAGAATACAATGTTTTTATAAATAAGTAAACTACCCAACAATATATAGTCCTACATATCCAGCTGAAATGATTAGAACATTAAACACTTAATACTTTAAGTACACGTACCTGATGATAATTACATACTTTTACTTATTTTCAATGCAGGACCTTTACTTGTAACAAAGTATTGTTACAGTGTGGTAATGGTAAGTAAAGAATCTGAATACTTCTTCTACCACCGGTAAAGTGGTATTCTCCAAAAGTACTAGTAAAAAGTCTTTTTAAGATGAAATCCCCTCTTTTGTGTTTCCACAGACAGCTTCCTGCCATATACTGGGATACCACAAAGGGAATTTTGTACTAAACAGACTGTAACTTTGGAAGATACCCTCATCATTTGCCAGTGGAAACCTCATGTTACAGCTTGTTGCATGTGACAGTACAATATACGCTTCTTTTTGCAATACAGCTACACATGTTGAGTACTGGCTATATGCACGGAATCGCAACCTGAAAAGTACAAAGTACCGTCACTGGAAAAGAGTTTCAAAACTTTCAAAAAATACTTGGAGGAATGGATGAAGCGTGTGTCTATAGCAGGATAACTTCAACCATGCTAGAACAATGCTAGCTAGCTAGCTAGCTAGCTAGCATTGTTCTAAAATAACTTGACTTTTTGTAGCATGCTGAGTCTGAGCTGGCAGTGTTACTAACCTGTACATGTACCCTGTTCCTATCCATGTAGATATGTCATTTTGAGTTTTCTGTTGTATTTGCTGTGTGTTGTGAAGCCTTTCCAGGTAATGAGAGGCATGTCAAGGCGTGTTGGGTTGGAGGTGATTATCTAAAGAAGACAAAACATGGCGGCTCAGAAATAGAAACAAGCTTCCAGACAACTAAACACAGAGACAATAGGTCATTCTCATAACTACTGTTTTACCTTTTTCAAAGTAAAATGTTCTTTCCGGAGCAAACATGGAAACAAGACTGCACCAGCAGGCCATGACAGCAGGCCAGAACAAATATATATTATATACTGTATCTGGATTTTTTAATGAACTTTTTGCACTAGAGTGAGCACTTGAATATCACCAACCTGCAAGTTTTCAACGAATTAAGCCTGTCTACTGTATGTGATAGTTTGTGTGAAATAAATTAGCTTATTTCTCTGTCCCTACCCTCAACAGCAAGGTAGCTGTCAAAATGGTACTGCAAGAAGGTTCTGGGTTTGAATCCAGGTCGTTCCGGGCCTTTCTGTGTGTTTTCCCCATGTTTGCGTGGGTTTCCTCCGGGTGCTAAACATACTAGGTTCACCAGTCAGTGCCCTTGATTGGCTGGCTCAGATCTCGTGGTTCAGATCTGGAGTTGGTCCCCGGGTGCTGTATATGACTGCTCCCTTGAGGGATGGGTTAAATGCAAGGGGGTAAGCCTCTCCTCTCTAAGAGTAACTCCCATGGCGCAATGCTACGAAGCCATCACCCGCTGTTAGCATCCCATTGACTGCCATTTACAGTGCCTTGCAAAAGTATTCGGCCCCCTTGAACTTTTCAACCTTTTGACACATTTCAGGCTTCAAACATAAAGATATAACATTTTTATTTTTTGTGAAGAATCACCAACAAGTGGGACACAATTGTGAAGTGGAACAAAATCTTTTGGATATTTTAAACTTTTTTAGCAAATAAAAAACTGAAAAGTGGTGCGTGCAAAATTATTCGGCCCCTTTACTTTCAGTGCAGCAAACTCACTCCAGAAGTTCAGCGAGGATCTCTGAATGATCCAATGTTGTCCTAAATGACTGATGGTGATAAATAGAATCCACCTGTGTGTGATCAAGTCTCTGTATAAATGCACCTGCTCTGTGATAGTCTCAGGGTTCTGTTGAAAGCGCAGAGAGCATCATGAAGACCAAGGAACACACCAGACAGGTCCGTAATACTGTTGTGGAGAAGTTTAAAGCCGGATTTGGATACAAAAAGATTTCCCAAGCTTTAAACATCCCAAGGAGCACTGTGCAAGCGATCATTTTGAAATGGAAGGAGTATCAGACCACTGCAAATCTACCAAGACCTGGCCGTCCCTCTAAACTTTCAGCTCAGACAAGGAGAAGACTGATCAGAGATGCAGCCAAGAGGCCCATGATCACTCTGGATGAACTGCAGAGAACTACAGCTGAGGTGGGAGAGTCTGTCCATAGGACAACAATCAGTCGTACACTGCACCAATCTGGCCTTTATGGAAGAGTGGCAAGAAGAAAGCCTTTTCTCAAAGATATCCATAAAAAGTCTCGTCTAAAGTTTGCCACAAACCACCTGGGAGATACACCAAACATGTGGAAGAAGGTGCTCTGGTCAGATGAAACCAAAATCGAACGTTTTGGCCACAATGCAAAACGATATGTTTGGCGTAAAAGCAACACAGCTCATCACCCTCAACACACCATCCCCACTGTCAAACATGGTGGTGGCAGCATCATGGTTTGGGCCTGCTTTTCTTCAGCAGGGACAGGGAAGATGGTTAAAATAGAGGGGAAGATGGATGCAGCCAAATACAGGACCATTCTGGATGAAAACCTGTTGGAGTCTGCAAAAGACCTGAAACTGGGACGGAGATGTATCAAGACAAGACAATGATCCCAAACATACAGCAAAATCCACAAAGGAATGGTTCACAAATAAACGTATCCAGGTGTTAGAATGGCCAAGTCAAAGTCCAGACCTGAATCCAATCGAGAATCTGTGGAAAGAGCTGAAAACTGCTGTTCACAAACGCTCTCCATCCAACCTCACTGAGCTCGAGCTGTTTTGCAAGGAAGAATGGGCAAGAATGTCAGTCTCTCGATGTGCAAAACTGATAGAGACATACCCCAAGCGACTTGCAGCTGTAATCGCAGCAAAAGGTGGCTCTACAAAGTATTAACGCAAGGGGGCCCAATAATTTTGCACGCACCACTTTTCAGTTTTTTATTTGCTAAAAAAGTTTAAAATATCCAATAGATTTCGTTCCACTTCACAATTGTGTCCCACTTGTTGGTGATTCTTCACAAAAAATAAAAATGTTATATCTTTATGTTTGAAGCCTGAAATATGTCAAAAGGTTAAAAAGTTCAAGGGGGCCGAATACTTTCGCAAGGCACTGTATTTTGGTGTTTTGACAGTGAATAAATTTACATCTGAAGCTTTTCAATACTCTATTTGTTCATTGTTTATTTCTAAAAAAACATGACGCAACTTGTTGTCACATAGTTGAGAAATCACCATGTTGCCAGAAGAAGCACGTAGACTTACATCAGCTGTTTAGGTTTGATTACTAATGTTAACTAGCATGTTAGTTAGCAGTAATTAGCCTGTGTCTATGTTATCTCTTTACATATACCTACGCTCTCCGTGCTGATTGGCAATGATTGAGATTTCTCTTGCACAGCTACCAGAAGACTTACAACTTTCAGACACGTTGCTCACGACACATCTACGTCATCAAGCTCAGTTGGAGGCTGCGCAGTAACACTCAGCCATCACCGGGAAAGTTCTTCTCTTTTCCTTCACTGGTCTCCGTCCAGAACAACGGGATCTGTTGGTCCATTTCTTTAACTGTCTATTGTTAAATGCAGAGAATGAATTTGGCAACTTGTATGTGTATGTGACAATAAAGTACCTTTACAGGGACTCATGGGAAATGGAGAAAAAGATTGGAGAAATCAATTGGGTTATACTTGTGTGAGTGACAAAAAAACTGTTCCAAGAAATATCTTATTACAAAATATGGTGAGCCAATTAAATGAGCCTGTTTTTGTGTGTGTGTGTGTGTGTCCTGGAATTAGACTGTGATGTGCTGCAATAACTGCTGCTTTCCATACAGGAATGCTATAGTTATCCACACAGACACACACATCACCACAGTGTTTACTCCCAGTGCACGGTGCCGCGGAGGTCTAAAACCTCTGGCTGGGAGACAAGCGGTGATGACCACACTCGCTGCGAAGGCTGGGGAGGACAATCATATTGTTTTCTGCCTGATCAGCTGTTTCAGAAGAGTAAGAGGCAAAACAAAAGACTAGTTTGAAACCAGACTTCCACTGAAAACGCCTGAGTTTAGAAATAAGGGACAAATAAATAAGAAAACCTATTTTTGTCCCACAGTGGGGAAATTGCGGTTATTTATTGCAGATATTTTCTTACTGTTTGTTATTTTCCAGTAAAAGATCATTTTCAGATGGTAGAACGAAAAGAAATGATGAATGAAGAAAACACGAGCGTGAGAAAAGTAAGACACAGAAAAACACGTGGGTGGACTGTTAATGACAATAAAAAAGGCACCGAAAAATAATCCCGCCTGTAAACAATACAAACACACACACTCACACACACACACAAACAAACACACACACTTATACGTACACCCAGATTGGCATGTCATGATCACATGCTGGGTAATTATGCTAATGATGCCATAATGAGATGCATATGCCCTCTCTCATTAAGGAACAACATCTTCTTTCCTTTCAAAATATGTTAATTTCTTAAGTACCATGCACATGCTACTGAGACATAAGAGGAGACACACCCTGAGGCACACACACACACACACACGACTGACAAATCCTAACCCTGTATATACAGTACACATACACAAAAACACACACAGGCCCTACACTTTTGCAAACACTTACAAGCACACACACGCAGATATAAACACATGGTAAAATTTGCAGATGATACTGGTGGACCCATGGAAACTTTGGAGGGATTATTATTATATATATTGCTGCCATAAACAATGCTGTGACATCAGATTTTATGGAAAACAAACACACACACACACACACACACACCTCACAGATCTACAAGGAGGCTCACCTGCATCTGAACATATACTGTACAAAACCAACAGACACATGAGCAGATCCTAAATTAATTTGAAATTAAAAGATAAACCGATTGAATGATAACTGCTTTATCAAACTCAGACTGTTTTAATACAGTCATTGAGTATCAAAACAACTAGGATTTAAGGCATGCACACGCACACACACACACACACACACACACACACACACACACACACACACACACACACACACTATGTGACTGTCTGCCTTCTAAATTTAGATGATACGTGTTCATGACTTCATCAGTGCGTTTATGACTTCATGACACCATTGAGACATTCCGTGTCCACACAAGTCAGCTCGAGAAGAACCACTGACTGATGTCAATAACTCGACCCCCCCCCCACACACACACATCCCTTAATGACTGTTATTTGGCACTTTCTTGCCATGTCATGGTGACGCAAGGCAAAGAGAACGATTAAATACAACTGTTGTGCCTATGCAAAAAAAGAAAACAGAAAACAAGGCAGCTCTGATGCCAAAATTAATCATTTATCAAAATTCTTTTGTTCAAATTTTTTTATTTGAAAAACAATATTTTATAGTGTTGTAGCTCACATTAAATAGCAAAATACCAAACATATTGGTGTTTAGGAAGAGATCTTTTGTCAACTTGAATGTTATTGAAAGTTATTGGTAGCATGCAGCAAAATGAATGCATGGCCAATCCCTTTTGCCTTATAAAAAACGTAAAGCAGCTTTAATCAATATATTTATAATTACAATGTATCGAATGACTATGTGTGAAGGTCCACCTACTCTGTACTTCCCTTCAGCTCTACAGAGTGTCTTTCAGCTCATTATTTTGGTTCATTTTCACAGCTCTAATCAGAATCATTGGGCGTTTTTTGAACTAAAGGAACCTTTTCATAGTTTTAAAAACCCAGTTCTACTTAGGAACTCTCCCAGCACAAGAGGAACTTAGTTGGTCCAGACGTAAGCATATGTCGATCGATCACATGAGCCAATGCAGCAGTAACCGCCATTTTAACCACAGGCTAACTAGCCAGCTGCTAAAAGAGTAACATGTAAAAACATCATGCTTCATTCACACACTCTTTACTCACAGCATAGAAAGCACATTGCTATGTCCAGATGAGTGACAATTTTGTTAAGCTCATTTTCTGTAACCAGTGTAGCATGAAAGCATGACAGAATGAACTAGCTATCGTTAGCTAACTAGCCAGTTGTCTGCTACTTAGCTAGCTAGCTAGCCTGATAATTCCACAATACTTTCTTGCCACACTGTTAAGCAGAAGCTGGTCCCTCCACCTCACTCCCCGCTGCTAGGGGACAACTTTGCTACAGCACACGGTAGCTAGCTAGCTAACCAACGTTACATAGTCTGCTAGCTGCAGAGACTGAGGTGGACAGACCAACCGGCTTATGTCACTTCAGCGTTCCTAATGCCAGTGCGAATGCAACCAAAAAAAGCCTTTAAAGGTATGTAGTTTTTGGTGGAGTTCCTCCGTGGACAGTTCCTCTCAGGAAGTCCCCACAATTGTTTGGTCTGGAAAATACACCAATTTTACTACAGTATGTAGATGTTTACAGCAAAAAAAGGTGTAAAAACACACGGGACACTACAAGCAGTTAATAGTACATAATAGTAGAGAGTAGAGTAGAGAGTAGGGGACATCCACACGGAAACGCTTTTTGGCCCATCGTCCAAACAAATCAAACGCACTGCCTGAAACCTGGTCCCAGGGTGAAATAATTTGGAAACGCCCCTCGCCATCCAAACGAAGCCGCATACTTTCGTATCGATGATGTCATTGCCACACCCCTCAGCCTCTAGCCTTTGACCTCTTATGCCTTTGACCTCTTATGCCGCGACGTCTCACAACAATGGTGGACTACATGCATGTGCTGGAGATGATATTGAGCCAATTAGGGTTACTAGGGGAACATATACCGTCCACCTCTTCTTCTCTGTTTGTTGGTGAATTTCTGTAACAGAAACATTTCTTTATTACATGCAAGAAAAAAAAAGATCTGAGAGAAAAAATATTTTTTTAAACTCTCAAATATATTTTTTTGCTATCAGTTTGAAAAAAAACTCTTTGATCTCGATTCAGTTTTTTGCTCTCGTCTCAGGATTTTTCTCTCGATGTGAAAATAGTGTCACACCGCTACTAAATATAGGAATCATTCATCATACAACTCCATATATGCTAATGTTGCTCTGTATTTGCTGGATATATAAATAAGTATAAGTTTTGTAATACGTTCGCCACATTAACTAATTCAAAGGTGATGATGTCAATTTGTTCAGAGCTTGCTTTTTTTGCCTAAAATATCAATATTTCCCGATTTAAAGCCTCTGTGTGAATAATTTTGATGTGATTATAGCACAGGTGGTAAGAGTGTCTCCCACCCAAATCACAGGTGAGTCAGAAAGTTTTAAACCCAACACGTATAGGGCTTTAAATCTTTGAGTGAGCCACTAAAACACATTCCATCTGGCTTCAACATGCATCTTAATCATTCTCTGTGGTTGGATTATTTTGTTTGTAGAGATGAAGGAAATGTCACTCGCTTAAGGATTCTTTGGAGTGTGTGTGTGTCTTTCTGTACAGATTATAGCTGTGCATGGTCATTTGCTTGTGTGTATCTGTCTGAGCACATGTCTGCTTGGAGAACAGGATGCATGTTGCCTATAGTAAAATAGGTTTTAGATGGATCTGTGTTGGTTCAGTCACACCAGTAGGCATGCTGTTGTTTGGTTGAAGTCAGATGCAGCTCATGTCAGTGGATGGATTAAGCTCTGGGCCCCTGAACCACACAGGGTGCCCTAAATGCGTCTGTTGTCTCTGTGCTGTACAAACCTTTGTCTTTTCAAAATGCCACAGTTTCAAGTAACAAGATAAACAAATCTACTATTTTTTTAGCTCATTATATTAGGTTTATCCCTGCATGGCTTCTGAGTGAAGTCAATGAGCCAGTGTTATTAAAAATAGGTTTGATCCAAAAGAGGACCCAGCACATCCTTCCATCAAAGACAAAAATATGAAGATGAAGAGATAGGGGGATGGGGATGCTGTTGAGCTTTTAAAATGTGCATGACCTTTTCTTACTGCATTGGTACACAGGGCTAAACACCTCACGTGCAGTCTTGTATGTGTCTCACGACTAGTCATACATAGAGTTTTGTGCAAATTGTGTGTATAGTCATCTCAACTTCTTCAACAAATACTTGTACATATATACAGGAGGCTAGATGAAATAAGAAACCAACTGTATACTTTACAGATCATAATATTTTACTTGTCACTGGCGTAGCCTATAGCAACCTATGAAAACAGTTGTATATTATCTTCTGTGGCTCTGGAGGGAACTCTCTAAAGTCCCTGATGATGTCATCAGGGGTATTTCAGTAAGACCCTGCCAAGTTGTATTATTGGAAATGTAGGCTCCAGGGTTTTTGGAGCTTAGGCTGTTACTCTGTGGGTATGATGCATTGAGCACCTAATTTACACAATTAAAATTGTTATGCAAGGACCGGACAATTTGACAATCCTGACATGGTGGCTGTACACACAAAGAAGTACTTCATTTTTGTTTCCTGAGGTCAGAATAGCTTTGTTTGTGGTCTTTTTTATACCTTGCATTATGTGTTTTTGAAAATGTTGTTGTAATACAACAATGGTGCTTGAGTGGGCAAGAAGGATTCAAACTGCCGTCCTGTATCTTTGCTGGCCTGGTTGTCAGAGGACAAGAGATACAAACTTTTCTCAACTCTCGCAATCATCATGACGACTAAAATAGTAAAAGGTTAGCTAAAAGTCTGAATACTCTTATTGCACTTTTTTTGGGGGGGGGGGCTGTCCTTAGCAAGTCTTCCAACTTTATGGAAGCGCAATACTAAATCACTGAAGCCCTTCAAAATACTGAATCACTGCAATGCAATCCCATTTATAAACACTGGCAGTCCACAATTTGACAAAAAGTAGTCAAAAGTTATTGTTCACCACAAGGGATACAATGGATATATTCAGTGTATACGTACAACTTGCCTCTGTAGCAGTCATTATTCAGTTACTGCAAAGTTAAAGTTATATCTACTATGTCTATGTTATATGTGTTTTGTGAAACACGCTGTGCTGCATGGTTGATCCACTGTTTGGTTAATGCTATGGAGTGTCAGTGTGTTATTCTTGTAGGTGAGGTTGATGACTGCTACAATCCTCCACTGCTGACGAATCAGCAGCTCTGTTCTGTCCTGTGGTTTCTGGCAGACAGAGTCAGAAGAAATGGCAGTTCAGAGTGCAACTACTCACTCAAGTATTCTTCCAGGAGGGTTAGGTGTGTGTGTGTGTGTGTGTGTGCTCAACCCCGCAGAGTATGTGTGAGTGGGATGAGAGCAGGAAGAATAGAGTGAGGGAGAAGGGGGGGATAGGAGAAGGGAGGTGAGGCGGGAGGGGGGAAGGGGGGTATGTATGGGGAAGATTGTAAGAACACTGTAGCCTTTCATGGCTGACTGCAAACCCTGGAGTGGATTTTTACTGAAAGATAGATAGATAGATAGATAGATAGATAGATAGATAGATAGATAGATAGATAGAGCTATTTTTTAATTACTACATTGTTGTATTTGTTGATTGATACACATATACAGAGAGACAGAGAGAGAAAGAGAGAGAAAGAGGATGACACAAAACTGATCCTCATTCAAATGCCTTGTTTACCCGCAAGCTGCTGAATATTTTAGAGCAATTCAATTAGTCAATGGATAAAGCTACAATGTGAGAGACACACACACACACACACACACACACACACACACAGCATCACACGTTGGCTACCGTCTTCCTCTACAATAAACCGCAAATGTTTTTGCAATGTGTGCCACACCATTGACACTAGTCGACCCTCGTCTGCTTTTAGAATCGGAGTCGGACCCCGTCGGTGAGAGGAACCCCCCCGACTAGCTGCTCAATTTAAGTTAATAAGTGTCCTTGAACAAACACGGCAGCGAGGAAAGGAAGTAAAGGACTGTCGAGAAGGCTCTTCTCATTTTCTACCTTTATCTAATCAATCAGTCAATCAATACACACATAGGATGCTTTTTGAAAGTCACCTGATAGATGTCACAGAACACATAACATAAGGTTATTACTACATAACATGTAGTAATTTGGGATCCAGCTCGAGTCTTTGGGCCCCGTTCTGTCCCCGAGGAATTGCACTGGGTTCCTGACTATTGCTGAAAATCATTTAGGTCTCTCCGTTTGCTTTCATGTTGCTATAGCAATCAGAGAGGTGTAGAGATGACGAGAGGTGAAAGATAAGAAGAATGTTGAGGACACTGTAAGGAGACACAACGTCCTGATGTGCTCAGTACCAGTTTAGCCGGGACATGGACAGATGGACGAGTGTTCTTTTTACAGCCTCTTCTCCTCCCTGCGTGTGTGTGTGTGTGTGTGTGTGTGTGTATGCCCCATGACTAGCATAATACTGGCAGAGCGTTGGTGCCAAAGTGGGCATCTGGTCTGTGGACTATCACAGGGGAGAGAGAGAGAGATAGGGGGGAGAGAAGAGTAACACCAATATAAACTCTCTCTCTTTCTCTCTTTCCTCTCTCTCTAGTTGTAGCTGCAGTTAATCCTGTTACAGATCTTGTTCTGGTTCTTGGATGTCGCTGCTTAGCAATAATTAAGTACAAAAACACACAAAGAAAAGGAGAGAGAGCTCATTGGTTGCCGATTTTCGACAAACAGCTGTGAGTTCAATATACAAATACGGAGAAACATGTACACACACACGCATGCACAAACACACACGCACCAGCTTGATTCTGACAGAAAATGAAGCCACTGAGAGAGTGTGTGACCTTTATTCTGGCCTGTGTGTGTGTGTGTGTTTGTATTTCAGTGGACTGCTTCCAGGTTGTAGGGGTCAAATGGCCTTTGGGGCCGGAGCATCGCAGGTGCTGGAACCTAACACTGGCCACTAACCATCACACTCACACACACACACACACACACACACACACAAACACAAACACAAACACAAACACACAGCCTGTAAACTTTAAACCTATGTTCTCTGCTAGCCTTTTAGCATTTGTGTTTTTGGGTGTCACTAGCCAAGTTTAGTTGGCAGTGTCCTTCTTGATACTACATGAGTGATAAAGCTGATCTGTGATCAGCAGATGGACTCAGAGAGAGCTAATCAGGTTTCAGTTTGAAAGTAAGGTTCAAATTATCAGCAAAATGTTGCGTGTTAACGGCTTTTCCTTCCCTGTAAAATTGCTCCCATAAATGTCAGGTTCTTCCCGGCTTTATAGGCCGGGTAGTATCACATTGCCAGACCTATCTCCACAGTGCTGTGTCAGCGCTGGAGTATAGTCTGGGTACACCGCGTATCTATTCTGGGATAGAGGGGAAAAAACACTGTGACATTTTTTTTTATTTTTTTAAAAGAATTACAACCGTCCCGGGCGGCCCTAAGCCTCAGATGCAGCAACTGTGCTCTTGCAAAATAGATAGCGACGATAGCAGAATGGGAGGGACATACACTATAGGGCGGTAGAATCCTCTGCAAACACACACAACAAAACATAAAGCAAGTAAATTATGATCCAACAGGAAAGAGCATAGATGCACCAAAGCATCTAAAAAATGCATGAAAACTAACATAACACACACACACACTCACACAGAAAATGCAAACCCATTCTCTTCCAGACAATAAAACCGCATGCTGCTGTAATTCATACTATCTGCACAGAGTATGTCAGTAGTTATTTTCAGCTGGCTAGACTTAAATACCCAATTTGGCTTGCCTGCTAGTGTCCCTCACTTGTTTGCATTGTGTTATATTACATGGTATTTCCAGTCCTTCACACTATTATTAGCACAAAGTCTTTAAGCATAGTTGTCTTGTCTAGCATCGCCATGCATCACTATTATTCAGTAATTGGCCTTTTGTCAAAACAAAGCAGAAAAATGTTAAAAGGTAAAAATCCTCTTTTTGTCCAAATAATTCTAACATCATGTTGTCAGTCGGGAGTTTCTTTGATTTGACCAAAAAAAAAAAAAATGATAGTAACAAAATTGAACTTGTGATTCCCACACTGTTCTAGCTGTTTTCTTTCAACCACATCTCATGGCTGATGGAAATCGCTCGGTTGTCACTGAAGTTCTATACTTAGATAATGATGCAATTGAGGTATTTCCATGACAACTGAACAAACACCTTCCCTCCAGGAAGACCTTGAAATCCGGTTGAAAGCTCTGGAAAAGCGGCTAGGTGTTTTTTTTTTTTAAGCAAACTTAAGACTAAACTTCACTTCATTTTATTATAGGACCTATTTCATCTCTTAAAACTTTGAGATTTTTATACTTTCTTGCCTTCAGTTGCTGCTTAATATAGTGAAGACATCTGACCTAAGTACCTCTAAAATGGATCACAGGTTTACTATTATTTTTTAAAGGGAACACATCTTAAATCAATGATGTGCACATACATTTGGGTATCTGAAGTGCCTACTAACCCACAACTGTGAATGAAAAAACATTTTTTTAGTGGGCTGTACCTAGATCAGAAAATATGCTATTCGACAAGACATTGAGATTTGGCTCCTCTTCCTACAGTGCCTTGCGAAAGTATTCGGCCACCTTGAAGTTTTCAACCTTTTGACACATTTCAGGCTTCAAACATAAAGATATAAAAATTTTAATTTTTTGTGAAGAATCACCAACAAGTGGGACACAATTGTGAAGTGGAACAAAATCTATTGGATATTTTAAACTTTTTTAGCAAATAAAAAACTGAAAAGTGGTGCGTGCAAAATTATTCGGCCCCCTTGCATTAATACTTTGTAGAGACACCTTTTGCTGCGATTACAGCTGCAAGTCGCTTGGGGTATGTCTCTAACAGTTTTGCACATCGAGAGACTGAAATTCTTGCCCATTCTTCCTTGCAAAACAGCTCGAGCTCAGTGAGGTTGGATGGAGAGCGTTTGTGAACAGCAGTTTTCAGCTCTTTCCACAGATTCTCGATTGGATTCAGGTCTGGACTTTGACTTGGCCATTCTAACACCTGGATACGTTTATTTGTGAACCATTCCTTTGTAGATTTTGCTGTATGTTTGGGATCATTGTCTTGTTGGAAGATAAATCTTCGTCCCAATTTCAGGTCTTTTGCAGACTCCAACAGGTTTTCATCCAGAATGGTCCTGTATTTGGCTCCATCCATCTTCCCCTCAATTTTAACCATCTTCCCTGTCCCTGCTGAAGAAAAGCAGGCCCAAACCATGATGCTGCCACCACCATGTTTGACAGTGGGGATGGTGTGTTGAGGGTGATGAGCTGTGTTGCTTTTACGCCAAACATATCGTTTTGCATTGTGGCCAAAAAGTTTGATTTTGGTTTCATCTGACCAGAGCGCCTTCTTCCACATGTTTGGTGTGTCTCCCAGGTGGCTTGTGGCAAACTTTAGATGAGACTTTTTATGGATATCTTTGAGAAATGGCTTTCTTCTTGCCACTCTTCCATAAAGGCCAGATTTGTGCAGTGTATGACTGATTGTTGTCCTATGGACAGACTCTCCCACCTCAGCTGTAGTTCTCTGCAGTTCATCCAGAGTGATCATGGGCCTCTTGGCTGCATCTCTGATCAGTCTTCTCCTTGTCTGAGCTGAAAGTTTAGAGGGACGGCCAGGTCTTGGTAGATTTGCAGTGGTCTGATACTCCTTCCATTTCAAAATGATCGCTTGCACAGTGCTCCTTGGGATGTTTAAAGCTTGGGAAATCTTTTTGTATCCAAATCCGGCTTTAAACTTCTCCACAACAGTATTACGGACCTGCCTGGTGTGTTCCTTGGTCTTCATGATGCTCTCTGCGCTTTCAACAGAACCCTGAGACTATCACAGAGCAGGTGCATTTATACAGAGACTTGATCACACACAGGTGGATTCTATTTATCACCATCAGTCATTTAGGACAACATTGGATCATTCAGAGATCCTCGCCGAACTTCTGGAGAGAGTTTGCTGCACTGAAAGTAAAGGGGCCGAATAATTTTGCACGCACCACTTTTCAGTTTTTTATTTGCTAAAAAAGTTTAAAATATCCAATAGATTTCGTTCTACTTCACAATTGTGTCCCACTTGTTGGTGATTCTTCACAAAAAATTAAATTTTTTATATCTTTATGTTTGAAGCCTGAAATGTGTCAAAAGGTTGAAAAGTTCAAGGGGGCCGAATACTTTCGCAAGGCACTGTATGTCACATGCACATGGAATATACTGCCCCCCCATCCCCTTCCCCCATCAGTCTGAGTATATCCACCCATGTCTTGAGAACTACCATTGCAAAGGTGCAAAAGTTCTTTTTTTAAATGGATTTATAAAAATGCCTTGTTTGTTTGTATATTTGTATTCTGAACAAATAAATAATAATAATAATAATTAAAAAAAATTCAGACTGAGGGTGGATACAGGTATATTCAGTTATGCATTATGATAAAAAAAAAAAAAAAAGCATGTAAACATGTTCTAGTAGAAACCGAAAACAAGTATGAACCAGAAAATGAGCATTGTATATTATTTTTCATATCAGTGGTTTCACTTGAACCTAAAGCTCTAGAACATGAATGCCTCAGTTTTCTTCAGTGCTGGATATGTGTCTAACTGCACCGTCACTGCAGGCTGCTCTCAGGTGGAGCATGATGGAGTCTCTGTTACTTGTCACTGATCTGCAGTGTTTAACATTAACCACCAGAGTGCAGGCTGCTCCCGTAGATCCATTGAAACTGGTTTCCCCATTCATGTCCCCTCATGTCATTTTAGGTCAACACTACAATGAAGCATTTGCATAGACAGTTAAAGAAATGGACCAACAGATCCAGTTGGTCTGGACAGAGACCAGTAAAGGATATTAGAAGCACTTTTCCGGTGATGGCTGAGTGTTACTGCACAGCCTCCAACTGAACTTGATGACGTAGATGTGAGCAACGTGTCTGAAAGTTGTAAGTCTTCTGGTAGCTGGGCCAAGAGAAATCTCAATCATTCCCAATCAGCAGAGACGGAGAACGTAGGTGTAAGGAGATAACATAGGCACAGGGTAATTACTGCTAACTAACATGCTAGTTAACATTAGTCATTAAACCTAAACAGCTGATGTAAGGCAAGACAAGGCAAGGCAGCTTTATTTGTATAGCACATTTCAGCAACAGGGCAATTCAAAGTACTTTACACAAAATCAGTTAAAAAACAGATAAATTACGTGAATAAACAGTTAAAAATAAGAACATTAAGACACATAAAACACAAGAATAAAAGTTACAGTGCAGCATAACAAATTAAACATTAAAGAAATGAACAGTCATTTAAAGAAAGGCAACATCAAAAAGAAAGGTCTTCAGCCTTGATTTAAAAGAACTGAGAGTAGCAACGGATCTGCAGGTTTCTGGGAGTTTATTCCAGATATGAGGAGCATAGAAATTGAATGCTGCTTCACCCTGTTTAGTTCTGACTCTGGGGACAGAAAGCAGACCTGTCCCAGATGACCTGAGAGGTCTGGGTGGTTCATAGTGTAGTAGCAGATCAGAAATGTATTTTGGCCCTAAACCATTTAGTGATTTATAAACTAGCAAAAGTACTTTGAAATAAATTCTTTGAGGCACAGGAAGCCAGTGTAAAGACTTCAGAACTGGAGTGATGTGATCCAGTCTCTTGGTCTTAGTGAGGACCCGAGCAGCAGCGTTCAGAATCAGCTGCAGCTGTCTGATTGATTTTTTAGTGAGACCTGTAAAGACACCGTTACAGTAGTCAAGTCTACTGAAGATGAAAGCATGGACAAGTTTTTCCAAATCCTGTTGACACATGAGTCCTTTAACCCTTGATATATTCTTAAGGTGATAACAGGCTGACTTTGTAATTGTCTTAATGTGGCTGTTAAAATTCAGGTCTGAGTCCATGACTACACCAAGATTTCTGGCTTTGTCTGTTGTTTTTAACATTGTTGTTTGAAGCTGAGAGCAGACTTTTAATCGTTCCTCTTTTGCTCCAAAAACAATTACCTCAGTTTTTCCTTCATTTAATTTCAGAAAGTTCTGGCACATCCAGAACATAATTTTGTTGTTTTCCATAATCTGAGCCAGTGGAAGCATGTAGATGTTAAACAGAAGAGGCCCCAGAATGGAGCCTTGGGGAACTCCGTAAGTCATATTTGTATGTTCAGATGTATAATTACCTATTGACACAAAGTAATCCCTATTCTGTAAGTAGGATTCAAACCAGTTTAGTACTGAGCCAGAAAGGCCAACCCAGTTTTCCAATCGGTCTAGTAATATGTCATGGTCAACCGTGTCAAATGCAGCACTGAGATCAAGTAATACTAAGACTGAAATCTTGCCACTATCTGTGTTAAGGTGGATGTCATTAAATACTTTGACAAGAACCATCTCAGTGCTGTGGTGTGGTCGGAGACCCGACTGAAAGGTATCAAAACTGTTGTTTAGTGACAAGAAATGGGTGAGTTGTTGAAAAAACCCTTTTTCAATAATTTTACTTAAAAAAACGGAAGGTTTGATATTGGCCTTTAGCTGCTCATTAGTGATGTGTCTAGATTGTTCTTTTTTAAGAGTGGCTTGATTACTGCAGTTTTCAGGGCCTGTGGAAAGATTCCTGAAAGAAGAGACGTGTTCACAATCTGTAGAAGATCAGAAGCCAAACAATATGAGACATTTTTGAAAACACTCGTTGGTAGAATATCAAGGCAACAGGAGGAGGATTTCAGATGTTGTATAATGTCCTCCAGGTTTTTATGGTTGATCGTATGAAATTCTGTCATATTGGAACTAGTTTTGCTTGAACACTGTAACACATATCCTGTACTTGATATGGAGGCACTGACTGTTTAATCTTCTGAATTTTGTCTGTGAAGAAGGAGGCAAACTCATTGCAGGCCTTGGTAGATAAATCTACTTAATGTAAGTCAAAACTGTCTGCGAACTTCTCCTGACAATATGGTGGCTTAAGGCTTACCCCCTTGGTCATTTGGAGCGTTCATGGACATTGGAAAATAAGTTTTCACCATTCACGTCACTTCCTGTGGGAATCAGAGGTGGGAATCTTGGGCTTCCGAATTGTTTAAACATTGTATAACATGTTTGTAAAATGTGCAAAATAAAAATATTAAATACATTTTAAAAATAAGGAAACTTGGGCTAGATTTTGCTAACTTGGTGATGCGTTGTTGACAACTAACGTTTGATGTAGGCGACTTTGGTCCACTGAACATATTTCAATGACAATAAACTGTTTATTGTGGACAAATGCCTCTGCTAAGAAACATACACAGACATAATATGTTTAAAATTATTCATAAATAGGCCTTTTTTTATGTATAAAAAAAAAATCACCTTATCCGTTTTCTTTCCTGTTCGTTGTCCTGCAGCTAACACAAACAAACACCTGTTGATGTGCTGTTTGTATGCTTGCATAAGAAAACAAGAAAATTTAGAGACTAAAGCGCTGGGCCATGACTGTAGGCTATGACGCATATTTCAGTTGAAAGTCATCTTGATTGTGTGAAAATCACTTTAGGCCTACAACAATGACAACTTAAAATTAAAATGTTAAAACAAAACTGTTGTTCATTTCCATTTGTTGACCGTGTGTGTGTGTGTGTGTGTGTGTGTGTGTGTGTGTGTGTGGGTCTTTATGGCTCCCTTTTCATGAGAGCAGACTAGGATTAAAACTTTGACCCCTAATAGCTTCCCTGCTGAAGCGGTCTGCCTCTATGTTTTGGTCACCATGGCGACTTTTTCCTGTGACAAGTCTGTAACCTGAGCCACCAATCAGGTAGAGCAGGTAACCGTGACGATGTGAATGATTCAGACAACAGGTGTGTGTGTGTGCATGTGTGAGTGTGTTCAGGCACGTCCAGAAACAAGAGTAAGAGAAAGGTAAGTGCAAAGTTTAAAGGAATGGAGAGAAAGCGCTGACACGAAAACATGAGTCTGTGAATTCAACACAAAAAAGAAAGCATGCTGCAGGACGGACAGGAGACTCAGGCTTTAGAGGCCGTGGAGGACGTGGAGGATGGGACTTTCACTAACATCTCTCTGGCAGATGACACAGGTAAAGCCTCAAGGGATTCAGCAATTGTTTGGTCTTTTTTCTCCAAAGTCAGTCCTTTTCTATATATTTTCTATGTGTACCAAACAAACAGTGGTACTGTGCCTGATTATATGCAGCTGAAGAACCAGTCAGTATTATAGCCTACATATAGCCTACTTATGCATTTCTTTCCGCATTTCGCAGTTTTAAATGTGCAATTCTAGGTTATATGCGTTTTCTATTCTATAGAGAAATTGCCATGGACTGCCTTGCTCTTCTTGTAAATATGAAACATGCTCTTCAGGTGCAAAGTGATTGTTTCTTTAGACAGTCAAAATATCTCCACATTGTATAAAACTTATAATTTCATTATCTTGTTCTCTTGTGATGGCAGAACACACAACAGACAGTTGGGGTAGTTGTTAAAAGTATGTGACTGAACAAAGGGCAATGAAAGCAGCTTGTAAATCCTGAGTGGTTATGTTGGTGTGTTGTGCTGTGGAAGGACTGAGGTGTGGCTCCTACCAAAGCTGCATGGCAGTCTTTTGGCTTTTCATTTTCCTTTCACAAAATTTGATTATGAGACTTACATGGGGAATAATCGCTTCCAATTTATATCCTTCCAACATAAAGTGACAGTGACTAGAGCGCGCACAAGCACACACAGACACAAGTAGAGCAAAAGAGAGGGTGATAAAAAGATGAAGAGAGTAGACTGACTGAAGCAGCAGTGTTGATGGACAGGAAGAGAGCTGGTTGCACACAACAAAAGCACAAAGCTCTGGTGGGGATGACATTGCTGGTTAGGATTCATTGCCAACTGCTGCTATGACTGTCTGCATATGCTACCAGGGGGAATGACTAAAGGCCTGAGCATCTGTTCGTGTGTGTGTGTGTGTAGTAGTAGTAGTAGTAGCTAGCTGTTAGTTGCTCCCATGGTTGCTCCCCCTCTCGGTCGGTACGGTCACGCACACACAGTGACGTCACTATCACCATCCTCCTCCTCCTCAGCACCGAGCCTCCGGTCTGTTTACAGGGTCACTCCGCTAAACGGAGAAGCCATTTCTTGCTGTAGGTGAGTTTAAACGCCGACGGGTGCTAGTTGTTTAGTGCAACAGAAAATTTTGAATAGCTAAATCACAAGTAGCCTGTCAATTTCCATGTGAAGCCAAGGCTAGCGGCAGTTAACGTTAGCCAGCTAGCTTGTGACGATAACATTTAACGTTAGCATCCTTCTGGCTGATGGCACTTTATGACATGTATTTATCAGATAGTCACTTCTTAATGTAAGACAACTAGCTAGACGATTTAGTTTCTGTTGCTTCTGGTGAGACATTAACTAAAGTTAGCCCCATTGACGTAACGTTAGCTAGCCACATTGCTAGTTAGCTTACATAGCTAGCTAGCGTACACCGTTGCGTTACGCGTCCATTATCGGACGTCTGCCGAGAACCCAAAGTGTTAACGTTATGCTAACGTTAGATGTGCCAACCTATTTAGTTTAGTAACGATGAATACACGTTATGTTATGGGGTTTGCACAACTGTGTCCAGACCCAAGCTAGTGAAGGACCAGCAGTTCTCAAACGAGATCATTTTGCCGGACTAACGTTAACTGTGGCTGTAACTTAATGGCAATACAGCGTTTCTTGTATGTAAAGTATACAGACACAATACCCACATCTAAAGAAGCGTTGGGCTCCAAGCAGGCAGCAGTAGGCAGCATCAGCGCAGCATTGTGTCCGCCCTGGGCGCGGTGTCCGCTCCCATCCCGCTCCCATCCAGCTCCCAACACCCTCATGCCTGCGCTTAGCTCTCAAAGCTTAATGACACAGACAACAATAAGCATAGCAGGAATCATGTTTGTCAACATATTATTATTATTATTATTATTATTATTATTATTATTAACATTTATTGCATTTTTGCCTAGCAAATCCAAGCCAGGCAGTAATGTTCAGCTAGTGAGTCTGTTCCCAGTAAACACTGATGTAGTTTGCATAGTGTCCAGAGTAACTAAACGTGTAAAGCCTATATGCACTATATCTTTTATGGTGCCCTACAATACTACTTTTTAAAGTATTGAGTTTTCAAGGTATTAAACAATAATTAATTTCCCCCTCAAAAATAGGTAATTGAGCACTGTAGTAGTTTTGACCATATCATTAACTATGTAGCTACATGGAATTGCCTAACATAAAAATTGGCTGGATTTCTCCTTTAAAAGATCACCAGACAAGATGTGTCAGGATCTGGGTAGTCTCGCATTGCCACAGCGCTGTGTGGAGAAAGGTCTGGCTACACCACCCATTCCATTCCAGGGTAGGAAAAAAAACCCGCTCTGTGTTGCCAGCTCCGGTGCAGCTACAGGCTCTGTAAAATAGTCTCGGGAAGGAACTTGTTTTGGTGAAACATTTGCACTAGAGCCCGACCAATAAAGGCTTTTTGAGGCCGATATCTATACAAATATTTGGTGATTTAAAAATCCGATATTTCGGCCGAAAACATAAACAGATTTCCCTAACGTTAGTCATTTGTAGCTATTTAGGAGTTCTCAATGAAATATGATAATACATTAAAAAAAATTAACTTGTTTATTTTATTGTCACAACAGAACGGAGGAACATGACAATATATTAAAGGTCTGATAAATAAAAAGTATAAAAATACAAAATTAGTCCTTTTTTAAACAAAAAACACAACAGGGGCGTTGTAGAGTGCCAGCACTCATAACATGGTTGAAGTGTGTTTTGTCCGTTTTTATTTTATCTTTTAAATATTCATTTATCAGAATCCTTTTTATTTAAATAAATGATTGATAAATAAAATAATTATTATTAGCTGGATACATGGTTAAACGTTGTTTTCTCCCAGTGTATCGCTAGGGCTGTGCGATATGGAGAAAATCAAATATTGTAGTGTTGACTAATGGTGCTTTCACAAAATATTTTTTTTATTTTGATAAATAATCAGCAGTAATTTGGATACAATGACTTAGTGGGTAAAGGCAAATATTAGAACAGTCTGGTAAGTTCAGAAAATGACATCACTTTACTGTAATGCAGCCTCTAAAACCAGGAAAAGACCCTTTATGCCATATTACGATATCTAAAATCTAAGACGATATCTAGGCTCATATCACGATATTGATATGAAATTAATATCTTGCCCAGCTCTATGTAACGCCCTGTGTGTAGGCTACTTCGGCGACCCAGACTAGGAGTTATTTATATGAACAGAGAAGTATGGCAGGAATCTCTGCCGGCTTTTGAAATATTCCCCATGTTACAACATCCTATTGTCAGTGGCCTGCAGCCTGCTTTATGGAGCTCAGTGTCTCTTCTCTGCCTTTTACAGTGGACAGTGGATCTGCAGCCCTGTATACTAAACAGGAGAACGAGCTTTTCATCATGAACTGCGATATAGATGGTACGTCTGTTCCCATGCAACTCGGCCAAAACAATTTCTGTGTGATTGTCTAATACTGAGATAATGTGTCGTGAGTGCATGTACACAGCATCAGCGTGTGTGTCTATTGCAGGAGACATGGAGAACCAGGTGGAGATGGAGGAGAAGACCAGGTTAATAAATCAAGTTTTGGAACTTCAGCACACACTGGAAGGTAACACGCGCACACAAACACACACACACACTCTGGATACTTCCCCTTGTGCTGCTGCTCTTTCCTCTGTTGTTTCTAAGAAAAAAAGAGACAAAATGTTTGAAATCTACATCAAGTTTTGTTAATTGGGGTTTGATTTACCCAAGCAAAATATATCAAATTGTCAGAAACAACAGGAACATGCATAGATTTCTGCCAAATTAGGTAACACAGACTCATTGCCTTCACTGTACACAGACTTACTGCCGTGCGTAAGTCTGTGTATCCTCCAAAAAAAAGCCCTGAACCTACAACAAATATACTAGATATGAGTTGTGTGTTTCAGCTTTCCATTCTTTCTCTATTTCAGACCTGTCAGCACGGGTGGACGCAGTCAAGGAGGAGAACCTGAAGCTGAAGTCTGAGAACCAGGTTCTTGGTCAGTACATCGAGAACCTCATGTCTGCCTCCAGCGTCTTCCAGACCACTGACACCAAGAGCAAACGGAAGTGACCTCACTTCCTACCCCCCTCCTCAACAAAAGTCCCAGCTAAGCAGTTGGGAGAGGGAAGCCGCCATCGAGACATGGAGGGAGAGAGAGGGGTTTGTTTTCTCAGCAGACCTGTCCAGGTTTTTTGTTTTTCTTCCTGTAACTGAGCTCACTTTCCTGAGTCAAAACTAACAATTTAAAAATCCAAAACATAAACTGACTTTGTCCCGCTGTCCATTAGTCTGGCTCAGGTCTGTCTTGCAGCAGAAAATTCCTCTCCACACTACAGACGAGGTAGACATCACCCTTTAATCACAAATACAAAACACACAGCCAGACCATGTCCATGAAGTGGTTAAGGGTCATTTGTACCTTGAGTTTCTTCTTAATGCCCTGTGTCAAAGTAGTATCTGTAAAATAATTCTTAGCCTCGCTTTACCTGCTTGGTTTCCTGTTTTGAGGACAATTCAGATTTTTCCGTGGTCCCCCACCTCATTTCAGCACTGTTTTATTTATTTATTTTTGTAAAGTATGTTGTACGTCAGCTGGATCTGAGTTTTCAGTAGGTCTCTGATGTCATCAAGTCTATATGAAGCATGACTATTCCTCCTTGAGCAGTATTCCTGAAAATGAAAACGATATTTGGATGGCATGTGCGAGTTCTTTAAGCTTGAAAGTTAAGTATATCTAATCAATAATCACTAAATAACAGACTGCATAAGCTAGGGAGAACTTTATAACAATAGGTGGATACTAGGTACCATTGAGAGCTTAGCAACAATGCAAGTGAAAGCACAGAGCAACTAAAAGTTGTGTAAAACTCCATGAAGAGTGTATGTCTTAACTAATATCGGTGATGTTTTAATTGCAAATTACAATGCCACAAGATGTACTTAGAAGTATTTGTAACCCTTTCAGTTTGTCACGTCATGAATGAGTGTCGGTGTTGTGGCCCAAACTGTAATTTAAGAGTGACAAAGGAAATCATATGGTTATAAAATGCAGCAGAGCCCTTTTAAAGGACCCCCCCCAACATTATTCCATTGTGTCCTTACTCTGTAACGTCCATTGGGGGAGGAGACTGACTGGGTGAGATGAGGAGGGAAGAAAGGGATGCTTTGCCCCAGTAAAGAGGCCTTGAGTGCTATTGATCCACTCAGCCAGGCCTAGACTACATCACCTGCTAGAGGGGGGCTGACTGTAAAATGTGCTGGTGTGGTCAGTGTACAGCAGAGTGGAGGGGGTGTTCTCCAGGACTGCTGCTGCCTCAGATAACAAAAACAGAGCCAACA
This sequence comes from Etheostoma perlongum, assembly GCA_026937815.1. NCBI lineage: Eukaryota > Metazoa > Chordata > Actinopteri > Perciformes > Percidae > Etheostoma > Etheostoma perlongum. The sequence continues at coordinate 6,573,990 of CM049372.1, forward strand.
GAACAAGGGTGAAAGGAGATAAACAAAAACAGTCATGTAGGCTGAACACATTTGTATTTCCTTTTCAAACCGAAGTATCCAGTTAAATACTGTCTGGAAAGTAGTAATTCATGTGTAAACATCAAGTGACTGTGGTGCTTTTAAATGGGAGGAACTGGTAATATTACAGAATGCTATGAACACTGTATATGCTGTAATTTATTGAGGTTAGTTTGCTATTTTTAACAGTTGTACAGTAGCATTTTATTAATTTCTGTCTGACGTGCTGAATACCCCCCCCCTTACACACCCCGTGGTACCGCCTGTCTTGTGTAGACACCTTGCACCTTTGCCTTTAAACATTTGTTTTAATAAAAACATCACTCCTTTCTCTGGGTCGTCTTGTCACTTTTACAACCCTACATTATCTGTCAGAGAGCAAAAGAAAATAAAATCATTCTAAATGAAAGAGGTTTCATTTGATCAGACTTTTGAATTTTATTTTTATTAAATTGTTTTTTCAAGAGCAATGTACAATTTGCAAACAAATGTAAACAGGGATATCTGCCAGAATTTGGCTAGAACATGAACTACAAAAGCTTGAGACAATAATAATAAAAAAAAAATTAGCATTAATGTTTTACCCCAGGCAATGATCTAGGCTCTGAACTCCAGCTGGTCTAGCTAGTGTGGGGAAGCACTGCTGTGTGCTGACTGAACAAGACATGTTTTCACAGCTCTTTGCTGTAGGAATCCACTGATGTACTCGGCCTTATTGACAACTCATGGCCAAGGCATTTGGTGTTTTGATCAGCACACCAGCAGCATATCATATTTAAGAAAACTGCCTCAAGTCACTCAAAAATCTTAATTGATAACAAAACAAACAAAACCAATAAATAGTGTGATCTGTGCTAATCATTAATTCTTAATTGCTCTAACAGTATTAAACACCAAAGTAATGCTCCTTACAAACTACCTAAAACCTACACAGAACATCCATTTTGAAAATAAAACTTTTTAACCTAAGCTGAGGCAACTTATCAGCTGAAATGTCCTGACACTGCTGTAACATCTCAAACAGCCTTTCCTAGCAGCCTGGCGACCCCTCTGCCTGGCCTGTTCTTAAAACCTTCAACAACTTCAAACGGGGATGGAACTTTGTCCAACTGTGTCCTCGAACATGTTCTGTAAAACCAAGGACACACAAATAAAGTAACTTCTGAGATGTTGCCCCTATGATATGCTTTCAAATAGTACGAACAGCTGACAGCAGTGCAGACGCTCCCTGCTGCCTTCACTCTCACAGGAGCTCTATGATGGCGTATATTCAGAGAGAAAGACTGACAGCAGAACAGGGACAGTGGTGGAAGAGGTGGGCCTCTTTAGGCTGACAGGGGTTTTTGACAGCAATTGCTTTGAGAAAAGAAGGATGAAGAAAGCGTGGAAACCCAGGATGGAGGAGGGAAAACATCTAAATGCACATAATCTCCAGGGGATTCATCGGATAGTTCAAAGAGCAGGCGGGGAGGGAGGGAGAGACGGGAGGGTCCTGTGATGGGTGTAGCCAAGGGATGGGGCAGCCGGGGTGACTGCAGGCTACCAGGTGGTTTGGAGGAAATGCATGCTGCTCCGCTCGTGGAGAGAGAGAGAGGGGGGGAGCAGCAGCAGCTAAGACGGCCCTTCCACCTCCTCCGCATCAGGGTAGAAAGGAGACAGTAGGTCACTCACGTCTCAGTCTTTCCGTACCCTCCTCTTTCTCACAGCCTGCTTGTGGCTCTCTTCGGTGATGTCTCCGCCCTCCTTCAGCTGCGGGCCAGAATTAGAATTAATTCAAAAGAAAGAAAGAAAGAAAGAAGCAAATTTAACCGATGAGACATGAAGCATCACTCTTGCATTTGCTACATTACCAGAATTACATAGACTCCAGACCTAATCACTCAACACCTTTCAAATGCCTAGCAGAATAAAATGATCATTCTGGAAAGGGAAATCACTGAAAATGAAAACAAGAGCAGCCAGACTGACACATTTCTCCCTGAAACTATGACTGAATGAATAAGTGAATTTGTGCCATTTATGTGTCTGTGTGGTGCTTTGTAGCCTATTAACAGGACACTTTAGCTTGTAAGGCAGCGGAATTATCGTGATATTACAAGATCACTTGAGAATAGCGGGATCACATATCACAAAAATCCATCTGGTCAGTAGGACCGGGCACCGAATTCTATACTTTTTAGGCACTGACCAAATTGTCTCTAAAGTATTGAAGAATGCTGTGTCTGTCATTCAGTACTAAATCTCAATACCTAACGGAGTAAATCTCATCAGCATCAGTGAGCCAATCAGCATGCAGAATGCTTCAACCAAGATCTTACGATGTTTGTCATTGGTTGACTAACGTTACATGTTGTAGAGGCTTAAGGAAAAAAGGATTTGTGCCGCAATGTGTAATGTTGTAATTTCTTTTTGTTTTATGAAATTAACATTGAAGAAAAAAAATAATAATGTTTTTTTAGGAACCGGTATCAGTCACTGTATTGGTACCAAATTTTCGGGAAATTTTAGGCCTTTTAGGACAGCTGAAGACATGAAATGGGAGAGAGAGAGGGGGAATGACTTGCTAAAGACCGCAGGTTGAAGTCAACCAACGGGATAGATAGATGGTTCATCCAATCACCTGCCAGGTATTTTTTGGAAAGTGCCTGCCGCTTCCCAAACAAGTCTCCAATGACGCTACTCAGATGGATCGGTGTTAAACAGGTTCGACCCAGTACAGCCTAAATCACCAATATTGAGTCAGAGACCGTTTGGGTACTATCTTGTAGGGGAAACCCATGCATCATGATTCATGAGGTGAATGAATCATTAATAGGTTACTGCTAAATTCATTTGCAATACCAATGGCAGATTTTCCAAACATTAAGCAGTTTATTTTACTATTTTTTGTTAATTACGATTATTCATATGCATGTTAAAACGCAAGACCGTTATTGAGACATAATAAATGTGTATCGCGCAAATTTGGTGATCGCTTCACACAACCACAGCGGAAAAGTTAGGAGTGCAGCACTGACACATGACTGAACATCATCTGCCATGACAGCGATCATGTTTGGTATCAATCCTAATGACAAGACCGTATAGTAGTACTGATACTCTAGGTATTGATCCATTGACCGCTGATTATAACATTTAAATAACCTGCAGACATGGGGCCAGTTCGCCTACATGTGCTCAATAGAGCATCACACTTCTTGTGTCACAACAGCGTTAAACAAGCCCACAGTTCAGCTGTGACCTTTGTTTTTAAATACAAAAACATGATGTTCTAGCTCTGTGTTCAGAACACATCACGTGTGTTAAAACAACAGTGGCTGCCAATTCACATTTTTGGGACTATCAGACTGTCAGACGGTGTGACGTGACACTCGGCTCACCGGACAAAACACAAGATCGGGTTAATGCGAATAAGACAAGACCAGATTTTAACATTATTTTAAAAAGGAAACTTAAATGATGAAATAGTCTTTTTCCCCCAATCAAAAGGGGAAAGGTTCTGCCACAACCTCAAATGCCTTCTTCCCTGTAGAACTACTAACCTCTTCAGACCTAATAACTGGGGTGTCCCTCTCTTCATTGCTTACACTGCACTAGAACTTTTATTCTTGTACTTATTCTATTTTATTTTCATGATTGTTTTTAATTGCTCTTTAATGTTTTATGTAAAGCACTTTCATTTGCCTTGTTGCTTGATGTTTGTCTTGTGCCTGTTAGTCAGTCACCAGGGCAATAGAGAACCCCTGTGTGTCTCGGAAGCAAGGCGATCTCGCTATTATATTGCAGCGAACAGTGAGTGAGTGTGAACTTTTAAAAACTGTAACCACCCTTGTGTCCGCTGTACCTGGTCTCACTTTGATTTGAACAAACTGCAGAGGCAATGTAACTTTCGCTCCGTCTGCACCGCACCTCTGCGTGTGTGTGTGTGTGATGTGTCGGAGCCGCGCTCTCTGTGAAACAGCAGAGGACAGAGAAGCTCCGAAAGGTACCAAAATTGGGCACCGATTGATTTGACGTGAATTGGTCCTTGTTAGTACTGACGTAATACTGCTCTTGTGGACCGATATCGCGAGACAACTTTTAGCCTCAAATCTTATTTTCCATAGGGCCCTCTATGATCCCGAAGCTTGGATAAAATGAAGAAAAAGAAGGTGGTTAAATCACAGGTTCTGGTTCCAAGTATTAATTCTGAGAGTGAACATGAACCCCCAAATATTATCTACCAACACCATGAGCTCATGCTGCTGTGGGTAAGAATCACTCACAAAGTCACCAACCTCCTCTTCTGTTATTCTCTCAGGAGCTTTGCTCTCCTCTTCTCCCTCCTCCTCTTCCTCCTCTTCTTCCTCCTCCTCGTCATTATTCCCCTCTATATTGTCCCCTCCCGCATCGGCTTCATCCTCCTCCTCCTCATCGTCGTCCGCAGCCTCTTCTGTTGCTTTGGAGAGCGGTAGAGTACAGGTGGTGTCAGTGAGGACGTGGGAAATACGACTCTAGAACAATGTGGCAGTAAAAGTACAACACTCTGATTGATACAGAAGAGTGTGTGATGTCCTGCGTTTGGCCCTCTGACCTGCAGCTGCTGCTCCGTGTGTAGCCTCGGCTGCTTTGTCTTCCTCATCTGCTGCCTCCTCTTCTTCGTCCTCTTCATCCTCCTCTTCTACATCAGCCCGGGGGGGATCCACCTTCTTGTACACATAATCGTCGTCTGACTTCTATGACACAAACAGGAGGTCACAGTTAGGCCTATAACAATGATTACATAATTGTCTAATCGCTATTTCTCGTTCTTTTTGTTAAATAATCACCGTTTCTGTGTTTAATCGCAAAAAATTGCTAACTGCTAGCTGGATTAGGTGCTGAGGTGTATGAATGTTGATGTAATTTTCAGTTTTATGTTAATTTAAGAAAGAAAATTCAATGTTTTTATGATAATAAAGAGGTGTGGTTTACTTCATAGGCTGTGTACCTGTGTTACTACATGATCTGGGTCACATAATGATAAAACCAAAAGATGTATCCTGGGATTCATTCAAAACTGTGTTTGAAAAAGTAATGCATAAATAAATATTTTTCAAATTTGACTGAAAGAGACAATTATTATTGTTAATCTCAACTCATTCTGAGACAATTAATTGTAAAGCAACATTTTGAATTGTTCCAGCTCTAATCACCATCTGGTTTGTGCTTCTGCATAAACCAGGGATCAGAAACATACCACATTAGCTTCACGGTACCTTTGGCCAGCAGAAGAGCACAGCCAGTCCTACAGGCAGGCCAACCGTCAGTATGTAGATCACCCAGAGCCACGGGCGCTCCTCTGCTGCCATCATCAGCTGAGCAAAAATCCCTGGCTGGTGGGATTAAGGGGCGAGGAAAGACAAGGGACCAGAGGGCAAGAGCAAATAGTGAGCCTTTGTGAGCCTTTCCCTCAGACAAACTGACAGCCCTGTGGTAAATTATATGCACACAGTGACAATGTGAGAGTCTGTTAGGGCGCTGCTTTATGGTCCTGTTGCCCTTACACAACATCCCACTGACCTCGTTAGCACTGGCCACCAGTTTCTTGAGCCCCCAGCTGTCAGAGGCCCAGCGGTCGGCCACCTCCTTGTGAGAGGTGATAATGAAGTTGTCAAAGTAGATATCCGAGGTCATGGACCACAACTCCAAGCCCACGGCCTTGAAAGGTGCCATCCTGAACGGCTGCAGGTCCTCAAAATAGTCCGGGTTATCGATTTTACGCGGCTTCCAGACTCCCTTGGGAGAAGACAAAGATTGTAACATACTGTAGCATCTCCAACAGGACAGGTTAGATGTGTTGCAAGGAACACAGAGAGTAAACTCTTGGTCTTCCTGTGGCGTGCACCTCATCATTCATTTAAAGAAAAGAAAAACAAATAGCTAGGAACAATAAATATAAGAGAAATGGACTGATCAGATACCAGTGTGTAAGCTTGATTGTTCTGACTTATGAGGTAAATAAAGCTCTAATAAGCTCAACACAGCCTGATAGTACCTGGGTTTAGTTATAGTTACCTGATAGTTGGGATTGTCCACCAGAGGGGCTTTCCACTTGCCCTTGTACTGAGGGTTGTGTATCTGGGGTCGCTTCCACTCCCCACAGCCAGGGGCTGTCTCACAGGCTGGGTTAGGAACCTGCGGGGCCTCCCACTCCCCATCCATCTCCTCGTCCCTGCACACAGTGGAGAGCTGTCAGGCTGGGTCATTTCTTCACTGTAACATCATGGGTTGTGTTTGGTGAATACGTTTATTTTTTTTTACCAGTCTTCTGGTTTCTCAGCATTAGAGTCTGCGACGAAGTCTGGTTCGTCGTCCAGCCAGCCCTCTGGCTTCAAAGCCTCAGGGTCGTCAATCTTTGCTGGAGCATCTTCATCCCTGAGACACAGACAGAGAGAGAGAGAGAAAGACAGAGACGCGCGCACACGCACACACGCACACACACACACACACACACACAGACAGACAGACACACACAAAATGTATAACTAGGTTGCTGAGGCACAAACATTTAAACATATCTTGTTTGCCACAAAATCTCCTCCAGTAGTATGGGGGTTGTAGTCACCAGTCATCGGGCTTGGTAGCCTCGGGGTCAGGAATCTTGGCCTTCTCGTCCCAGTCCTCTGGCTTGGAGTCATTTGGGTCATCTATCTCTTTGGCTGGGTTGACTGGAGGCACCACGTCGTGCAGCAGGCTGCCGCGGCTCACACTGGACTGGTCGATGAGCATCTCGTAGCTGTTGTCTGGGTTCAGGACTGACAACAGGGGAGAATGCTGAATGAATGTGTCAGCCAAATAAAAAATGCAATTTTATAAAAACACAGAAGGATATGCAGGTAAACGTGAAATTGAAGTTATTAAGCTACAGTGTCGTTTGTAAGGTATTACATATAAAAGACAAGTGCCAGATAGCTATAAAAAAATATATCTATTCTTGTTTTGAAATCGTCTCTATACCTAAAGTGTAGAGGTGAGTCTTCTTGTCAGTGTAGAACTTCTTGAGGTCAACATCAGGCCTCTTGGCATGCTTCTCCTCCATGTCTTTGTTCAGAGGATTCTGGTGGCGGAAGATGAAGTGCAGCTTGTAGTCCTCGCCACATTTGTCTGGTCCAAACATCAGGGTGTAGGGTGTACGGTCATGGAATTGCTCCTACGGTGCAGTAGAAACAGGAGTTTCATTTAAAGAGTAAATAGAGTAAGTCCATTTAGTTTAAATTTGGACAACCTTTACCCAAGTCTACCACATGTACACAAGCCAGAGGAGGAATGCGCTGAAGGTTTGGGATTCTGTTTCCACCAATGCTAACAAAGATAATCTAAGTTCTTGCTCCACTGTAAGATGATTTGGATATAAATGACTAACAATTGGCCAGTGTACATCAAAAACTACAGTTTATAAATGGAGTAAGGTAGAATTACAACATGCATACCAACCAGATTAAGATTGCCAGTGTCTGTAAGCAGTTTGATGTATGCTCCACCACAGTCGATACCATTCTGGAAATTCACCTCATACCTGCAACCAGAACACAACAGTGCAATTTAACAAGTCGGGTCACATTAGTTCACGTGGTTTTATTAACTGTCAAATGCAGAGAACAGCTTTTTATCACTCACTTATACAGCCACTAACCACAGTAGCTCATGGAAATAGTCGACTTACATAAACAAAAATGAGAGTGCATGTACAGTATGTGCACGTTTAAACTCACTGTATGACCAGAGGCTCATCCTTGAAGACAAAGGGCTTGTTAAGCATTGCGGCGATAGCGTGGTGTTTGGCCCGGGACTTGAGCACCAGACCCTGGTCTCCTGGAACTTTGTTCTCCTTCACCTGCTCCACAGCCCACTTCCCTGCAGCCAGAATGGAGAACGTTCAACATTTACTTGCATGGTCATGGTGTGGTTGCATAGCCTCTGCTTGAGACAGCTTAAGTACAGTCAACAGAGAATTGCAAACACTAAACAATAGATTTTAAACAATTTTAAAATTGAACTCATTCCTTTTGTAGTGGAGCCTTATATATTCAATTTGTTCAACAAAAGAATGTTGGAAATTACAAACCGTCATATTTGGCGATGTCATCATCTGCATCCCCCTTTACTGTCTTCGACAGCTGCCAACTGCAGGGCAACATCACAAAACTCTTAGCTTCCACACAAACGCACTACAACCAATGATTGTGTAAGTTTATCCTGGCCGCTTAATAACCTCGCAGGCTCACGTATCCTAGCATGCATCAAAGATTTACGCTGGATGTTTTAGCAGCCGTGGGTGGTAAATGTATTAGGCTATACCTGTCCAGTGTTCCATCATCAAATGTCTCCGCAAAGTATACATCTCCAGTGGGAACAGGAGTCTTGTAAGTTACCTGGGGGACAAAACCCATACATCATACACCACAAGCCACTTTCCCTTCATCCAAAGCTTTGCAACTCATATGACCTTTGCTGAACCTACAGCCCTATTCCTGACCTGGAAAGAGACATTTGCATCCATTTCAGCCTTGCCAGCCTTCCCACTTGCTGTGTCGACAGTCTCATCATAGTTGTCTTCATCAATCACCGTTGCCTCCTCCTCTTCTTCTGCCATCAGAACCTCCAATTCTTCCTCATCCAATGCCACATCTTCATCGATGTCTGAAACATCAACGTCCAACTGGTTCTCCTGGGCCGCTACAGCTGCCACAGCCAGGGAGGACAGGAGCAGCACGCGCCACATCCAACCCCTGTCCAACGACATCTATTGGGGGAGGGTAGAAAGGGGGTGTTGCAATAGCAGAAGGGGGAACAGAGATAAGGGCGTCAGAAATGAGCATTGTGTGAGGAGGACGTGGTATAAGAGGATGAGGGAGAAGAGGCAGGTGTGAGAGGTTATTTATGGAGTGAAGCGGTGTTTGTGTGTGTGTGTGCGCGGGAGGGGGGCATCACTGATATAAATAGAGAACACTAGTGCATAAAAGGATGGAGGGATAGGAGGGTGAGAGAAAAAACTAAAAAAAGATTGAGGTCACATTAGTACACAGTGCTACTTGATGTGGAGCCTGTATCCTCAGATCTGTATCCTTCCTCACAAAATCTTTAAGTCTGCCACTTCTCTGCTGTAACATTCCCACCAGATAAATCATCCAAAAAACAAACATGTGTTTCCAAATCTGAAGTATACAACTAGCCTCTTTGGATTTATATGTCCTTTCCCAAACACCTAACCATGTGTGTGTGTGTCCTAATATGCATTTAAAATCTAACCCTGCTAAACACTTGTACAATTCAGATATCTGTTACACCAAACAACAACCCCACGATCTATTGATCAAGCCACACCTGCTCTCTCTTTTGTGAGCAGCAGGAATTGAAAAGCATCACTGCAGACAGCACAGCAGCACGCTTCCCTTCATTCCTAATCAACTTAATTCCCATACTGATGCTGTTCCAGTTGCTCACATCACAGGGAGATCAGATGACACACATAAGGGAAAGATGATAAACCGGAAGCACTGTAAGAGCTATCTTATCTTGAAAACCTTTCAAATGTTGCTCATTTATTTGCATCTTTGGTCTGATAGCAAGCAATGCAACTGAATCAGTCTAAAAAAATCAGTCCGATCTACCCACAGCCCTCCAGCTCTACATGACATGTCTATAAAATATGTTAAGGAAAGTGAACTGGGACAATGGTTACAACTCTGAGGTGACGTAAAAGGCCAATACATCAATTTTAAATTAAACTGTGCAAAATTCAATATTGCTGGGTGTAGACGAGTGGTTAAGATGCCCTGAACAGCGAGCCTGTTTCGATTGCCGGCCAGCTGGATGGTTTGCTGCATGTCTTTCCCCACATTTCCTGTCTCTCTACACTATCATTATCAAATAAAATGCCCCAACAAGAATCTTAAATTCAAAATTCACTATTCCTCTCAGACATATTTATTCCAATTGTGGCCTTTCCACCTCGTGAAACATATCAGTTTAACAAATCAGATAAGCCTTTCTTGCTGACTAAACACAGAGAGGATTCAACAACAGCAATGTGGAGCTCATGTATTCCAACATTCAGACATAACAAGCAAGTAACTGTAGATGAACTGAAGTGACATCCTGAAAATATTCTTCCTGCTGTCAGTCCAACAGTAATATAGGTATGGTCTCCTTTTAGAAGATTAATCTGGTTGAGGCCAAAGTCTAACAAGGCATCTCTGAACAGTTGCCACTGTCTTAATGCAAATGAATCAAACATTTATTTAAATCAGGCTCATTTTCAACTGCAGCTTGGCGCAATGTCTCTAAACCAATGAGGTGATGGGTCAAATGTACAGACAGAAGATAACAAGCTATGCAAAGCAACAGTAAACCACAAAACATGAATAATACAGAAACAATAGCCACACTTTGGTACATGTATCCATGATGCAAGCAACACAAAGCAACAAAACACAGCCAAACAATACTGATTAACCAGATTATTGATCCATGGGATCTATAAAGTAGTTTTATTGATTGATTTAGACACATGCAGAGCATAATTAAAATAGCCAATAATAATGTTGATATTGACAAAATGTTAAAAGATGCAGTTAGCAAAGTGGTAATATCATTCACCTAAGCCATGCAGCAGTTATAAGACACAGCTAACGTTATATAAGATCATACCACATTAATAAATAAAGTACTAGTAAATGTGCCACACACTTATTTTAATTTATCCAACAAAACCAATTCTATTTCCCATTAAGATGTAATCCTCCTATTTAACACAGTCCTAGTCCCAGGGCGCTGGGGTAACGTTGGTTAACATCCCTTAGCCTCTGGTTGACGTTTCACAGTGTCAGCAATTTGTATCACTCTGTAAGAGAAGCGTATTACTAAACAGATCTGGGAACTAGCGTCGCACATACAATTTCGTAGGACAAGGTTGTAGCTAACGTTAGAGCTAACATGGCTGCCACCGACCACTGTAATGTCCAAACTCCTTTAGATGAACGGCTCTGGCTGCAGCACCTGCTCCGCTAGCTAACGTTGCTATGCTAACTGGACGGCGGGCCAATCATAAACAGCAAACGTTAACATAACATAAGCTTAGCTAGTAAACTAATGTGCTTATACTGTATTCGAATACAAAAAGCCTACTAATTAAACATGCCCTGACGTTAAACACACAAAAAAAAAAGTCATTCAAAAGTAAAGGTTGGCCGAAAACGTCTTGCCATACAGCAGAAATTAGTGGATAGCAACCGTTAGCTTGCTAGAATAGCAGAGATGTCGCACAGAGTGTGAATGAGTGAGCGCCCACAAACAAACCTTGCACCTTCTTATTTGCAGAGAAAATTATGTCTCGATATACGCGTTTTCTCCGCTTTGAAAAAACAGGGAATTATCTTGTGCGTCTTGGCCGCTGTGTCTAAAAAGTATCACCGAGGCCCGACGTGTACGGTTGGGGATAAAACACCGTGAAACACGGTTGTCGGCTAGAGAAGATGACGATAACGTGGATGACAGCTCGGCCCGGTGCGTGGTTGACGAGTGCGAGCTAGTCTCTGCTATTGGGCATGCGCACCTCGCGCAGATGGAGCGTATGGTGCCTTCACACGCCCCCATCAGTTGCGAGATGGATGTTTAGGTGTTTACCTGATGCCGGAGCATAGACTGCATATTAGTAATCGTTATTTATTATTAATTATATTGTATTTAGTATTATTAATAATATACAGTCTATGGGCTGGAGCGGTTGACAATAGGCTACTTAGAGGCATTTTGCTTTAGTCTAGACACTCTGTTTCTAGTAATATTGCTACACTTTTGCATTAAGTACGATTTGACTAAACTACATTTGCTATGTAAACGACTAGAATAATTTCCCCACCATTTAAACGGTCGTTTCTAATCTATACGTATTGCGGATCGTAATTTAGTTGTAGTTTTTTTTTTATTTATAAATATGCACGATGCTCAGGATAAAAAGCCGTTTGACGATTCAAATCCAAAACGTAGCCACACCTTAGCAACAAGATCAATTCTGTTAGTGTTCCAACAAAAGCAAAAGCGGATGATGAATAATACCAATTTCAATATCCCAGCAAATATTCCAGCAATGTACTTGTTGTCAATAGTTACAACTTTGAAAGCCCCAAATTACGAGTTGACGAGGAGCACTTTAAGGCATCGGAAATTCGCTCTGCAGCTGCATTTCAAAGTAAAAGCTTACTTTGAGTATATTCTACTTAAAGTGCTCAGCGGACATAGTGCCGACGATATCTGCTTCGCAATAAATAAACACAAATAGGCTAACATATTAGCAATTTCACAATAATTCTAAACAAGTACAAAAACAAACAAAAAATCCCCCCTCACCTTTACTATGGCACGTCATATGCACTTCCGGGTTAGAGTTTAGCTAATGTTGATGGTGGCCGCATGCTTGTCTGGGTAGAGGCAGTAACTTTACAGTTGTGAACTAAATTATTGAAGTCTAACAAGATGAAGGACACGCCGCTGTCTAACTGTGAGCGTGACTTCCTGCTCAAAGCCATCGAAGAGAAAAAGGTGAGCTGCTCCTGTTAATGCACTGGCAAGTCAAACTGTCGCCAACATTCATGTTCCACAAAAGGAGAAAAAACACTCAGATACAGAATATAGAAACAGTCTCTGTAATTAATCACATAACGATAATATGCAACGCTACTTTTAAACCAACCACTGCACTTCACTACGTCAGATGGCAGTAATTGGAAATGAAAAATGTTTCAGTGGGTTTTGGTACATGGGTTCAGCTCAATATACAGTGGCTTGCATAAGTATACACACCCATGCTAAATAATAAAAAAAACACCTTTTGGAAATTGATCTTAATGCCTTAATTACTTTTAAGGACACTAATTTTCTTTGTGTATAAATAATGTAATTGAATAAATGTTCTGTATTAATTCCAAAGGCCAAGGGAACTTAATCAGGATGCATAGTATCCTGGATCTATGAAATAAAAAATAAAAATGTGCCTGCTTCTAAGGGAATTTAACATAGGGGTGTGTATACTTATGCCCCCTGTATTTTAAGGAAGAGCATTTATTTATTTACAATACATTATTCATTCACTAAGAAAAAAGATTGGATTTTCCTAATTTTTTTGAATTAAGGCATTAAGATCAATTTCCAAAAGATGTTTTTTAGTCCTCTTTTTTATCAACTTTAGCCTGGGTGTGTAAACTTATGCAAGCCACTGTATCCCAAAGTCCTTAAAGACAGTCACCTGTCCTCTCACTGCAGCGCCTGGATGGACGACAGACCTACGACTACCGGAAGATGAAGATCACATTTGGGACGGACTTTGGATGCTGCTTTGTGGATCTGGGAAAAACCAGGTACTAAAGCCACATATGTGTAAAGTGTTTTGCCTTTTTGTAAGAACATTTATTTATTTACAAAACATTATTCATTCACAATGAAAATTGGTGTCCTTAAAAGGTTGTATTTTCCTAATTTTTAAAAAACAATTAAGGCATTAAGATCAATTTCCATAAGATGTTTTTTTTATTCCTCTTTTTAATAAACGTTAGCATGGGTGTGTAAACTTATGCAAGCCACTGTATACCCTAGAAGTTGGCATGAGAAATCTGGTATCTTGGAAAACATTAGGATTTTATGAAACACTTTAAACTGTGTCTTCAAGGCACTGATGGTTGTGCAGTGGCAAAGTGTGCACTGCCCACACAATGCGCCCAAATTCATATGGATGTCTTATTTATGAAGGTATATTTTTGTGATAATGGAATCCCAATGTGCTGCACTCCACAGGGTCATGGCCCAGGTGTCATGTGAGCTGGTGACTCCTAAAGAGAATCGACCAAACGAAGGAATCATGTTCTTCAACATCGAGCTGTCACCCATGGCCTCACCAGCGTTTGAAGCAGGCAGGTGAGAAAAAAACAAAACAAAGGACATTATATTTGTACTATATCAACGTTTCATTTCCGGGATGGTTTGGGTGCCGCCGGAAATTCCACCAGATGTCCCTCATTTCAGCCGGATGTCCGTTACCTTCTGCCTTCTTTGTGTTGGCCTTCTAACCTCCAGTCAATTTCTGAGGACTATGGTTACCTGGTCCTCAGATCTCTGCAGGGTAATCCAGACAGCTAGCTAGACTATCTGTCCAATCTGAGTTTTCTGTTGCACGACTAAAACAACTTTTAGACGTACACATGTTCTACCAAAGCAAGTTCCTTCCTGAGGATATTTGGCAGAAGCACCTTGGCTCTGTCCGGCATTTAGCCCCGCCCAAGGCGATTATGATTTGTTTAAAGAAATGCCAATAAACAAGAGCACGTTTTCCTCCCATCCCAGAATAATAATAATAATAATAATAATACATTTTATTTAACAGTGCCTTTCTAAGCACTCAAGGTCGCTTTACAGACAATAAAAGACAGATACAGGAAACAGAAAAGTATAAACAGTTATGAAAAAATGACAAGAACAGTGTATTTACAAATAAGCAAGCTGGAACAGGGGGAGAGAGTCGATACTGCGGAGGTCAGGTGGGAGTGAGTTCCAGAGCGGCTGAAGGCTCTGTTCCCCATGGTGGACTGTGTGAACTAGCCAGACCCTCCTCCGCAGCGCTGTGGAGGAAGGTCTGGACTGTGTCTGAAGCATGGTTCATTTCATCCAGCTGTTGTGCAGAGAGTGTGAATCATCTGTGGGCGTTCCTCTCTCTCCAGACAGTCTGAGTTGTCCGTGAAGCTGAACAGACAGCTGGAGAGATGCTTGAGGAACTCCAAGTGCATTGATACCGAGTCCCTGTGTGTGGTGTCTGGAGAAAAGGTAAAATGCACGTGCGTAAGAAAAAAAAGAAGCTAACCATATCCTGTGGAGGCTTGGTGATGATGTGGGTTTTTGTTCAGGTGTGGCAGATCAGAGTGGATGTCCACATGTTGAATCACGATGGGAACCTGATGGACGCCGCCAGCATTGCTGCCATCACCGCTCTGTGCCATTTCAGGCGCCCCGATGTTGGCATCCAGGGAGATGACGTCATGGTGGTGAGTCGGCAACAAACACAGCAGCTGGTGTAGAGCCTGACGATGAAGGATTTTTAAGACCGATACGAATATTTGATTTAAAAATCTGATAAAAAAAATCCAGAAACGCGTTACAAAACAGATTTCCCGAACATTAGTTGTCTGTAGTTATTTATGGGTTTGTGTCCTTAGTTTATTTATTTGAAGCAGTGCTTTTATTTTGATGTGGGATTTGTTCATTGTTGTTGTTGTTTCAGATAAAAATTGAATTTAAACTGCACTTTTGATAAGATGACACATCTGCGGTTTTGCACGATTTACATAAATAAAGGAATATTTTACAGTAGTTTGTCTGCAGCTCATTTGGTTTAACAAATATTGCGAGAAAATTGTAACTTGTGAACTTAAAATGGTGAATAGCATCACAGTTGAGTGCATCGTTACTTCCCAAATGAATGCAGTTGTATTTCATGGTCAACACATTTCATCAAAATAAGAACTCTGCACTAACAATTTAATTTAGTAATTTATTAATGGTTTGTTTTTATACTGTGTGTTGGGTGTAATGGTTCTATTTATTCCTGTGCTCTTAGTACAGTCCAGAGGAGCGAGACCCTATTCCTCTGAGTATCTACCACATGCCCATCAGCGTCAGCTTCTCCTTCTTCCAACAAGGGTAAGGCACCACACCAGGCTTCTGCAGCGCAAAGTACCACAATGGTTTATTTAAGGGTGGAGCCCAATATTAAGCATTTCCTGATAAATCGGTATCGACATTGACGGCCAATTTAAAAATAAATAAAATAAAAATAAATAAAAATAAATAAAAATAAATAAATAAAATAAAATATTCATGTCATAAATGATTCTGATGAATGAATATTTAAAAAATAAAAACGGAAGGTCAACCACGTTATGAGCGTTGGTGTTGCACAGATTGTCCACCAGAGGGCGCTCTACAGCGTCCTTGTTGGCAACACTGATTATTTTTGTTGATGTGTTTTTGTTCAAAGGACTTTAAGTTTCATATCTTAAGTTTTTATATTTTAACGTTTTATTTATCAGAACTTTAATATATTTTGATGTTCCTCTGTTCTGTTGTGACAATAAAACAAATTATCGTATTATTTTAGTGAGAACTCATAAATAACTACAAATAATTATTGTTAGGGAAATCTGTTTCTGTTTTGTAACGCGTTTCTGGATTTTTAAAAAATATATATATCGGCCGATATATCGGCATATCGGATTTTTAAATGACCAAATATTCGTATCGGTATCGGCCTTAAAATTCCTTTATCGGTCGGGCTCTAATTGAGGGTTAGATTTAGCCTACTCGCGTTGATACAAACGACGATGGCAAAATGAAAGGGAAGGATATACTGCAATACTGCAGCAGTAGTTTTAGCGTATATGGCGTAACATATCAACTGGAAACTGAGTGTATACAACAAAAAAGTGTATTCATTATTTTAATACAAGTATCTAGTAGACCAATGCAAGCCCAATAGTCATTGGATGATCATCCTTCCTCACACCGACCTTTTGTCTGTACTTCCTGTTTGCTCTGCAGGACCTATCTGCTGGTGGACCCCTGTGAACGGGAGGAGCGGGTGATGGACGGCTTGCTGATGATCGCCATGAACAAACACCGAGAAATCTGCTCCATCCAGTCCAGCGGGGGCATCATGTTGCTTAAAGAGCAGGTTAATGGAGTCTACACAATACTGCACTGTTGTATTAGTTTGTTTTTGCAGCCATAAAGGTCCGTTCTCTGAAAACAATAATGTCATTTTCTTCAGTGTAGCGCTTCACAAAGGTCTATGTGCTGGGAGATCTAGCCCACACCCCAACGTTCACATGAGACCAATACAAAAGGAGTTTAAGACCAATTTATTTTTTGTGTGTTGTGTTGAAGGTTATGAGATGCAGTAAAATAGCCAGCGTCAAAGTTTCTGAAATCACGGAGCTCATCAGCAAAGCCCTGGAGAACGATAAGAAAGCAAGGTGAGCAGTGACATCGCACTGAGCAGTGGAGGTGGACATATTGACGGCTATGTTAACTCCTGAGGCCTATACTACCAATCAAGATCAAAGTGCCCAACATTACCCGGCTTCACCAACCCTAACAGCTGTGGTCCCGCATATGTTTCACGACTAGTTCAATCAACCCAGGGTTCCCCAATCCAGCGGCGGTGTTTGCACAGCGTGTCCAATCGCAAACATCTACCAGAGCCGCATGTTTTACATCAGAGGAGCAAACTATAATTCTACATGAATATGAAGAACATAGACAATGTTTTACAGGAGGCAAAACGCAACACAGGTGCTGCTTCCTAAAACAGGAAGGAAAGCTGGTAAAAAAAAAAGCAGACGCTGTAAATGCGTCAATCTCAACGCTTATCAATGTCCAATCAGTCAGGCACAAGCTCTGACCATAATAACACGTGTCCTTTCCATAAACTGTCCTGCTTTAGCCTATGAATTCAGTTGCTGCCGTGGGAAGCGGTCGTGAGAGCAAATAAAAAAATATAAAAACATAATTCAAACTGGTGCCCATTGGCAAGACACGGCTCAAGAAGCCGACACATGACCTATACGTTATTCCCTCTGCTGGACATCTTTATCTTTCATAAAGATACTCATCGGGGAATGTTAACGGGGTTGTCGGTCTCTTTATGAGCACACCTCTCCGCCGTCATTTAGGTTAGGTATTCAGCATAAGTAACCACGGCGATTTAACCCGGTAACAAGTGATCCACAGTCGTGATAACCAGAACCCTGGGTTGAAGCTGAAGATTCTTCGTTATCGGCAAATCTTGATCCGTAGTACAGGCCTCTGGTGTTGTCAGAAGACAAAGAGCTGTATTTTTCCATTTTTCCAGGAAGGCAGGTGGCAAGTGTGGTTTTGCAGAGTCCATGCCACAGGAGCGAATCACAGCACTGAAAATGGATGAGACGCCAGTGGAGATGACAGATGCGACCGACAGAGCCAATGACATTGTCCAGAGAGCTGAGGCCCCGCCTCAGACGTATCTTTTACAGAGCCTGAATAACAGCAGCATCTACCACGACCACGGGTGGTTGGTTTTATTTATTTTTCTGTCACTTTGCCATATTATATCCTCTGTGGCTCCTTAACCATGCATACCAGGGTGCCTTCCCCACTGGTACCTGTCCCGGGTGTGGGCCAGGTAGGGCAGGGGCTGCATAACACCTGGGGACTGGAGGAGGAGGAGGATGAAGAGGAGGAGGAAAATGACAGCAGTGGTGAAGAACAGGAGGAGACAAAGATGGAGGAAGAACAGCACGAAAAGGAGGAGAGCAGAGGAGGTTATTCATTTTCTTCAGGGATGCAGTGAATCCAAGATTCGGCTGAATACTGGGCTTTTTTAGGACCATCATTTTTGGACCATCTTACCCAGTGGATTTGGTATTCGGCCGAACCCCAAACATCTGGATTCGGTGCATCCCCAGTTTTTTAAAAATCTTTGTCAAGTAAAGGTTTTAAAAGTAAAACAGGGCCATATGGAGAAAATCATATATCACGATATTCTTGACTAAATACCTCGATATTGTAGGCTTGAAATATTTTCACAATGAGATTTCAGATAAATAATAATGTTAATAATGACTAAGTAGATAAAGGAAAATAAAGCGGCTAGTAAGTCTGGTAAGTTCAGAAAGTCTACTGTAATGCAGCCGTTAAAACACTTATGCCGTATCATGATATTGAGATGCTTGCTACTGTTGCATTTCTAGTGATGAAACTGCGGAAACACGTTTTATTTCTTTGATTCACTGCTTTGTTCCAAAATCTAAGACAATATCTAGTCTCATATAGTGATGTCAAACCAGCACGATGACAGGCCAAAACATTGGGTAATAAATCATTATTCTGGGAGTATGTTTTATTTTGAAAATGGAAATGCGTTTTGGTTTACAGGAGATGTGGTTGAGATATCTGACAGCGAAGAGGAGGAAGTGGTCATACTTCATCCGGAGAAACCAGACAAAGCTCCCACGTAAGTGCGCTGGTTGTCTTTTCAGTTGGCAACTGAAGAGGGATGCACAAAGAGTTGTTAAATTAATATTGTTTTTTTTTTTCTTGCTCTCAGAAATACAGGATCCAGTTCCTACCAGAGGGGGGCAGCAACATCAAAGCAAAAACAGAAAAAATGAAGATGGGGTCTGCTTAAGCTGCTGCAGTATGAGATGTGCATATCAACACTGCAGCACCTCTTAACAATAAAGACTCCTCTCCTGGCTAAAATCATTCCTGCCTGCTCTAGATGACAAAATGGTTTAGTACAATGTGTTGGATTCTTACTCTGAGAACGTCAAGTCTGCTTCTTGTTTGTAGCATAAACTGTTAATATTAACAGTCTACCGTTTGTAGCCATTTGGTTGTGGATGATGTAGACATGCTGTAATAAATGTACAGAAAGTTGTTTTTTATTTACAGAATGGTTTTTAAACAAAAAGGTTCAAAAGATTTGATTGGTATGCTTGGTAAGTTTCAAATATTTAGCAGATTTGAACATTTCAGTTATGCTTGCAAAGTGGTGTGTTTTGTGAGGATTATGATCTCTGTTGCAGTTTGTAAATCAAAATAAAAAAAGGAAAATGTATAAATTTGTTCTGGTAAATAAAAACATCACACATCTAACTGAAAATACTGCAAGTTTGATGATATAGATATTTCTCTGTATATAGTGTTTATGGGGAAAGAGAAAATGTAAAGGGAAATATTATTTAAGGGAAAAACATATTCACTACAGTATTCAATTAAAAGCGTAAGGACAAATTAAACGTGCAGCTAAAGTTTTCACGTAATTTGGAAGGCCATTAAAAAGACAGGTTCCACCGAGATTTGAACTCGGATCGCTGGATTCAGAGTCCAGAGTGCTAACCATTACACCATGGAACCGCCGTTGTCTGCCATTGACTGATTTTAAATGCACGTGTCAATTCTGATATAATTGTGTTATTGACAAAGATATTTTCCGCTATCGTTAAAGAGATTAGCTAGTAGGGCTTATACTGATTAGTAATGAAATAAAGTGAAAACGCTGCATATAAGTAGGTATTAGCATTAACTAGCACAATATAGTCTCGCATCACCAAAGACTATAATTATGAGTTAATTATTAATATTTACAGTCGCATAACCCTTACCAGCCCTGTGTAACGTTATTTCGTCTACAGCAATCCTGCCACTCTAGGTAAACGTCCCAGTTAGATAGTATGCCGGTCCAATAACTTTACTGTAATAAATCCACAAACGACCCCAATGCGTCATCAAATATCAAGGAGACATGCTAAGTACTCTCTTTTCTGACAACAATGCTAATGTCAGCATTTCTCCTTTTGAAATTTCCGTTCCGTGACGGAATTTTTTGTCTGTGTTTCGGCCTGTGTGCTGGTATTAACTGCCCAGTTGGACAGCCAGGCCAGCCAGCCATTATTATTTTTTACAAAGTTGTAGGCTACACTGTGTTTTAATTGCTTTAAATATGCTAGTTTCATGTTTCGGTTTTACTGTAAAGTGTCTTTGACTAGCCTACCATGCAAAGCACAATATAATTTCTTTTATTATTATGTAGCCTTTGCCTTAAAAGTGAGCAGAGGGAATTAATGTTCCTCGGGAAATGGACCCTATGACTAGGCTTAATTTCAAACCCTTATTCACAACGCGTGACCATGTTTTAAACCATATGCACATATATCTCTATAAGCTATGTCTAATTCAAAATATCTTTGTACAATTAATGTTCATACAGAACAATCAGAAAGGGACAAGAAAAAGAAGTGACTTCAATACACGCTGTGAGCATATGTGTAAAACAATATTCATGTTTTTTTTTTTATTCTTCTGACAAGTAACAACATTAAAATAAAAAGATGAAGAAGCGTGGTGTTCCCGGTGTGATGAATGTAAACTACAGTACGTATATAGGCCACGTTATTGGTCCAGGGATGTGAGACTTATTGATAAGGTTATGAAACCAAAGTAAGCTACAATACAAAACATTAGACCTACATATTACGGAGTAACACAAACTGTCCTTTATTAGAGAAGGACAAGCAGCAAGAAAAAAAAATCATGAATGTATTGGACCAGTCTGCCATTATTATCATGGGAATATCGCTGCATTTTCCCACTTATCTCCGCAGTGTCCAGTATAAACCTGAAGCTGCACAGACCGGCTTAATCCCTTATCCTAGTTTCGTGCAACAGGCCCCGGGTTGCCAGCTATATCTGTCAAAACGTAAACCCAGCGCGCGGCATCTGTAACGTTAGAACAGCCATGAAAGCAGCAAAAAAACGAACAGGATCAACAGAGAGATTCTCCCCGACCTAAAATAATAAAAATAAAAAAGGCATGTTTCTAACAATTGCGTGTTGGAGACATAACAAATCCCGGGTAAGTATCGGAGATATTTGATCCAATCTATCGAGACTAGTATTACGCCAAACAAAAAAACGTATGTGGCCAGTACGGGGATCGAACCCGCGACCTTGGCGTTATTAGCACCACGCTCTAACCAACTGAGCTAACCGGCCATGTTTAAAATTGCTATGTAATACTCAATCAGACCAGTACCATGCAATGACTGCAACATGAATTTGTTTTCACTCTTGTGACAGCGTGTGCACGTCCACTCTCTTACTACATGGCTTACACGAAGTATAATATTAACGTTGATCCCTCAACATTTTGACTGGTTTGCTTTTTGTGTTATTATTGATAACTTAAGTATAATTATATTGTTGGATGAATGGACACACACACAACCACACACAGCTTAATTCAGGGCTGTTACTTTGACAGTCCTTTTTACCATTTGTTGTTAAAAATTGTAGGTATATAAAATTCAAATGAGAAAAAAAAACTGTCCCTGAAAGTACTATACAGTCACCAATCTGACCATAATCAATCTATATTTCCACCAAACATTATCTAGAATGTAATAATGTATACATTATTATTAGGCCTATTATTACTTGTAAAGACAGGGTTATACGTGCAGTTTAGTGTCCCAAATTCCCATTAACATAACTCCATTTGTACAGGTCCTATCCAATGAATAATCAGCAATCCTAACCTTAACCACTCAAGGGCCAAAGCCTAACCTCAACCAATCAGTGGGTCTTGGCGAGGCCATAGTGGAATTTAGGACACTAACCTGCATGCAAACCAAGACAGAATCATAATCCAACTGACAGACTTTAATACATAACCTGTTAAGACTTCTTCCTACGTGACACTTCAGAGTCGGTGTTTGTCATTTTGCAGGTTAATTTTCAACAGTGATGACACTGTGCAATATTTTTGTTAACTGTTGCAGAAACATTGTGACACTGGTGCAGAGAACTCAAATGCAAGCCTTGACACAAAAAACAGGTTCAATTTTCAATTCAATTCATATTATCAATTCATAACAAGCGTTATCTCAAGACACTTTACACAGAGTAGGTTGTAGACCACATCATTTAGAAGAACCCTGATTCATGCTGGGGGAATGACTCCCCAGAGCTAAGTTAGTAACAAGTATTTCTGGGACATGGAAGCACACAAATGGAAAGATAAAGGAGAGAGGAGCTTAGTGTGTCAAAGGAAGTCTAAAACTATTACAGTATAACTAAGAGATACAGGGTGAAGAGAGGAGCCTGGTCAGGCTAGAACTCTCCCCTGCCAGATTGGACTGTACTGCCCTGCCTCCCTCTAGTTTTATTTTATTAATGATTATATGGTAAATTATTATTAATTATACTAATTAATCTGACGACTATGAAGAGAAGCAGAGACGAGAAGGGGTGCCATGTCTGCGGCTATACACCCTCCCCCGCTGGTCTAGGCAGAACGCTGTGACTCCTCACTCCCTAACTATAAGCTTTATCAAAGAGGAGAGTTTCAAGTTTAGTCCTAAATGTGGTGACAGTGTCTGCCCCCCTAACCCAGACCGTAAGCTGATTCCACAGGAGAGGAGCCGGATAGCTGAAAGTTCTGGCTCCCATTCTACTTTTAGAGACTCTAGGAACCACCATCAAACAATCCTGGATTTTACAGGAAGCCAATGCAGAGAAGCTAATACAGGAGAAATATGATTTCTTTTCTTAGTTCTTGACAGAACACGCACTGCAGCATTCTGGATCAGCTGGAGGGACTTATTTGAGCATAATAAAGAATTACTGTAGTCCAGCCTGGAAGTAACAAATGCATGGACTAGTTTTCAGTATCGTTTTGAGACAGGGGTCCCTGGGACCCGATGGACGAGGCGAGATTGTGGTGGTACATACGTATAATCCGAGACCCGAAGGGCGAGGCCACGACGGCAGTTGACATGATATGAAAACGGCCCCAGGGACCCCCAAAGCACAACGCAACGCTAATACAAAATGTAAATAAAATAAACAAGTCCCCGTGACCCAAAAGGAAAGACAAGGGTTAACATTAGTCTTATGTTGTACATCACATCCATCATTAGGGGCTTTAAATACAGTATGCCTCCATCAGAGGGTTAGTCCCCACTTTCTATGAGAAGTATTTTTGTGTCTGAACCTGGGGTCACAGCCCTGGTAACAACGTTGGTGTTGGGATCTTCACAACGCCAGGCTCAAACAAACAAATGCGTATGCCAGGGAGTCTTGTCGTAATTTAGGTTGCAGGTCTATAAACTTCCTGTGTTAAAAAAAGATTGACCCATTTCTCAACTCAACTGCCTTTTTAGGCCCTACAACCCCATCCATCTGTGTCAGAAGCATATGGTATGCTGACAAAAAGTCAACTCTTGACCCATCATTAAATCAGCTACTGTCTCTTTGCAGCTTAGATAAAATAGTTGTATGTATTCAGCTAAGCCAATGGGGCATTCCTGAAGTGATCATTACTGTAGTTACGCATAGTCATAGTCTACTGACTGGGTTGTTTTGCAGAATGAATCTGCCCTATTGCACAAAAGCAGCTAATGAAGATGAGCTGCCCTTCAAAGATTATGTTCCACTAATGTATGAACAAATTTAGCTCACTGGCATGGTTTATTGTCATTGTATGACTCCAAGCGTATCAGTGTCTGTACAGGACACGGAGTAAATGCCTTCTCTATTATTATAACTGTATAGTAGTAATAATAATCAAAATAGAACATTTTTACTGAACAATGGGCTACAAACGCAATGCAAGTGTCAAGATGAAAGTCATATTTCTTTATATCCCTTTTGTGTAGGTTCTACTCACATGAACAGATTATTTCAATAATGCAGACAGAAAGTTGGATATGATGTTGAAATCCCTGTCATCCACACAGAGTTGCCCTGCAGATGCATCTAAAGCACTTTCTCGAGCTTATGCACAAATAAGGGATATGCTTAAGACCGTATAATCTGATACTGTCTGATGAATATGCTCAATGTGTTTTGAACACAAGTATTAAGAGTGTAATAGTATGAGCTGGTGTGACAAGCCGCTTTATCACTGAGTGAATTGTCTGTGGCCTGAGATAAGCTTTTATTATACAGTTTTAGTACAGACATTCAGCAAATGATTTGGCCAAACAATAGTTCCTGGCAACCCTGAGAGTTTGTCATCTCCTCAGCATGGAGGCAGCGACAGCCCCAACCAAGGCCGGAGGGATTCCCAGAGGCCGTTTGTGATGAGGAGGCAGACAGCGTCCTCTGGTGGAAGCACTGAAGTGAAAGAAGACCAAGGCCCTGGAGGAAGATGAGGAAGATGAGCAAAGAAGCAAAAATACTGATACACAAGAACTGTTCTTGTCTCTTTTAGACTAAATTGTGCACAGATAAATTGAAATGTTTGCCCACTGTGATTCATTTATTCGCACTACATTTACTCCTATTCAAAGATCATACTCTATCCCAGGATGCATTGGGCATAAACCAAACATTCAAAGCCCCCCCTCCATACTTGCAAACTTGCTGTCCTCCTGTAATTCTTGTCCCCTCTGGTTGAGGTTCATGTATTTTAAGGTTTTTTCACAGGAAGAGATGCTTGTCCTTCTCCTTTTTTTCAATCTTCTTAAATTACTTTTGTGGGAAAAGTGAGGAGAACAAAGCTATCAAGGGAGCATGAGCCAGTTAAAGCTCAAATGGCCGTTGCAATGTCAGCTACAGGTAGGTACTGGTATTCTCTTTTGTCTCAAATTTCAATATGTTTTACAGACAATGTACTGTAATTTTGCAATGGTTAAAATGCTGTGCAGAAGCATGAGTTAAATTGAACAGTCATTATATTATTTCTCACCTCCCCTGTAATGTCAATCCATATCAGTATGAATTTAATTTACACTTTAGTTGTATTATTTGTATTCCAAATGACTTGGAATACAAGGGAGCATTGCTACATGCAATGCTTTTTGTTCTGCCTCAGTGCACTGAGATACTTGCCTGTCTTTTTCCATGCACATAATAGCAGGCTGATCAGAAACCTGATTTTGTCTCTGTTGCCAAGAAATTGTTTTTGAACAGTTCTTTTCATTTGCCTGACATTGAAACATACATTCACTTAAATAACCTGCATTTTTACCAAATCCACCGAGCTTTGCTCATACTTGTGCTGGGTTGGATTCATGTGGTCTGTTCTTGTTCTTTTCTAATTGGGTGATAACAGTCCAAATGTATTGGCTTTGGAAAAGACACGGTGGAGCTCATTATCATTTAACACTACGCGTCATCTGACGCGTTATGATACGCGTACTGATCCCCGTAAAAAGCGGCGTTAAGTGAGCATTTCACTGCGCTTTTTACCGCGTTTTGCCAGTAGACAACATGCTATTCTGAAAGTGGTGTAATGTGACCGATTTAGCGTTCCATGCGCTAAAGGAGCCGACCAAGAACGTGTTTCATGACGCTAAAAGGAGCCGACAAGCGTGGGTTATATGACAACTACAAAGGCACCTGACCAGGTGTCCATATTTTACAGATGAGAGTGAGAATGTGTGCTGTACTGTATCTTTCCCTGTAACTTTTGGACCCGGTTACTCTGTTAATCTGTTTTTGTTCTGCTTAAATAACAAAACCCCGCCTGTCTGTCTGTGTTAGGATAACTTTGTTTGCCTCATATTCAACACTGTAACATAACAATGACATTGTAGTTTGTTATGACCCAGCTGTTAGGCCACAGCGAATAGGAAAGGGTCGTCACTGTCTTCCCAGCAAAAGACAGACACAAAAACATAGGATAACAGGGTCCAGGTTAAACGGTAGTTACCCTTTAACAGCACCATCACATGTCCTTGCTACTGCTAGACTACATATGTTGCTTATACTACAGTGTCATCCCTCTTACGTGAAAAGCATGTTTTACTCCATTGTGCATTTTTACTGGTTCCAGCTTCTCCAATGTGAGGTGTTTGTGTATTTCTGTTTTATGTCATTGTAAATTGCATATCTGCATGGGTTTTGTAAACTGTCATCATTTTCTTTCTGGACAATTCATAAAGAAAATAACCAGCAGACTAATCAATAAGGACATTACTGTTAATTTCAACTCTACATGCTGGGAAAAGTTGCGAAAAGTTGCGACCGTGTCAGTTATAAGAAATGCACAAAGCCTACTTTTTCAACCCTTTAAGACCCAAATACTAGTTTAGTTTTACATATCTTCCTACAGTGTGTAAAGTTGTGTTCAGAATAATAGCAGTCCAACATCACTAACCTCATTAATCATTATTTTTTGGTAGAAGTGGCAAATAATTTACTAGTAAGTGTTGTAGAGTCACAGAAAGCCAACAGACAGTCATGACATGTATGCTGCTCATTCTGTGTAATTGAATCTGTAATTGAAAGGGGCATGTTCAAAATAATAGCAGTGTCGTGTTCAGTTAGTGAGGTGATTGATTCTGAGAAGAAACAGGTGTCACTTATGGCTCATATTTAAGGAAGGAAGGAAGCAAATGGTGTGCATGCTGGTTATAGTGCATTTCACACTGAAATACTTATAAAATGGGTTGTTCCAGACATTGCTCTGAGGAACAGCAGGCTTTGATTAAAAAGTTGATTGGAGAGGGGAAAACATATAAAGAAGTGCAGAAAATGATAGGCTGCTGAGCCAAAAATGCCTTGAAATGGCATCGATAGTCTGAACGACGTGGGGAATAATGGTCAACTACCATTAGAATGGATCGAAGAATAGCCAAAATGGAAAATCAAAGAAGACCTAAAGTTAACTGTGAGTACTGTTACAATCAGAAGAAGGCTGGGAGAAGCAAATCTATCAGCTAGAAGCCCCCCCGCAAAGTCCCATTGCTGAAAAAAAGACACGTACTGAATAGGTTGACATTTGCCAAAGGACACCTTGACTGGACAAAGGAGAAATGGCGCAACAGTCTGTGGACTGATGAGAGCAAAATAGTTCTTTTTGAGCCTAGGGGCCGCAGACAGACAGTTTGCCCGACCCCCCCCCCATACACTGAATTCAAGCCACAGTACACTGTGAAGACAGTGAAGCATGGTGGTGTAAAAATCATGTTATGGGGATGTTTCTCATACTGTGGTGTTGGGCCTATTTATCGCATACCAGGGATCATGGATCAGTTTAGAGGTCATGTTGCCTTATGTTGCCCTCAATCCCATAGAACATTTGTGGGGTGACATCAAAAATGCTGTTTCTGAGGCAGAACTGTTGGGTTCATGTAAATTGTGGAGTGTGGTCTAGACCTAGTCTATCTGTAAAGTGTCTCAAGATAACTCTTGTTATGAAGTGATTGTATAAATAAAATTGAACTGAAGTTAAACGTTTAACCCCGCCCACTCTCCAACATCTGACCCCGCTGTCACCGTGATGCTTCCTGTTTGGTGTTATGTATTCCTCCTGTCTCCTTCCACGCTTCGGACAGCCGCTTTCATATCATAAATAATGGAAGTAAGTGTGCCTTTTATAATATTGTTCAGGTGTAAGACATTACACACACGTTCACAATGTGACGTTCACACGTTATGTGAGTTAGCTCCATTTGTGCATGTGTAGGTTCTGAGCATGTGTGTATTTTAGGCCTGTGTGTAGTGATTACTAACAAACAGAGTGTAAATTGTAATTTCCCCACTGGGGATCAATAAACAGTATAAATTGTTATAATATCAGAGTGCATTCGGCGGTATATGCACTCTAATGAGACTAATCAGAGTACAAGAAAAAAATTAATGGATAGTCAGTATTTTGTGACTTTGTAATCATGTTTTTATTTTTATGTATAGAGATACATTACAATCATACATGGGGATGACCCCCCCAAATCCAGCAGCAACCTGTCATGTCCTTTCTGCAGCTACAGGGCATCTTCCAAATATCAAGTGGACAACCACATTAAGGGTCATGCCTCAGTCAGGCACAAAGGTAGTACTTTTGAAATGTAGTTGAATACAATAAAATACAAATGTATTGAATACACTGTAATTAATTAATTACTGACATTTTTCCCTACCTACATTTTCTAGGCGAATGCAGCAACTCTGCATTCTGCTCCCAGTTTGGATACCTGGACACTGGACTATATTTCTACGAAAATGTAGTTTTAGGCTTTTCTGTTTAAACTTACTATAAAACAAAGTTTCCCATTGGCAATCTGGCAAATAACACATTTAGGGCAATTTACTTTCTAGATCCCCTTTATGGCATTGGCTGGAGAGATGACAGTCGAACCCTACCATTCAGGTTTTTAGGGCAATAAGGTTTTGTTCCATCTGGATGGTGGTAGTTCTGTTTTAGACCACCTGTCATTTTTTCCCTTTTTTTTTAAATCTATGGTTCTGTTTCATAAAAACTTTAGATTTTTGGCACATTAATGTATGACACACAATTCCTATTTGATGCTTAAAAGCAATGTACATTCGTAGATTCTAATAAGCATGCTCCATTTGTTACATATTTGCGATGGATCTGCTAAATTGTTTGTCTTGTCTATCTTGTTTATTTTTCCATTTAAACACATTGCTCTGTAATGGTTACGAGTATCAGTAATGGGATGCAGCTGTATTATGGGCTGTTTATCAGCAACTGAGGATTTCATAACACTGCTGATTACAGATGTAAAAAATGGTATGTACTGCAACGTTAAACAAGAGGCCACTGTAATGGTGGACTGTATACAGATGGCAAGAGGCCTTGCATCTCTCTGCCAAAAGAGTTGGTTAGTGTGAAGGAAGTTTATTGCACACAAACATGTTACACACCATTAAAACCTGCACAATCACTCATGCTTCTGCGTATCCATTAAGGACTGTGAAGTTACCATGAGCGAAGGTATTGCACTGGATGGCGATGCTTCTGAGAACCTTTCGGTCAGTAAAGAAGTGCAAAAGAAATGACTTATTCTGAACACTGAACTGTACCTATTCATTGTAACATGTTTAAGAACAAGCCATTGGTCAAAAATGACCAATTTAAATGCATTTATAACTGCATGTGCTTGATTTATTTCTGATTTTAACTTGGGTCTTGTAACAAGGTCAAGCACCCAATCCTGAATGACATTCAGAAAGCAATGAAGTGGCTAAACAGCCACCTGCCTTTACTCCGTGGGGAGGTGATGGAGCCTGCTGTTCTCCAAATGGACTCCGCAAATCAGATAAAGGCACTTCAGGATGTCCTAGAAGGACAACTGGATGATGGAAACGGAAAGGATGATTTCCTCATTACCTTTCAGCACCAAGACGACATGGAAACCGTTCAAACTTTGTTGATGAACAACACTTAAAAATCAATGCCATGTTTCTCGAAGAGTGATCTAATACGATCCGTACCAGAGACCCAGACCAGTACATGATTGTTACAGTTCTTATTGTCATTATTATTATTGTTGCTGTTATTAAATTTATTTTCATAATTATTGGTGTTATTATTATTATCATCCTTATATTATATTATTATCATTACTATCATTATTGATTTCATTATTATTAATCTTATCATTTTTGTCATTATGTTCATCATTAATATCATTTTTGTATTTCATTAACATTTTTACTGTTTGCCTGCTTGTTTTATGTTAATGTTGGTTTGTTGTTCAATAATTTTTATGTTAAATACAAATAAAAAAACAGTCTAGTGATCCTTTTAATTTTGATAACAATAAGAAAGTATCTCAGGTTACATTTGGTTATGATAAAAACACATTCAAAATATTACTTTTTTATCATTTAATGCATAATTAAGGTAATTTAATGTTTTGATAGGTAGTTAATCTGTTATTTTGTGAAATGTGTCAATATTGTATTTCATAATTAGAAAAACCAAAGTTTAAGTTCATTGTTGCTGCATTTCGCCCCATTCATTAGGGTTTCTTGTCTTTCTTAAATTAGTTGGGCAGTGGGCGGGGTTAAACATGTAACTCCGCCCATATTGAGGTCTGCGAGTCTGCAGCCAGGGGCTTCTCACCTGGAGGAGAAAAGTTCTCTAGTGTTGCTTTAACTTGGAATTACTGACTAGGCGTGCCAGCTGTCAGTAGGGGTTATTACCCAGTGGAGTGTGATGTGGAAGATGAGAAAGGGGATGAGTCATTGATGTCATGGTTGTAGTAAAACAGTGGCCATCTATACTTTTGCTTATACTTTGCCAAGCACATCCTGTACAGAAGGCATCAATAAATTGGGTTGGGTCAAGCCTTTTCCCAAAGCGAAGGAGGGTCAAGTCTATTTTGATTAAAGATACCAGAACTCCTCCGGTAGCCCCTCAAATAAAAAACGAACAGTCTCTAAATTATTCAAATTCAAATTCACTATGGTACAGAATACAGCACCATACTCTGTTATGCAGAATCAAACATGCCTCAAGAAATCCTTGCAAAATTGCCATAGTAGGCTTGGTTTCATATAGCCGTCTAGACTGTTGTACATTGTAACTTCTCAAAAGTATCTGGGTCTCATTGGCTAGATATTCCACGCTTAACGCCTTGTTTGATTCAACTCTCTGCCATTAAGTGGCTGTCCAGTAGTCTAAGAAAGGGTCGTTGGCTAAACACTGCACAATACTGCAGACTCAGGGGTTGATCCTCAGTGGGATCAACAGCCCCAACCATTTCATTACAAGGTGATTCAGTGTTAACATTTATATTTACTTTAATGGGTGGATGCTATCAATCCTGACAGCCATCAGTCTGAAAGCAAGCTTTGAATCATCGGACGACTTATTTCAGCAGCCTGGTGAGGAAGATGTCTGCGATGATTCCAGCGATGAGGATGATGACCATGAGCAGCAATATGAGGCCACGCCGTAAAACCAGCTGTGTTATTGACAAAACATTTCCCACTGTAGTGGTAGTGGATTTATTCTGGTCCGTAAAATGCGCCTCCTGATTCGTGTGGTCCACCTCAGCAATCTCACCACTAGATGCAGTAGTGCTGACCTGGTACTGGTTCGGATTCGAGTCTGGAGGTTTGGAGAGAAGCTTTAGTTTTAAGAACATACTGTCACACAAGGATGTTTCAGTTAGTGTGTCAGAGCTTACCTTTAATTTTCATCTCAACCACCACATTCTTCTTTGATCTGGACTCCTGCTCTCACAAGAGCCTGATCAGAAACATTAGAAATAGTTATTTACATCAGGTATTGACTTTAAACTCATCTCGAGAAAAAGTAAAATTTTGATTGGTCAAGGGATGTATAAGTCCGCACCTCTTCAGCAGCCTTCTTCCAATCGAGCTTGCACACAAATATGACGAAGAAAAATCGACTGCATCAACACACAAATGCAAAGTCCTGTCCATAGTCCTTTTCATAGAGACGAGAGAAGAGTTTTAATGGTTTTCCCAAACTCTACTTGACAAGCAGGAGATAATACAGCAGTAATTGCAGAACTGTACATTAATTAATTTAACATTAATAGTTGGGTCTTACCTACAATGCCCATGTTTGCTGCAAACATTAGGGACACACCAATAGGGAAACCAATAAAGTAGTATCCCACCAGGTTACACATTGCACCAATCAGCTGTTTCCCTGCTCCTCTGAGAACCCCTCCAGCAACACCCTGTCCAAATCAAACAGAGATTGGGTCCAATCCCATTCTGTGTACTGTATGTCAATATTGGGTGTAAAATCCTGATTACCACCATTAGGTTGTTTCTCACCGCAACAGCATCAGCAAGATGCACAAAGCCAAATATGATCATGACGTCAGCAACCCTCTGTAAAATGTCTCTAAAAAATGCAGACAGAGATTATTGGTAGACACTAAAAGATGTTTTGGCAAAGGTTCTTTAGTGAGGTAGAAGAACATCTCCAGCTGACATATACAGTAAATAAACAGATTAGGTTTGTTTAGCTTAGCAGAAATGGAACAAACTGGGTAACAGATAGTATATGGCAGAATCTGCAAAAATAGGATGAATAGCTGTCTCAGCAGTGTTGACTGTTTCATCACACAATAAGGAGTTCAGTGTTTCTGAGCCAGCATGAAGACGATGAGCTTGGTAAATGTATAGAAAATGGAACTAAGCCTGCTATGTCACATTCACTGCAAATAAGGATACGCAAAATGAATAATTCTGTTAGTGGAAGAAAGTAAATAGTATTGGGGCTTTTTTTTTACAGGGGTGTGCATAAAACTGACACATCATGATCATGAAGGAGTCTTGTTGAATGGTCTGGACTGTTCTCATTAAGTATCATTCGGTAAATGACACTTTTAATGCTAAGTTAGCATTGTTTAAGATGTTTGTTATAACAACTAGACATTAAGCAAGAAAATTAGCCTGTCAATGACTTTGTTATGACAACTTGACATTAACCTAGACAACATAACCTCTTATAAATATGTTAAGGCAGGCCTAATTATCAAACTTTAACAAGCTATTTAGCTTGATGTTTTTTTTCTTGATGTACTTTTTTTTACATATTTAAGAAACAAACAATGACAAACAATTACAAACAATACACTGAGACAAAGAACGAAGGAGGAAAGATGGGAGGGAGGGAGACAAAACAACACACATGCAGAAACAGACACACACAAAACACACACATAAACAGACACACACACACAGACAGACACAAGACAAGTTATGAGATGCAAGTTAGAGGTAAAGCTCTAACTTGCACCTCAAACTCTAACTTGCCCTCACAGACTTAGCGATGCACCGCCACGTGTCCAGAGTCTTCCCCAATGCACCATTGATCCGCGCTGTGGAGAGTTCCAAAACAATCACATCCAAAAAGGAAAGGGTCCACGTGCGGATGAACAGGTCGTTTCCAATAGGTTCTAATATTTAGCTTAATGTGTGTGGTTGATTTGAAATTGGTTGTCGGGAGACCATTATAATTGTGTCATGAATATTTTTCCTTGACCTTAAATAAAGTGAATTAATTTGGACTTGTTATGAAGTTTGATTTCACCATCACCAAAGTCTGGATAGAAATATGAAACTAAGCCTGCTATGTCACACGGACCCCAAATAAGGATAGACAAAATAAAAATGATGTTAGTGCAAGAACTTAAAGAGCATTGAGCACTTTATTTGAACGTAACTGCATATGACACCGTCATAACTATAACATGACACCTGTCATGAACATGAAGGAGTATTTTTTAATGTTCATGACTGCTGTCATTAAGTGTCATTCAGTAAATGAAAACATTTACTATCAAAATACTTACATAAAGGTGACATGTAGAATAGTATCCTTGACCTCATGTAAAGTGGAACCATTTGGACTTGTCATTAAAGGGATACTTCACCAACTAGCATTAAGCTTTGTATCAATAGAAACCTGGTAGTATGTTCAAATGACCGTGCTTCCCTCGCTCATGTCCCCCTGAGACAAGATATCTCTGTGTGGGTCTTGAAGAAAAAACTCAGATGTCGCTCTTTTGCCCAGAGGTATTATAAGCCAGCTAGTTCCGCATGTTTTCAACCCGCACATAGAGGGTTGGCCCCAAAGCGAGCCGAAGTGAATCGAGAGTGTCAGCCATCTTGGAGCTAAGCTACAGCTACAGCAGACGGAATACTCTACACACTAGCATCTCACATCAAGTCCACTGATGTTATTGTTCATCTCAAGTCGATTTTTGCCAGGCATGACATTCCTGAAACTTTGATGTCCGATAACGGGGTACAGGTTCCTGGACAAGCCTTTGCTTCCTTTGCAGCCTCATATGGATTCAGACATGTCACCAGCAGCCTAAGGTTTCCGGAGAGTAATGGTGAAGCAGAGTGGCCGTCCAGTCTGTTAAAAACCTTCTGAAGAAAGCAGCTGACCCCTATCTGGCTCTACTCGCCTAGAGAGCCACATCCCTCCAGAGTGGATGCAGCCCAGCTCAGTTTCTTATGGGCCGGAGTCTTTGCACCACGGTGTCGACCCTTCTTTCTCAGCTCGACCCTGTGCTGCCTGACGGCAAAGCTTTGGCTTCGGAGAGAAGAGATAACAAGGAAAACTTAAGAGTCCGAGGGGATTTTATGTCAGCAATGCAAGCTGGAGCGACATAGCGGATGATGTTGAGAAGTTGCAGTAAGGAATATTTTTGGAGCACCATTTTCAGCAGTGCAGAGAGGTAGAATTGATGTGAGATGCTAGCGTGTGGAGTATTACGCCGGGTGTCTCAAAGCTACCAAGTGATCGGTGGAGACGAGGGAAAATGTACTTGAAAGAGTCCGGTAGTCATGGCAGACAAAGGTCCAGTCGGGAGTTTGGATGGAGAGTCCACTGAAGTTCACTGTGGTCTGAAGGGATAATCCTTACCAATGTCACTCACCCAGAGACCCAGAGACCCAGAGACGGTTTGAAACTGAGATGCCCTGACTCAGAGTCTTCCTTAATGTCAAGTTGTCATAACAAACAACCTAAAACAAACGCTAAATTAGCATTGAAAGTTTATAATGTTCCTAATGACAATTATCGAACATTGAAAAAGACTCTTTCATGTTAATGAAATGTGTCATGTTATAGTTATGATGGTGTCATGTCAGTCTTATGCCACACACCCCTTCAAATAAAATGTTACAGAGTATTGTGTGAAAGACTTTACTTACTGTTCGGATGTAAAGATGTATCCAATGACATTTCTGGCGAGGCTGAGGCTGGCTCCAATGAAACATGCAATTGTGACTGCCATGGGGAGACATGTACATGTTATAATTACCACGGAAGAGGTGAACACAAGAAAGTGGAATATTACAAATGGATGGTTCAAGTGTAAGAAGAAGCTCAAAACTGTGGTGTGTACAATAATTGCAATGATTTATTTCAAATATAAAGTGTTAAGTGATTCAATCTGAGAGATTACAAGGAATTGCTGATATCTCTTGTAATGGGTCAAAAGTTTAATTTAATTCCTCTCTCCCCGAATTGGAAAAAGTTTTAAGAACACAAAGCCGCTAAACTACTACTACAGCTCAAGTGAAGGGCATTGCATTCTTTGCCATTAATCCGCGGATCAACTATGGTCTCCTAATTCTTATAAAACTACTACTATCACTCAAGTGAAAAGATGTTTCAGTTATCATGTTCAGTATGCATGGGGTCTTACATGAACAAATGATGGGGACTTTGGAAGACAGTTTGGCCTGCTCTATGTTTCCTGCACCAAGAGCATTCCCAACCCGTACACTGGCAGCCGCAGCAAATCCAAATGGGAACTATGGGAGGAAATAGAGCAGTTATTACAAAAAGTGTATTTGTGCTGCTTTTGCTTAACCATTATTTTACTAAAGCTATGACCAGTACACAAACAGAGGGTTAGTGTTAGGGCTGCAACTAACTATTATGTTAATAGTTGATTAATCTATTGATTATTTTCTTGATTAATCCAATAGTAGTGGTCAATAAAATGCCATAAATGGTTGAATAATGTTTTTCAATGCACAAGATGATGCCCTAAAATGTCTTGTTTTGTCCATGACACAAAGCTATTTGGTTTACTGTCATAGAGAAGTGAATGAAATAGAAGATATTCACATTTAAGAAGATGGAATGAGAGAATTTTCATCTCTTTTCTTCAAAAAATTACTCAACAGATTAATCGATTATCAAAATAGTTGGCGATTATTTTAATAGTTAACTAAACGATTTATCTTTGCAGCTCTAATTAACGGTTACAATTAATACATAATGATGGACGGGGGAAAATATTTAGAAGAGTTACCATGTAAGCTAAGGCCGCCAGCTGATAAGCTATAGAATGAGCTCCCAGCTCAGTCTCACTGATCACTCCGGCCAGGAATCCAGCTATTTCAAATATCCACCACTCCAGACAAAGCATGAGCATGCTGGGGATAGCCAGCCGGACAAAGGGCCCCCACTCCTGCAGACAGTCCAGTGTCCAACCTGTGGGTCAAAGGTCTTTATATTAAGCTACAAGTTATCCTTCATTTCTCATCTCAT
Source organism: Etheostoma perlongum (assembly GCA_026937815.1). Classification (NCBI taxonomy): domain Eukaryota; kingdom Metazoa; phylum Chordata; class Actinopteri; order Perciformes; family Percidae; genus Etheostoma; species Etheostoma perlongum. Next base: position 6,610,393 of record CM049372.1, read on the forward strand.
GTTACAGCAAACAGAAAACAGAAAGGATGGACATATGTTGATGTCATGAAGAGGGCTTCAAGTTTAATAGAACCATGTTAAAATGGTTCACTCAATACATAAATAGATGTACAAACTTTTTGTTCAAGTCTGAAAAAAGGGTCAGAATGACTGCACTACTGGCAAATGATTGCTAGTCTTATACAACAGTCTTCTGACAAATTTATTCACTGTAACCTCTCTTCTAGACAACATTACACGGTTGAACAGTACAGTGTAACTAATCTAGTCAAACATTAAAAACTGGAATGAGAGGACATATTTAAAAGTTCTGAAAGACCAGAGACTTGAATGATGAAAGAGAATAATAGAGAATAAAATGACTGCAGTTAACCCCATGAGAAGAAAATATATTTAATCAATATCATGTTTCTTATCACTGACCTCCCCATGTAACCTTGTGCAGACCCCTGCAGCCGATGTACGTGAATAAGATTACAGCCAGCAAATACTGTGAGATCGCATTGGCTGCAGCAGATCCACTTAAAGAAAAACAAGAAATTGGGGTCCAGATTATCATTCAGATTAATAAAAAATATATACTGCATAATTACTGCATAATAACATTCTGCACAATGTAAGGAACACTACATTTGAAAATGTTTTCGGTAACTCATTGTACTATATTTACCATATTATATGAAATATAACTTCCTTAAGTTCAGGGACATAACAACAATACTATTTAGGCATTGACCAAATTGCCTCCTTAGTATATCAAGTATTGAAAAATGCCCAGAATGTAAGTCACTATATTGGTATCGGTGCTGGTATCACACTTTTTTGAACGATATCCAGCCCAACATCTGATAGTTTCTAATGACATAGAAATTGAGTGTTATACTGTCCTAATAAATAAATAGTAAGCTCTACTACACAATAATAACACTGGAAAACTCACGCTACGCCCATATCCAGACAGTAGAGGAAGACGTAGTTGATGACTACGTTGAGGATATTTGCAATCACGCCTGTCATAACCTGAGGCCATATAATTCCCTGTAAACAACAGCACCTGGTATCAATATCAGTTTTAATAACTATGGTTCAGCCATGAACTTTCACATTTAGTGTAGTTTGTACTGCTGTACCTGGTTTTGAAGATACCTCCCTTGCAGCTGGTACATAAAGGCAGCCTGAAAATGAAAACAGAAAAATGAATCAGCGTTACTTTGGCATAGCGTTGGCACATTTGAGCTTGAGAGTAATGATTATGCAGAAATGGAAAACCTCTGTATGTTTTGTGTTATTATCTTCATACAGAAGGTTTAGCATGCACCAAACTCACCGGCAGAGCAGGCATGAAGATCTTCACATACAGCTGGGCGATACTTGAGGCAGAAAAGATAAGAAACAGATATGCATTAAATTGCTGGGTTGAAACACATGGCTGCACATAAACATAACTCTGAATGAATGCTTTTGTAGCTCTGTAGCTACTGAATGTGTAAATAAGCAGCTAGGGACGCAACGGTATGAAAATGTAACCTCACATTATAGTGATCAAAATGATCACGGTTTTCTGTATTATCGCAGTCTTTTTTAAAAGTGCGTTCAATGTGTTCAGAAAGCAGTGATAGGCCTACACAAGCTGAAATATATTATTATTATTATATTACAAAAAAAATAGGCAAAACCTTATCAAAAGTGCAACTTTAAACACGAGGAACAAGGTTTATGCATGTAAACAGCATATTTGTCAGGAATATTTCCAGTAGTGCAGGTTTAAATGATACAAATCCAAACATTCAAGCTAAGACATAAAGAACAATATGTAAACAAATCACTGGGAAGGATTAAACACGCGGTGTTTCAACCCAATGTGATAATAACGATATTTTAAATGAAAACTGTTATGTAACTGTTACTGTCAACATTTTTATCGTGGTTTATCATTACACCGGTAATCGGTACATCCCTGTAAGTAACTACTTCCTAACATTTGCCATAACTATATCTAAAGGGTGACAGCTTTAGCTTTTTTTCTGCTGCCCCCATGTGGCAAAGACAAGTTTATGCAGGTGTAAAGGGTCATTTGATCAACTTGGACCCTATTTTCCCATGTATCAGTGTTTTAATGACTAATGTGAACAAAAACCTTTCGCTTAGCTGTTTTCTAACGGCACATCCTACATACTGCAGGGCAATATGACAAGTCAAAACTCAATATAACATGAATACTGAACTTCCATAAGAATGCTTACTGAAGTTTTTGGCACATTTTACTGTAGGTAATTACATTTTATTGATAAAGCACCTTTTAAAACCATGGTTACAAGGTTCCGTACAGTGGAACATTGAGGCAAAAATAGACAGATAAAATGTGAGGAAACAGGATAACAGGTAAGTGTTAAGTCAGTCTCAATAATACCACATGTACAGCAGTGTCTCTAAAGGGAAAGATGCTGAAGGTAATGTTTACAGGGATTAAATAATGACCGACCTGGCAACCTCTTGGCTCTGTTTGACTGCCAGTAGGAGAGGTTCAGTGTTGATGAGGATAGCCCAGCAGGGGAAACAGGCCAGCAGCAGAATCAGAACCCCCCTCTGGAGAATCACACCTACACGCTTCAAGTTACCGCTCCCATACGTCTGCAAGAAACAGGATACTTACATAAGCAGAGATGCAAAACACCAAATAATGCCAATAACCAAGGGTAGGACTGGTCAAAGAAAACTAACATGATACAAAAGCTCCTTGTTGAGTTGTTTTAAAGGGGACCCCAGGACTACCTGGGAACACAGCATTAGCTGTTGTGTTTGTCTTGGTTAGATAAAGGAAGTGAAAGAACAACCTCTGGTGAGAACACTACCTGAGATATCAGGGTATCACAAGTTAACGACAAGCCAGTGCCAATGGAAATACCGGTGACATTAACCACCTGCAAAAAAAAAGACAGAAAAAACAAGAGAAAAACATTAAACATTAAAAGATAGATAAATCAGTACTGGCAGGCTGGGATACCAGTTCAAACACAGATAGGATTAGAGAAAGTCTCCTCACCGAAATTGATAATGCTACTCCTGCAAGTTCAGTTTTCCCCAGGTGACCACAGAACACAGTGCTGACGAAACTGATCATAAAGACCATCAACTGGGAAATGATCTGAAGTAAAATTACAAACATCAGTCCTCATTTTCACGTTAATACTCAAGGCATATATTTAATTCAAAATAAATACAAACACGAGGCATTATAGACATTTTCAGTGAGTGAAGACCTAATGGATATCACAAGGCTTACTGTACAAATATAACAAATGTATAACAATAGGCCTACGTATTTCTAATAACCAACTAAATACAATGCAATGGTTGCACGTAGGCATGCATTTGATTAACTGTGGCTTGCTATGTATTATTAAACAGTGATGCCATTGAACTTCACTTTAAAATGGCTCCTATACTGGACTTTTTGTTCTGTCTGAATGTTTGTTTTTAGTTCTAAGTTAGATGGGATCTTTTTTTTTAATTTTTTTTTTTAACTTAGTAGCCTACACGTATTATTCTTGTTTTTAGTGTGAGAAACAACTTTTCGTTTCTTGTGTCAATGCAAAGTACAAAGTAGTGAAATGATAAATAAAGTGAATACTGAATGTAATGTAAGGGTCTAACGGTGTAACAAACGAATATAAGACACAGCAACTCCAATAGGCCTTCATCCCGTTACATTTTGAAACAAAAGCATGATCAAAAGCCAGTGAGTAGCCTAAGGTTATGCTATGTTTACACCACCTTAAATACATCATTTCATACGTAGCCCATACTGTGGTCCTTAGGCTATTAAATGTAGCCTACCATAAAGTTATAAACTAATTACTAATGCAAACACAATACACAGAAAATGGGAGAAACGGGAACATATTCAAACATACGTCACCATTCAAGCAACAGTTAACGTTACTGTTATTGTACGAAAAACACAGTTCGAAATGTTCTTACCACTGGTCCCGCTAACTTGAAAAGTTGAACCAGCTCGCGCCGGTAGTCCGGCGGGATGAAGCAACGCTTTAGACAGGAGCCCCGGCTATCCTCGGAGCCTTGGACAGAAGAAGCAGTTTTACCTACTTTTAAATCTTCTTTCACTCCGTCGGAATATTTAATTGGTGTTTTAATAGAACCGTCCATGACTACGGCGTTGACAACCCACAGACCGGCTTCCCTTTGACAGCGGCGTGTGACGGAGGGAGGGTTACTCAACCAGCTCGTGCAGCAGTTTTCGGGCGTCACTGCAATTGGGTAGCTAGATTTGATGTTGCATTCAAGTGCACATCATGGTTCAGTTTTACTATGACTTCAACAGATTGTCTGGGATCCGAGTGCGCTCCAGTAATACAATATGTGTGAGTGCCACATCCAAGTTTGTGCTTCCCAGACTACTATGAATAGATCTTAGGGACTGACTTTATTAAAGGGGCTACCGGAGGAGTTCTGGTATGTTTAATCACAATGGACCATATTCCTCCAAAATGATTCATTTAAACGCTTGACGCTCATTAATTATATTGACGCCTTCTGGCCTACTAGTTTGAGCTTGGCAAATATGTACAAAGAACTATTACTTCTATCACTTTTGGAGAATTATTGACTCAACCTTTGCTTTCTCATCTTACACATCACACTGCACTGTTATGGAGGCCATTTCAGTAAATGTAGGCCTACTCACTAACATTGTTTTGGAAACACAATAAGCATGAAAACTAAATGCAGCCAACACTTCCTGCATTACTGGATTAGCCTACTCAGAGATGGGAAGTAACGAAGTACAAATACTTCGTTACTGTACTACTTTACTTTACTATTTATTTTTGTGGCGACTTTTTACTTCTACTCCTTACATTTTAATACAAATATCGGTACTTTCTACTCCTTACATTTTACAAAATTGGATCGTTACTTTAGTTTTGTACAAGAGGTTTAGCGCGGACACGCGCCTCACACCGCGAGCAGGTGCGCGCGCCACACGGAGAAAAAAGTGAGAGAAAAGAAAAAGACTCTGTCCGTAGGATAATCAGCTGAGATTGTGTGTGTGCCTCTTTGAGAACTGTACGTTGTATGATGTTGTCAGTTCACATATATCTACAGTAGCCTACGTTTCATTTGACGCATGACTAAGACAACTCAACAGATTCAGCATTCTGCATTAATTTACATCAAATCATTGCGGCTTGATGGCGCTAACGTTAGCACATATGGACGGCGACATGATTGAAAATGAAGAAAACAGAGATCCGGCAGACAAGCAGCAAGACCTTCCCATCATCCTCAGCCTTATCTGAGAGAGATGTTTGAGACAGTAGGCATCAAGAAGGACTCCTGGCCAATGTGCTGGGGAACTTCTTCATTAATGTCTGTTTAGTCATTCATATTTTAATCCTTTATTTTCTTTCCAGAAGCCATATTTGAGCACACACATACATGTAGATTCATTTAAATGTTAAGGGGAAGATTAAAAATAGAAACTGGATCTGTGAATTCTCACAGAATCACAACTGAATTCATATCTTGCTGCTCAGTCAGAATCTTATTAACCTGGAGTCCCAGTTTCTGTCATAATAATTATTATATATGTTATGTTTTAGGCCTATTGGCAGACATCCATGTTCTCCATGTCCACTGAAGTTCCTCAGCGTGCTCTCTAGTAACATTTTTGTGGTCCAGGTAGCTTTACATAAAAAATGGTTGTCATTCACAAGGCTACTTTTACTTTTATACTTACAACATTGAGACCATTCAACAAAGCCCACTGGGTAATAACCCCTATTGACAGCTGGCGCGAGCCAATAGAGAACTTTCCCCCCTACAGGTTGGAACTACAGCTCGCGCTACCGTCCGTCCCCCTACAGGTTGTCTCGTTGGAATTACAACTGGAAACTTTATACATTGTTCGTCTATTTCATTACTAAATTCACTTCTGAGACTTTTTTTATGCAATAAATCAACTAAGTAGGGCTCAAATATGGGCTTCAAAAATTGAAGGCTATTGCAAATTTGGTCCGACTGTGTCGGAGTTTAGAAGCTCCACAGTCTGACGTGACCGCCGGCGGGTGCCTGCCGGGATCGCTGGCATGCAGGTCGGCCTGTCCACCTTCACAGACCCCGCTGTGAGCTGGCTGGAGCTCTCTCAGGAGACTCGCGGACAAGAGGAGTTTATTTCCCCGATCGTTTGTTTAAAAACACATATCCAAGTTCGGAGCAGGAAGATGAGAGGAGAGTGCCTGACAGGGCAGAAAGATACCCGTTTCCCTTTAAAATGTTGCTGTTTTCATGAATCAAAAGTTGGGTGTATGGAGGACCATGTCTTTCATATTTAAAAATAAATACAGAAATAAATAAATGCTCAATAAATAAATAAGCCCACAATTAATTGCCCCAAAAAATACAATGAAGAAATAAATGTACAGTGGGTACGGAAGTATTCAGACCCCTTTAAATTTTTCACTCTTTGTTTCATTGCAGCCTTTTCCATTTTATTTCTCAGTAATGTACACTCAGCAACCCATCTTGACAGAAAAAAACAGAAATTTAGAAATTTTTGCATATTTATTAAAAAACAAAAACTGAAATATCACATGGTCATATGTATTCAGACCCTTTGCCGTGACCCTCATATGTAACTCAGGTGCTGTCTATTTCTTCTGATCATCCTTGAGATGGTTCTACACCTTCATTGGAGTCCAGCTGTGTTGGATTATACTGATTGGACTTGATTAGGAAAGCCACACACCTGTCTATATAAGACCTTACAGCTCACAGTGCATGTCAGAGCAAATGACAATCATGAGGTCAAAGGAACTGCCTGAAGAGCTCAGAGACAGAATTGTGGCAAGGCACAGATCTGGTCAAGGTTACAAAAAAATTTCTGCTGCACTTAAGGTTCCTAAGAGCACAGTGGCCTCCATAATCCTCAAATGGAAGACGTTTGGGACGACCAGAACCCTTCCTAGAGCTGGCCGTCCGGCCAAACTGAGCTATCGGGGGGAGAAGAGCCTTGGTGAGAGAGGCAAAGAAGAACCCAATGGTCACTGTGGCTAAGCTCCAGAGATGCAGTCGGGAGATGGGAGAAAGTTGTAGTAAGTCAACCATCACTGCAGCAATCCACCAGTCGGGGCTTTATGGCAGAGTGGCCCGAAGGAAGCCTCTCCTCAGTGCAAGACACATGAAAGCCCGCATGGAGTTTGCTAAAAAACACCTGAAGGACTCCAAGATGGTGATAAATAAAATCCTCTGGTCTGATGAGACCAAGATTTTTGGCCTTAATTCTAAGCGGTATGTGTGTGGAGAAAACCAGGCACTGCTCATCACCTGTCCAATACAGTCTCAACAGTGAAGCATGGTGGTGGCAGCATCATGCTGTGGGGGGTGTTTTTCAGCTGCAGGGACAGGACGACTGGTTGCAATCGAGGGAAAGATGAATGCGGCCAAGTACAGGGATATCCTGGACGAAAACCTTTTCCAGAGTGCTCTGGACCTCAGACTGGGCCGAAGGTTTACCTTCCAACAAGACAATGACCCTAAGCACACCGCTAAAATAACGAAGGAGTGGCTTCACAACAACTCTGTGGTTGTTCTTGAATGGCCCAGCCAGAGCCCTGACTTAAACCCAATTGAGCATCTCTGGAGAGACCTGAAAATGACTGTCCACCAACGTTTACCATCCAACCTGACAGAACTGGAGAGGATCTGCAAGGAGGAATGGCAGAGGATACCCAAATCCAGATGTGAGAAACTTGTTGCATCTTTCCCAAAACGACTCATGGCTGTATTAGATCAAAAGGGTGCTTCTACTAAATACTGAACAAAGGGTCTGAATACTTATGACCATGTGATATTTCAGTTTTTGTTTTTTAATAAATATGCAAAAATTTCTAAATTTCTGTTTTTTTCTGTCAAGATGGGTTGCTGAGTGTACATTACTGAGAAATAAAATGAACTTTTTTGATTTTTGGAAAAAGGCTGCAATGAAACAAAGAGTGAAAAATTTAAAGGGGTCTGAATACTTTCCGTACCCACTGTAGGTAGAAATTAAATTATACAGTGAGACATAAATGTATATATCTCTTTTAATTAGCTTCTTTATTTATTCACCTTTGTAATAATTACCTTATTTATTTATTGTCTGTTATAATCTTCAACTTTATTTATTCCTTACTTATTTTTTAAATGTATTTATTTCTGTGTGTGTTTAATTTTTTTGTCTGTTTTATTCTTCCGTTGCATTTTCTACCCTATTTATTTTCACCCCTGGTATTTATTTCTGCCTGTCACTTTTACATTTCTGCCTGTCACTTTTACATTTCTACATGCATTTCTGCCTCATTATGCAAATGAGGAGGGGCTGGTCTTAAGGGGTTAACTTCTGCCCATTGGTTGGTTAGCATTTTACTCCCTCGGTCGAATTTACATGCCACCGGCCACAGTCACAACACAGATGGCTAGCTACGGTGAAGTTGTCAGTGAGCTCAGGCATTTAGCAACTGTTTTTGAAAACAATGCTAACGTTATAAGTATTGACTTTATAATTTTTCGTTTAGACGCTCTGACAGAACGTGTATTTCAGTCAGCGGTGTCGTGCCAATGTACTGTATCCCCTGGCCGCGGGACGCATGCACACAGAGCGGAGCTTCTGCTGCCCTTCGAATTGTTTAACTGCTGCACTTTGAATTAAACGGAACAAACAGCGACGTGGAAGACTCGGCAGGGTTACCATAGTAACAGGGGTCTCAGTTAACTACATAAATACGTGTATTTGTCTGTTACATTAAGGCGACGTGTCAAATGTTTATAGCGTGGTTTAATATCGAGTGATAGGCGTATCCTCCCTGTCCCTGTCTACCATATGAGTTACATAGGAGGTAGGGGAGAGCCGGGACAGTTGAAACACTTTTTAATTAAACGTAATTTACAAAGCGGTCGTATCACACTGAAAGCTGATATTTTGTCACTAGCAACCTACACGTGTCATCTGTCAAATACAGTTGCATTTTCAGCTTTGAACAAAACCGTTGAGGAGTTATTACCGCAAAAGTGGGACGTGCGTAATGTTTCATCCGTCCCTCCTGGACGGGACGGATGAAACATGCGGGGACGAATGAAACATACAGTTTAAGCCATATAAACTTCCAACAACTTTAATATTTTACTGTATATGATGGATGGCACTTCCAAAAGGTGTTAATTTAGATAGATTGTTGCAGGGCTATGCGTCTTTCTAAATGTCTGTTAACAACTCATTGCCGTCATCCTGAAGAAGCGTATGAAGCGGTTATTGAAATATCATGCACTGTGGATGATTATGACATTTTTATAGCTAGAACAGTTGGTTTTTCCATTTATATCATGTTTCTATTGTGGAATATGTCGTTTCACTAGGTTTTTACATGGGTTATACCACTGGACATAAAAATAACGCGCCCCAGCCTGTCAGTCTCCATAGGATAACATGGGAAAACTCGACCCCCCCTACCTGGTGGGCTGAAATATATTTTCATCTTTCATAAACTGCTTTTCCATGTCTCACCTCCTTAAATAATTGTATAAACACAGATATTTGTGCATTTACTTAAAATCCATGGAGTTCCAGCCAGGTCGGGGACAGTTGAAACAGCTGTTTCATCCGTCCCGACATAGACACATATGTCATTACAGCCTGTTTTGCTTCTCATGTAAACAAGCATGCAATACGAAAGTCTGGGATTGTGGAGAACACTAACTGGTCTACTGAATGAGCATGTAGTCAAACCTTTAAATGAAAAACCCTCGTTAATAATCGAAAAAATGTGACCGCTAATGAAGTTTACTTTTGACCATCAAAACTCGTTTATCGGCTGTAACTCCGCGATAAAAGGAAATAACAGTGAGATATTTGGCTGATAGGAGGAGGGTAACATGCTCTATGTTCAGACCTAAGGAAGTCTGTCTATCATCATTGTATTCGGAGAAAACTGGAATGTTTCATCCGTCCCGCGTTTCAATCGTCCCGGCTCTCCCCTACTCAAATATCAGGCCGTTTTTTCACCTGATATTTGGGTATCCCCTATGTAACTTTTGATAAACAACAGCAAACCTCTCCAAATTGTGTCAGGTTGTTTATTGTGACCTATTAAACACACAAAATAACACCCATGATGACAGGACAGACCCTTTGCATGTTAGGGATGGGATACATAAAATATCAATATCATTTTTCACCTGACATGACTGCATGTCAGGAGCAGAGCCGGGCTGAGCGACGTGGGGCTCCGCGTCCGTCTGTCCTCAGTCTCTTATCTCTCTCGCTCTCCACCTCTCCTCTCCGTCGCTCCGGTAGCAACTGTTGAGGACGGAGCCCGGGGCTTTGCCGTGCACGAACACACACATTTAGTGCCTGACGCGTATGCACACACACTCCGCGACGCGAATTTCTACTGCCGATCCAGGCGTGCAACGCGTGGGGGGTTTCCCTTGCTAGAAGCGGCCCGGGAGTGGGTTGTCTGTCTCCAAATCCACTCCTCTCTCTGGCTTCCTGTCGCACATCAGAAGAGACAGAATGATAACAGCCGCAGTTCGTTCAAAGAAGGTTGCAAGGTTACAAAAACCCGATGAAATTTAGCAGGTGGATGTTTAGAATAAATCCGATGGAGAAGTCCTAAGTTGTGCGCCGCTTCTAACGGCAAACAGGTTGATTAGTATTTCTCACGGCGGTGTGTGTGTGTGTGTGTGTGTGTAACCTATGTGATGGCACTGCATGAAGGACTATCATCAATATCAATATCAATATCCTTTTTCACCTGATATTTTATGTATCCCATCCCTAACATGCAAAGGGTCTGTCCTGTCATCATGGGTGTTATTTTGTGTGTTTAATAGGTCACAATAAACAACCTGACACAATTTGGAGAGGTTTGCTGTTGTTTATCAAAAGTTACATAGGGGATACCCAAATATCAGGTGAAAAAACGGCCTGATATTTGAGTACCTCCTATGTAACTCATATGGTAGACAGGGACAGGGAGGATACGCCTATCACTCGATATTAAACCACGCTATAAACATTTGACACGCCGCCTTAATGTAACAGACAAATACACGTATTTATGTAGTTAACTGAGACCCCTGTTACTATGGTAACCCTGCCGAGTCTTCCACGTCGCTGTTTGTTCCGTTTAATTCAAAGTGCAGCAGTTAAACAATTCGAAGGGCAGCAGAAGCTCCGCTCTGTGTGCATGCGCGCTCCCGCGGCCAGGGGATACACGAGTACATTGGCACGACACCGCTGACTGAAACACACGTTCTGTCAGAGCGTCTAAACGAAAAATTATAAAGTCAATACTTATAACGTTAGCATTGTTTTCAAAAACAGTTGCTAAATGCCTGAGCTCACTGACAACTTCACCGTAGCTAGCCATCTGTGTTGTGTCTGTGGCTGGTGGCATGTAAATTCGACCGAGGCAGTAAAATGCTAACCAACCAATGGGCAGAAGTTAACCCCTTAAGACCCGCCCCTCCTCATTTGCATAATGAGGCAGAAATGCATGTAGAAATGTAAAAGTGACAGGCAGAAATAAATACCAGGGGTGAAAATAAATAGGGTAGAAAATGCAACGGAAGAATAAAACAGACAAAAAAATTAAACACACACAGAAATAAATACATTTAAAAAATAAGTAAGGAATAAATAAAGTTGAAGATTATAACGGACAATAAATAAATAAGGTAATTATTACAAAGTTGAATAAATAAAGAAACTAATTAAAAGAGATATATACATTTATGTCTCACTGTATAATTTAATTTCTACCTACATTTATTTCTTCATTGTATTTTTTGGGGCAATTAATTGTGTGCTTATTTATTTATTGAGCATTTATTTATTTCTGTATTTATTTTTAAATATGAAAGACATGGTCCTCCATACTGTCAGAGCGTCTAAACGAAAAATTAAAGTCAATACTTATAACGTTAGCATTGTTTTCAAAAACAGTTGCTAAATGCCTGAGCTCACTGACAACTTCACCGTAGCTAGCCATCTGTGTTGTGTCTGTGGCTGGGGCAGAAGTTAACCCCTTAAGACCCGCCCCTCCTCATTTGCATAATGAGGCAGAAATGCATGTAGAAATGTAAAAGTGACAGGCAGAAATGTAAAAGTGACAGGCAGAAATAAATACCAGGGGTGAAAATAAATAGGGTAGAAAATGCAACGGAAGAATAAAACAGACAAAAAAATTAAACACACACAGAAATAAATACATTTAAAAAATAAGTAAGGAATAAATAAAGTTGAAGATTATAACGGACAATAAATAAATAAGGTAATTATTACAAAGGTGAATAAATAAAGAAGCTAATTAAAAGAGATATATACATTTATGTCTCACTGTATAATTTAATTTCTACCTACATTTATTTCTTCATTGTATTTTTTGGGGCAATTAATTGTGTGCTTATTTATTTATTGAGCATTTATTTATTTCTGTATTTATTTTTAAATATGAAAGACATGGTCCTCCATATGGGTGACCCTCCCTGCTAGACTAAAAAATGTTGAGTGAACCTCCCTTCAACAAAGAATAAAAAGATGACCCTCCCCTATTTTCCTCCGGTGGTCCATTCCATAGATACCGAACGGTCCCATGTCCCACTTTAAAATACATGTCATAAAAATACATGTCATAAACATGTATTTTAAAGTGCCATATTCGTCCCAGATTAACTTGCTTGTGTAAGCGGTAAATCATGTTTATAACACTGTGCAGATTGTTCATTATATTAATAATGTATGTTCCTAGAGGAGGTTAAATATGGACATGGATAAAGTATTTTTGTTGATTTACAGATTAAATGTATTTGTATATATTCATTTCTGTTATAAGACCAGCAGCATGCAAGATATGTTGCCAGCTAAATTAGCCAAGTACTAAGTTGTGCATGTGGTAACAAGTTCTTTTCATATGTCTAGTGTCATCATTGCCAAGGATGGATGTTAAAAAACTGAACATTTCCTCGTTACTAGAGTAAAACCTCTCAAGTGGAAATGTTGTGTCCTGTGGCATATCTCCTTGACACCACACACTTGCTACACCAGTTATGCATAATTGACTGCAAATACAAGTGCAAGACATTAGAAAGACTAATTTACTGCTCTGATGTGAAGATGTATTTAATGACATTTCTATGCTGGCTCCAATAAAACATGCAACTATGACTGCCATGAACAATCCTCACCCCCCCCAAAAAAAAACAACAACAACAAACAAACAATTTACATAGTGATAATTTACATATCCAGGGGGAAAAGTGAACACGAGAGTAATATTATGAATGGATTGTTCAAGTCCAAGAAGTAATTCATAGCTCAAAACTGTGGTTTATACAATAACTTCAATTATTAATTTACAGATGAAGTGTGATAATTGATGGTGCCATTTGTGGGATGAACTTTTCTCTGATTCAATCTGAGAGATTAGGAGAAGTCTCTGATATCTTTTGTAATGGGTCAGACCACTGCCTTATGACTCCATAAACAAGTCACTATAACTTTTTCTTCACTGTGATGCTGTATGGCTTTTAGATTAATAGCACAAGTTACTATAAACACTATTTTCAGAAGACTGACACACATTTGTAATGTAGGACTATGTATTTGTATTTTCAATTTTCAATACCTGTTTTCATGAACGTCATGTTGTCTGTGTTGCTGTCAGTTTTATGAGGACGTTTTTGTACTCGACTAAATTGGGAAATTTAAATGATTTATCAACAATATAACAACAATAACTTATAACAATAACTTATATACAATAGAGACATAGTTATCAGCCTACTTTAAGTAACAGCGACAGTAGAAATGTACTTCACACTATTATTGTTAAACTTTGCCATTAATCCGCGGATCAACTATGGTCCGTTACACTCCTAATTCTTATAAAACTACTACTATCACTCAAGTGAAAAGATGCTTCAGTTATCATGTTCAGTATGCATGGGGTCTTACATGAACAAAGGATGGGGACTTTGGAAGACAGTTTGGCCTGCTCTATGTTTCCTGCACCAAGAGCATTCCCAACCCGTACACTGGCAGCCGCAGCAAATCCAAATGGGAACTATGGGAGGAAATAGAGCAGTTATTACAAAAAGTGTATTTGTGCTGCTTTTGCTTAACCATTATTTTACTAAAGCTATGACCAGTACACAAACAGAGGGTTACAACATAAGCTAAGGCCGCCAGGTCATAAGCTATAGAATGAGCTCCCAACTCAGTCTCACTGCTCAATCCACCACTCCAGACAAAGCATGAGCATACTGGGGATGGCCAGCCGGACAAAGGGCCCCCACTCCTGCAGACAGTCCAGTGTCCAACCTGTGGGTCAGAGGTCTTTATATTAAGCTTTATATGAAGTTATCCTTCATTTCTCATCTCATGTTACAGCAAACTCCCGCTATGCTAAAATCACAATACAGAAAAGGATGGACATATGTTGATGTCATGAAGTGGGCTTCAAGTTTAATAGAGCCATGTTAAAATGGTTCACTCAATACATAAATAGATGTACAAACTTTTTTTTCAAGTCAGAAAAAAGGTTATAGTGGGTAACTAATCAAGTCAAACATAAAAAACTGGAACGTTCAACAATAGACAACCTATTTCGAAATTCTGAAAGACAAAGACATGAATGATGAAAGGGCATGAAAATTAGTGGATAGTGCGGCAGCGGGCTGCACTGCCATCTTTCATAACCGGTAAAAACGTCTTGTAGTTGCATTAAAAAAGTTGGTACAGTTGGTTTTAACAACTGATGAGAACTGTACAGGAACAGGCATGAAAACCATAGTTGAATGTATAGAAAGTGTATATTGGTAATAGATACCAGCCCTGGCTTAAAAAAAAATGACTGACTAGGCAACCTCTGGGCTCTGTGGCAAAAATCAGTGTGCAGAGCAGCAGCAGTGTACTATCAGGCCCAGCAGCAGCCAACTACCACCACTACCACCAGGCCCAGTACCCAGGAGCAGCCAGCTACCACCAGGCCCAAGACCCAGGAGCAGCCACCTACCACCAGGCCCAAGACCCAGGAGCAGCTATCTACAACCAGACCCAGGAGCAGCCATCTACCACCAAGCCTAAGCAGCTCAGTGTTCCAACTGGGTTTAAGGATTGAAGATTTGGCATTGGTTCGGTTGCCTGTTCAAGGTGCTGACGTTTACGGGTAAGTGTGTTATCTCAATTGTTAGAATGCTGTTAGCAGGTTGTATGACTTTTAAAATCCCTTCCCTGTGTGTCCTGCCTGAAGGAGATACTCTGTTAGTCTCTGCATTTTTCCTCCAAGGACAATGCCAGGGAGTCTGAAGGAGACATTTGTTCAGTGTTACGTTTGTCAAAGCAAGTCCAGGGTCAAGAAGAGGCTCTAACAGTATGTAAGATTAGACCTGTTTTCATAAACAAAACTTCATTAGCTAAAGTTATAGCTACTCTGGATGGTATTGCCCTGGCCTCCAGCACTACTGTCAGAAATCTAGAAGTTATTTTTGGTCAAGATATATCCTTTAACAGCCATTGAAAACAAACCTCAAGAACAGCATTTTTTTTTTTTATCTTCGTAACAAATCGCTAAAATTAGGAACATCCTGTCTCAAAATGATGCTGAAAAACTAGTCCATGCATTTGTTACTTCCAGGCTGGACTACTGTGATTCTTTATTATCCGGATGCTCAAAAAAGTCCCTCCAGCGGATCCAGAATGCTGCTGTGTGTGTTCTGACAAGAACTAAGAAAATAGATATTATTTCTCCTGTATTAGCTTCTCTGCATTGGCTTCCTGTAAAATCCTCCTCCTGATCTACAAAGCTCTAAATGGTCAAGCACCATCTTATCTTGAAGAGCTCTTGGTGCCTTATTGTCCCACTAGAGCACTACACTCCCAGAATTCATTGTTACTTGTAATTCCTAGAGTCTCTAAAAGTAGAATGGGAGCCAGAGCCTTCAGCTATCAGGCTCCTCTCCTGTGGAACCAGCTTCCGGTCTGGGTTCAGGATGCAGACACTGTCACCACATTTAAGACTAAATTTAAAACTCTCTTCTTTGATAAAGCTTATAGTTAGGGAGTGAGGAGTCACAGCGTTCTGCCTAGACCAATGGGGGGAGGGTGTATAGCTATAGACACGGCACCCCTTCTCTTCTCTGCTTCTCTTCTTAGTTGTCAGATTAATTTACCATATAATCATTAATATAATAAAACTAGAGGGAGTCAGGGCAGTACAGCCCAACCCAGCAGGGAAGAGTTCTAGCCCGACCAGGCTCCCTTCTTCACCCTGTCTCTCTTAGTTATGCTGTAATAGTTTTAGACTGCCGGGGGACTTCCTTCGACACACTGTGCTCCTCTCTCCTTTATCTTTCCATTTGTGCATTTGTGCATCCATGTCCAAGAACTATCTGTTACTAACCTAGATCTGGGGAGTCATGTCATGTTCTTTTTCCCCCAGCATGTTTCCTTGGATCAGGGAGGCTCCAAAATCACGGTTGCAGCTGTTTCCGTGGTCCTGCTTCACCTCCTGCAATGCCCTGTTACATCCTGTTGCGCTCTGCGGTGCCCAGTTACGTCCTGTTAAGTCCTGCTGTTACTTGTAATGCCGCACAGTACCCTGCTATGACATGAACTACTACAAAATACTATTTTTTACAGTCACTGTTCAATTATCTTTTATTGTGACTGTTACTCTTCATTTCAACCCCAACCGGCTTGTCAGATACCGCCTACCAAGTGCCTGGGTCTGTCCGAGGTTTCTTCCTAAAAGGGAGTTTTTCCTCGCCACTATCACAGTGTTGCTTGCTCTGGAGGGAACTACTAAAACTGTTGGGTCCTTGTAAATTATGGAGTGTGGCCTAGACCTACTCTATCTGTAAAGTGTCTTGAGATAACTCTTGTTATGAATTGGTACTATAAATAAATTGAATTGAATTGTTTGACTGCCAGTAAGAGAGGTTCAATGTTGAAGGGAATCAGAACCCCCCCTCTGGAGAATCACACCCACACACTTCAAGTTACCACTCCCATCCTGCATGAAACAGGATACTTACATAAGCAGAGATGCAAAACACCAAATCACGCCAATAACCAAGGTTAGGACTGGTCAAAGAAAACTAACATGATACAAAAGCTCCTTGTTGAGTTGCTTTAAAGGGGACCCCAGGACTACCTGGGAACACAGCATTAGCTGTTGTGTTTGTCTTGGTTAGATAAAGGAAGTGAAAGAACAACCTCTGGTGAGAACACTACCTGAGATATGAGGGTATCACAAGTTAACGCCAAACCAGTGCCAATGGAAATACACTAACACTAACCACCTGCAAAAAAAAACAATAAAGAAAATAATTAAGAGAAAAACATAAACATTAAAAGGGACATATTATGCTTTACCATGTTCAAATAATGAGGTAAACGTATGTTAGACAAATCCCTGTGAGCTAAAACTATTCTTTCAACAGTTGTTTCTACTATTGGCTTACGCAACGCTAAGCCGAACTTCTATGATTGGTCATCTACTCCAAGTAGGCGGAACTAGAGTGTTGTTTTTATTTTAAGCCACTGCGGTTAGCGTTGTCTACATGCTAACAGCAATAAAATATGACATCTTAGTTGCCAGTGTCGATAAATTCTCCCCAATTCCGGGTCACATTACTCCTGAAACATTTTCTGTTAATAGGTTAAAAGCCTTTATTTGGGATCTTTTTTACTGTAGAAATTGCTTATTTATTCTATTTGTGTCAACTGCTTACTTAAGTAGCTGCATGGCTAACATCATCAACAACATGGTAAACAATGTCATTTGGGCTGCCAATGTTGTTAAATATCCCCAGTTCCTGGTTGCATTACTGCTGAAACATGTCCAGTTGGGTAGTGTTTGGTTCAGAAGCCTTTAGCTCAGATTTTTTATGGTGGAAAGTGCTGCGTTTCACTAGCTACAATCTAACATTAGCAAACTGCTCACTCAAACATCAGTTAGTGTCGGTGTTTCAGTTTGGTTTTACCACTTGTCCCACTAACTTGAAAAATTGAACCGGCTCATTCCGGTAATCCGGCGGGATGACACAACGCATGTACGTCAGGCAGGAGCCCTGGCTATCCCCAGAGCCTTGGACAGAAGATGCCGTTTTACCTACTTTTAAATAATCCAACTGACAGACTTTAAGATGTTAGATAGTTTAATACATTACCTGTTTAGTTTTATTCCTACGTGACACTTACACTTACACTTGCAGGTTAATTTTCAACAATCATGACACTGACACTGATTGCAGTGGTTTTGTCAAAGTGTTAAGTGGTTGATCAGAATAAGTGCTAAAATTGATGCATTTCTATTTAAAACATTTACATTTACAAGTTAAGAGGAACATGTACACGCTGAATAAAAGTGGTTCAAGGATTGATCCCTGAGGAACTCCACACATCTCCGTCTCATTTATGCTAATTTTAACTACAATTTGAATCTCTTTTCTATATATATTCACGTAGCACCTGAAGAAGGAAACCATCTCAATCATCCTAAATCTTTGGATTCACATTGTAACTACACTTATGGCCCCTAGCTATAGTCATCTTGTTTATAGGCTCTTCTTATAGGGTAATGCTTGCATTTCATGCCTGAAAGACCAAAAACAGGTATGCCTGGTATGGTCTGCTAGCTGAGAATACGTATATGGTTCTCTTTGGTTTATCACAAGTTTACTCTTACTTTTAAAAGTTGAGTGATTAGGGAAATAATTAGTTGTTATTTTTCATCATTACATTATAGTCCATAATGAAAAGGAAAAATAACTCAACATTTATCCCATAAGTTTGAAATATTGCAGTGGGGACATTCTGTCAGAAATCAATCAATTGATTCAAAAATCAATCAAATCAATCAATCAAACCTCACTTCAATTTATTTAACTTCATTTTACATTACCTTCTGACTACTGTATATCATGTGCCATACTGACGGTTCAATAAAGTTTCCCCCCAGTAGGCCAATCTCTGTCCTGCAACCCAGGAACTCAGGCGCCTGAGAAGCAATTAAGAGTGACAAGACAGATAGAAGACTAGAGAGATAAAACAGTGGCACAGACAACATTAAAGAGCCGGGTGCTTTTTAAAGAGCATCTGCTCAGATGGGCAAAACAATCAATTGAATCAGCCTGTGGTTATTGGGTTGGGTTCTGGAAAGACCAGAGGAACACTACCCAAGCCAAAAAATACTTCTCAATGTTGGCAACATTTGCATTTAGCAACTCCAACCTGTCACCCAGTCTCACCTCAGTAACTTTGGATCTATGTGCAAATTAAGAGGGAGACTAAGGCTAAATCTCATTGGAATATCAGAACAGCTGTAGTTAATTTCTTTGTTTGTGGTCTTGTGTGTCTTTTTTAGTTTTAGACATTTGAGTGCCTTTTTATGTGTGTGACATGTAAGTTATGGTTGTATTAGTTGATAATGGTTCTGTAATGTGTAATGTTTTTGCCTATATGTTTAATTTATTGGGCAATAAAGACAGATTTTTGTTAACAAAACGTTTTTCTGAAAATCAATATACCTAAGTACTACACAGATAAGAACATCTGCCTCTGCACCACCACCAAAGTGAACATAAAATAACTATAAAATACATAAATGCATATGACACTGTTGTCAAAACCCACGCAACTGACATAGACACACTTGCAGATGGCATCTTGGAAGTTTGTAATCAATACTGTATGGTGATGTAACAAGTGGTGTCCCATTTCATAGGGGTATGTTTTCACCCCTAGCCCTTACCACTTGGTTTCAAGGGCCAAGGGCTAGGGGTAAGATGGAGAAATGGGATTCAGCCAAAAACAGGAAGAGCTGGAGGATAAGCCAAAGAAAGCCACCTGGGAACCCTGAGATCTTTTACCGTATTCTTGAGAGGTTTTTGGTCAGTATACAGCCACTCCTCCAGCCCAAAATACTCTTGACGTTTAACACGAGAACACTCAGTTACTCAAAATTGGCCCAGATCACCCAAAGGCGTTCCTGATGCCAAACCACGTTCAAGAAACTCACATCTTTAACTCGCAAAGTTCTCAAAAAGTCATACACTGGCTGTACAAGATTTGTTTTCTACCCCTCAGATATTTGTTATTATATTAGGCCATTGTGGGCATTGTTTCAATGTAGAATTTAAAGCCTTTAAACAGCAGTGGAATAAAATTATTTGATTTAATTCACAGGATTAACAAAAACTAGGCAACTCCATTTGGTTAATTTATATACAAACGATTTTAAGGGTGGCTGTGGCTCAGTTGTAGAGAAAAAGAGA
The DNA here is from genome assembly GCA_026937815.1 of Etheostoma perlongum. Classification (NCBI taxonomy): domain Eukaryota; kingdom Metazoa; phylum Chordata; class Actinopteri; order Perciformes; family Percidae; genus Etheostoma; species Etheostoma perlongum. The sequence goes on from CM049372.1 coordinate 6,630,727, forward strand.
GGTTGCCTGGAAGGTTGGTGGTTCAATCCCTGGCAATGCAGTCCCATGTCGAAGTGTCCTTGGGTAAGACACTGAACCCCAAGTTGCCCCCAATGCTGTGCATCGGAGTGTAAATGTGTGTGAGTGTTTATCTGATAAGCAGGTGACACGTTGTATGGCAGCCTCGGTAACAGTGTATGAGTGTGTGTGAATGGTGAATGTTTTCTGTATGATGTAAAAGTGCTTTGAGTAGTTGTTAAAACTAGAAAAGCGCTATATAAATACAGCACATTTACATTTTGGTTTCTTCAAAATCTACATTATAAAAGAATGTATGTATGAAATAACATGTAGAACTGTATCATGAGACTTACTATTTTATCTAAATAGTGACGGAATTAATGTGAGCCTGGGTAACTGTACAGTAGGCTAAAAAAGTGCTTAAGACCATAGCCAATTACATTCTTATATTACATTTTTGATCAAGCTGTTAGCAACACAATTACAGACTCCATCCTCCACTCCACTCATATGAAGACAAAAATACATCCCCATTGGGACATTGGGACTGACCTGGCAACCTCTTGGCTCTGTTTGACAGCCAGTAGGAGAGGTTCAGTGTTGATGAGGATAGCCCAGCAGGGGAAACAGGCCAGCAGCAGAATCAGAATCCCCCCCCCCCTCTGGAAAATCACACCCACACGCTTCAAGTTACCGCTCCCATACTTCTGCAAGAAACAGGTAGATAAATATGTAGAGTAACCAATACCGATCACACTACTAAGCAAAGGTATGAACAGGCCAAGAAAACAAAGTTGATACACTGTTTGTTTTAACTGTTAGTCCTGAAGCTGGACCTACATCCGCCTGCAACAGAGGGCGATCTACTAAAACTGACTCTGCCTTCTTAAAATCTCTTGATTTTAATACATGGGAGAGATCGGCCAGAGTAGGGCCTGCGATTTCCCCCCACACACTTTCACAATCCACTGAAGTCACATCAGTGTTAAAATTACGGAAGAAATACAAACGCTTGTTGGCTTTCTCTGACACATTTGTCGCCCAAGACAGTTCCTAAATCACTGATTAAGACAGGAGAGCTGACAGTAAGACTTTTTCTAAAATCTATTGCTATATATATACTGTACATACATACACAAACATACACACACATACAAACAAAAATTGTGTTTGTATTGTAACTAGTTGAAACAAGTTGTCATGGAAGCTTCAAACCAGAAGAATTAACTGGTTGTTAATGTTCTGTGTAACTCTGAGTGCTTTGCACAATATTTTATACGTAAAGATATCTATTTGGAAAAAGAAAATCCTGGATATATCAAGTTTCTTAAAAGCTTTAAGTTAACACCAGAAGTTAAAGGCATCTTAACATCAACTCATCACGTTTAAAAGCAGAAATTATACAGACCAACAGTGTTTGATGTCAGCATACTCACCAGAAAGAGCTTTCCTGACATCGTTATTGTGGGGGGAATTCTATTGTGGTGTAGTTTATTTTCCTCCCCAGTGAGTGCTTGTATGATTGGATGATGGCCAAAGTTGAGTGATTAGGGAAATAATTAGTTGTTGTTTTTTATCATTACATTATAGTCCATAATGAAAAAGAAAAATAACTCAAAATGTATCCCATAAGTTTGAAATATTGCAGTGGGGGCATTCTGTCAGAAATCAATTAATTGATTCAAAAATCAATCAATCAATCAATCAAACCTCACTTCAATTTATTCAATTTGTACTTGTTTATTGATCCCCAGTGGGGAAATTACAATTTACACTCTGTTTTGTTAGTAATCACTACACACAGGCTTGAAATACACACACAGACATGCTCAATGCCTATTCATGCACAAATGGAGAGATGTCAGAGTGAGTGGGTGGGGGGTGGGGGTGCCTAGGATCATCTCTCCAGCTACCAATCCACACTTCCAGCATTCAAGTCCCCATATACAGTGGAGTTCGAAGGTTTGGGCACCCCAGGTATAAATTTGTATTAATGTGCATAAAGAAGCCAAGAAAAGATGAAAAGAATCTCCAAAAGGCATCAAATGACAGATTAGACCTTCGTATAATATGTCACAAAAAGTTTGACTTTATTTCCATAATTTACACTTTCAAAATAACAGAAAACTAAAAAATGGCGACAGGCACAGACATTTGGAGGGGGCTATCGCATAGGCCTACAACGTGTTGGAAATTCGGAAGTTGAAATCAATGTTGGAAAATAAGTAGAAATAGACTTAATAGACAAATGAAACCACGTCCATTCATCACCAACACTCCTGTATGGGCTACCTGAGGTGGGGTTTAAGACAGGTGTCGTGCCAATGTACTTATCCCCGCCAGGATTGTATCCCCTGGCCGCGGGAGCGCGCATGCACACAGAGCGGAGATTCTGCTGCCCTTCGAATTGTTTAACTGCTGCACTTTGAATTAAACGGAACAAACAGCGACGTGGAAGACTCGGCAGGGTTACCATAGTAACAGGGGTCTCAGTAAACTACGTGTTTATGTCTGTTAAATTAAGGCGACATGTGAATTGTTTATAGCGTCGTTAAATATTGTGGATTAATCGGGCCGACTGATAGGCCTATATATCCTCCCTGTCCTCTAACGTGATTTCTGTTTTAATTTAATTTAGATTAACATGGGTTTTCAATTAACAACTTTTTTCACCTGTGTACCATATGAGTTACATGGGAGGTAGGCCTACTCAAAATATCAGGCTATTTTTCACCTGATATTTTGTGTATCCCCTATGTAACTTTTGCTGATATTTTGAGTAGCCTACCTCTTATTGTAACTCATAGACAGGTGAAAAAAGTGTTTAATTGAAAAGCCATATTAAACTAAATTAAATTAAAACAGAAATCACGTTAGAGGACAGGGAGGATACGCCTATCACTCCAATAATTATATAATAATTATAATAATTAATATTAAACGACGCTATAAACAATTCACACGTCGCCTTAATGAACAGACAAATACACGTATTTATGTAGTTAACTGAGACCCATGTTACTATGGAAACCCCTGTCGAGTCTTCCACGTCGCTGTTTGTTCCATTTAAGAGGTAGATTCAAAGTGCAGCAGTTAAACAATTCAAAGGGCAGCAGAATCTCCGCTCTGTGTGCATGCGCGTTCCCGCGGCCAGGGGATACAAATCCTGGCGGGGATAAGGGGACAGGGATGAGGAGGGGACAGGGATGAGGAGCGGACAGGGATGAGGAGGGGACAACCTGCGGTAAGCACAACTCCCCTTAAAACACTTTGCCCCTTGATAAAACTGAGCCAAAAACAAGTGTTGGACAAACTGTTGATCATAACACTACAGCAATAAAAGAAGTAGGCATGATATTAGAGCTGCCAAGATTCATCAATTCATTAATTAGTTGTCAACTTTTAAATGAATCGCCAACTATTTTGATAATCAATTAGTCGGTATGAGTCTTTTAAAAAAAAAAGAGTAAGATTCTTTGATTCCAGCTTGTTAAATGTGAATATGTTCTAGTTTCTTCACTCCTTTGTGATAGTTACTTAATGTCTTTTAGTTGTGGACAAAACAAGACATTTGAGGACGTCATCTTGGGGGAAACACTGATCCACATTTTTTATAATTTTCATAAAATAATCATTAGTTGCAGCCCTAGATGCTATGCTATACTATACTATATGATTGTGGCTATCTGAGTCTTGACTGATGATCTTCTCACAGTTTTATTATTAGGCTATATTAGTCTTTCATTCAACAAAGTAGCCTACATCTTAATAATAAGCCAAACACCAGATTAAAGTTCATCAAACCTGAAGCTTGTGCATTTGTGTCCTTAAAAGTAGATAAACATAGCAGTTCATGCAAACTTACTCAACAAAAACTCATGATAGACCTCTTCAAATTACAGCACAGGGTCTCGTCAGTCCTGAAATAATATATATATTGATTCATGAGGAGAATACCGTTTTATTTTATTAATAAATGGCACTTTTTTGAAGTACTTAATGTGTCCACTCTCACTGATTGTTGCTTGCTTGTTACATGGCATTAGTAGTTTTAAGGAGTAAGAGTTGCTATACATATTCAGGGTAGCGCAAGGACGGTATATGTGATCTTACGTGGTGGGCCGGTCTGGGCCGAAATGCCAGGGCCAATTTTTGGTCCCAGTCCGTCCCTGTCTGGAGGAGAAACTGCACCATGGTCTGAAGGTTGAAATCCCACCTTTACCATCTGTGCTTTCCTGTGTTATAACGGATTCTTCTATTGTGAAAAGCCTGAGCGTGAACTCCTCAGAGGAAGAAACCAATCCCAATGTTTTTGTTTTCTTTAAGGATGAAGAGTAAAGACATTTCATCAACTCTCCAAAACACCAAGTGGCTCATAACTCAGCTGAAACAGAGGAGTAAGATCCTGCTGATGGAGGCCACGCTGAGGGTGGAAGAGGCAACACAAGGAAAGACAGTCTGTGTGTTGTCTCTCTGCAAGTTGAAGTTTCTTCTTCCTCTCTCTGGGTTTCTGTGTTGGTCAGCCCCTGTCCCCTGGGGGAGGATGCTGACCAAAAACCAGCAAATGCTCAAACCCTGAACAAGGTACGCCACACAGAAGTGTTTGAATGGATGTTGTTTAATCTGTCTGCCAAAAAATATTTTGTCATTCTGCACATTTATTCTAGCCTGGTCCTACCAGACTCTGGTACATTTCATTTGTACAGAGAGTGTGTGTGAATGTTTTAGCTTCCTTAAAGTTGGGTTGAAGTTTAAAACTATTTGATTTGCCCCAAGCCACTTTGGATCTGCCATAACCAATCACGAACGTTTGATAGTAATGCCGGCTTAGCAACGCTAGCATTCGCCCCCAATTTCCACCGGATGTGCTCCGCTGTCCATCAACACCCACCAGGTCCGGATTTGTTGTGGAACGGCTGCGGCCATGACTGACAGCTGAAGTCTCGAAGACCCACGAGATCTCTCAAATTCACATAGAATAGAACCACAAAACCAGCAACAGTTTGATTCCATCCAGAGGAGTAGAGAAGGACCAACTCTGTGCTGTATTTTCAAGGTGGAGTGCAGGGAAATATGATTATTTTGTTTCTGTGCTCGACTTACCGTCCCGCATCTGCCATGTGCTGAATTGCAGTGGAGATCTCCGGCAGAAATAGCAGCTCTGCGTATCTGCTCCGGAGGGCTGCCGTTCTGCCGTTCTGCAGTCAGTGGAAATACACACATTGACTTTAATGGGAACCTAATGATTTTGCCGCCGTTCTGGAGCAGATCCGCAGCCGTTACCCATCCGGTGGAAATTGGGAGTTCTCCTTCACCACTAATGTTGCAAGCTGGAAAATCTAACTTTTTTCCAAACCCCGTGGTGAGGAGGGCCACAACATCATGGCCACCAAGAAAACTCAGCAAAGACTGTTCTTGCTCAGGCTTTAACTTATGGGTATTTCGGCAGCGTTGCTACAATGGACACCTTCTTGGATTGAAGATGAAAGCGATGGCAAAAATGGGCAGACCGCTAAAATACCCTCCTCCTAGCAGACCTTTATGCCACGAAAAATTATCAATAAAATCTTCTAAACCAAATATCTGAGAAATTAACATCAGCAACCAAGATTCAGCGCGTTGCTCATGTAACAGTGTTGGCTATGTAAACACTGCACACCTTTTCCCACTTTTGTGGAGTCAAGACTATCTGGCTGTGCTGAGAAAAAAAAGTGTGGTAGATAAGGTACACGTGCCTGAGCTTTAAAGGAATTATACAAATAACATCTTGACATTGTTTTTAATGGTGGGAGATGAGCATTACAAAGCAAGAGCAGACATTCAGTCACTCACAGATAAAATCCCTGATGAAACAACAATGCATATTATGGCTTCTTACAGCATGCTTTGTGAGCACAGATGATTAAAAAAACGTTTTCCATCATTTGTTCAGGGCAATTTTCTCTTGGTAATAATAAATGTAAGTTAATTCTTCATCGCTGCAAACAGGGAATAAAATACAGGGAAATATTCTGTTGAAACCACAGGAACAGAACAAGTAAACAAAGTGTTTCAAATGCCATTATAAATATATATTTATATATAGAAACACTGTTTGAAATTGTGTTCCCAGCACTGCAGTGGTGGTATTTTTTTCTGATAACTTCAATTTCTCCAGTGAACATGCAGGTCCAGTGTGCGTCAATCCCTTTAATTTTAAGAAACATTCCAAGTGAAAATGCTATAATACGACAGCTTTTCCACAGTATTAAGCTTTACGTAAATCGGTGTTGTACATGATTTTGTGACAAATGTGTTGAGTTCAAGGAACTCAAATGACAGGCTGTCAACCAATGATTGGGTCAGTTTGACAGATCTTCTCTGGGATCCTCCCACTCAATGTGGTCATCAAAAGCTGAAATTGCACATGGAAATAACCAGTGTTGTACGCACAGACTGTAATCCTGAAATGCTTGGGCTATCTGTGCCCATATGTAGTCACTGGCTTACCACTAGATGTGGTCATATTGGGAAATCTGTCATAATAATGCACTTAGTGTAAGGGACGTTGTAGTCTAAGAACTTCCTGACTGTCTACAAAGCTCAGGCAGAGTTGTGCAGGTTTTTTTTCTCATGATCTTAAAAAGCTTGCAGATTGCTTGAAACTTAAAATACTTTAAATTATCATAAAATGATGTACCATACATATCTGTTGGAAAGTGTCACCAAGTTTCCTACAGAATGGTGTCTTGTTCTCAGTGGACATGTTAGCACGAAATAGAAAAATAAATAAATGTATGGAGAAAGAAAAAAAAAAGGTTGGAAGGTTGACAGCCACATCACCATGCACTGGAGGGTTCAGTGTTTCAACTGCAGGGGAAGAAAGAGAGTGCTAACAAATAAATGAAAGAAAAGCTGGCAAATGTAATACATTTCCATAAATTATACTAAATGTCTGTACAAAATGACAGCACATTGAATGTGCAAAGGACTGTATCTCATCCAAACTGTCGTTTCATAAAGTCACATAATACGCATACATCAGCATTCTGCTACTAGGTTTATAAAATGGCAAACACAGCTTCAGACTTGATTTGTGGGATTTCATTTGTGGTATTGGATAAATCATTTCTCACTCTAGTTTTTGGTTTTGTAAACAGTAACATTCAAAGAAGCCCTCACCGACAGCCTGGAGAATGTAAACTGCAGTGTTTCTTATCTTAACATGGTCAGTCATACAAAAGGCCTGTGTATGAATGGAATCAAGCATGATTCACTGTGTATTAGAGTTTGTTTGCTTATGTATGTGTGTAAAAGGCCCACTACTCTATCTAAAGATATGCCTGTAAACATTTCCAAATATCTTCCTTCCTTGTCTTTACATTCCTTGTTTGCTCACTGTAGTCACCCATTAATTAAATAAAAGAATAAATAAACACAATAGATAAAATACAATACATTCAAGTACATCAGTTCCTCAATACTGGAATGCAAGCAGGTTCTGTTTTTGCTGCTTGCACTATTCTACAGTCTGGTTGTGGGCTGATGGTTTGGTTTATGGGCTACAGTACATACAGTACTTGCACCTCGACCATCTCAAACTGGCTATCGGATGTTGAGAGGCTTTGAGATCATTTGAATTGTTATAGAGCTCAGTGATACCACTGTGTTTCTGAGGTAACTTCACCTCACACTGCCCATCCTAAACATGACTGTCACGGGTCACACTCTGCCCACCCCTGCAGCAGCTGTGGACTCACTGGAGACCTCATGTATTTAAGGTTACACATCACAGGTTGCTTGAATGTTATTTAAAAACACTTTGTAAATGGTGGTGCACTCATAGTGCAGTGAGAGTGCGGAATAGCTGAGTGAGGCAGAAGACGGAGGCGGTGAGCGCGGTGCATTGTTTAGCTAGCAGCTTGGTGCTCAGGTCCTGGCAGCTGCGCTTGCTGTTGGCTCGCTCTGCTGCCAGACAGAAGTCCCTGAATGAGCGAGCCACGTCTGCCAGGCCCGCAACGGCCTCTGCGTTCCTCCGATCACACCGTTCGCAACCAGAGAACCAGAGGCATATACCTGCCAACTCCACCAGGGTCCGGAAACTGTCAGCCAGGGAGTGAAGCATTGCCTCTGGGCTCTGTTCATTCCCCACCACCTTCTGGCAGCCTGACATCAGCCGCCGTGCCTCTATCTGGAGCACCCTCTTGTTCTCAGTAAAGTGGGCAGGGCAGGTGTCCCTTGGGTGGCGACCTCCATGGCCTGTCAAGGATCGGTCAGCGCCGCTACTTTCCAGAATGGAAAGGAGCTGGTCCACGTCTACGCGGAGTACTTGGAAACCGGTTGGGGGTTCTGGGAAGTGCTGCTGGCCCAGCCGACTGATGGTGTCCTTGTGCGTTTGAGACAGGAAATGGTCCGAGGTGTCAGACAATGGCGAGAGGAGAGGGCTGAGCTCAGAAGTAGAAGAGGAGAAAAGGATGGAGCGTGGGAAAGAGGGGGAGTCGGTGGCGAGAAAGGAGGGACTGGGTGGAGAGGTCACGAGAGGAAGACATGCTCCAGAAGTCGGAGTCACACCGCTGCTCTGTGTGCGGCAGGAGAACTCGTAGACCGTCAGCTCCTCATCAAAGCTGTCCCCGCTGCTGAAGCAGTTTGTGTAGACCGGTGGGCAACCACAAGCATCCAGCGGCACCTGCACCCCTTCCACAACGGACTCACATCCAGACGCTAGCACAGAAGTGCAGCCAAACTCAGACTTTAAGGGTGGGGTAGTCCCCACCTCGGCTGGGCCCTTTGTCTGGGATTGATCCTCACAGATGGTAAACACCCTGCAGTCTGAGGAAAGTGTTTTTGATGAGTCTGAAGTCTGCCCTGTAGGGCTACAAAGACCCATCAAAGGTCTGTCGCTACTGGTCCGACTCACTTTCTGTGACTGACTATGGAAAGGGAGTACTGGCCCATTTAGATTCTGCGTGGTCACCACTCTTGGAGGGGGGATAGAACGTGACTGATTGTTCATTTTATAACCTGGAATGTCTTCATCTGGACTTCTGACCATCATCTTTGATTCTGGAGCATCTTTTACGGGGCCAGGAGTGTCCATCTTTAGGCCTGAAGTATCTCTTTGAAGGATGTTCACTATGGAGGCCGGAGGCTCCGTTATTGGTCCTGGTGTGTTCTTGACAGGCCCAGTGTACAGAAGTTGATTTTGGTGTTGAGGTTTGGGCTCAGTTTGGACAGGCAATGGAGAGCTTGCTTCCTTCACCTCTAACACAGAATGAAAACTCTTTGCTAAGTTTTTTTCAACAAAAACCTCCCCGTCCCTCTCGGATCCTATGACCGTTGTATCCGAATCGTCTGACTCCACTGATTCTGCAGTTGGGTCCATTTCAAAGTCTATTGTTTGTGTGACGTTATCAACGTCTGTAACTTTAATGATGATCTCTCTGCCATCCCTACTTTTGTCCTCAGCAGGACTCTGAGGTACATTCCCCTCCACAACTTGGTTGAGGGTTTCCTGGGAGCGCGATAAATATAGTGGCAAATTTTGAATCTTCCCCCTGAGTGTGGAGGCAGATAAGCTACCCATAAAGCTAGGGGAACATGTCTGGAAGAGGAAGCGAGTGGGAGACGGAGGCGCTTTGCAGAGATTGTGGACTGTGGGTGTTTTAGCTTTCACTAAGCTAGAACTAGCTAAACTAGCTTTGGCTTCATCACTTTGGGGTTTGTCTACATTTTGTTTCAAACATAAAGCACTATCACGTGTAACCTTACTTTGCAATCTGGTACCTGAATCAAATGTAGGAGATGTAGCTTTAGTTGCAGCTCCAAGCTTTGCAGTGATAGAGTTTATAGTTCGAGTGTAATCAGAATTTACCAAATGAATCCTTGTATGAGCCTCAGTGTCGGTAAGAGACTTAACAGTCATTTGAGACTCGCCTTTACTTGGTATAGCCAAATTTGCACTGATGCTATGCTTTGTAGCTATAGCGCAGTCGTCTTTCTTGTCATTTGAACTAGAATTTAAGGAATGAGTCACCTCATCGTCATCAAAAACATTGTCCGAATTGCTGCTGTCAGTAACTTCATCACTAGTAGTCATAGCAGAGCTAGAAACACGAATGGCGTCCTCATTAACACTGGTGGTGATGTCTAAATGTAATTGTGCTTTTTTAGTGTGACTTTGCTTTCCAATGGGCCTCTCCTCAGAATGAGAAATTTTGGTTGAGGTTCCCGTGTTTTCGCTGCACCCTTCTTCCCTCAAAAAACAGTCACTTTGGGATTTGTGAAGAACTGGTACTGGAGGTAGAGGGGATGAGGGTGGAGGTGGGGGTGGTGAGTATGATGGAGGGTTTGACCTTTCACACACACCTTCAAGGTTAAGTTCCTCTACGTATGAGTTTTGCTCTAGGGCAATCAGATGCACTCCCAAAAGGACATTACTACTCTTTTTAGTCACATCTATCAAACATGTAAGCGGTGTGTTGGCCTCCGGCTGCCTCTCTGCACCTATGAGGGGTCTGCTTGAATTGGGTGAGTACTCGCTCACAACCTCTTTCTTCTCTTTCCCCCCCTTACCTTTCTCTGCACTGCTTTCTGGTAAAAACATATGATTAGTGAATGGCCCATTCCCTGACACACTGGCTGTCTCCTCCTCCTCTCCCTCCTCTTTTGCCTCACTCATCTCCCTCTGTTCCCCCCCTTCCTCCTTTCCGTCACCCCTCCGGTCAGCACTCTCCTTCCCATCTGGATCCACCCGGCAGCGGACAACGGTGATGGTAGGAGACGCTGCCTTCACCACATCTGTGACCGATTTGGATTCCATCGCATCGGGTTCCATCTCCATTTCTTGTTTCCTGGTCCTGGAGGGGGCTGGTGGGTCTCTAGTCTGTTCTTGAGACCCCAAACCACGGGGAGAGCCAGGTCCATGCGAGCAGGGTTTGGACAGGATTGGCTTTGACTCGAGCTGAGCCGGCTCCCCTTCAGAGTGAGTCAAAGAGGAGACAGTAGGACTGGGATTCTGGGTTTGCTCTGAAGGTTCAGGATCTAAACTCAGTATCTGTGCATGATTGACTTCTGCTAAAAGGTTCTTGTGACGCCTGCTCAAGACCAGGTCTTGCTTGTCTGGATCTGGATATGACACCCTAGAAGTGTAATCCGTTTCTACAAAGGAACGGCGCTTACGGGATCTTTTCCTGAGCTGGAACAATGTTTCTTTGCCTCCTCCTTCCTCGTCTCCTTCTTTTCTGTCTTCTTCCACTATTCCATCTCTGTCTGTGTCTGTCACCGAGACTCTGATGTCACTGAGGCTGAGTGTGCTGAGGAAGTCCAGTTTCATCTCTGTGCGAATATCTGCAAGACAGAAACATTGAAATGAACTCAACACATTAACCTCCTGCAAGAACAACACTTTATTTTTCCTTGAAGATTTATGTCTGATTGATTTCGTGAACTAATTTATTCATATAATAGGGAGTTGAACGTCACTATCTTTGGGTATGGGTGTCGTTTTTCACTGGGGATAGGGGAGACATTCAAGTCTTATTTTTGTCTCCCTCACTTTTATAGCTTTAGTTTGATTAGTCTATATCCTTCGCATTCCACTTCCGCTATTGCTCCGGTGCTGCAGGAAAATCCACCAGATGCATGTATTTTCCGTTTCCCTCTGCTTTCTTTGTGTTGGAATTTTAAATTCAGTGGATTTATGAGGACTATAATTTACTGCTCCTCAGATCTCTGCAGGGTAAATCCAGACAGCAGCGGCTCTGTGCGAGGCTTAGTGCCGCCCATGACAATTGTGATTGGTGGTGATTGGTTTAAAGAAAAGTCATTAAACCAGAACACATTTTCCTCCCATCCCCCAATAATACAGTATGTGATGTAGCCAGACCCTCCTTCAATGCGTTTTGGAGGAGGGTCTGGCAAAGCGGGACTACAGTTCAATTTCCTCAACTATTACTAATAACTATAACTAATACAATCTCTCATAAATCATGTCACTGTCATGAAGTTTTAGGTCTCTATCGAGTAAATTAAACATGATTTGTAAGTAGATTTGGTGCGTTATCAATTCAGCACCAATATCATCAGTGTTTTGTTTTTTAAAGAACCATTAACTTTATTGTGTCCCCATTCCCTTTTAAAAACCATGTTTGATGGGTATAACTGAAATGTTGCTGTACTTTTTTAATGTGTGAAAAAAAAAAAAAAACTGAGAAAATTCTGGATGAATTGAAGAAATAGGTGGCTGCGTCCACTACGTGTCTACTGTTCTTTGGTTTTGGATTGTTTGATCACCGTGGAGGCAAATAAATGTAGCACAATATTTACGGAAAGTATTCAGTTTAAATTTTTTCAGTCTTTGTTTCATTGCAGCCTTTTTCCAAAAATCAAAAAAAGTTCATTTTATTTCTCAGTAATGTACACTCAGCAACCCATCTTGACAGAAAAAAACAGAAATTTAGAAATTTTTGCATATTTTTAAAAAACAAAACTGAAATATCACATGGTCATAAGTATTCAGACCCTTTGTTCAGTATTTGGAACCCTTTTTTAAAATTCAGTGGTTTTGGGAAAGGCAACAACTCACATATTTTATCCTCTGCCATTCCTCCTTGCAGATCCTCTCCAGTTCTGTCAGGTTGGATGGTAAATGGACAGTCACAGGTCTCTCCAGAGATGCTCAATTGGGTTTAAGTCAGGGCTCTGGCTGGGCCATTCAAGAACAGCCACAGAGTTGTTGTGAAGCCACTCCTTGTTATTTTGGTGGTAGGGATTGTCTTGTTGGAAGGTAAACCTTCGGCCCATTGAAACCAGAACTCTGGAAAATTTTCCTCCCATCCCCTTGGCCGCATTCAATATTGTAACCAGTCGTCCTGTCCCCAGCTGACCCCACAGCATTGCCACCACCATGCTTCACTGTTGAGACTGTAGGACAGGGATGAGCAGTGCCTGGTTTTTCCACACACAGTTCAGATTTAAGGCCAAAAAGTTCTATCTTGGTCTCATCAGACCATGGATTTTATTTATCACCATCTTGGAGTCCTTCAGGTGTTTTTTAAATCATGTCACTTCACTGAAGTATTCGGGGTCTGCCATAAAGCCCCGACTGGTGGATTGCTGCAGTGATTGACTTACACAACTTTCTCCCATCTGATTTGCTTAGCCACAGTGACCATTGGGTTCTTCTTTGCCCTCTCACCAAGGCTCTTCTCCCCCGATAGCTCAGTTTCGGAGCCAGCTCTAGGAAGGGTTCTGGTCATCAAACGTCTTCCATTTTTTGGAGGCCAAGAACCATGCAGCAGAAATTTTTTTAACCTTGACCAGATCTGTGCCCCATTCTGTCTCTGAGCTTTAAAAACCAGTTGTTTGACCTCATGGGTCATTTAACTGACAACTGTGAGCTGTAGGTCTTTTTAGGTGTGTGCTTTTCCTAATCAAAAAGTATAAAAAACAGCTGGACTCCAATGAAAAATCTCTGATGATGAATTAGACAGCACCTGAGTTACATATGAGGGGGCAAAGGGTCTGAATACATATGACCATGTGATATTTCAGTTTTTGTTTTTTAATAAATATGCAAAAATTTCTAAATTTCTGTTTTTTCTGTCAAGATGGGTTTGGTTTTGGAAATAAAATGAACATTTTTGATCAATGAAACCGTGGAGGCAAATAAATGTAGCACAATGTATACCTTATTTGAGTAGAAGTATAAAGTAGCCCACAAATTAGAAATACTAAAGTTAAGTACAAGTACTTTAAAACTGTACCTGAGCACAGTGCTTGAGTCAGTGTACTTAATTACTTTCCACCACGTCCACTGGACTAATTATCTTTTGAGAGCTATGTTAAGTGTAATGGATGAAATGATGTATTTTCTGGTGGGAAAGCATGGTTGCACTTAGCTCTAAAAGCTCTATAGTCTAAATCTATATAATTAGTGGACCACATCATGGACTCTGGTTCAGTAGGTGTGGTCAGTAGTGTGATCTAGTACTTTCTTGGCAATTATGTTACAATGCTGGATAATGCTGGTTATGTCCCTTTTGTGGAGTAAAACCTTCAACCACTAGATGGCAGCAAATGTGTTTTCATCACTCCACAGGGCTTAAAAATGATAGAAGATAATTGCGATGAAATAATAACCACATCACCTCTTGGCATGGCCCCTGAGCTTGGGTCTTCAGGTGAAGTGAAACGATCTCTGGCGTCAAAGAACTCTTCATCAGAGCTGCTGTCTCCGAAGCCAGGCGGTGGCTGAAGGATGGGAATAGACTCCAGGTCAACCGCCTTACTGCTATCCTCCTCCACCTTCTCCCCATCTTCTTCCTCATTACGATGCAGGGTGTGGGGAAGGCTGCGAGCACTGTCGGGGGTGATGTTGGAGCAGAGTTTGTAGTAGCAGCGAGCGTCGCTTTGGTCAAAGTTAAACACAAACTCCAAGTGGGAGGAGGAGGACGGGGAAGGGGATAGCCGATGTTCTCCAAGACTTTGAGAACATCTGCTTGAGGTTCCTCTTTCATCTACTCTGCTCAGTGACTCGCCCGTCTCTTTCAACATCTTCCTCCTCCTCCACCTCCGCCTCCTCAACTCCTCTTCTTCATCATCCTCGCTGGCCTCTGGAGGGCTCGGCAGGAAGTCCACAAGGCGGGAAAGCTCAGCGAAACACAGGGAGCTGTCGTCGGAGCAGGGATTTCCTGAGCCCTTTTGGACATTGCGAAGGCTCGGAGAGGAGGGGACAGGTACGAAGAGTTCGGGGTCGGCGCCATCGCCTGACCTCCTGCAGCTACCGCCTCCGCTGTCGTGAGTTGTGAGGTGTATGAGGGGATGGGTGTGGGCTGGTGGAGGGGCGAGGAACTGGGACTGAACGTGCCTGTGAGAGTAGTGTGGATGAAGCTGAAGGGGAGGGTGGCTGTGGGCATGAGTGTGTGAGGTAGCCTTGGGGTGGAAGGAGGAAGAAGAACATGAAATCAAGTCATCTTCCTCCAAAGCATCGAGGGAGTCGCTGGAGGGGCTGGTGACAACACGAGAGTCAGTATTCCAAGAATCTGATACTTCTGACAGTGACACAGATGGCTGCTCCTCTGCTACGCGCACCTCTTCTCCACCTTCTTGTCCCAGGTTTTCACGCTGTTCCCCAGGATTGTTGTCCGTTACTTGAGTCTGTGTTTGCTGACCATCATGCGCTCTCTCCGTCTCCTCCTCATGCTCTGGATCTTCATTCTTATTCTCTCTGTTTTTATCTAGGGGAGACTTCTCCTTTGCGTTGTCGGCATCCTTTTCTTCCTTCTGCTTTTTATCCTCCCATGGTTTATCTCCCCTTTCTCTGCCATCTTTGCTTCTCCTTCGGTTCCTGTCTTTTTTTTTTCTTCCATCTGGGTCCGACAAGGACCTGACGCGAGGGCATGGCCTCTCGTCATGAGACACCTGGGTGACCAGCGCTTCCAAGTCGGAGGAGGTGTCTGAGTCGCTGCCACACCGTGACACGTAACCTGTGAACACACACCAACATGGAAACAAGACAAGTTATTGATTATTGAGACCATCCTGGTGTGTGACTTTACTGTATGGATGTATGCATCCTTTTTATGGCTGTACATTACTGGAAATGTGTACCCTCCTCAGCCGACACTCTGTGCTTCTTGGAATCGTGTATCCAGGGAAAGACGTTGAGGCTGGGGTCAACAAACACTCGACAGTACCCTGCTATTAGGCAGGACATATCTTTGGCAGCGGCTGACTCCAATAGCAACGTGATGGGCTTTGCATGAGAAAGGAAAACATAAAAGAGAGGGAATGGAAAGACAATATAAGCAGTGGAAAAAAACACTAAGTATACAGTAATCCTGTCGTATCCAAAAGGCTCATACTATTGATGAAAAAGCAGTTCTACCTCTTTTCATGCTGAAGTCTGCACATTGTTTACAGGAAAGGGTAGACAAAACAATGCACACAGCTCAGTAAAAAAAAAACATTTTAAAGTAATAAATCACAATTAAAAACACAGCTACATGTTAAGTTAAATGCTAATTAATAGTTTTCTTAAGAAGCATGCTGCATGCCTTTTGGCTCACTGATGGTGATGAGAGTTGCTCCTTAGGTATTGAATGACATGGCAATTTTTGATATTCCAAACTAAGGCGGCCACTCGGTTGGTGCCTAAAAAGCAGGGGCGTTTTTAGGATAACACTTTTAGGGCCTTTTTGGTACAACCACCTCTGATTGGCCAAAACAATATTTCTGTTAACCCTTTCCTTGACTGGGTTACAGGTGCATAGCATCGGCGACAGCGACATAATATATTAAACCTGTTTCAAGCCCTTTGAACCTGTCATTTTTTGTCCCCTGTAACTAACAGACAAGTTTGCAAACACTAACTTGAAGGGGCTTGAAAGGGTCTAAAATAAAAGTATTGAATTCAGTACCCAGTAGCCCAAGCAGTGCTTTGTCTCCCTCCTGTGTGTTGGGTGTGAGGGTATATTCCTGCTCTTACCTTGATGTCCTGCAGGTAGATTTTCACTAGGCTGACCTTGTCGGATTCAGGCAGCAGCTCGATGCGCGTGATGCTGGTGAACTCTGTGAGGGGGGACAGGATGCCCAGTTTGTGGTTGACCACCTGACTCACCCCATACCGCGCCCCCACCAACAGGGTCACCATTGACTCCCTGTCCTGAAGCTGAAGGGGCATCGTCGAACAAAAAGACAGAGAAGAATTTGTAGATAATGACAATGAACTGCATCTCAACAAAAACTAAATATACATAGAAGCTGTGTCTCAAATCAGAAAGTTACATTTACTGTCTGTTCAAGTGTAATGCTGGTAAGGTTAATGAAATTAATGCATCATATTTTGAATGTGATATTTTGGGAGTAAAATAGACATTTGCAACGTAACCAGTAACATTTCTCAAGTAATGTCAGGTAATTGTACAGCCCTACAAAGGCAAAAGACCTTAAGCACCAGAGTGTGGAATTGAGAAAAATGACTTTCAAATTTTCTACTTGTCCAGCCAAATTAATTATAGGCAGGACACTGGAAATCTGGCAATTGGATACAGTGTATCTACATAAAAAATCTTAAGCTCAAACTTGACATTTGACCTCTATTTTGAAGTTACTGTACTCTGCCTTTGTATTGTCTTCAAAAGTGAAAGTTCATGCCAAGGCAAAAGGCAGTAAGTTCCAAATGATCAATATTTGGTTGCTGATCACCATTTACAAAATCATTAAAGCAACATGTCTATAAAATGTAGTGATCATGGCCTGTATGTCTGATGATTTACAATTACTTATAGCTATTTACTGTACTTTTTGCTATCCTGAACTGTAACTCAAATTTTTTCTCGAAAAAACAACGAAACTGACTCAAGATACTTATCCACATGATAAAGGATGTCTTGAATGTCCCAAAAATATCATGTCTTTTGCCTTTGCAGGGCAGTGCAGTAGTACAATGTTTTCATCTGAAGTAGAAGTACACAGTAAGTCAGTAGTATATTACAGTTGGGATGAATATTAAGTACTGTAAAGGTCCCATGGCATGAACATTTCACTTTGAGGTTTTTTAACATTAATATTAATTCCCCCAGCCTGACTATGGTCCCCCAGAGGCTAGAAATGGCGATAGGTGTTGTTCTGTTTATTGTTGTTAACTGCCATTTTTGTCTTAGGTCTGTATGTGTCCAGGGTCAAAGACAGTGTGGGAGGCACTGCTGCAACTTGGCTGTGCCATTCCTACTGACCCCCTGTCCTAATTGCCTTCATCACGGGTGAACAAGAATAGGGCCAAGTACGGCAGAGGGTGAGCAGGAGGAGGAAGAGGAGAAAAGCCGTCTGGGGCCACAGAGAGAACGAGAGAGACGATAAGCTGCTTGAGCTTATAAAGGCAGACATGAGGTAGCAGAAGGAGGAAGAGGAGAGAATGGACAGGCTCTTCTCTCTACAAGAAAAATTAGTAAAGAAATATAAGAACGTAGCAAACAGGAAATGCTCGGTAGACCAGACTCTCATTTCGGAGGCCGCCTGATTGGGGCTTAGTGGTTGTTGAAGGACGTGCCGAGGTAGAGTACGAGTCAAGTCTCAAGTCTCTCGTGGTTATATTGAGTGTTCTATCAACTGCTGCGTTTCATCCAGGCAGCCAGAACACTGCATAGCTATATAGAAATTTAAAGCATTGCAGCCAGCAGGACAAAAATAATTACGTAAATCTACTACCACATGTTTGGCAAACAAATGCTCATCTTTTCATAATATCTAGCGAATGACAGTCAGCGTTAACTCTCCCATTTTGTAGCTAAAGCAAGAAGCAAGCTAACATTAGATGGCCAATGCTGACCTAAACATGTTTGCCAACTTATCAGGGTGCATTTTCAGGTACCTGATAAAACTAGATGTGTTTGAGCTAGAAACCTTTATCTTTATACCACATATTTTGCATTCAGCGCTTCTTGCGTGTGGGCCTTGTTGTCTGAAGTTTTAAACCTAAGCTTCTGATGAATGGCACAGGAGCTGCCGGTGTGGTCAACATGTGTATTGTCTCTTTCACATGTAGTTGCGCGAAGCAGATATACTGCATGTATTACCTGTTACGTAAGTAAGTTACAGGAGTCTCACATCTCGAGTCCAAGTGGAGTCTGAAATCTGTTTAGGATGAGTCTCAGTCAAGTCTAAAGAACTGTGTGTGTGACATAAGTGTGACTCGAGTCGGAGTCTCAAACTCGAGTCCCCATCTCTTAATTGGGACACAGCCAGTAGTAAACGGCAGGAAATCCTACCATCATGGTGGCGCTGAAGGATTTCCCTCCAAATGACTTGAGTTCACTCAGCTCCTCCAAGTAGTTTAACCGTGTCTGATCGACTGACAAACCCTTCTGCTTTGGATCGTTCTGGGATTGGCTCTTCTTCATGTGGTAGGTGATGGCCTTCCTCAGATCTTTCTCTCGCATGTTCCTCAACAAAGTGGATGACACAAAGTTCTCTATGCCCCACGTTTTCCTAGAGCAAACACAGAAACACAGGCTGAGCGGGGGCTGTTAGTGTTTACAAGACTGATAGAGAGTTGACACTGCATGCAAGATGTGTAAATGTGTAAATGTGACTGGATTAGCATCTCCTTTGAATTTCAAATTGTGAAATGCAAGGTAGGACCAGAATGGAACCCTACTTTGCTCTGTGATCTTTACTAGGCATAAAATCCAGTGTTAATCATAGTTTAATTTATTGGATATAAAATGTGTGCGTGTGTCTCACGTGATCATCTTCAAGTTGGTCTTTGGTGGCTGTCCACAGCTCACCAATCTCTCCTGGATGTGCAGTGCAGCGAGTCGCAGGGCGGTGTTACACCTCATTTCGATTGCAAAGCGCTCCTGCAGCACATCATTCACCCCCTAATACACACAAACCATACAACACAGTACAGATGATAAATGATGACATACAAAAGAATAAAAAAAAACAGAACCGAATCAGAAACAATCTTATGTTCTGTAGACATTTCAGGACCAACAATGGTTTGTAAACTAGTGGTATGTCTCCTTTGCAGTATTTACTTTAACACCAGGAAGTAGTTTTAAAATAGTAACAAGATTTACTGTGGAAACAGGGCAGGAATAAAACTGCATGGGATTTGAATGTATGAAAATCTGCATATTTAAAAAACAAGCTGACTTTTCAGTCTGCCGATATACAGTGAGGAAAATAAGTATTTGAACACCCTGCTATTTTGCAAGTTCTTCCACTTAGAAATCATGGAGGGGTCTTGAATTGTCATCGTAAGTGCATGTCAGAAATGTTGTTTTGTGTCATGAAGCAACAAGAGATGAGAACACTCAATGCTGCTGGTACTTGAGAGAGACATAATGTATAAAAAAAAATCCAGAAATCACAATGTATGATTTTGTAACTATTTATTTGTATGATACAGCTGCAAATAAATATTTGAACACCTGAGAAAATCAATGTTAATATTTGGTACAGTAGCCTTTGTTTGCGATTACAGAGTTCAAACGTTTCCTGTAGTTTTTCACCAGGTTTGACACACTGCAGAAGGGATTTTGGCCCACTCCTCCACACAGATCGTCTCTAGATCAGTCAGGTTTCTGGGCTGTCGCTGGGAAACACGGAGTTTGAGCTCCCTCCAAAGATTCTCTATTGGGTTTAGGTCTGGAGACTGGCTAGGCCACGCCAGAATCTTGATATACTTCTTACAGAGCTACTTCTTGGTTATCCTGGCTGTGTGCTTCGGGTCATTGTCATGTTGGAAGACCCAGCCTCGACCCATCTTCAATGCTCTAACTGAGGGAAGGAGGTTGTTCCCCAAAATCTCCCAATACATGGCCCCGGTCATCCTCTCCTTAATACAGTGCAGTCGCCCTGTTCCATGTGCAGAAAAACACCCCCAAAGCATGATGCTACCACCCCCATGCTTCACAGTAGGGATGGTGTTCTTGGGATGGTACTCATCATTCTTGTTCCTCCAAACACGGTTTGTGGAATTATGACCAAAAAGTTCTATTTTGGTCTCATATGACCACATGACTTTCTCCCATGACTCCTCTGGATCATCCAAATGGTCATTGGCAAACTTAAGACGGACCTTGACATGTGTTGGTTTAAGCAGGGGAACCTTCCGCGCCATGCATGATTTCAAACCATGACGTCTTAGTGTATTACCAACAGTAACCTGGGAAACGGTGGTCCCAGCTCTTTTCAAGTCATTGACCAGCTCCTCCCATGTAGTTCTGGGCTGATTTCTCACCTTTCTTAGGATCATTGAGACCCCACGAGGTGAGATCTTGGATGGAGCCCCAGTCCGAGGGAGATTGACAGTCATGTTTAGTTTTAGCTTCCATTTTCTAATGATTGCTCCAACAGTGGACCTTTTTTCACCAAGCTGCTTGGCAATTTCCCCATAGCCCTTTCCAGCCTTGTGGAGGTGGACAATTTTGTCTCTAGTGTCTTTGGACAGCTCTTTGGTCTTGGCCATGTTAGTAGTTGGATTCTTACTGATTGTATGGGGTGGACAGGTGTCTTTATGCAGCTAACGGCCTCAAACAGGTGCATCTAATTTAGGATAATAAATGGAGTGGAGGTGGACATTTTGAAGGCAGACTAACAGGTCTTTGAGGGTCAGAATTGTAGCTGATAGACAGGTGTTCAAATACTTATTTGCAGCCGTATCATACAAATAAATAAAAAATCATATATTGTGATTTCTGGATTATTTTTAGATTATGTTTCTCACAGTGGACATGCACCTACGATGACAATTTCAGACCCCTCCATGATTTCTAAGTGGGAGAACTTGCATAATAGCAGGGTGTTCAAATACTTATTTTCCTCACTGTACATCACGGTGAAATGTGTCAACTGCAGCAATAACTGGACTTTTTGGAGGCGTTTTAAAACTTTGCTTTAGGGTAAGTTAAAGCGCCCATATTATGCTCATTTTCAGGTTTATAATTTTATTTTAGGGTTGTACCAGAATAGGTTTACATGGTTCCATTTTCAAAACCCCCACATTTTTGTTGTACTGCACATTGCTGCAGATGTTTTTACCCCTGTGTATTTAGGTATCTGTTTTAGCTACAGAGTGAGACATCTCACTTCTATACTATCTTTGTTGGGAGTTGCTCATGCGCAGTAGCTAGGTAAAGATAACATCAGCTAGATAACTCTTTCTCCAACTTTAGTCAGTCCAAGGCAGGATTAGCTGGGAGACTTCTTCTAGACAAGGGACACTTGTGGAATACCTGTAGAACAAGGACATGGAAGTTTTTTTTTGGAGATTTTGGTCAACTAGTGTGTTGTAGCAGTGTTTTGCCATTGAAAATGCGCTAGATGCTAGCGCTAGCATGCCACAGTTAGCCACCTCATCTAGGCTAGTGACATAGAAAGCCGTGCAGATTTTGAAATTTTTTTTCTCTTTGTATGTGTGTGGAAGCACCAGAGACACAACATACCCACATATTTTATTTTTCATAATATGGGCACTTTAAGAGTATAATGGCAAACCTACAAATTAAGTATCCAATATAATGATTTAACTGCCGCAGTCGGGGGGTTACTGTATCTGATGCTCAGAAGTTCATCAATCTACCTGCAGGTAGAGGTACTCAAAGGCATTGGGATCCTGCTGGAGCAGCGTCTGGAGGGGGTTGGGCATGAAACAAACACGGAACAGACATCTGTAGGCATGGGCCTCTCTCTTCTGGACCACCTGAAAACAGACAGACCTCTCTTTAATTCTTTGAATGCAGGTTAAAGCTTTCATACTGTCGCAGATTAAACCCAACTGCAAATGGAGCTGTAGTGTAGATGTACATCTGAGGAAACATTTGAAACAATTGGTGTGTGTGTGTACCTGCTGTATCCGCTCCTCCTCATGTAGCAGCAGTAATACGGAAATACTGTGCTGCTTCTCCAGCACCAGGGAGAAGTGTTCAATACGGCTCAGAGAAAGCTTTTCCTTCAGTGTCATCACAATGTCCTGATGCACAAAGAGCATTACATCTTGAGAGAAAATATTTGATGACATTGGGAAAAATAATTGCTGAGGCATGTAGGTCTGAATGAAGCAAGGGGAAGTCTGAGTAGTTGGCAAATCTAGGAAACGGATGTACAGTATATCTGATGCTAATAAAACTGAAGGAGTGAGTACATATAGTTTGAGCTTTTAAATCATACTATAAATGCAATCCAGTATCATCTTAGTTATAAAGTTAGATTTAGAAATGAAGCCTACTGCAGACTTGACCCTACATCACAGCATGAGCATCAACATTGACATCAGTTTTTAAGTCCATCAGTTTTGGACTTAATTAAGAATCACAGAGATACATGTACTTCCATTGCATAAGCACATCATGAGTCTCTGTCAAGTATCCAGAATGAATAATAATTAATAGGAATGGATATCAATATGGGAGACTGTAGCATTGCATAGTACTGTACCTTGACTGTGGTGCTGGAGTCAAATTTAAAGGCCTTAGTCTGCCCGTTCTCCAGATACACCTTCAGAACATTAGGCAGGAAGAGCAACGAGTTGCCCTGCAATGCAGACATGGTGTTAGGGGAAGTGTAAGATGAAACTGTGAACATCTTAAAACCGGCTGGTTCCAGAGGTTAGAAGTAACAACCTAACAGGGAGATATGAGATAGTTAGAAAATTAAAGCACTTTGTGTCTCTGTGCTTTGAGACAGATTTAATTGGATGGTTTTTATTTGCCCTTCGGTCTGTATGTCTTGGATAATAAATAAACAAAGTTAATGAAATTAGCACATATCAAAACCTTAGACTACAAGTGAATTGCAAGGGAAAAAGACAAAATAGAGAAACATACATGTTACATATGTATTTCATGCATACATGAACCAACCTGCATACAGTCATGCAGACACATTTACCTAAATTGAATAAGGTTACAAAAGCCTTTTGATATGAATACTTTTTAGCTAATACAATTGCAAAAATATACTGATTTTGCAAGACTGGGTTCAGGTAGGTTGTTAAGAGTTACACCAAAAGCTTGGTCTCCTTAATCTTATATCTTGACATGGAAACAGCCAACGGGTTCCTGCCTGATGACATCAGACAGTAATTCAGAGATACAGTCTGGGGCCAGGCAATGAAGTGCTTTAAAAGTAATGACCAACATATTTTATTTGATTGCGTAAGAAACTGGTTGCCAATTTAAATACATTAATCACATTTAAGGGTAAGGACTTAGTGTTGTTGGAAAAGGGACCAGGTAAAGATTATTATTCTGTAAGCCAATTTTAACCAGATTTCCAGAATATTGGCAAAAGAATTATTGAAGATGGTGTGGCTAATTCTCCAGTCATGTACTATTATACCATTGCAGAAGAAGAAGGCGCAAAGAGATGATATCATTAAAAAGCACCAGTCAAAGCCCAAATGGTGGAAAACCATGTGGAAAACATAATGGAAATCTGACATTTTGGTTTGTTTCATGTATTAATGTAAGGATCTTTACAGTCTGCTCAATGCTACTCAGAGATGTGATCCCTTCTTCTGCTGCAAGTTTTAGTCTCTTTAGTGAATATTCAGTGCGCTTTAAGTCAGACGTCTACACCATGCTTTATTTGCTAAGTCTGTTTCCATTTAACACATTTTCAGGCTGTTCTCATTCATTGTTTCATTTATGTACACACCTACAAAAAGTAATGAACTATTTAATTAGTAAATAACCTATGTAATTGTGAGCCAGGACGTGCAGGGCTGCCTCTACAAATGAAGTCAGGTGATGTAGTATAAAGACCAACTAAATCTGCGGAAGGAGGAGGTCAGGGTGGATGGAAGGGTCAACAAACACAGGACTTTCATCCAGGAGCAAAATTCAACGTAGACTTATTTTAACTGAATTCTGTGATGCAACTTACACACTTAACTAATGCCACGCAAACAAGTTACTTAACAACCCCTAACCCAACCCGCAACCTTTTCCTAAACCTACCTAAGTAGTTTTGGGCTTGTGCGAGCGCACTTATAGCTCATGATGCTGGACATTTATACGTAGGATAACGCACAAAGAATTGGGCATCATGTTTTTGTAAGACATCATACGAACCGTTTGAGGATGCTTTTCACATTTTGCTTTTACTGATATAGCAACCTTTCCACCACAGCCAAGCTTAAAAACATTTATGCAGGGCAGGTTTGACTTCGACACACGGCCATTTCCTGTATGTCGTCCTCACTCTCTCCCCTCTTTTTCTGTCAAACCTTCAGCTGTACTATTAAGTAAAGGCAATAAAGCCCAAGGAATTATCTTAAAGACATTTGGATTTAAGTTTTATTGCAACTGAATTGAACAAATTTCATAAGCACGTCTGCTTTTACACCTACATCTTTTGAAATTTGCCAAATTAACAAAATGAAATAGCTTTACATGACAACATATTCACAAAAAAGGAAAGAGAGGGATTAGCCTAGTCTCATTTTCAGCTCTCCTCACAGAGCTTTTCTCTACATAATATGGCCTGTTTTTGTCTGCCTAGCTTGCTAACTGTGGTGAGTCATCATCCCTGTTTTCTTATTTTAGAAAGTGTTTTTCTGAAATGAGACTCTGATGTAGTGCAACATTAATGTCTGTATGTTTCAAAGTTCAAATGGAGAGCTTTCACATTTTAGACAACCTCTCCCATGTCACTCTCCCATCTTCCATGTTTCCTCTTAATTTTAATGATGGCTGTCTCTTCCGAGCGTATCTCCCTCTACCTCCCTCCCTAATCTGATGCTTATTGTCCTGTAATCACAGACATTAGGACTGGAGGATGAGGCAGATATTGATCCGTGTTTTCTCTGGTATTAGTAATGGGCACTCCAGCCTCTGTGGTTTTCCTCTACCAGCTAATTTCACATCCGCTGGCAGGATGGAATCTCTGACCAACCAGAGGCAGGCTTATGGAGAAAAACTGCATAATGTATGGGATAATACTGACCAATTATAAAGCATTGCTGTTTATCTTTATGCAAATATACAATTACAAATATAACTCTTATAAACCAACACAAATTATGTTTACATTCAGCGTTAAAATGCACTGTGTATCCTTTCCTGACAAATGTGTTGAGAATATTTCCTTCTTCATAAAAACATTTACAGAGCTACAGCTCTGTTAGCAGTCTGCAACACCTGCAAAGAAACACTAGCATGTTAATATTTCAGGATGCTATATTTGTTTTTATTTATTCTTTTTTTGTCTGTGTATTTTGTTTAAAGTTTCAGTTTCATCAACTAGTTGCTTAAAGGATTTAAACTAACGTTTGTGTTGAGTTTGTAACATTCCAAAATGTTAATTTAGACTAAAGGATTTGAATTTTACTGTAAAATGCATATTGGTTCTGAATATCCGTATCATCCCTGAAAAAACAGTATCATTCAACCCCTCGTAAGATTGTGTATCGCGTCACCCACATGCATTTCCTTGCTTGTGTGCACGAGATAAACAAAACGGGGACCATAGAGCTCCATAGAGCTACTACAGGTCAAAAAAAGGGTTCCCAAACTGAGGGTCAGGATTCTCACAAAAGGTCCCAAAATATATCACAAGAAGTATAAGAGAACAAATTATTATTGTTACACAAAATAAATTAAGTTTAGCTTTTTTCTTGTGAAATATTTCAGATTTCTCCACTCATCAGGCCTAAAAAATCAAATCCAAAAGTTTTTTGGCTTAGCTCGTTCTCAAAGGTTGGCTGTTCTGCCTTCACTAATAAAGTATATCTTCAATATTGTCGTTGTTAGCCTTGGTAAGCAAAACAACCATTTACTGAAAGAGAGACAATGGATGTGTGGGGTTCAGGTCCACATTAATAGTTTCTATGAGCATAACTGACATCCCAATGTATTTTAAACCCCATTGACACCTGGTGCTGTATTAACATGATCTGTATCTGGATATCCAATGTCAATAAGGAAAAGTTAATGCAAGTACATTGGCTGCATTATAAAAAAGCATACAGACCGGCAAAAAGGCACAGGCAACCCTTAATAATAGGTTTAATGTAAAGGCCAATGACTTTGTGTATTCATCCAGATAATGTATCCAGATAAGCTTGTACAGTAAATGGGATTGGACAGTGGACCCCAAGGAGCAAGTGCCCAAAGGTTTTGCTGCTAAGTTTGTTGATATTGAGTAAAATTCATCTGCTAACACTGACAGCCAATCAAATTTGTACAAAACCAAAAAAGAAAAGTCTTCAAACCAGTCCACAGCAACATAAGATACATGGTTTCAAGTTGTTAATGAATGTGATGAATATCATCCGTCTCAAGGAAACACTGCCAAACAGATAATAATAAGCTAAGATTGAGGAGAGGGATGTGGGTTCTAAAGCTGATTTGTAAGCTATTAGCATTAAGGCTGCACAATAACTGAACCCCATTGTTTTCTCACTCACCTGAGAGTGTCCATTGACTTCCACCTCCTCAGCAAAGTGAACTTTCACAGGGTTGGACCTGAGTTTCGCCCTCTTCTCGGGTGTGATGAATGATGACTTTGGGCCCTAAGCAAGAGAGAAATCTATAAATCTGATTGGCATAGTATTTTTTTTTTAAAATAATTAATACTAGGACTGAATGTGGTTGAGGTATCTTTTCAGTGAAATACAGTGAAGTGGTACATATGAGCAAAATGAAAAGATACACAAACCGTTGCTTTTTCATGAATGCCTACAGGAATGTATTATTTAATAGGTTGATAGTAGATCCCCTGCTTTTCTTTGGTTGACTTCTATAGTAGGTTGCAGACTTACACTTGCAGTTAAAACCATTACGCCAGCTTCAATACCACAACTGACATTAAAGCTATTCAACTATTCAAAACTATAATGTCAAACCAAAATGTCCATAATTTCAAAACGGTTTAGATTATGCAAAATGCTGAGGATAAACTTTGATTATTTACAAGTTGAAATTATTATTTTTTAAAAATCACAAGCACTGTCCGGGGAGGATGTGCACACTGGCTACTGGATAACTTTTATATTGCAGAAATGTAGACAACAGGAAGAACAATTATGATATATAGATGGGTGCATCCATAAGTATGGAATTAATTTACTCATTATAATACTAATAATTGAGATATCAATTATGCTTTTATATTAATGCTTGTGTTACAATCCCCAAGATCTCAGTCTGTAATTATTGCTCTTTTCTTTGTTTGTTCGGTAATAGTAACCCACAATGCTAGCAAAAGCTGGAACAAACTGTGCGCCTCTTCAAAAACAAGTAAGTTGAAAAGCGTGACTGTTGAGTTAGCACCGCCTACCCTTTCTGGCAGGCTGACCGCTGCTGGGTGATGAAAAACGCGTCACTGTGCGCTGCTTGTGACTTTTCTCAGTAATGTCGGCACAGACACGCAGTTCTAATACTGCAAATGAAACAGCTATCAAATGTAAATGGACTGTTTTTATATAGCGCTTTTCTAGTCTCAAGGACTACTCAAAGCACTTTGAACTATTCACCATTCACACACTGCTCATCAGATAAACACTCACACACATTTACACTGAGCATCAGGGGCAACTCAAGGTTCAGTTTGCCCTTCGACATGGGACTGCATGCATTGAACCACCAACCTTCAGGCACCCGCTCTACCACTGAGCCACAGCCGCCCTTGTCATACGCCCCTATCATCAGCAGTCAATATACTCAATCAACATTGTGTAACCTCTTCCAGTGGCAGATAACTAGATAAATAACTTAACATTTATTTAAATGAAAATATTCAAAATTATTACTGTAAGTACATGTGCTCAGTAACAGCGATAAGCAGGTAACAGGATAAGTGCATTGTTGCCTCCATTACTGCAAATCCAGTTAGTGGTGGATTGAAAGCACCAGAAGAAACTGAAACTACCTACCGCTCATATACGCTGTCTGATCAAAAAACCTTAATCACTTGTTCACATGTTTTGTGAACATCAACAAGCATGCCAGAGATGACGATTTTTCTGGGAAATGAAAAGTTCAATAATGATTTCATGGAGGAGTAATGAGCTATGGATCAGATAGTAAAGATGCTTCCATCAGCAGAGCCGCTGATGAGAATCACCAAGGAGCAGCCGTTTATTTACCAATCTACTTCACTTTCAAGCTAACATATACATCAATTTAGCAGATGAGATCCATGACACACACACACACACACACACACACACACACACAGATCATAATAGAGTGTGTGTCTATCTGAGGCTGTGGGGGGAGTGTCCGAGGGTGTACCATGCTGTCACTTAACACTGATGTACAGTGGTGGGGATCTTGATGCTTGACAAGGACGTTGTGATTAATGAGTGTGTTTACAACAGCAATTTAAAATCCCATGTGTCTAGAGACACTGTACATCTCTAGTATTTAAGCATGTGTACACATACATGCCTGCGAATGTTTGTTCTTTACAAGAGGAAATTTCTTTTCTTGTGCAAATGTGGAGTGTGTGTGCATGTTGGTGCGTGGTTAGTTAGATACAGTAGACTTACCAGCATTGTTCTGAGGACAGTCATTGTCAACGTATCTTGACACTCCCTGAAAAAACAAAGGGTGGCTGGAAAGGTTAGACATGATCTGCATAGTTTAATTTTAAACAGCATTTTGTGTTGTGTGTGTGCGGCGTGTGTGTGCATTTTTGTGTGTGTGTGTGTGTGTGTGGGGGGGAAGCTATCAGTGTGGACCTGATTATTTCAGCAGCTTGCTCTGGGGTCAGGTCATCGACAGCGATGTTATTGATCTTCACAAGCTGGTCGCCAGGGACGAGCCGACCATCTGCAGGACCACCTGGACACACAAAATGTCCTTGTGTTGTCATGATTGAGGGTTTTCAATTGGCCTGCTTTCATACTGCAACTGGGGTTGATGACAGGCAGCAGCTTGTATTCTAGTGCTCTCTTTCATCTCACACTGATGCATAATTTCCCTCTCCAAACCTAACCATCCCAGCGCAGGGAGACCAGCAATCTAAGCACTGTAACCACCTTCCTCAACTCTATCCGTTAGCATTCAACATAATGTTACCTTAGATTTACTGTCCGAGGTCAGCATCCAGCACTAAATATTGTTATTACCACTACTGATAACATTAGGGGCAATTCGCTGATAACATTAGGGGTAATTCGCTCAAGTAGTCAACATACATCTTATATAACGATTACCACTATAAAAATGTTGACGATAACAATTACCGTTTTTATTTACAATATCATTATAATCACGGTGGATTACCACAGTGTCAAAAGCATGTTATTTATCCTTCCCAGCTTCATCAGAGTTTCCTGAAGTCCGCGCAGGCGCACTGCGTAGTCTGCAACGTGCGTTTCTTGAAGTTGGAATCGTGGCGGAAGGAGGAGATGAACAGTATGAACAGGTCTGGTCAAACTATTACAGAAAGTACTGTTTCATTAGTGCATTAGTGAAGCTGAGTTAAGATTGAGGCAAGGCAAACAAGTGCAACATGTTGAATTTTGCAAAAATGTTATTATTTATCCTAGAGCCTACCAATAGCGCTAAATGTACAGTAGGTTGTTTATTTTATTTATGCAAGACTTAACAAGATACTTTCTAGGAGAAAACGTGTATTTCTATTTTGGTGTACCATCACAAAGACATAAATAGTGTCATGGGCCTGAGTTTCCACCATATAATTGCTGAATCTGAAGGAGGCAGCACAGTAAAACTGACCGTGTTTGTGACTATAGACAGCATATGGGAATTTATGTATGCATGTGCACATAAGTACACATGTACCACATACCTCCCTATTACTATTATCAACAGCATGTTTTTGTCTGTGCAACATTGGAGGGCTAGGGCACAAAACCAGGATAAGGGATTAAGCCAGGATATTCCAGTTATCCTGGATGAATTTAGCCTAGACTTGGTTGCACAAAGAGAAGGCACCTAAATTACCATGGAGATTTATTCTCTACAGCTAGCCTGGTCCCGTCCAGGCTAACAGCCAGGATTTATTATTCCTGGAGCCGTTCACTCAGCAGTGGGTTTACCTTATTTATATCAGCCTGCATGAAAAAACACCAGGTGCATGTTGATGTTCAATTAAATACTGTTAATATTTTATCATTATTTTAAAAATTATTCATGTGACTGTCGTTGTTACTGTTATATTACTGTATGAAGGCTGCTGTCCATATTGTTGTTAGAAGTTTGATACTATATATTACTGCAGTTGAGATAATTAGAAAAGGTTGATAAAGTTGCAAATGTGTTTTTTCAATGAAGTCAGTTACTAAGGGCAATATATAAAGTGCTGTACATGTTTGTTTCTATAGTTGACCAATGCACCTTAAATTATTTTAGGTGATTCATTTTTTTGGTATTCTTTAATTATACTATATATACTATAATACTATAATTTGGGAGGATTGTACATTTTTCAGAACATATCCTAATTGTGCAATAATCCCAAATTATAGTATTAGTTCACTGGACTAGTGTTGTAGTCTACTGTACATTCATACAACACTTTGCATTAAAAGCGAGCAGTGGAAGTTAATGACATAGGTAATTTATATTATAGTCCATGAGAGAGAGAGGAAGAAACTGAGTGAAAGAGATATTTATGCATCATGATCTAGCGTTGTAAAAGATTGATCTTCATGGTAAATGTCATGAGTAACATTATCTTCTGCTTACTTTTAAAGTCAAAGAATACACCGGTGAATTTGTGCAAATGATCAGTAGCCTAATCCTTGAATGGTATGATTATGATGGTTTCAGAGCAGTGGTCAGCAAATGTATATTTTTTATTTTTAGGCTGCTTACGCATTCAGTCGGTCTGTCTGTGATCAATACTGTGGTCAATTGTGGTCAGAAAGGCGTGAACGTGCCCTTATCCCAGCTATCTACACCTGGCTTGACATAGCTTCACCTGTTCATCCTGGCTCGGCAAACGTGCAAACCGATTAAGCAGCGATGAGCGGATCACATTAAGTCAAGCTGCGCTTTTTTTGTTATCCTAGATTTCTTCATTCTACTTTTGTGCAACAGCCTCCAGGTAACCCTCCAATAAAGCTATTTATTTGTGATACAAGTTATTACTTGATGTTAATGTCAATCTACAATGAACATAGACAGGGCCAGGTGACACTGACAGCTCTGAAAATGCTTTCAAATAAAGAATTCATATTTCCTGTCAAAATGCTGCAGCATGTATCAGAGAGACTGAAAGAGAAGACAAATTGAGCCAAGGCTAGTGGAGCAATTGGAGACATGAGTAACTGTGTGTGTGTGTGTAAGGGGGGGGAGCAGATGGTGATAGAGCAGGCTTGAGCTGGACAGGTGAAGGCAAGGTAATGCGCCCCCTGACCTCAGGGGCATTAAGATCCTTGTGGCTCTGCAGCTCAGCTATATACATTATACATACGGTGAAAATACTCGCTGTTAATTGACAGCAGGATTTCAACAGTATTAACTTGTTATTGTTAAATATAGCGCTTTACTGTTGATACAAATGAGAATCCGTTAAATAACGCTCTATTGGCAGTTTCTGAACAGAACTTTAATGTATTTATAAAATACAACTTTTCTGCTAATCAAATATTGATTAACATTATCATGCAGTATTCTTTTGCATTTTGATAAGAGCAACTTCACCTGACCTGCAAATGTGAAGCAGGATCTGTACTTTTCTTCATCCACCCCTAACCTAATTATTTGTTAAGTAGCAATTTTATTTAATTCATAAATCAGTGCAAAGTCTATCAGGGATGTTTCCAGTCTATTTGCATTATTGAATACATATTTGCTTGTCATGATAGATAGATATATTCAGCAGCTAGCTAGAACTTTGAAAATGATTGCCTAATAGGTCAACACAAGGCCTTTTTTATCATTTCCAAGTTAATGTGTGGACAAATGTATTTTGCCAGGGAATTTATGAAGCATAATGACAGTGTAAAACCTTTGCAGTCTGGGAACTTGTGTTCTTTTTCAGGAACTGTACAACTGTTTGGATGTTCCAGGCTAATATGGCTGATGTGGATGGCTGAGGGCTTAGTTTAGGGCTTGGGATATTTATTTTTTTGTATTTTTATGCTCCACATTGTGATAAGAGGAAATAAGAAGAACGCTGATTTTTTTTTTTATATGAGTAGCTGCAATGTATTTTGGAACTCGGGTGTCTCAGGTTTTTGTAAAGAATTGTTTAATATGCAGTTGTTCTTGCTGTGAAGTTTCCAACTTTATCAAAATAAAAAGTCAAGTGCACTAAAAAGCTCTCTTTTTGATCTCACATAACTATTCCTATGTGTATAATCTGCTAAATCAGTATTAATATAGGTTCATTAGGCAAAAAATACAAATGCAAGAAATCAGTCAACTGTAAGATACTGTCAAAGAAAAAAAGAAAAACAGCTATAATGAATTTTTTTTACTTTAGTAAACTGTATAATACTGTGAAAGTCATCAAAAAACAGTTCATACTGTATTTCACATTAACAGTACAAAACCGTAAATGTCAATGGCCGTAAGAGAATAATTTTACAGTAACATAACAGCAGCCCTGCTGGCAATTTTTACATGAAAATTCTTAACAGTGTACCTTGCATCATTCATTAGATATTTTCACCGTTGATTTGTTTCACTGTGTTTTAAGTTCAATAATTGCAACATCTTTCCAAAAGTCAATGAGTAGTCGTGTTAAATAATCATGATTTCAACATTGACCAAAATAATCAGCATCATGAATTTTGCCATAATCGTTGCTTTTAGGGACAAGGGTTCCATGTCTGTGTGTAGAAGAACCATGTATAAACAAAACAAGGTTTGGTCACTGGGGTCGCTGGGGTGAAGAGACAGGTAAAAAGAGGGGCTTAGCTTTTCTTTTACTATTTTAATTACTATTTTGTCTAGTTGTAGTATTCGTTTAAGACCTTCTTGTAGTGTAGCTTTGCTTTTCGCCTCTTATATGTTTCCATAACTTTCACAAGTAGAGTGGTACCTGGGGTGACGTCCTGCACCAGGATGGGGCTCTGCGTGGACAGAGTGAGGCCATGAGAGTTGAGATTGGGATCCCGTTGGATCTGAACGGTGAAGCGGAATGGGTAATTCCTCTGATCAGAGCCACTGCTCTCTGCTGACTTCCCATCCACTGCAATCCGTTCTCTGGAGAGGAGCAGGTGGACATCAATTAAAAAACAAAAAGACAAGAATCTGAATCTTTTTGTATGTGACATTTTAAGCCTTTATTTGATTGGACAGCTTAGATATAAAAAGGGGCGAGAGAGCGTGAATGACATGCAGCAAAGGGCCGCAGGTTGGAAACTAGGTGAGCTATCCTGGCGCCCACAATTTAGAACCTTACTTTGCATTATGTATTTGCATTTCTGCTCAGGCACTTTGATCAGTTATGTGGTGAACAACTACATATTATTAGAAGAAAATGGAGAGAACCAATACATACAACAAACAGTAGCAAAATAGAGCATCAACTGTTTATGTGACGGACAAAGCTAATGCCAATGACTTGATGGGTCACTAATGTGAATTTCCCTACATTAACTAATAAACTTAAGTAAGACAAAGAGGAGGGTTTACCTGCTCAGAGAGTGAGACCTGCTGCCTAGGTCTCGGGAGCGTCTCAGCCATCGTCCCACCACCTGCTCCACCCGGCTGGTTCTACGGGAAGGGGAGCGGCTCCTGTCCTGCGCCTCCATTTACCTACAAGTGGGAAAAGGTCAAAGGAGTTATACATTCATACATTCAATAGTGAAAAGCATTCCATTTAAAAAACAGAATATTAACAAAAAAAAGTCAAATGTTGGTTAATCAGTCTTTTCAAATCCAACTCCATAAGATCTTTGCAATCAGAATAGAAGAAAGAAACAAGAGGCAAGTTAATCCCAGGAGTAGGGCTGTGCAATTAATCAAAATATTACGATTTCAGCCAGTAAACTCTTACTTTGTCTTGTTCAAAAAAATGTTCAAACGTGAAAAAGTATTAATGGATATTTACCAGATTAAGGTGTTTTTCACTGTTCATTTGTGAACTTTTCACTAGTTTTTAAGTTCAATAATTGCAACATCTTTCCAAAAGTCAACACATAATTGTATTAAATAATCATGATTTCAATATTGACCAAAAGAATCAGGATTATGATTTTTTTCCATAATGCAGCAGCCCTACCCAGGAGTGAAAATATCTTGCAAAATGCAGTGCTTCAGAGACACAGCAGACACACATTTGGCTTGGCACTGGGACCTCTGAGGCCAACAATGATGTCATGTTTGACTTCATGCAGCCTAATAGGCTTTTAGCCTGAGTTATGGGCCAGTTGCCTGTTGCAATCAAGCTTCAGTAAACATCAATATCAATAATTCCTAATTATCAATAAGGATGGTGTATCCTTTAGATGGGTCCCTGTTGTGTTTGCTGTGAGGCAGGTGGTTGGCATAAACGATTGTTGAGCGGCCGTGGTGGTTGGTGAGCTGCTGATAATGGACATGGGTCGCCTCTAGAGTCTATGTGGGGTTTAGTCAGGCTAATACATGGAGCTGGACTTGGGAGTTAATGGGTCTTTGCGGAACCTTGCAATATTCTAGGTAATGCTACATCAAAACACACACGTCATTAGACGTTACATCATCAAAGGCTGAACCTACTCAACTGTGACTGGGGAATAGATGCTCATGTAATTTTGAGCATTCGTGTTGAGTCACCTTAAACTGAAGGACAGATGAAAAAGCATATAAGCAGTAAATGAATAAGTGAACAGATGAGTGAATGAATCATTTACAGCAATAAAGCAATCAATGGTCAAAAAGGTGGATAGATGAGTCCAAAAACAATAATTGAGTAAATGGATGGGTGGATGATAGATGGAGGCAGATAACTGAATGAATTAATAGATGGATGTAATGAATGATGTCAGAGGGTCGGTTGTATCCCTCAGTGAGGAAGGAATCTCCCCCAGACGCTGCTGATGATGGGCCTTAGCACGCTCCATTACAGAAAACAAGAGGGCAGGGAGAGGAGGAGGAGTTAGGTCATCATATGATATATTGTATATCATTTGATAACCTTACTGAATGAAGAAAACTGAAAAACTGAATGAAAGGAGGATAGAAAACAGACAGTGATAGAAGGTAAGAGAGGAGGAGGGCTTAGTGATGAAAGTGGTGAGTGTCACACCCAGACAGCAATGTCTCCTGGGGATCTTGAGTCATAAGCACATTATCCATCCATCTGTCTGCGAACACCCCTCTCCTGCTTCTCTCCCCCTTTATATATCTTCCATAGCTCACTCTTCCTGTTTGCTTCCCTCTCACTTCTCAGATTACAGAGACACAATGCAGAAGTGTACTTAGGTTCGTTGGGGTCAGAATAACCCAACTAGCTCACCAGCGTGGTGATCTCACCAGTGAAATGGATACATTTAATAAAAAGAAACGTAAAGACTTCCTAAATTGTGGATTTCTAGAGGAGTTGCTTTATTCTAAAAGCGGATGATCACTAGGGATGGATTGCAGCCAAATGTCTGAGCATTTAAACTGTCAAACACCGGGACAACGCGGTTCATACACCTCTAATCCCCTTTAATCCCATAAACATGTTTCCCTTCCATAAGTGTCTTTAATTGACTATACTGATGAAGTACAAGCCCTGTTGTCAGAGCCGACCAGACATACTGTATAAGCAAACTATGCGGTTGCTTAGGGCCTCGTAGCTACCAGAGGACCCCCAAAAGCATAGAAAATAAATCAACCGATTAAATGGCATCGGCACTCAAGGATCCAGCCAAGTTTGGCGAAAGGATACCACAGCTCCCGACAACCTGTTAGAAACCAACGCATCACAGAGACCACCCAGCTCACCGTCCAACGCCTGCACACTAGCCAGCAGGATGCCCAGCAGAGAAGTAGCAGTCGGTGTTTGATTCCTCCACACTTGCCTCAGTGGCCCTTCTGATGTAGGCTTCTTTCTTTTTCTTTAAAGAATATTTTTTTGCCATTTTAGCCTTTTATTAATGACAGCTTAGACATGAAAGAGAGGCAGAAAGACATGCAGGAAAATGCCGCAAGTCGGAATCAATCCTGCAACCTCTGCATCGGTGACTGAGCCTCTAAAAATGGGAGCTTGGTCTACAGTGCCTTGCGAAAGTATTCGGCCCCCTTAAACTTTTCAACCTTTTGACACATTTCAGGCTTCAAACATAAAGATATACATTTTTTATTTTTTGTGAACAATCACCAACAAGTGGGACACAATTGTGGAACGAAATCTATTGGATATTTTAAACTTTTTTAGGAATAAAAACCTGAAAAGTGGTGCGTGCAAAATTATTCGGCCCTTTTACTTTCAGTGCAGCAAACTCACTCCAGAAGTTCATCGAGGATCTCTGAATGATCCAATGTTGTCCTAAATGACTGATGGTGATAAATAGAATCCACCTGTGTGTGATCAAGTCTCTGTATAAATGCACCTGCTCTGTGATAGTCTCAGGGTTCTGTGGAAAGCGCAGAGAGCATCATGAAGACCAAGGAACACACCAGGCAGGTCCGTAATACTGTTGTGGAGAAGTTTAAAGCCGGATTTGGACACAAAAAGATTTCCCAAGCTTTAAACATCTCAAGGAGCACTGTGCAAGCGATTATTTTGAAATGGAAGGAGTATCAGACCACTGCAAATCTACCAAGACCTGGCCGTCCCTCTAAACTTTCAGCTCAGACAAGGAGAAGACTGATCAGAGATGCAGCCAAGAGGCCCATGATCACTCTGGATGAACTGCAGAGAACTACAGCTGAGGTGGGAGAGTCTGTCCATAGGACAACAATCAGTCGTACACTGCACCAATCTGGCCTTTATGGAAGAGTGGCAAGAAGAAAGCCATTTCTCAAAGATATCCATAAAAAGTCTCGTCTAAAGTTTGCCACAAGCCACCTGGGAGACACACCAAACATGTGGAAGAAGGTGCTCTGGTCAGATGAAACCAAAATCAAACTTTTTGGCCACAATGCAAAACGATATGTTTGGCGTAAAAGCAACACAGCTCATCACCCTCAACACACCATCCCCACTGTCAAACATGGTGGTGGCAGCATCATGGTTTGGGCCTGCTTTTCTTCAGCAGGGACAGGGAAGATGGTTAAAATTGAGGGGAAGATGGATGCAGCCAAATACAAGACCATTCTGGATGAAAACCTGTTGGAGTCTGCAAAAGACCTGAAACTGGGACGGAGATTTATCTTCCAACAAGACAATGATCCCAAACATACAGCAAAATCCACAAAGGAATGGTTCACAAATAAACGTATCCAGGTGTTAGAATGGCCAAGTCAAAGTCCAGACCTGAATCCAATTGAGAATCTGTGGAAAGAGCTGAAAACTGCTGTTCACAAACGCTCTCCATCCAACCTCACTGAGCTCCAGCTGTTTTGCAAGGAAGAATGGGCAAGAATGTCAGTCTCTCGATGTGCAAAACTGATAGAGACATACCCCAAGCAACTTGCAGCTGTAATCGCAGCAAAAGGTGGCTCTACAAAGTATTAACGCAAGGGGGCCCAATAATTTTGCACCCACCACTTTTCAGTTTTTTATTTGCTAAAAAAGTTTAAAATATCCAATAGATTTCGTTCCACTTCACAATTGTGTCCCACTTGTTGGTGATTCTTCACAAAAAATAAAAATGTTATATCTTCATATTTGAAGCCTGAAATGTGTCAAAAGGTTGAAAACTTCAAGGGGGCCGAATACTTTCGCAAGGCACTGTACCACTACCCCACTTAGGCATCCAAAAGTCTGCTTTATTAAATAAATACCTTTTATCAGAGAATATTTAACAATATTATACATACATTGCATAATATTGTTGAACAATTCTATTAATGATAACGGCGTTATAATTCTGTAAAAAAGTTTTCATATCGACACATATCATAGACACCAATACAGATACATAGCAATATGTCTGTGATTGGCCAATATCGACCCATAATAACAGCCAACCAACATCAGTCTAGCTTTATTTTGAAATACACAAGTTGATTCAGTGCCAAGTGAATTGACATTGACATTGCATTACAATGTGAAGGCCCCCAAAGGTCTAAGGCCAGCGCTGCCAGTGGTCCAGTCATCCAATCCACTGTGGTAAAATTGTGTTGAGATGGCACAGCAATTTCTGTTTTGCAACCACAGCTCTTAAGATAAAAGATCAAGACAGGAAATGTCAGTTTAAAAAAAAAAAGGTGTAACATTAGAGGCTTTATGGGAATGTTATACTGTACGTCCCTCTCATATCAACCACAAGACGCATCACATTTCTCGGTCTTACACTTTTCACAAATACTCATGTTGCATCCATTGCTGACTGTTGCAGTAACTATTGGTTTCTCATAAGGAAATAATGAATTTTAAGCATTTTCTACTCTTATTCATTGTTTATTCATTTTGGATAACAGATTGATCAGCCATGAGATGGAAAGGCCAACTTGTGACTGGAAGGTTTTTAGGTTGAGCACCGGGACTGACAATAATTTGCTTCCACACCTAAAGTTCAGTTCAGTCACCAGACCAAAGAACAAATTAGTTCTAATTTGTTAAGTATCTACACTGACCTACAACAAACAACCTAAGTTACAAACAGACTGACATGTGATGCTGTACTGAACTGCATCGGTTTATCTTCTCTGGTGGTCACAAAGACATAGGCGGTTTTGAGTGTAATTAGTTTGCAACTACAACTGGAACTCATATGTGATGAATTAATAAAGGACAGCTAGAAAGAAGACGAAAACAAGACATCTTGTTCCGTAATAGTGGGAGGGGGGAAGTTAGGATTGTTGTTTTACACAGTTTTCAATGAGTAACTGCCAGAACACACAGTAACACAACACCCCTCTGATTTAACACCTTTCACTTTCTGATGTATCAGGGGAAATCTATGGCTTGCTCATTGCTTACAATGTTATTTCCCAGAAAGTTCCTCCAATCAACACATGAACCATGTTAATTGACAAGCATATAGCTTTTGAATTTATTCACAAACTCTGTACTATCACACACTCAACCTAAACAAACCAGCAGACTAATCTCATGAAATGGCGTATGTGTGAAATGCCAATTTGTATTATTATTGCCGTGTTATCAAGACACATACTCACTTTTTAGCGTGTGTATGAACACTGTTTGGCCTCCTTTGAGTTACAATACCTTGCGATTGCATGTGAATTTACGGCGTAGCGAGTAGTATGAGGTAGGGAGGTTGGTGGATGGGTAAAACACAGGACTCACCCAGAGTCAGAATCAGCTTTATTTGCCAGGTATGAGGACACATACGAGGAATTTTGCTGTGTATCATATTGCTCACAATGTGCTTACTCATACAAAACAAACAATATATACACACTATAAACAGAAACCATATAGACCGGTTGAGACAATAGCGCAATGAAGAGTGCAAAGTATGCAGGAGTAAATTATAATCATTATTATTATTTTAATTATGGAGCATAATGCAAAGGGTGCTGGAATAAATATGTTATTATAGTATAAGTATTCGATTCAGTGTTGGGCAAGTTACTTTTAAAAAGTAATTAGTTACAGTTACTAGTTACTTCTTCCAAAAAGTAACTAAATTAGATACTCAGTTACAAATTATAAAACTACTGTAGTTACTTCAGAAAGTTACTAATGTGTTTCTTTCAAGTCAATTTTTAAATGCTCAAATGTGGCCCCACCCCCTCTTTAACGGAACATAAAATACATGTCCATGTTGAATTATTTATGATTAATCTGAATATAATGAAATGGACACCTAATGCAATACATTATTAAGAGAAACTGTACACAAATCTAAACTCTTGTAATGTTGCTGTGGGAGAAAGTAAGACGCCTTGTGTCAATCCACTAGAAAATGCCATCTATCTACATAGATGGCATTTTTCAGTAACAGTAACAGCGTTATTAAGATGGGAAGAGTAATCAATTATATTACTCGTTACTGAAAAAAGTAACGCCGTTATTCCCATCACTCATACAATATGAATATGAACAGCTCTGAAATAGAGAATGACAATGATGAATAAATAATAAGTGGAACCAGTAAACAGACTAATTAGAGACAGTGTTGCTGGGTTGTTGCACTGTGAGTTAGAAGTCAGCTGTTCATCAGAGTGATGGTTGTGGGTAGAAACTGTTCCTGAGTCTGTTGGTTTTGGCGTACAGTGCTCTGTAGCGCCTACCAGAGGGGAGACGCTGGAACAGGTTGTGTCCGGGGTGAGATGGGTCTGCAGTGATGTTTCCTGCCCGTTTCCTGACTCTGGAAGTGTATAAGTCATGATCTTTTCTCAGTCCTAACTGCCCGTTGTAGTCTGCT
The DNA here is from genome assembly GCA_026937815.1 of Etheostoma perlongum. Classification (NCBI taxonomy): domain Eukaryota; kingdom Metazoa; phylum Chordata; class Actinopteri; order Perciformes; family Percidae; genus Etheostoma; species Etheostoma perlongum. Next base: position 6,671,552 of record CM049372.1, read on the forward strand.
CCTCCTCGTGAAGTCCACGATCATCTCCAGTTTTTAGCGTATATGAGCTCAAGGTTGCTCTGACTGGACCAGAGAGCCAGCTGATCACCATCCTGGATGAGGCCGATGACCGTTGTGTAGTCCACAAACAGGATCCTTGTATATGCCCCTGGAGAGTTGAGGTGTTGCAGGATGTAATGCAGTCCCACGTTGACTGCATCATCCATCGACCTGTTAGCCCTGTAGGCAAACTGCGGTAGGTCTAGCAAGTTTAACCAGCGCGCTTCCCCCTTTGGCGTCTCCGGTAGATCCCATACAGACTAATAACTGATAAAGTTCCAGGTTCGAAAAAGAGCAGTGGAATAGTATGAGCAGTTGAAAGTCCACCATTTACGTGTGATGGCAGAGAGAGTTTATAAACAAAAACACAAAAAGCACAATGGAGTGTAATCCAGAGGCAGCCATCTGCAGCGCCATCTTGAATGTATGGCCAGGGATCGTGACCCACGTGTCATGTTTCCTTGTCCCGCGTCACGTTTGCTAAACTCGCTTTCTTCTTTTACTATTCTTTTTTTCTTGAACTCGCTTTCTTCTTTTACTAAAGCCAACCCCGTTCTTCTTTTCCTGAACTCAACCGTAGCTTTCTTCTTGCGATAAACATTTTTTCTCGCTTCTTTTACTATTCAAAATGCATACAGATTTTTTAAGAAAGTTGTTGGGTATATTTATGCAAAGTCACGATGTCATGTTGGAACCAGACAAAATAGGAAAACGTTCAGAGTTCAACACATAACAGTTTAGGTGTGAAAGCACCCTTAGCTCCAAACTAATGCCCCTGTGCAACACTACCATCGTTCAACTACTGCTACACAGTTATAGAGTGTGTTGGTTCGACTAAAAATGTTAAAATCGACAAAATGCTCCAGTGGATCTTGAAGGAAGAGTCTGACATTTGGGGGAATACACTTGTTTGTCTTTTTGCCAAGAGTTGGATGAGAAAATCTATATCAAACTGTGTGTGTCCAGCATAGAGATAGTTACAAGACATGTTTAGCTCAGGAGTAAAAGTTAAGAAAAGGGTAACCAATGTGTGTTGCATTCTTTATTATTATGTGGCATAGTTATAAAACACATGTTGAAAAAACAAAGACCATGTGGTTTCATACAGTAGTTCCCAACTTTTTTGGCTTGAATCAATGTTTATTTGTGACTCCCCGTTATGTCAACCAGTTCGATGCTTGGTTTGAATGTTTTTTTAAAAGCCTAAAACCAAAGCTTTCCAATGTTGTTGACCACGTTGCAGGTATGAAAGCAGGATATTTTGTGTGTAGTGCATGACAATAAAACAACCATTAACAGGGAGATAATGCTCAAATGTAAATACAAAGAATGATGAAAGCCATTACTCAAATCATTTAAAACTAAGTTTATCCATTCGCCTTTGATTGACATTTCACAGAACGCTGTGTACCCTACAAAAATATATCAGCAGTGACATTGACCAAGTGACTTTAATCCAACTCATCCTGATGTCCCAATGCCACAAATCTGTGACTGAGTAAACATCTGAGATATATAAATATAAATACATTATTTTGTAATACTTTATTATACTTTGTATAAAAAAAAAAATCACCCCAAAGTTAAAATGTATTTTTTTCCATGGACTTAAATCATTTTTTTATTATGGTTTATATTATGGCCTTGCCTTTGGTGCCCTCAAAATAATTGACAACACCAAAGGTCAAGTGGCCTTGCCCCTAAAATGGTGAAACTCCAGGCCTGGTCTTGACAAAGAGACATTTAATCATCGGCCCAAACACTTAGCCTATACAGCTACAACATGTGCTGCCAGGTACTGGCATCTCTCCCTAGTGTTGTTGTTGCTGGCAGTGTTACAACACAGCACCAATCTGGCAACCCCACCGTGGGGACAGGTGTAAGAGATAAATTCAGGTCTACTGAATCAGCTCTACAAATTTAACCTACATCTATCTACGTATTTCAGTTTGGTATTTTCATGTATACACACTGTGGCTTTAAGAAATAAGATAGCTGTTTCTCTGTACTTCCAGTATTTGGTTAGAGATGGAGTTTATAGTATTTTCTTCATCTTATGTAAAGATACCAAACAACTAAATATTGGCCATTAATGTAACTAAGCAATGAAATGTCTTCTGTAGATATGTTACTGTGACATATTGCTCCATGCTCATACAACTTCCCTGGTAAAAGTTCCTTTTCACACTGGTCCTTCCTTGGATTTAATCTAGATTAACATCTGTTCTCTCTTCTTTTCGCATGAATGTTGTGCTGCCATCACCATGCTCTCCCTCGTTTGTGTGTCCCCCTCCCACTCTTTGAGGTTATTAGATTATTGTTTAGTGGTAGGAGGAATCAGATTTCTGTTCTGTATTGTTTCTCTGCGCCTCTAACACAATGGCAAACATGAAGCTTAAGAAAAACTCCACTCTCAGAGAATTACACATCACATCTAATACCATTTCATACCACATATTATCTCATTTGTGTACATTGTCTTTGATTTTTAACATTATACATAATTCATTTCATAATGAAAGGCTGACATTTGTTTGGATTCTATTCTATGTTCATGGGTGTGGTTTTGTTTCCACACCTATAAAGTTGGGACAGATCGACAGTGCTGCCAAGCAAAAATCAAGTCAATTTAAAGTTGAATTTACTATTTCTGACATAATAAAAAATTATTAAAAAAAACTCCACTATAACCACAATTTTAGTGTTTACGTTTAGTGCTTTGAAGGATTTATTTTCATAATTTCTTCTGTAGAGATAAAAATAATTACAATTAAATGTAGCTGTATTAAATGTAATATTTTAATATTGTCAAACTGTTTAACTGTGGTATGCTGCAGGAATGTCAATAACACCTACAAGGAGTTACCGAAAGGCCAAACATGTGCAGGGGAAGAAAAACTTTATAAAAACCTGCCGTCTACTGTAAAGTAGATGATTTTTTTTTCAGATCAAATTCCATTGTAGCTGCTCTGGACATCAATCAATGAGATGTCATGTCTCGGCTTTCCCCAGGAAATGCTTAGTGGAGGTAGTAAGCTCTCCCATCCAAACAAGAGGGGTCAAACTGTCAAACTGAGGCTCTGTGATCTTATGTATAACAACTCTCTGGTCATTCATCCAATTGAAGAAGGCCACATTGTGAGCCGAAACGTTTTAATAGTGCCTTATTTGCACTATTAAAGTATTTTTTGGAGCATTTAACTGTTGTGCAGACTTGAACCTCTTTGAAAAAACATGAGTGTACCATGAGTAAACTAACTTGATTCATATTGGATTGGAGAAAACGTGTGTTCATCTGAGGATGATCTACCTAAATAACTTTGACTGGCAGACCTGCTTGGTTCCTCTGTTTGTACACTGAGTTTTCCCTCACCTGAACATCTGAACTTTTACTGAACATACCGACAGCAGGAAGCCCTAATGTTACTCTTTAATGCTGAAGCTGGGGATGGACAGGGTAAGCACTGCTGCAGGAGGAACACACACATTTACAAGCTGAGTGATTGGGCTACAGCAGCATTTACTGTATTGATTATCCTCCACTGCCCCAACTTAAACTCTCTCTTGTACATTCATTCATTTACTTTGACAACTTTTTTGTCTCTTCAATCAACTATCAATTTCATCACATACTAACAGAACTTTGTTTTAGTTATCTAAAGTTTCAGCCAAACACATCTGAGGGAGGAACCCTTTCATCTTAAAAATACAGTAACATATATCCTATCCTCTCTTACAGTAGGTGGCTTATTTAACCAACAACCCTAACAACACAATGTTTCTATTACAAGTACTGTTTCTGTTCACTGTCAACAAATGCATGTTGTTTTTTTATAATATACACTTACAACAACTGACACATGTTGACCATTTGTATGGAAGTCTTTTGACACTTTGAGGATATGGATAAGATCATGGATTTGGTAAAATACCAAAAAGGCCAACATTGACATAAAACATGAATGCCTAACTGATTTGCATGTTAACCCTAATTAAGTACACACACACACACATACACACGGGATTACAGACTATGTCTGCAGGCTGTGACGGAGTTATGCGTCACTCCTGCTGAGCCAGATTAGACTGAGCTTTACCTCAACCTCACAGGTCTGTTGAGGGTAACAGACTAAAACTATAACACAGACACTGTCAGTCTGTGGCTCAATACTCACTTTCCTCTGTCTGTCTGTCTGTCTGATGCTCTCTTAATCCTTTAATCTTGTCATATTTCTTTTTGTGTACACAAACAAAATCTGTGTCACATTTGTATTTACAGATTGAAAGACTGCCCCGCACACACCTGTTCTCTGCCCTGTGTATCAGGGCTCCATGAAGGCGCCAGTTACAGTCCCGCTCTGCTTTCTCTCCATCCATCGTTCTGCTGAGGAGGACCCAGTGTCTTCATCTCCTGAGGGCAAAAACAGCGTCAGAATAAAGTGTTAGGGTATGCTGTGGGGTACTTCAGATTGATGAGATTGTTGACAGACCGACAGATGTAGGACTATTAATATTATCAATGACTGCTTCATGCACCCCACATGATTTTCAACTAAAAGGAAAGCTAAAAGAGGAGAGTAAACAATGGAGGGGAGCTTCCCTCTTCATTCATGTGCTAATTGAACAACTCGGTTATCATCACAGGAATGGAGAGCAGGAAAGGAGGGTGTGAAGAAACCAAGAAAGGAAAGGAGAAGTGATAAGAGGAGAAAGCACAGAGGATGAACAGAGGGAGAAGAGAGAAAATTAGGAGGGAAAAAACAAGACTAGACAGGCCAAGCGGGGAAAAAAAGACACACTTTGTCATCAGCGTGCTTGACAGACAGATATGGAGGATGGCAGAGAGAAAGATCTGAAAATAGGAAATAAATGAAGAGAGGAAAAGAGGGACAACAGTAAAGTGAACCGAAGGAGGAAGATGGAAAGACAGACGAGGCGAAAAAGAGAGCAGGGCTTTATTGCAGCAGGATGGGCCTGCCTGGGCTGTTTGTGGAGTCCCACTTGCCCCTTGCTCTGCTCCAAACACCATCCATAATTAATGAGGCCCTTACAAAGCCTTGAAAAATGATGGGAACTCTTCTATCCCTAATCCCTTCCTCCGCCTTCCCCGCCATTCAGAATCTCACCCCTTCTCTTTCATAATTCTCCCTCTGACTCGTTTCTGATGTCTTTCCCTTATTTTCAGAATTTTTTTCTGTGGATTACTCTAAAGATTGATTGTTTCCTGCATTTCCTCTGTGTCTTCAACTCCTTCCAAAGTACCGCAGGGAGTTAAGCTCAGCATGTTGCCAATGCCAATGGAGGGTTAATTTTAGTCCTGTGCATTTCAAACAGGATGACTGTGTCACCTCTTAAAAACAGAGCCGGGCAGAAACAGCTGTGTTCTTTCAGCCATGAAGTAACATAAAGTTTTCTCTCTTGTACCCACTCACATTCAAAACCAAATTGAGGCACATCTTTGTGATTGTGTACTGTATGTGTGTGTCTATGTGCAACGATGTGTTTGATTTTATGAGTGTATGTATGTCTTTTTATTATGTGAGTGAGTGGTTGGAGTTTGTGTATGTGTGCATGTGTGTGTGTGTGCGTGTATGCTTTAGTCAGAGTGCTGCGTGCATCAATAATGTATCTAGATAATGCAGCCGCTTCACTCTATCAGGAACAACTAACAGGCATACCGACGCACAGAGGAAGACAGAGAATGAGAGGGCAAGACAGAGAGAAAGAGAGAGAGACAGAGAGGCAGAAAGAGAGAGAGAAAACACATGAGGTAGCAAAGAGGAAAGATGAGAAAGGGAAATATGAGTGATACAAACATGGAGCAGGAAGGTGAGGGTATGATGGGTAGGGGAAGCTAACGAACATTAAAGACCATACTATGTGGTAGAGCTGGGTCCAACCCACTTGTGGGTGGGGTTTAGGCATGAAGCAAATGTCGGTATTGTCAGTAACATTCTGGCAGACATTGTCATTGTATTGTTTGTACTATGTACATTATATAGAAATCCAATTTAGAGCTAGAATACATTATTTAAAATGTGTGGAAATTGATCTGTTTGTTTTTGCATTTACAGTAATGATTGAAATTATTTAAAAAAATATACTATTTGGGGTGTAGCCTAAATTACCCATAATATTGCGGGGGAATCTGTGCGTCTTATTGGAAAATCGCAATTTGCAAAGACGTTTTTCACGTTGCAAGGTTTATAACCTATCTGCATCTTATAGAAACACATTAGCTTGTGGTGGATTCAAAGTTTTTACAAAATTGTAAAAATACCCTTCTGCCATCTACTGTTTCTTGTTTTTGTCGTTTAAAAGCAATTGAATACTAAAAAGTTAACTTTAAAAGTTATTGTTATTACCTTGGGATAAGAATCAACTAAAAGTGGCCTGCTCTGCTGAAAATGAAAAACAATGAACAGTGCACTGCACACCCACACAGGTAGGGCTGGGCATTAGATTTATATCATATTGATATTGATATTTGAGACTAGAAATCATAATATTGTGATATAGTGTTGTCGTTTCCTGGTTTTAAAGGCTTCATTACAGGAAATGATGTAACTTTCTGAACTTACCAGAAAATCTAATTGTAAAAATATTCTGAAGGCACCAATTGTTAACCCTACAATATTGTCTCAATATCAATATCAATGTATTTGATCAAGAATATTGTGATATTAGATTTTCTCCATATTGTCCAGCTCTACACATAGTTATTTTCCATCAACCTGGCTGATTAGTCAATTGGAAGTTGTGTAGAGCTGTGAATGGGCTTCAAGGCTGCACTAAGAAGCTCCAGATAAAAACAAGAAGAAACTTGCCCCTTATGGTAACCTTGCCCACAAGGGGCAAGGTTACCTTCCCTCTGTATACTTTGCGCACCCAGAGAATTTGGTCCACCCACGAGAGAGAGACATCATGGCTTTCAAACAAGCAAAATGGCAGTTGGTCAAGGCCACACCCCCCAGCTTCCACCTTGCCCCCCTTTTCTCACGTTGGTTCTCCTCTTGACCCAAAAGAATTATATGTTCACAGAAGTTATCCACTTAGAGGCTTACGTCGCAAACACACACACACACACACACACACACACACACACACACACACACACACACACACACACACACACACACACACACACACACACACACACACACACCTAATGACCTTTTCAGATAAATGCCTATCAAATAACTAATTGACACAGACAGTGTTGTGACCGACACTGTGTGTGCCTCTTTAGTTATACACAGAGATGCCAAAAGTACTCACTTCCCGTACTCAAGTAGAAGTAGAGTTAATAATGTTAAAAAATACTGGTAAAAGTAGAAGTACTGATTTAACTTCTTTACTCAAGTAAAGTAACAAAGTACAGGCTTAGCCATTTACTTAAAGTATAAAAGTAAAAGTATCCTTGTGAATGACAAAGCTACCTGGACCAGACAGATGTTACTAGAGAGCATGCTGAGAAACTACAGTGGACATGGAGAAAAGGCTCTTTATATGTCATTACCTACATGTTAAATTGCTGTCTGCCAATAGACCTAAAACATATAGCTTATTTATTGTGACAGAGACTGGGACTCCAGGTTAATAAGATTCTGACCGAATAGCAAGATATGAATTCAGTAGTGATTTTGTGAGAATTCCGTGAATTCCCATCGAATTAGATTCAATTTGGTATTGATGATGCAAAAATAATAACTAACTCAAGTGAAATCATTTTAAACTTAGTGAGGACTAGATTAGGACTGGATTTAAATCTGATTCTGGTTTCCAACTTCGGCCCAGGTGTGCCTGTTACAACACAGACGGAGACAACTTCTCTCTGTTGATGCTTTATAACAATCAAGCATCAGGATGAACATGGGGGGGGGCAGCTCTGCTATGGCTGTGTGTGGTAATAAAAAAAAAATAAAGATTGTAAAGGCTACCATACACAATGCATAGGAATCATATATGCTAGTAAATAATAATAATAAACCCACTATTAATTACATTATCTTAATGAGCAAGGACGTTCAACAATCGCCATTTTATCGAATCAACAGCCAGGTGTAACCTAGGTAACAGGTGTAACCTAGGTAACAGGTGAAGAAAACAAACAAGCTAACTTTTAAATTTGCCAGAACTACAGACCATTACAACAGGCTTAAATGAACTGACAACATCAGTTATATTACTTACAGTTCTCAAAGACGCACACGATCTCAACTGATTATCATTCAGACAGTAGTCTCTTTTTCTTTTCTCTCACTTTTTTCTCCGTGTGCGCCTGCTCGCGGTGTGAGGCGCGTGACCGCGCTATTCTCTGACATGGACTCACAATCACACCTGATAGATGACCGTTAGTACAAAACTAAAGGAACGAACCAATTTTGTAAAAAGTAGGAGTAGAAAGTACCGATATTCGTGTTAAAATGTAAGGAGTAAAAGTAAAAAGTCGCCCAAAAAATAAATAGTAAAGTAAAGTAAAAATATCTGAAAAATCTACTTGAGTACAGTAACGAAGTAGTTGTACTCCGTTACTTCCCATCTCTGCTTATACATGCCAACAGGTCAGTTACTGTACATGATATCTAGTTATTTTACTTAAGGACAAAGTTTGAAGAGATTGTATTTCTCAAGAATTGCGGTTCTATTTGTGGTGCCAGACAGAGTAGTGACGGTTTGGATGATATGTTGCACTTCTTTCATTAGTTGATTGTTCTCTTTGCAGTTTATAATGTGTAGTGTTTAGTCTCGGGAAGCAGACGTTTGGCTTTGATTCAGAGAACACATTTCTCTTCCATCTCCACTCAGGCAAATGGGTGTTCTCTTTGGGGAAAATATGAAAAAGATTAACAAGCTAACCGGTGTTATTATATTTATCCATGTTTAGCCAATGTTGCAAACACAGTTCCTATTTAATCAATTCACAAATGCTTTTTTGATCTGATTACATACAGTAGTTGTAGATCATGAATCTCCAGTTAGTTCCATCCTGTTAATGAGATATTCGCCAACTAATACTGAGCCAGACGGAAGAGAGGAAGAGAGCATCATCATCATCATCATCGGTACACTCACATTGGTACAATTGGGTCTGCCAACTCAAAACCATTAATGAGGGCAATGTTATTTGTCTTCTGCCAAATTCAGAAGCCATAGCTGGCAATTTGAACTATAGTTCCCATGAGTCATTTGGGTGCTTTCCCAAGTCAAGAACAGAAATGAGTTTGCTAGCACTGGTTAGCACTCACGTCCACTGGATGTAGCGGAGTGGCGTTCAGATTCCACTGTTCAAATGTCCAATGAAAGGCTTCAGAAGCAGCGTGTCTTCAGTCTGTTCTTCAGAAGCAACATTTCCAGTTTGGTTTTGAGTTTCTTTTGTGGATATTGTTTTGACAAGCATATTGAATTAACAATTAAAGTTTAGTCATGTTTGATGTGGTAACAGATGGGGGCTGTACTTAACCCTCACGTTGTCTTTGGGGGAAATTGACCCGTTTTCCTATATCAATGTTCTTTTTAACTACCCAAAATAACATGATTGATTCCACACAACACTCTTTGGCAAGTACACATTTCTACTTTCATTCATTTTGGGGCATCTTATTTAATTTTATAGCATTTGAAAAAACATATTGAAGTGTTTTTGAAATAGTATTGAGTAAAAGTTGACATATTCCAGTCTGTGATTATCCATCAACATACTGAACATTCCTTTAATTTTAGTCTAAATAATTAATAATTTCTGCTTTTCTAACTCAAACATTAGGTATCATTTCCTATAAATGAGGTTCATTGACCATAAATTCCAAAAATAACTGTAAAACTAAAGTTAATAAGTTAGTGTTACGTAGTGTTGAAAACATCAGTGTGTGACGTAAGCAAGTGACAAAAAAAGCATCAAAAAGTGTTGAAAAAAAAGGGACAAAAACGTAAGAAAAAGTTAAAACGTTGATGAAAGCGTCAACAAAAGTGTTAATTTTCAATTTGAATGGGAAGACAACACAAGGGTTAATGTATTTAAATAAGTGAACTACATCATGTCACCTTGCCATTTTGTATCTGTATGTCCTAGCAGAAAGGAAAATGTAGCATTCCTTCTCTTGCCTAATACTAGATAAGAGAAGTGATATAAACTAACCATGCCAATTACCTACTGATATGAGTGTTTATAAAAATTTCAAGTACATGTCACCCTTCAGAGAAGTGATCTGGGTGAACAAAAACAGACCGAGCATATAAAGGAAGTGGAGTGGAGAAAAGAGCCACGGATTTAGACACCGGCTGGATGTGTATACTGTTGCTCTGAGCATGAGGCGTACAGAAAGACAACTGGAAGCAAAAAGATACCCTTTACAGTATATGCCAGGGTTTTTCCTGCATAGAGGAATTTTTGGCACCTCCCCCCAAAAGGGGTTTTAGCCAGCGCCAAAGGAAAATCACCACACCAAAATGATAAAAATTGAGAAAATAAATAGCATTTTTAAATTCTGTCCGAATGTGTTAAACAGCAATTCACCAAATAACCGATGAACAAGTAGAACATAAACTTGAAGACAAGCAGTAATCTCAGTTTTATCATCCAGAGTCAGGCTGTACCGGAATCTCCCTGTGATTTTAACCAGGGTATTTAAATATTAATATTATTTTTGTAACCAGTTTTGTTAATTGGGGTTTCATTTGCTCAAGCATAATTAACATTTTGTTCATGAAATTGTCAGAAGTAAGAGGAAAATGTATAGCTTTCTGTTCCATAAGGCAATACAGGCTCATTTACTTTTAATGTACGTGGACTGATCATGCTCAGTGTCATGCGTAGTCCCCTCCAAAAAGCCCCTTCTGAGGCATAAGGGGGAACGGCCCTGGACAAGAAGGGGTCCCACAGACCGACAAAATGATGTTTAAAAAAACATTTTAATTTAAAAAAACATTGCATCTGTTATGAGGGTTCAACTTTCTCTTTCTGTGTATAGATGTTGGACTGTAAGTCAGCAACTCACTAGATTAAAACCTGTTTTTCTTCAGTTCTTCATGTTGTACGTAGCCCGGAACACTCTGGCACATGTATCGGAATTTATGGAGGTAAAATGTGAAGTAAAAGAAGTGTTTCTGAATCAGCAGCCAGGTATCAGTTTATCGTCTGTCTCTGTCCAATAAGAACTGATGGATAGCCTCTGATGGGCCTACTGCACTAAAAGCGCTTAAAGAACTATTTCTGCTGTTGTCGGAAAACCCTTTAATCAGGAGTTTGGTGCCAAACTGGCTGAAAGAGCTGTCTATATGGCAGAGAAGATTAGAGATGACCTAAAACCTTTTAGACCTCATTAGAGCAGTTCCTCCTAACCGCTTTAGTTTCTAATTCACCATTATGCCGTAAAAAGTCACTGAAAGCTGATTTTCTTTGTGGCGGAACTAGTTTTTTTTTATTTTTGTCTCTAAACTTTTTACATGTTTTGAGATGCTTTTTGAATGGAATTTACCTCTTACAATGTTCAGTTTTTCAAAAGTAGCCTGAGTATAGCACAATTTGAAGTGTGACGTAGAGTTGTGGGTTTGAAAGTTTAATTTGTAATTTGTTTGGGGAGCTAACACAACTTGACTATGCTTCTTATTTCACCATTGGGTGTTTTAGCTTCGGGGCATGGTGATGAGAGGTCCACGGTTACATCAGTCAGCTAAAGTTCAACAGTTTGCAGTTTCATGTCAAGCACTTTTTAAACGTTGGTTTCAAAAAGCACTATACCAATTAACTTCACGGTAATTATTAATAATGCAGTGCCAAAGGGTCTTACAAGTATCTCCACATATTATTTGTGTGTCTGTGTGTGTGTGTGTGTACTGTACTGTATGTTTGTGTGCACAGTTACGTACAAAGAGGTTGACAGACACACCCAGAGTTTTTGCTCAGTATTAAACTTGACAAATACGAAGCATCAAAAATGTAGTTGAGCCTAAAAATAACATCATAAATTAGTTAAGCAGGGAGGGCCTTCAGAATGCAGACGGCCTCATATTCTTCTTTTTCTGTTTCAAGTCTGCACTAAGTGTCAGGGCTCGCTTTGTATTCAGGTCTCTACTTAAAACACAGATGTATACACTGCCCCCAGATATGGCCACATACACTTAACATGCAGATGGAGTCTAGCCACACACACAGAAACAGACTGTGCCACTCATTTGCATGTCACAATAGCATCAGCACAGTGTGCTGTGTTTCAGGAGGCTGAAGCATGATGCAGCAAAATATCTGGAGCAACATTACACTGTAAAATGCATGTAGTATGCATGTAGTATGCATGTATCTGAGTGTGTATTTTTGCACTTGAGTGTGTGTGTGTGTGTGGTTGTGCATGCTCCTAAATGCAGTGATGAATTAATAAAACACATTTTGATTTGACACAGAATATGTACTGTTATTTTATTCATCAATTCTTTAGCAGTAGTTGAACATAGAAACGGAATGAGTAATTTTCTTTGAAAGGAGCCAGGGAATGCCTTAAGTCTGTTTGGATCTAAACTGACTGAAGCGACACATCTAGAGCATTAGGACCACATCCCTATTACCTTCAAGTCCTTTCTACACAATCCAGTTTCTAGCTTTATCTATTTAATCTACCTCCCCTCATGTGCACCCCTCCTTCATCATATGACTTGGGTGGACTTAAACAGGTAGTTATGAATGGGTGGGAACTTTAAGAGCGAGTATTAGTATTAGTATTAGTATTTGTCCACCCACGGTAAGCCAAGTATTGACAAGGTTTTAATAATGTACTGTATGATGAGGTTACTTTTCTCATTAAGGGCATACAATGGGAAGCTAAACCTGCCATGCTTGTGTTCATTTTCAATTCGTGAAACTATAAACCGGATACCAGTGAGCTGGTGGAAAAATGAAGACTTTTGAGCATTCTTACTTGGCTTTTTTTCTTGTTTTTGACAACACGTCTGGCGTTTGTCAAACCAAAGCGCTGTCGTTTGCTTTGCTAGCTTTCAGCGAGGCACTGGAGGTAAACATATACAATGTATATTGACAGAAATCTATTCTGGGCACTAACGTCTGGTTGGTATTCAGTCTAGGTGTCTGGGCTAGCATAATTAGGTTACATCCTTACCGTGTAGCGGGTATCTCCTCTCTAATCCCCTCCTGGCCGCAGGGCGAGCCGCCGCGACCGTCCTGGATGTGGAACAACTTCGAAAAGCGCCGCAAAAAAGCTGCACCTTCCTCAGACAGTGAGAAGTCAGTTAATCCATATCACCTGGCGTGTAGGTCGCACGAGGTGCACGGCTCGAGATGCCTGTTAGGAAGGTGCGTTTCATCACAAGGAGCCTTCCAATGCAGGTGAGCGCGCGAGATGCAGACGCGGTTTAGGCGAGGGTAATCTCTCTCTCTCTCTCTCTCTCTGTATCTCTTTCTCTCTCTCTCTCTCTCTCTGTATCTCTCTCTCTCTCTCTCTCTCTCTCTCTCTCTCTCTCTCTCTCTCTCTCTCTCTCTCTCTCTCTCTCTCTCTCTCTCTCACACACACACACACACACACACACACACACACACACACACACACACACAGTGTTACTGTGACGGGGCTCTCGCGCTTCATAAAGTGACAAACAAACAGAATTCACTGTTATTTACACACTGCAAGCATCTCTCGCGCTCTGCTTGTTTCCCTAGAATTGTAATGCGCGTGCTTGCTTGAATATGACAACCGCAACAATAGTCGTACTAGTGCAACCGTACGAAAAGTAATTTAATTTAATTACTAACTACTAAATTAATTTTTAAGTAATAATAAAATTGGTATCATGGTTGTTAGTTTTTGTTAAAGGTTAGGGGAATTTAAAAAAGAACATTAGGGGAACGTTCTCTAAAGGTTGCAATGTTAGGGAAACGTTAGGGGAACGTTCTGAGAACGTTCTGGGAACCAAAAATTGTTAGCTGTGTATAAGACCTAATGCTGACATACAGTAGCATATTACCTCGCTTTAGAAATTCTATAGGGGAAAAACACAAAGACAAACTTTAATTTTAGTATCTTATCTGTAATACCGAACATAGTCAGCCAACATCTTAAATGAAGTAGGCACAGACATATCTTATATACTGTAGATATACAGTATGTGCTAGCCTACTTCATATATAGATAGATAGGCAGATTTTTATTTGGCCTTTGTCGCCTCCTACTGGCGTCAATGTTTTACTGTCACTCAAAGCTATATACTGTATATCCACTACAGTAAATTAAATGTTCAATATTACAGTAGAAGTAATAGTAATGTAGCCTACTAAAGTCACACAGGGAAACTGTCCAGTTTATATTATTTTATTTTTTATTTTTGGCTTTTGTTCACATGGTGACATCGAGTTGTGTTTCATCAAACTACCACAAACTAAGTGACGTGGAGAAAGCCTTGTTCAGATATTTTCCAGTATTGAGTGCTGTTTGGTTCCTGGGTCTCTGTGCAAAACAGAAAGCTGTCATCTATAGGGTGCTGTGTGCACTGTACATGATGGGAACATGGACGCAACAGGGGCCCAGCGGTTTTTACCACGGCTCCTGCAAAACATGTGAATCCTACCATTATTATAGTTGACTTACACAAAATTTAAAGTACAGAAAAATTAAAACCTAAAATAACAGAGATGCAGATTTAGCTGTTTAACTGATCAGAAAACTCTTGGTGAAGGTACCTGTGTACACATACTTTCACTCATTCACTGCTGGGAGTCAAATGTGCAGAGACACTTATGCTGACAAAGCACTGAATGCCCAGAGTTGTGTGGATGGAAAATGATATGGTCTCTTTCTGTATTAAAGATTATTTTAGGGCATTTATTAGACAGGATAGCTGAAGAACGGAAATGGGACAGAGAGACGGGGAATGACATGGCAGCAAAGGGCCGCAGGTCAGAATCAGACCCGTGGGAGCAAGGACTTAGCCTCTGTCCATGGGGCACCCACTTAACCCATAGACAGTTAAAAAAAATGGACCAACAGATCCTGTTGCTCTGGACGGAGACCAGTGAAGTCTATTAGAAGCACTTTCCCGGTGATGGCTGAGTGCTACTTTCAACTGAGCTTGATGACGTAGATGTGACGTGAGCAACCTGTTTGAAAAGTTGTAAGTCTTCTGGTAGCTGTGCAAGAGAAATCTCAATCATTCCCAATCAGCAGAGACGGAGAACGTAGGTAGGTATATGTTAGGAGATAACATAGGCACAGGCTAATTATTGCTAACTAACATGCTAGTTAACATTAGTAATTAAACCTAAACAGCTGATGTAAATCTAAACGGTCTGCGAGCTTACCCTATAGGTCTACTATACGGTAATTCCTCTACTGTGCGATAGTAAGTTGAGGGGTTATGACACAATTGTTCGCCTATTTTTACAAAAATGTCAGCTACGGAGTTATAACATGAGCTACAATGTAATGGAGCCTTTTATACATTGTTGTGTTTCTAACGGACAAATAGAGTTTTTAAACGCTTCAGATGTAAAGTTATTCACTGTCAAAATGGCGCCAAAATGAATGGAATGGAATGGAATGCTAACGGCGGGTGATGGCTTGGTAGCATTGAAATGGCGCCATAGAGAGCTTTGCTTAGAGAGGAGAACCTTACCCCCTTAACTTAACCAGGTGAGAACTTACTTCCTGCTTTTCTCCCTTCATAACTACTTCCGCCACTAGAGGGCGCCACCACTATAAACGTAAATATAGCTTGTAATTGCACAAATGACTTCTGGTAGCGTTTGTCGGTGCAGGACATTCTCTTTATTATTAATCATCTCATCTTTCAGTGTTGAAGTAACCTGTGATGTTATTCTGTATCGGCTATGTTAAGGGGTTTTACACTTTAAAATACCGGTAACAATTTCCGCTGGACAGCCTGCAAGCTAAAACAAGAAGTGATAATTAATTATTTTAAGATAATGGCAAATGTGAAATTGACGAAGCTGAAATCGATGTTGAAAATGAAGTTTATAAGTTGACTCTGGGTCTGAACTGGGTCAGCCCCAGACACAGTCCAGTGGGGATGGTGAACACATTGGTGTTATCAGATTAAAATCTAATTGTTAAAAAGCTAAAAATAGCCTATTCCCATATTTGAGTATGGCAATTTAATTTGATTTAACTTTCTTAATATTGTTGCAGCCACAACAGCAAAAAAAAGAAAGAAAAGATTATTTAGGTATTTTTCTCCAGAGGGGCAGCCCTGCCAATTAGGCAAAACGGGCTGTTGCCCGGGCAACATTATGCTGTATTTATTTTGGCATCACTGTTATAAAGTGTTGTCATTTGTTAAGTATATAATTTGCTGGATAAGCAAAAACCACATTACTGTCTGGTTATTTTATCTTGATTGATTTTTCAGATTTTCACAATTCAGCTACTACTTTGTGTAAAAGTATAAATACCATGATAGAGGTCTTTATGCATAATGGATGCCCCTGCCTGTGATAATGACTAGGATAACATTGTATTTAGTTAGTATTTATGGTTGTGCTGTGACTTTTGTTAACTGTGGTGTTCATTAGTTGTCTCAGTAGTCCTCTCAGGAAAATGAAAATGTAACAGGAGGCAGATGCCTTCTATTTATGGTCCAATTTCAGATTAATAGCTCAGTTTACACATCTGGCCACAAGATGTCAGTGTCACCCAACTCTATGGTTGCTTCTTCTCTGTCTCACCTTCATTCTCTCACTCTCTCTCTCTCTCTCTCTCTCTCTCTCACACACACACACACACACACACACACACGCTTTAGCACACCTCAGCCCTTAATGCTGCCTTTATTAATAATATCATAACCACACAGTACACTTCCAGTCACTACTCAAGCCCTTTTATCCCGTCCAGGAAGCCCACGCCACCACGCACGCCTCCTCTAATTTAACAGGATTAGGAGAGGAAACCCTTTTGTTGCTCTTGTTTTGATGCCGCTGCTTGTGGTCGGTTTGATCCCTGTCCTTGGCTGTCAGCTGGTGGACAGAACTATGTTAGGGTGGGTGCAAGGGGGATTTTTGGGCCTGTTGATTGTACTGAGTCATAAGAATTGGTTCTACTTTTCATCTAGGAGGGAGACGGGCTGCAGTGGGGGCAGAAGCATGTTCTAGTACTTGATGAGGGAAACAATATTGTATCCACATGGCTATATGAAAGTATGGGGAAATACTGTAAAAACAAAACCAATCAACAGATGTGAAGAGAAAATGAGACCACTAGAGAAGTTGCGTGAAGACTAGTTTGTGCTACAACACATACAGAAGAAAACACAGAAGGCAAGTGTCAAAGGTTGATGTTCCTCTTGTCCCCAGCTTTATGAAAGCATGTTGTTTTCCCAAAATTAATTGAACACACCATCAAGACCACACCATTGTAAACCAGAAATACTTTCCTCTTGACCGAATGTTCCAAAGTTTCAAAGGAAAGTTGTGTAACTATTGTATTGACTACTGTACAGAACTGAGCATATACACATTCTCATTGCTTCCTTTCCCCTTTCCTCTCTATATGGAGATAAAAAGATCTTTCATGTTGTTTCCTCTTGTTGCATTATTTATTGCCGTGTGGCGCTTTATTAGCTGGTTTCATCTCAGATTTCGCAGGCTGTTTTTGGGAAAGCCTTTGAAATGTGTTTCTGACTCCAAACAATCCTTATCCCGCTTTCTCTCACTTGCTCCAGTCGCCTCCTCTCTCATGATAAAAAAACCTAGATTTTCAAAGTGAATTGAGCTACCCTCAGAAGCCAGAACCTATTCAATACTGTCCTAAGGAAGGGAGATGTTGTTCTTGTTTCGTGGCTGACTTGAAAGGAGAACAGAGGATCCTCTTTGTCATTAGCCTTATTAGCATCATTAGCGCAGTATGGATGAGCTTCAAATAATTGGCTTGGAGTTATTTGTGTTACCATAAAAGCAGCATGAGAACTATGTTATGTTCTGTGTTGGAGACTATTGCATTGAGGTGGGTGCATTTTGAAGAAAGCTGATATGTTTCAGATGTAACCACTAGATGGTGGAGCTGCACGTGATTTAAAACGACGCTGACTGGAAGTTGAGAGAGGAGACGTAGAATTACTGGAAGATATGAGAGATTTGGGGATATTTGCAGCCACATAATCACATCTTAAAACAGATCTATTTCTTTCCAGTATTAAAAACACGTTCCAAGCTATGCACACCCTCTAAAATCTTGTCATACTTCGACATATTACATATTTATCTGTCACCTTTTTGTCAGCGCCCTTCAGTAAAAGCTCAGGTATTTTCAGAGTGGAACAAAGAAAGAGGACAAAGACAGAAGCATCCAATTCAACAGGCCTGCTATAGGTTCCTGTAACAAACCTGAAATGATTTGAATAGGCACAGCTCAACACTAATGAATGGTTGTTTGATTGGAACATCTCAACTGGCTGCCACAGAACATTTGAAAATGTTGTCATGGATATCACTGGTTTGTTGCAGGACACTAATAATGTTAGGTGAGGTAAGCATGTTGCTTGAAGAGGCTAATAATGTGCAGTTGTTCATCCCAACCTACCTTACACCAGGAGGTTTCACTGATTGGCATGGCTTCAACCAGAAAGGAGACGATAATGAGTGAAGTTAGTAGAAAGACTTTTTGTAAGAATAAAAAAAATATATCATGTGTCAATCTGCTTTGATTTAGTTCAACAGTCTAAACATGTTTGTGTGTACCTTGTCTATCTTGACTTGTGCAAAAAAGGCATTACATAGAAAGGCACCCCACCCTACATGCTCATTGTGCCCATTGGTGGTTCTATCCAACATTAGTAGAACATACTGTAGATTTCACATGATAAAACATACGTTTTTGAGTACATCTTCTTCATAAACCAAGATGAAAAGGGTTCCAGATGAAGATGTTATTGAAACAAAAAGAAACTGTCAGTAGTGTGTCTAATGAATAAATGGATTAGACTGTTTTCTCTCATCAGGGAATGAATATATGCAGAGAAATATCTTACTGTAAATTACAATGAAAAAATCTCTTTTGGCTGGTTAAGAGCACCAGCATGACTTTAGAATCAAAGCGGCCATCACATGGGGTGAGAGATGAGATGAAGGTAAAAGAAGAAAAAAGGGTGAGCAGATTTTAGATAGCATGCGAGCAGTTGGCAGTGGGGGTTGAAACCTATTTAAACTTCTTGGTTCAATGTTTTATTTTTTATTTTTTGTTCTCCTTCTTCTCAATGTGATTCCTCGCATCTTTATCAGGAAGCTCCAACCACTCTGCAGCTGATGGTGGATAAGCCCAGCAGGCCTGATTTGGTTTGAACTCGTCTTTTATTCATTCCATCTCCACCAGTGCCCACACCTCCACCATGGATGCTCTCTACTGGCAGGCCTTAATCTATCTCCCTAATCAGCTGCAGACGTGAGGCTTTGCCATTCCCCACAGGACTGCATGAGATATGGCCAAGTTTTCAGAGTGAGTGAGGAGGTACTTGGTGCAACGATGGCAGAAACGTTGTCACTTTCAGGTTTCTCAGTGTGCCACCCTGCCTTTAGCCCTTCCTTTGGTAGCACATGCAGAGGTCATGCTACATCATACCACATCATACCTAAATGAACCCAGAGTAACCAGCTGATCCCAGCCTTTGAGACAACTTGGGTCCAGCTTAAAACACACCAGCACTTTGATTCTCTGAGGGAGTCTTCCTTAAGGTTCCCATTGCGAATCCAAGTCATAATAAACACACATAAACAGCGCCGTCTTCCATGTCAGCCTCATAAAAAAGGAATAAATACGTACAATCCACTTCAGTGAGGGCCTTTGTGGAGAGGAAGCAGCTGGAGATGGCACTGGGCCCTGGTATTGTTTGCCAGCAGCTCCCTAATCAGGCCATTGTGCCTTGCTGGCGTCTCCTTGAGAAGCGGGCAGGACATGTCACCCACATGAAAGAGACAGTTTTGAGTCTGAAAGTGCTGATACGGTCACTATGGGTCACTTCTTTGTCAGAGTTCTATCCTGTAAGAGCGTTCGTCTCATGTAGGATGAGTCCCTTGCAGAGGTCCGGGTTTGAGTCCGACCTGCGGCCCTTTGCTGCGTGTCATCCCCCCATCTCTCGCCCACCTTTCCTGTCTATCAACTGTCACTATCAAATAAAGGAAAAAGACCCCCAAAAAATCTTAGTCTATTCCACATTGGATGAATGCCACTTAACTTATGTCAATGTCAATTTCATTTCTATAGCACATTAAAAATAACAGTTGACCAAAGTGCTAAACAGGGTCAATGTCCAATACATAAATAACAAGTGTAAAAATTATTATTATTGGTCATTATTGGTAATTATTGCTCATGTCAGTGATTAATCATTTCATGGGGCTAAAAGCAATCAATTACCTTAAAATTGCTTCAGAGTAACAGAGAACAAGCAAAACGTCTTGTTAAGTGAGGATGGAAATTGTGCATGGCTCTAAGGTTTACTTTGGACTAACCCCTGTCGAAAAAGTACTTCCATAACCTCTTGTATGGGACTTGCAGTAGAGGATTTCTGGGCCTGAATATTGAACAATATGGTGTTTTCTCTCCCTTTCTTTGCTCGGAGTTGGTGTTTTCTTGCTAATTCCGTCCCTCCTTAGATGTGGTTCAAGCTATTTACAAATCCAACTTTTGGAATGAGTGCCCAACTCCCTTTCGTCTGGGATTAGATAGAAAGAGAGAGGGATGAGGGATAGGGAGGGAGCAAGAGACAGATCATAGCAGAAACGGAGCCGCTGAGGACAAACTTGAAAGGATTAAGGGAAGAAATACAAACTGTCTAGCAAGTAATAAAAGTGCATGTTATTTGTTGTCGGCTACAAAAGTGAGATCAAAGAACATCTGATTAGTGCTGTGAAGTCACCACATATACTGTCAGGGAAAAGTGTGGCCAAAGAGCTGTATGGAACATTTACCGATACACAGAGCACGGCTTGGGTTGCCAGCCAGCTGGCAACACATACAGAGAAGTAGACAGCATGTGTAGGGAAGGCCAGCAACGACAATACAGCCAGAAGAAAGGGAGAGGTACGTTTTATGTAAGTATATAAATAAGGTGCTCATTAGTGCAGAAGACGCATGTGGATAAAGAGTTCAGATATATTTTTATTATCTAATCATTGTCATGATTCATTTTTGATTAAAACAAATCTCTTTTTGAGATTTCTGTGCACAGTCAGTGACGGTGCCACTGAAGCTTGGGGGAGTTCAATGTCTTTCTCAAGAACCTTTGTTTGAAACCTAGCATCACTTTCTACTCTTCCTCTCACATATAATGTGCAAGTGAGCAATGGAGAGCGGGGCTGTCAAAGAGTGCTTCACTTGAGTCATAGCGACATGCAATGACCTGATGTTCTGCCAGATTTTGCAGAAAAAGTGAAACTAGATTGAGCTTTGAACCCAAATATGCTGACCCCCACAATCACATCCAATGGCATTCCAGCACTGACAGAAGGCACTAATTTTACTGTAGAGGTCCTGGTAGAATCCAAGTTATATAACTGTATTACTACCAGGACTTGGATAAAAACATCAAGCAAGGAAGAACATATAAAATGTAATTATTATTGTTATGATTGGACTGTATTGGACTAGTACGGTAGCTGGAGAGGTGGCATCGAACTCTGCTTGGAACACTGACTATGTGGCATCCCCATCACTCTGTTATCTCCCCAGTTTGTATTTCCTGTGTGTGTTGAAAATGTAACACTTTTGTTGAGGATTTTAATCAATGTTTTTAACTTTTTCTTCAACACTTTTGACGCTTTTTTTCAATGTTTGTCATTTTTTTGACGTTTTCAATGCTACGTAACAGTTATTGTTGGAATTTATGGTCAATAAACCTCATTTATAGGAAATTATACCTAATGTTTATACCTATGAGTTAGAAAAGCAGAAATTAGGAATTATTTAGACTAAAATTAAAGGAATGGTTGTTGATGGATAATCACAGACTGGAATATGTCAACTTTTACTCAATACTATTTCAAAACCACTTCGATTTGTTTTTCAAATGCTATAAAAAATGAATGAAAGTAGAGATGTGTACTTGCCAAAGAGCGTTGTGTGGAATCAATCATGTTATTTTGGGAAGTTAAAAAGAATATTGATATAGGAAAACAGGTCAATTTGACCCGAGGACATGAGGGTTAATAAAGATAAATAGTATTGAACTTATTTTTTATGTTCCGATGGCATATATAACATTTTAGTTGTCAAAAGCCTGAATCTCTGCAATTTCAGTATGAAATTTCAATCATGTTGACTAATTTATGCTGTAATTTATCCTAGCCTCCACCCCCTGCCAACTACGCACACTTGGTGAGAAAGATGGGGGTTGGGATGGGGTTGTTTACCCTGCACTACCTTGTACCCCTATTTTTTAAGCAGACAAAGTGAGTGGCGTTGAAAGACTGATGATGTGGCGCGGTGCATACTAGCAAGGCTCTAGTTGGACACAAAGCAGTCTATACGTGCAACATGGCAACACATGCTGGCCTTATGTTTTGGAGACTGTCTGTCTTCAATGCACATTGTTGGACCCTTTCTCTCTCACACACAGGGAATGAGAGAGACAGACAGAGAGAAATCTTAATTTTCCTTTCCATCTGGTTAAGATCTAGCTAGTGTGCAGATGGAGCCAAACCAGAGACATGAAACAAACAGCCTGAGCTTGAGAAGCCCATGATTACCTGGTCGTCACCTGAATTCTCTCCATAGGACTCTGAATTATCTGGTAAACTTTTGCCATTTTGAGGATGATCACAGGCAACATGGGTGGCCCCAGTAAGAATTGAGCTCCTTTACTGTGACAGTGTTTGTACCATGTACTGTATAAAAGCATGCCTATTATGTGGAAAATTTTGTTGGCCTTCAGCAAAACCTCAACATGTGCACGAGATTATGTTTCATAGAAGCATTTGCATCAAACAGTTAATTTGTTCATTTATATCTGATTTATTAACAAGCTGAGTAACAAAACAAATGTTGACATGAGTGCCACACAACACCATGTGAATGCATTAGTCATCAACAGGAAGCCAAAGATGATAGCAAGCTGTGGTTTGCAAGGACACATGTCGTGACAATTAACCAGGGGCTGGAGGAAGCGGGTTACTGGCAACACAATGCCCCAGGCTGGCCTGATATATGCCTGTCTGATAAACACTTTGGTCGGAGGAAAACCAAGTGTCAGCCGGATATTCTTTTGAAGTTGCTTTGTATTGTGTGTGTTTTTTTTTTGCAGATAAAAGAGACAGGTGCCTTTGTTGACGGAGGTTGGAAGAATGTAAAAAAAGAGGCTGCCATTTTGTGTCATTATATCCTCTTTCACATTGGTTCCCATTGAAAAAGACATGCACAGTGTTTACAGGAAAGGGAAAGCTCCATTACCTGCAAGTTTAATGTTACCTTGAGGTAGTGGAGGTTAAAAAGACTGCTGGCCTTTGATGAAGTAGAGCAACACTTAAGCCCCAGAAACCAAGGGTCTTTGATCACTTAACCTGATCTTCTCGTATTTAATAGCAAGACCTGAGGAACAAGCATGGGAACAGAAGTATTGCCCGAACTGTTTCAACCCGTTCTCACTCCCAACTTGTAAAATACTAACGCTTGGTCAGTGGTTCTCAGCTTTGAATACGGTGCAGTATTAAGAGCGACAACAATAGCGAGTATGTAGGGAGTAGGTAGTATGAAAGACAGAAAATCCACGTTGGTTGGGGTGTTGGATGGGTCAAACAACACAGGACTTTCGCCTAAGGGACCGCGGTTTGTGTCTCGTTCTTGTCCCGCCTGTCACTAAAACTTACATTTTTTAAACCCACCCACGATCTTTTTTTTCTAAACCTAACTGTCCCAGTCTTGTGCCCGTCAGTTAAACATATGTAGTGGTGCCAAGAGTCCCAACCTAGAGCGTCAAAAAGTGACGCCATGAGTCCCAACCAAGATCCTCTAAATATAATACTAAAATAGACTTTTTGCATCAATAACAAACGCCAAAGGCATCTGGTCACCACCGTCAGGTGTTCACATACTGTACATGACTCCAAGATTTAAGTAAAACTGCAATAGGAATGAGTCTTACCACTTTTGATGGAACCTTTGGCTATTTTTATAGCACATACACATCTAACACATATCTGAAGCTATCATGCTGGCAAATTCAATTCTGATTTGTCTGATTGAAATGAAACGGCAACATCACTTCTCATTTGAATAAAGTCCATTTTTATCATAACTTTCTTTCACATATTATTTGTTGCAGATGGAATATATGTCCAAAGCAAAGTAATGACAATCCGTTATTGATAACAATAATTGATCCAAGACTACAGTTGGTTCTGAGCACACCCAAGTGTTTTGATCTCACAATGAAATGCCATGAAGACGCTCAGTGGACTTCAACTGTCACATTAATACTATAGTATTTAACAAATATCTATCATAAAATGATTTCTGTGAGTAATGGCTTGAAAGTGGACTGTCTCCTCAGTCATGTGCCAAAATATCCAGATGGCCAGTCTGGGTCTGGCTGCCGCTCGGCATTCTTTCTCCTGATATATGTTACATCGGATTCACTCACACTGACCTACATGGCAGTGGGAGAAATGGAGGATAGACAAACCTTTATTTCTTTATCCAAAGCAGGGAAAAAACTCTCTGTGTCCAAGTTTAATGATGATGACAGTTTCTCTTTTATTTGAGCCCCCCCACTGTTATAAGTGTCCTTTGATGTAACTCAGCCTTTCTGACTTGTACCATCAAAATTGGCATAAAACTCTTTTTCCTGTTAGCACTGTGCTATGTTCAGTTTGATAAACTTCCATCAAAGGGCATATACTGACCCATCAGACATCTTATATAATCAACGCTGCTTGTTATTACTTTAATTTACTTCTACGGTAGAGATCAGTTGCTACTCGCCATCTTTATTATTCCATTGGAGTTAAACGGACTCCTAAGTGTCATGGATGGCTGTTTGGGTGGGTACAGAAGATAAAAAGGTTTGCCTTAAGCAAAAGAGAGGCAGACAGAGTCAGAGAGGCAGGCTGATCTTTGTATGAAACATGCTTTGCCTTCTTACAGTTTAAGTCTTTTATCACAGACCTGACATCTTTCGGCTGCAGTTGCACAACCAGCACTTCATTTTCATCTCATTCTACACACTCTGTGTCATACATGTACTGATGCTTCAACCCGCATATCAGTTTCCAAAAGCCAAAGTACTCGGCCTCTCTTACACATGCTCACTACAAATGTTTTTTTTGTTTTTTTTTAGCACACTCATGTTATCATTTTAATGATCATGGTTACAGCTGTCTGCTTAACACATTTAAATGTCAAAACATTTGAGCAAGCAGATTGCAGTGAAACACATACTTTAAATTCAGGGTACAGGGCACACTTACAGTTTGTTCCAGGGGAAAGATGAAAAGCTAAAGTCAATATTTTTAGATAAAAAAAAAGAATGATTTTGTGTAATGTAAAAGGGGTTGTGAAAAACCACCATATAATTATCATCGACTATGATGTTTTCCCTTCCCTCCATCCCATTCTCACTCCCAACTCTTCTATTACAAAGTAAACTTCTATTAAAAAGTGACTTCAATAGCGTTACTATTGAGGTCACTTTTTGACGCTCTAGATATCCCTTTGGTGTACTTTTTCAACATGCAGGGTAAAACCACATGGTTAGGGTCAGGAAAAGAATGTGGCTGGAGAATGAAACACAAACTCTCCTGGGTGAAAGTCCAGTGTTGTTTGAACCATCTATGCCCCAACCTGCCTCCTTACGTGGGGTTTTGGTCTTTAATAATACTACTTACCGTTGCTGCTCTTCATACTACTTTATTCTGACTTAAAGCGTAACTCTCGCCAAAATGCAACCTTGAGTGTTTTTGTGAATGTTCTTGAGTCAAACTTTTGTTAAAAAGCATATTTAGGACCGAAGCGTCACTTTTAAGATTTACCGGATTCTCGTTTTTTGGTCAAATGGCCTTTTGAATAGGAGTCCTCGAGGCATTTTTACTCTAGCCTCAAAAACACTAAGAAGGCTCGACACAACATGAAACTTTGCTCGAAGTATCACCTGGGGCTCTACACGTGAACTCAGCATTGAGAACATTGTTTGTGTTCACAGAGTTTACTAAAAAGAAAAGTTTTGAGCAACTCACTGTAGCTGTTGTTCTTCCGGTCGCTTCTATCGAGCCAGTCAAAAATAGTCGAGGTAGGAGAGTAAAGGTGGAAAAATTAGTTTCATATAAATGCATGGACAATTTGTTGTTTTCTCATTAGTAAAAAAACAATATTGTAGTTGAAAACGGAGCCTCGTATAAGAATGACATTTCCTCCTATGTAGTCCGTTCAATCGCATTCGAGATAGTCTATTTTTGACTGGGAAAATGGCGGATAGCATAAACAACAACTGCTAACGTGAGTTGCTCAAAACCTTTCTTTTCACGTGTAGAGTCCCTGGTGATACGTTGAGCAAAGTTTCATGTTGTGTCGAGCCTTCTTAGTGTTTTAAAAATAACTATTTTGAGGCTAGCGTAAAAGTGCCCCTAGCTCTCCCATTCAAAAAGCCATTTGACCAAAAAACGAGAATACGGTAAATCTTAAAAGTGGCACTTCCGTCCTAAATATGCTTTTAAACAAAAATTTGACTTGGGTACATTCACAAAAAGACCCTAGGTTGCATTTTGGCAAGTTACACTTTAAGGTGAGGTATGAAAGTATACAAATCCATGATCACTTGTGCAACATATATTTCTCTTTATTTCTTTTATTTCTTGTTAATTGCAGGAATAGTTTCTACAAGCTATATTATCCCACTGAGGTTCATTTGGGGAATAAAACACAACAATCCTGAAATTGTAAACTCTTTTATTACATTGTATTTAAAGACAAGTCACAGCGCAGTGTGGCGTGGATTTGCAAGCAGTCTCCATGCTGAACTGGGCACTCTTACAAAGTGCCATTGTGGGATCTTTAAAGAGTTGCCCAACATTAAAAGGGGAGGTAGTGGTAGCAGGTGGTGTTCTGGAGGAAGAGGATCTCCCTGTGGTCTCATTCAGGCCTGAGAGAGAGGACTGGGACAGGTGGTCAACCCCTTTAATGTTCCCAGGCTTTTCATCTGTGCTTGTGGCTCTAAAACAGGGCACACTGTACACACTGACCAAGAACTTTACTGGCAGACCTGTGATATAGTTTCTGCTGCTGTTCCCGGGCTGTTTCATGTGGTTCCACCGTGCTTACGTCCGCAACCGCAGGACTTTGTGCATGGAATGGCTTCTTAATCCACCAGTGACACATGTGTGCTCTCCGTGTTCTAGACACATAATGTTGTTCAAGCATTAGGAAATTATTTGTCACCTGTCCACGACAACTGGCAGCGTTTCTGCGACTGTTCCTGTTTGTTCTTGGGTTATTCTTGGACAGACCGAATGTTATTAGGAAAGATGAAAGAATTGCTCATGTAATCCTGGATATCAGAAACTATTTCAACTTCAACAACACAAAACATAAAAAGAAGAACTCTGATAGTTAAGATACCTCCTGAGCAGCCACAGTCAACTCGAGTTTAACCACCAGCCAAGTCAGAGTTGGGAGCCGTTAGGTCAATGTGTAAAAAGAGCCATTGGCTCACAAATGTGAGTGTTGTGTTGTGGAAACAAGCTGGTGTATTATGGGGGCCTTAAAACACAGCGGTATCACTTTGCATAGGGGCTTCCCGTTGTTACTGTTTCTGCATGATGGATTGCATCATTATCTTAACATTGTTTTCCTGTGCGTGCTAACAGGAGGAACTGTCAATATGACCATTTAGGGTTTCATGTTCACAGGTTCCTGAGAGCCACAAAGAGAAAGGAGAATTTTGTTTTTGTTGGGAGTCTCCGAGGCTCATTTGTAATGGGTCCCATGGTTTGTTTGATGTTGGCAGGGTCCAGCCTGCATCTCAAGAAGTGATGAATTTACCAATAGTGATGGGTTCTCAACAGCAAATGGATCATTTCTGCTCCAATGCTTAAAAGTACACATGAGGTTTTTACTGATGTAATTTTTAAACACCATATGTCATATAATGCTTCAGACAGACCTTTAGGGCTAAAACTTACAACCCTTTTTTTCATTATCATTAAACTGAGGATTATTTAGTCTCCTTTAATCGATAAAGCATTTGGTCTGTAAAATGTTAGAAAATAGTGAAAAATACCCATCACAATTTCCTTGAGGCCAAGGTGACATACTGAAGTTCTTTGTTTTAAAGGAGAATTCCAGTCAATGTCAACATGTAGCTCTGTTTTTTTTTAAATGTGTAGTGCTGTCAGTAGTGAGACAAATGAAAACAATCGGTGCAGTCTACACCGAGTTATCCTCCTGCTAGATTTTGCATCCAACAGGCTTAAACAGGGCAAGTTTTAAACGTGTTTATAGCCTCTAAACAGGTTCAAACTGTAATTATCAGTGCTTAGCCATGTGCAGTGATTCCTTCCAAGTGAACACAGTGAATTTGGCTGATGTAGATGTGACAGAAAGGCATAATAGTTGTATTAATCCATACCTCTGTTTATTTCTTTGTTTTCTGGTGAAGTCCACACTAGTCAATTGTCACAACTTTTATGCTTTTCTGCCACATCTACTGCAGTCAAATTCACTGTGTTCACTTGGAAGGAATCACTGCACATGGCTAGCCACTGGTAATAGCATTTAGAGCATGTTTAGATACTAAAGACACATTTAAAACTTGCCCTGTTTAAGCCTGTTGGATGCAAAATTTAGCAGGAGGATAACTCGGTGTAGACTGCACCGATTGTTTTCATTTGTCTCGCTACTGACAGCACTACAGATTTAAAAAAACAAAGCTACATGTTGAAATTGACCGGAATTCAACTTTAAAAGACCAACAGTCCCAAACCCTTCAATACCTTTAATTTCTGATGAAAAAAAATTAAATAGTTAAATTAACAAAATATTTTCTTATTCCTTTGACGATCAACTAAGTGGCATTGCCAGCATAGTAATACAATGCAAAACGTCTCATTAAATAACCTCAAACACAAGTGTCATTGACATCATTAGCACAACAAAACGTTTTTCATCAACCACAAATTTTACTCAATCTTGTGATCATCAGGCAAAGTAAAGGAGGACTCCAATTCTATAAAAGGGAGATTTGCAAAAGACAGATTAAAAAAAAAAATAGATAGGGGAAACTAATGCACCAGAGGTTTCAATATCCTAATTTTATTTTTGTACCGGTATGGGTCAAGCACCTAATTTGCTGCTTCCTTAAATTCATATAATGCAATTTATTTAATATTTCTGGTCTGGTAATTATCCACGTCTTTTAAATGGAATTTGTATTCGGCAAGGACAAAGCGCAATAATAAGGGTTATTTTCTTAGACTTGACACAAAAGGGAGGCAACTGCTTGTTATATCCTGAGAGGCACAACTAAGGATGAGTAAACTGATCTTAAAATTGGTGGGTTACTAAAATAACAACATGTCAAAGTCTTCCCGCTAAACTATTTCACTGCAGGACATCAGTTTAGGAGCCTCTGTACCCTCTTAGCTTGGGGACAGGAAGAAAACACACAAATTAAAACCGCGAAGCTCCGACTCCAACTTTCCTTTTGTTTTCCATATCCTTCACACGGGCAGGGTGCTCTGGCTTTTTCATTAGTGCCTGTTTGTTCATCCTTGGTAATGATCTCATAAGGGGCTTTTTAGTAGAACATGGCGCTCTGTGATTGAATGGTTTTATGTGGAGTCAAAGCACTCAGGTTTGCACAGCGGGGTGCCACTTCAGATCACTCAGCGCAAATCCCCGTGGAGCTCTGGGGGAAAGAACCATCGATTGCTGCTCAGCCTCCCTCTTTATTTTTTTCCTTCTTCTACCCCCAATTTTTCCCTCTTGCAAAATAATCCACTTTAACCGTCCCACTCCATTTCCTCTCTCCCTTCCCCTGAAACGAGTGATTAAGCGCTTAACCAGTTTACACACAAAGAGAGAAGTGTTTGAAATGCAAACACATAAACACCTGGGACTTTTCAGGTTGTGTGTATTGTTTCATGGGTTGTTGTGGCAGCATTTAGTTCCAATTTACTTCATCAGTATGTAAATGCAAAGGGTTGCAGGCAGTGATAAAAGATTCCCACTAGTGTAGCACTATTTCAACCTTTCAGCAGTTTAATGCTATTCCACATGAAATCTGTTAGAAATGATTATTTACACAAAAAAAATAGGATGAATATTTTGGTCTGATCTTGTAGAAGTGCGTCATTTACACCTGCCGAATGAATTAAGGTGTGATAACGTGTATCATAAGATTTAAAAGCTATTGCTCACAGTAAATATCTATTCATGGTAGTTATATGTCTATTTAATCAAATACTTTGCCTCAGTGCTACTCATGTTACCATAAAATACAGTCCTATTGGCAGCAAATGTTAACCAAAATCACTGATGGGATTTAATACAAACTGTTCCACTTTAATTTCCACCCACTTGGGGGCAGCACGCATACTGTAGCAGTGCTTATTCACACATCCATCAGACAACATTAGAGCAACATTACTGACCCCCTGGAAAATGTAAGTCCAGTATTCAACCTCTAGATCCTCGCACTGCATTTTTTTGTCTCCACCAACCAACAGGGAAACACTGTATTTGGCTCTATAGCTGCTAATTGCTCATGCTAGTTGCTAACTTTGTCAGTCTGCTGTTTAGGTCCGGGCAGGTAGTGTACACTGTGTTAATGGTGCTGGTAGGAGCAGTGAGGGTGAACCAACACATCAAAGTTGTGAGCTGAAAGCACATCTTAGAGCTGAGGGAGACCACCGTGTTGGTATTCCCTGGGGTTTGTCACTATGAGTGACCCCATTCACGTCACATTTTGTTATTTCATCCACTGTTAATGTAACACATTGATCAGAGCAGCTTTAAAGGCACAGAGCCACTGTTTTTGATTTAACAGCTAATCCCAGATCTAAAAACTGAGAAAAAAAAGGATTATAAAAAAAACGCTCTTAGAGAGGGTGTTGGTTTGGAAATAAACTAAATGATCTGTGCATCTGTTGACATGTCTCAATAACTCCCCTCCCACCCACTCACACACACACACACAGTTTGGATACTATCTTCCTTCCATCCGAGTGCCATCTGCAGGGCTGAGCCTGTGACATCACTTCCTCTCACACATACAGGCGCTGGTGGGAAATTGTACCACCATGACATCATGTAATGGTTCCAACATGTGGTGAGATGAGTTGTATCCAACTGCCCGTGGATGCTGGAATGCAAGCACAACTTTACAAACAAAGTCCCTTTCTCTGTCCACCTTAACCACCGTGGCCTCGGCCCCGATTGAGCTCCACTTCATTCGGACTCAAATTTCATATTTTAGCCAGACGTGGCCTTTAAATCAAGTTTTTTTCTATCTTACTAAAGTAACAAGGGGCCAGAGGGAGATTAGAGTCCATTTCCACCTTAACTTTTAAG
Organism: Etheostoma perlongum; assembly: GCA_026937815.1. Classification (NCBI taxonomy): domain Eukaryota; kingdom Metazoa; phylum Chordata; class Actinopteri; order Perciformes; family Percidae; genus Etheostoma; species Etheostoma perlongum. Next base: position 6,703,096 of record CM049372.1, read on the forward strand.
GTGAAACTGCACATGAATCCCCTTTTTAATGATGTCACGATGACCTCCACTCTCACACTCTGTGCTGTTATTATCATATTGCTCAAAGTCTTAGTCCAATAACTCAATGTGACTCCTCAAACTCTTTCATCCTGCCTAAGGATCTTCACACATCTTGTATCCATCATGTGTCCCTCCCACACACGATACACTCCTCCTCTGTTCTCACGTTAATCTGCCTGTTCCTCCCTCACTCATTTCCACTCTCCTCCAGCCATTCACTCTTGTAAGATTCTCCCCCACCACCTCTCCTTTCTTCGAAATGGTACACTAGGAACTACTGAGAACAGCCCGTTGTGTGTGCGCGCTGGCTGCATTTGTCTTGGCACTAGCTCAGGGTTCTAATATTGCCACTTCAGATTAAGTGTACTAGATGACTGTGGAAGGGGGCTTCCTTCTCATAAGGCTGCAGTAAAAGATCAGAGGATGAGGGAGGAGATGCCCACTAATCCATCTACTTATGATTCTTCACGGAAAATGACTTGTGAAAGCAATTTACTGTACACAAGAAATTTTTTGGTAGCATGTGCGCATAAAGGGTTTTTACACACGCACGCAGTCGACTCACTTTCACAATCCGGAAATAAGAGAAAAAACTAATGATAACGTGGGAAGTGTTCCAAAGCTTCCCTACTTTTTGGCATGTTTATGAGTTGAACTTTCCCCTCCTGTTGTTGACTCACGCACACATGCTGTCAAAGAGGGTAATAGTTCTGCCAACTTCAGAGAAAGCAAGCCCAAATATGTAAGCTTATGTTTGTGTATGTGTGGGTGTGTAAGCTGCTGTGCAAATGGGTTGGCCTTTGATGTAGCCCTGCTCGGATCCTCATGTAGTTAGTCGTTCCCAGGCCGTGTGACTCTGTCCTATTCTTTTTCAAGGGCAGGAAACAGAGAAAAAAACATAGAGACAGAGAAATGAGAGACAAAGGCAGGCTTTCTCAGTTTTACTGTCTTTGGTTGATGCTGGGAAAAGAAAACGAGCTAAAAAGGGTAATTCTTCCTAAATACCTCCACATTTGCTTTTGTGTGTGTGTGTGTGTGTGTGGTGCTACAATGTGAGGATGCATTTCCGTGCACATGTGTAAATCATCCCCAAGGACAATGTAAGTAGTCAAACATATGTTAGAGAAACTTGCAGCACATCTTTTGAGTTTGAGGAAAACAGTTGCCCCAGCCACGTTTAGGTCCATAGGGCCCAGGTCCAATTTATGTTCAGTCTAATAGGGTCAGGTAAGGTAAGGTTAAGGTAAGGGATTGTCACATACACATACATGTTGCGAAATTCATTCTCCGTATTTAACCCATTCCTCAAGGGAGCATTGGGCAGCCTTTTACAGTGCTTCAGATCTGAGCCAGGTAGGCTCCCTTCTGGGTCTATGTATTTAATATAGGAGTGCATCAGAGCAGACTAGTATACTGTAAGCATCACAGGAGAGAAATGTGTTGACATAGAGTCCTGAACTGAAAAAGGCATGCAGGGAAAAACTCTGAGGGGCCATGAGACATTATTCACAATTATCTCACACATGTGAAATGCTCTCACACACTCTACTGAAATCCTTTCATATACTGTACAATACTGAAAAATGATACTCTTACGTACTATACTGAACGCTTGCACACACACAACTGAAACACTGTCATAAACACTACAAATACTCTCACACGCAATACTAAAACGCTCTCGTAGACTATATTGCTAGGAGAGGAAGTCCTTCCTGAAAAATGTTTTTTTTGTGATTGTTGCGGGCAAAAATCCTTGATTATGCGGCATGTTTTCTTCAAAAATGCAATGGAACATTCGGCATATTTATACAATTTTATGCCATGAAATTGCGGGAACTTGCAACTGCGGTTTGATGAAAAAGAGACTGTGTTTGTTTTGCCATGTAATTACGTCACTTCATATCGTTCCCATGGCAACAGAGGAAAATGGCTGCTCTTGTGTGAGGTAAATGCAACATTTTTTTAATTTTTGCTAAGATATATTTGACTTTTTTGCAATGCAAGTCCCACATTAGCATGGAAATCAAGTATTTATGCGGCGAAAGTGCGGCATATTTGAAAAAAATGCAGACTTTGGCAGATTGTGCTTTGAATTATGTGATTGCATGATCGCTTTTTCTGGAGGGACTGGAGGGGATTTCACTTCAACAGGAAGGAGGCCGGGAAAAGTATACCCTGACTGGGACGGGGACCTCAGTCTCTCGCATGAAAGTCAATCCTGTTACTCAATAATCTATGTAGCTGTTGGAATTATACAGTATATATTATATTGGAAACAAAAATGTTAAGATATAATGGCGTAATAAAGCATTCTGAGCAGAGCATAGTTGCACTCTCTGTGTGTGTGTGTGTGTGTGTTGTAGTCCCAGCTTTTCTGTTCTTTGATTTGTGCACGTGGGGTGCATGAGGTTGGAAGGAAGGAATTTTACGTATTGGGGAACTGACTGTGAGGGCCGTGTGGAGGCTTTTTTTAATATTTCATGTACAGCCCCTTTAAGTTCTAAAGACAATACTGCTTCTTTTTGAACATTTTACATTATTACACAGTCTGTAGACGGAATGTTTTTTTGTATAGTACGTGACTTTATAGTATGGATGAATTAAGAAACTGGAAGAAGTGTTCATTTAAATGAGAGTTCTTTTCTACGGTGGCTGAGACAGTTCAACACAAATACAAAAGCTACAACCTAAACCAAAAGCTACAACACAATCATAAAAGGTACAACACAAACACGTAAGAGACAACGGAGCGGGATGAGAAAGTTCTTGTATGTTTGAGAAGTAAGTGAATCATTGTTCCTGGCTAATTATGATCACTGTCGCTATGTGATTGTCACAAATAAGCAATGTTTTTTATCTTTTTTTAAATTTTCATATGTATGTACTCTGGCATTTAGGCTACGAACCTACAGCTATAACCTTATCTAAATGGTGCGCAGCCTCTTTTAACGTGCAAGTGCTACGTTTAAAGTCTATAATTTGTCACGTTTAGTGAAGCTGTTTACAGTTTTTTCCAACTGCTAACACACTAAAATGACACGCATAGCGCAATCATTTAAACTGGCACACAGAAAGCAAAATCACTTCTCAAGTCTCCAAAGGTCTACACACATTTTCTGCTTTACACGCATTCTGCAATTCAAAACGGCATTTTTTAAAATGCACTGAACATGAGACACAACAATCTGACAACAAGTCACATGTTTGCCATTTCAAAACATTCAAAATGACACTACATGAGCTAACTGGCCAATATATGTGACACCTGGCCAAACACCTCAATGGTCAATCAGGAAGTAAGCACTATGAAAAGACCACAGGTGAGTACCTGGAACAATGGAAGATACTAATTATTTTTCTTGCCTTTTTTTAATATATATTATATTGCAATTTTCTTTCATTTTTTTGTGAGCATATTTTTGGTCATTCCAATTTAAATGTACTGTATCTGCTGTGCATATGTTGTGACATGTTTGCTGACAATTTTTAAAAATAAATGTTGTGTGTGTATCTCCAAATATTTCTGTGCATGTGAACAATCTGAAGACCCTTCTACAATTTGAACCATTTTAACATTATGGCACAGCATACTAAAGATGGAGGTGCTTTTCATTATGCCCAACAGTGTGTAGTTGGTTAGACAAAAATATGGTAATATGAATGAAGTGTGTGCCATTTGATTTTGATAATGCTACATGTACTTTGGTTGCAGTGCTTCCTTTTGCAGAATATATGAGGTATTTTGCAGTTTGGGTTTGTAGTTTTGTGAATTGTGTTAAGGATTTTGATAAAACCAGTAGTTTGCAAAATTGTGTTTTAACATTTGGAAAAACACTGCAAATCAAACAAATATTATATCCCAGTTACTTGCTTGTAACTTATTAACTGTATGTATCTGGTTATTGATCAGCTCCCAGCGGCAAATTCCTACGGTTGGTTTGGAAAGTGTGTGTGTGTGTGTGTGTGTGTGTGTGTGTGTGTAGTTATGGTTATAGTAAACAGATGTTTAAAGTGAATGCTTATTGTGTTACCTTCAATACGCTGCCTATTACAGTGTTAGGGACGTAATATGTCATACATACACACATGCAAAGTTTATGTTCACGGACACCCACAGGTGGTGAATGACCTTTCTTCGTGCCGACTACTGGAAAATAAAATACAACTATATAAATAGAATAGAAATAGAAGAAGACTGTGGACCGAATATTTACAGTGTATATAATGCCATGTAAAACGGTGTGTTCATAGACTGTATATTACCATTTGTAAAGTCTCTGGTTGTGTTGCATGTCCTCAGTCTTACCCTTCAAATAGGCCACACACACACACACACACACACACACACACACACACTATATATACATACATATGAAAGTACAAACATATTGAACAACATTTTCTATTTGTGACAATCACGTAGCGACAGTGATCATAATGAGCCAGGAACAATGTTCCACTTACGTCTCCAACATACAAGAACTTTCCTCCTGCTCATCCGCTGTTTGTCATCAACTCACTCACTTCCGTTGTCGCTCACTTCCGTTGTCGCTTATGTATTTGTGTCGTAGCTTTTGTGTTGTGGCTTTTGCGTTTGTGTCGTAGCTTTTTCGCTTGTGTTGTAGCTTTTGCGCTTGTGTCGTAGCTTTTGCGTTTGTGTTGTAGCTTTTGCGTTTGTGTCGTAGCTTTTGCGTTTGTGTTGTAGTTTTTGTGTCGTAGCTTTTGCGTTTGTTTCGTAGCTTTTGTGCTTGTGTCGTAGCTTTTGCGTTTGTGTTGTAGCTTTTGCGTTTGTGTTGTAGCTTTTGTGTCGTAGCTTTTGCGTTTGTGTTGTGGCTTTTGCGTTTGTGTTGTGGCTTTTGCGTTTGTGTCGTAGCTTTTGCGTTTGTGTCGTGGCTTTTGCGTTTGTGTCGTTGCTTTTGCGTTTGTGTCGTAGCTTTTGCGTTTGTGTTGTGGCTTTTGCGTTTGTGTTGTGGCTTTTGCGTTTGTGTCGTAGCTTTTGTGTTGTGGCTTTTGCGTTTGTGTCGTTGCTTTTGCGTTTGTGTTGTGGCTTTTGCGTTTGTGTCGTGGCTTTTGCGTTTGTGTCGTAGCTTTTGCGTTTGTGTTGTGGCTTTTGCGTTTGTGTTGTGGCTTTTGCGTTTGTGTTGTGGCTTTTGCGTTTGTGTTGTGGCTTTTGCGTTTGTGTCGTAGCTTTTGCGTTTGTGTTGTGGCTTTTGCGTTTGTGTTGTGGCTTTTGCGTTTGTGTCGTAGCTTTTGCGTTTGTGTTGTGGCTTTTGCATTTGTGTTGAACCGCCTCGGCCACCGTACTTCCGGCTTCCTCAGCGTGCCACATATTGATTTTGCCCGAGTATGTGCCAGAGGAGACCTCCAATGTTCTCTGGCGGACGAGTTTACTAATACAGTACTTTGAGACTTTTGTTGGGCCTAATGATAGTGGTGGAAGAAGTATTCAGATCCGTAACTTAAGTAAAAGTTCCGATACCACACTGTAAAAAATACTCTGTTACAAGTAAAGGTCCTGCATTGAAACTACAGTACTTAAGTAAAAGTATTTAAGTATCATAAGGAAAATGTGCTTAAGGTATTAAAAGTAAAGAAAAATACTGGAAACGATCCAAACTGTTCAGTGTTTAATCATCTTTTATTTTCAGCAATACTATTTATTTATAATAAAACCTCATATTTTATAAACTACATGTGTTTTGTGTGCAAAAATGTTAATTTGTAAAGTAACTACTAACTAAAGATGTCAGATTAATGTAGTGGAGTAAAAAGTATAATATTTCCCTCTGAAATGTAGCAGAGTAGAAGTAGAAAATGGCATGAAAAAAAAGACTCAAGTAAAGTACAAGTACCTCAAATTTGTACTTAAGTACAATACTTGAGTAAATGTACTTAGTTACATTCCACTACTGACTAATGGATTGAATTGTAATCAAGAGTCAATAATCTGTACATGAAAAAGTATTTTTGGGCCTTTGGAAGTTTGTTTGTCTGCAATTCCGACTGTGGCCACTACACCGGAATCACAGCCCAGTACTGATCCTGGGGGCTTGCTTTAAAGTCCCGTATAAATCACTTCCTTTGAGGTCAAAGGCCACATATTTTTTCCTCCTCACACCTTTTCTGCTGTCTCTCTAAAACAGAGCCTTTGGAAACATCCAAGCTGCTCCTTCTGTGTCTGGGATGTGCTTTTAGCATACCATATAAAGCTTGTTTTACTGTGTGTGTGTGTGTGTGTGTGTGTGTGTGTGTGTGTGTGTGTGTGTGTGTGTGTGTGTGTGTGTGTGTGTGTGTGGGATTGAAGCAACCTGCAGGTGGAGGAACAACCGGTAACCTACAGTATCTCCAGCCTTCAAAAAAAAAAACACCTTTATGTTCCACCGCCAGATGTGGAAAGAAGCAGCGAGAAATTGTGGCAAAGAGCCAGAAGGAATTGTGTCAGAAAGCAGCTTTTGCAGGTCATTGTGTTGTATTTTCACTCTCTTTTCCTTTCTGTCTGTCTCGCAGTCATTTTTAGCATTGCTGAAATTTTCAGAAATATCTGTGTACTTATTGCATGTGCGACAAGCATGTACAGCTGTCTTTAATCTCAATGTTTGGTGGGTTCCTCTTAGAATCCCTCCTGTGCATTATATTATTTTATATATCGTCTTTTCAGATTATTTTATTACATATGCACAAATATAGAAAGCACGGAAGAGAAGTAGGGCCTTGTGAAAAATGCATTAGAGTTCTGGGTTTGAAGTCAGAATTCTAAAGCCCAGTTCAGATTAAAGATGCACAATGAGACGACTTGAAACTTGTAACTTCTTACGACGAGTCCTTCTGCACCAATTAGACAAGACAGCATTTCATCTCCATGACAACGCCTCGTTATTCTTCTGTTCTAGCTTCCAACTTTTAGTCTTCTCCGTAGCTGGATATATTTGTCGCATCTATATATGAATGTGGATAACGTTAGTGAAAGTGAGATGTTTGCTACAGTTGCATTTCTTGTGATGAATCACAGAAAACACGTTTTATTTCTCTGATTCACAGTTTTGTTCCAACGCCGCTGGGGGCTCCCTCTCTTCAGTCACTCTCTATCTTGCTTACCCATAAACGGTACCAGGCGTTCAGGCGCTCATAGAAACTCCGCCATTTCTACCAGCTGTTTGTAACATTAAAATAAAACGGATTATAGATGACTTTATTTCTATGGTTTATAGCTGACTTTACCAGCTGACTTCTATGTTAGCTGTTGAAACAGGTAACATCCCTTATGTTCTAAAACCAGCCTCTGACCATCAGCTGGCTTGAGTTGAGCTGATACAGGCCGGCACAAAAGGTGAGATCAATGGGCATAGTTCAAATGACCCTGTACGCAATTGGATAGTCCTTCAACCAATCAGATCAACGATCCAGGTGACACACTTTTACAGTAACAATGTAAATGGGATGCTGCCATAGACAGTTAAAGAAATGGACTGGTGATGGCTGAGTGTTACTGTGCAGCCTCCAACTGAGCGTGATGACGTAGATGTGTCGTGAGCAACCTGTCTGAAAGTTGTAAGTCTTCTGGTAGCTGTGCAAGAGAAATCTCAACCATTCCCAATCAGCAGAGATGGAGCGCGTAGATATACAGTGCCTTGCGAAAGTATTCGGCCCCCTTGAACTTTTCAACCTTTTGACATTTCAGGCTTCAAACATAAATATATAAAATTTTTATTTTTTGTGAAGAATCACCAACAAGTGGGACACAATTGTGAAGTGGAACGAAATCTATTGGATATTTTAAACTTTTTTAGCAAATAAAAAACTGAAAAGTGGTGCGTGCAAAATTATTGGGCCCCCTTGCATTAATACTTTGTAGAGCCACCTTTTGCTGCGATTACAGCTGCAAGTCGCTTGGGGTATGTCTCTATCAGTTTTGCACATCGAGAGACTGACATTCTTGCCCATTCTTCCTTGCAAAACAGCTGGAGCTCAGTGAGGTTGGATGGAGAGCGTTTGTGAACAGCAGTTTTCAGCTCTTTCCACAGATTCTCGATTGGATTCAGGTCTGGACTTTGACTTGGCCATTCTAACACCTGGATACGTTTATTTGTGAACCATTCCTTTGTAGATTTTGCTGTATGTTTGGGATCATTGTCTTGTTGGAAGATAAATCTCCGTCCCAGTTTCAGGTCTTTTGCAGACTCCAACAGGTTTTCATCCAGAATGGTCCTGTATTTGGCTGCATCCATCTTCCCCTCAATTTTAACCATCTTCCCTGTCCCTGCTGAAGAAAAGCAGGCCCAAACCATGATGCTGCCACCACCATGTTTGACAGTGGGGATGGTGTGTTGAGGGTGATGAGCTGTGTTGCTTTTACGCCAAACATATCGTTTGCATTGTGGCCAAAAAGTTCGATTTTGGTTTCATCTGACCAGAGCACCTTCTTCCACATGTTTGGTGTGTCTCCCAGGTGGCTTGTCACAAACTTTAGACGAGACTTTTTATGGATATCTTTGAGAAATGGCTTTCTTCTTGCCACTCTTCCATAAAGGCCAGATTTGTGCAGTGTACGACTGATTGTTGTCCTATGGACAGACTCTCCCAGCTCAGCTGTAGTTCTCTGCAGTTCATCCAGAGTGATCATGGGCCTCTTGGCTGCATCTCTGATCAGTCTTCTCCTTGTCTGAGCTGAAAGTTTAGAGGGATGGCCAGGTCTTGGTAGATTTGCAGTGGTCTGATACTCCTTCCATTTCAAAATGATTGCTTGCACAGTGCTCCTTGGGATGTTTAAAGCTTGGGAAATCTTTTTGTATCCAAATCCGGCTTTAAACTTCTCCACAACAGTATTACGGACCTGCCTAGTGTGTTCCTTGGTCTTCATGATGCTCTCTGCGCTTTCAACAGAACCCTGAGACTATCACAGAGCAGGTGCATTTATACAGAGACTTGATCACACACAGGTGGATTCTATTTATCACCATCAGTCATTTAGGACAACATTGGATCAGTCAGAGATCCTCGCTGAACTTCTGGAGTGAGTTTGCTGCACTGAAAGTAAAGGGGCCAAATAATTTTGCACGCACCACTTTTCAGTTTTTTATTTTCTAAAAAAGTTTAAAATATCCAATAGATTTCGTTCCACTTCACAATTGTGTCCCACTTGTTGGTGATTCTTCACAAAAAAATAAAAAATGTATATCTTTATGTTTGAAGCCTGAAATGTGTCAAAAGGTTGAAAAGTTCAAGGGGGCCGAATACTTTCGCAAGGCACTGTATGTTAAGAGATAACATAGACACAGGCTTACTGCTAACTAACATGCTAGTTAACGTTAGTAATCAAACCTAAACAGCTAACGTAAGTCGAAATTGTCTGCATGCTTCTCCCGGCAATACGGTGATTTGTCAACTAGTCGACAGCAAGTTGCGTGGTTATGACACAATCGTTAGCCTATTTTTTGTAAAAATGTCTGCTAGGGAGTCATAACGTGAGCTACAAAGTAATGGAGCTTTTTATACATTGCTGTGTTTCTTTAGAAATAAACAATGGAAAAATAGAGTCTTGAAATGCTTAAGATGTAAAGTTATTATGCCAAAATGAATGGCAGTCAATGGAATGCTAACAGCGGGTGATGGCTTCGTAGCATTAAAATGGCACCATGGGAGCTACTCTTAGAGAGGAGAGGCTTACCCCTGTGGTTGCTGCTCTTTGGTGGCCGCCATGTTGAACGTAAACAAAAATCTGTTTGTCGTCGCTTTTCTATCGTCATCGTGTTAAACCCGTCGATAGCGTGGCAGGTGGATAAGCCTGTTTGTGATTAAAACATGTACAGGTTTCCAGCCTGGGCTGCAGGGAGAAATCAAGTCGCCGGCAGATCAGGCTCAGTTTGTCTAACCTAATCCTCTTCGGTCAGAAAGAAAGAAAGAAAGAACGAAAGAAGAACAACATGCTGTGACCCTGTACATATCTTTAGAAAAGAGTGGCTCTCTGACTGATTTGGCCCTCTAGAGTGGGTGAAGAGCTGGAACGACAGCAGCTGTCAGCACAGAGGAAGCAAGAGTTTTTTTCCTCACCCTCATGCTTTTTGGTGTGGGATTTGGACAAAGTCATCTCAGATCTCATCTTATCTTAGAGGCAACACATCTCGGAGATATAAAGGAACATTTAAACAGCAGATGGGCGAAGATGTGTGCGCACGCTCCACCATCAAGATTAGTCAAAGACACAGATAGAGTGATCCAGCCTCAAGTTAAGGCTAAACGAAGGTGTTAGTTGAGCCTGGATGCTGCTGTCTATCAGTCATACACATTTCAAAGCTTGTAATTTTAAAGTTACGAAACTCTCCCTCCTAAGCTTTTTCCGCCTGAAGGATGGAGTTCTCAGAAAGAGGGTTCCCTCCGGCATCCTCTCTATCTGTTATCTCACACATACCACAACACACACGCACATGTTCAAACACACGCTTATGTTGATGCATTCTCACGCCACACACACACACAGAAATACACACACTTATCTTTGGATGGAACATCTGCTAAACTATACTCTTCACCCTTCCACCTGAGCATGAGTAAATGTTCTATTGATTTTCCATTAAGGTTTCACAACTTTCCCCAGAACCATAAGGCGAGCATCACACAGTTTGATGCTTTTAATAAAAAATGCAATAAGGAGAAAGAAGAGGAGGAGGAAAATGAGGAAGAGGAGGTGGAGGAGGAGGAAATCACACTCTTCTCATGAAGGAGAAACCTGGAGGTAGGTATGTTAGTGCATGTGTGTTTGTGTCTTACTTGGCAGTCCTTTTCACAAGTTTCGCCCCTCTACTGATGTGGTTGCGAGAACTTTTTTTAAAAGCGCATTTGAAGAATCCTCAGCTGTTACAAGACGAAACACCCACATGTGTTTGTGTGTTTGTGTGTGCGTGCGTGCCAGTGAGTGAGCTCAGATTGACTTGACTCTTTTACTTCAATCACATCTTTGTAGGTCTGCTTGTGGATCCTATAAGCAAAGGCGCAGGGGGAGAGGTTGCATAGCAGAGCTTCAAGGGTTTCTCTGGCTGAGCCATAAGGGATCTATAGCACCAGCAACCTGACTTGCAGGCAGATGGGTAAGGATGAGATGATAAAATATCAGATAAGAATCTGTCAAAAATTTAAAAAATGCACCGGTCAATAATCCATGTTTTTACCTGAGTACCTGAACAAGCACTCTGCATTTGAGTTTGAGAAACAGACAGACAGAGCAAGAACAAAGAGAGATCAACAGAGAGTAAGAACGTGAGGGAGGAGATAGTGACTTGATAGAGCAGCAGACACACAGATAGGTAGAAAGGATTTTGGAAGATGCATCGAACATTACTCTCTTACAGTTTTTTACGATTGCTATGACAATTTTTTCACTACTTTTAACAACTTTTCTAATCTCTTAACACAGTTAGCACAACATCTGACTGTGTAGGCTATACAATTAACACATTTCTTGTTGCTTTGACACAAAATGCATACAGAAAATGTAAAATGCCTTTTACAAACAAGCTCAACCAAGACCAAAACAATGGATTTTTATTGTCGAATTTGCAAATGCTTTCACACTGTATGTCAGAACAGATAACCTCATGTTCTAAATCTCAGGCTGAAGTCAAAGTGAACAGCTGTTCATATTGTAAATTGAAACACAAATATATCCCCCATTTTACATGTATTCCATTGTTACTGTAAATAAGAGAAACAGCTGATTGAAGTTATGCAAATAGATCAATAACAGCTGATTCCCATCTAGGAAACACACTCAGGTGTTGAAGTTCTTTCAATTGCATGAGCATCTGTTTTTACAGTATTCTTTATATGTGACAGAAAGTGAGTGTTGTACTTTGACAGCAAAGATTACAGTAACCAAAGTTACATTCCCAAACCTGGCCAAAGCTGATTCAGATATTTTCCAGTAGAAAAGAGGACCTATTTGGGCTGATTTTGTGTGGAAAAGGAACAAAACAGTAAATATAAACACAAAGAAAGATAGAAAGATTCCTGCATGAGGGAGAGGGAGACAAGTACCAGGACAATTCTAGAAGAGTATATACAGCCTTTGTTGGGTTTGATGCTAACGTTAGCTCAAAACACCATTCAACTGACAACCTTTGTTGGGTTTGATGCTAACTTGTAGCCATCAGTGAACCAACTTGGTTACGTAGGTCCATTTTTACTGTATTGACATTACAGAAGTCTCTTGTTAGCATCTTGTATGCTACTTGTCACACATTGACTCGACTCACATTGGGCAGTGACACATTCTATAAATCTACTCTGAGATGGCTCATTCATTTTTTTTATTGAATTCCTGCAAAAGAAACAAAATGCAGCATTTACTAAACCCAACAAAACAAAAATATAGAGAGGCTTCAAGAGAAACTGTAGTGTAAAACAATTTATGGTCAATACATTGTACTATTATCTATTGGATAAGGGCAGACCTGACATGTGTTTTCATGACATTGAGCTATGACCGACTAAATGTTAGATGGGAACATGTGTTAGGTGAGAACATGTGTGTGGGTTAGGGTTAGAGATCTTTTCCCCAATTTACGGCATGCACTATTTTTCTTGATATTTGATCCGAAAGCCAATGCTAAAAATCACTAGGGAAAAACATGATAGTTGCCAAGGAAAAACCCCATCATGTATCTAATTGTTTCCTGTCTTCATCGTTCTGAAACTAGAATGCATATTTTTACTCCTGACTTCTTAAAAGAGGTGACAATCGTCTCATGTTACTATTTTTGAAGTCAGGCTACATAACAGAGGTGAGGTAGGAATTTGGCTACCAATATTTTTGAAAATAGTTTTTGCAATAAAAAATAAATAGAGAAATTGTTCAAAAAAAAAAAAAGATTCAGGGCTTTGGAGAGAACATTTGTGGCTGCAGCCCCAGAAGACACCCTATCGCTCCGCCCCTGAAGATAGGAGGACACACACACACACACACACACACACACACACAAACTCCCAAATCTACCAACGTATCACAGATTGTAGAACATTCCCTGCACAAGCCCAGCTCCTCTCCTCCTCTGCTCCTTGTGTATTTACCCGCCTGACAAATACATGTGTCGGCCCATCGATGAATTAAAAAGGATGTGCTTATGCATAATAAATCTACGGCAGCTGTACATTTTTAATTGATTCTTCCCAAGTACAAAGAGCATGGAGATTGTGAAGCCTGACATGCTCTCTCTGGGAGCCGGTTTGATTTCCTTTTATCCGCTAATGTATTTATTACTATTGAAGCTGGAATGAAACAGGGTGGGGAAAGGGATGTGATGAATATTTGACAAGGAGAGTTGTGACGTGCAATATGTCAGTGAGGTTTCCCGACTGTCAGTTTTATCCTGCTGAGCTTGTTTCACTCGTCCTATCAGGAGCTGTTCTGTGACCTCTGCCTTGGTAAAATATTAGATTTGCAATTGTCTTTTATGATGGCTGGTCATTTGAGAGGCTCCATCTACTAGAGAGATAATGTTTGATAACTTCAGAGTCTTAACATCACCATCATTCATTTTTCTTCTTTCCTATAATTTCCCCTACAGAGGCCACCCCATATCTTATATCCCCAACACTCAAATCTATGAAAGCAATAAAAATTGATGTGTTGACGCTAAGCACAAACTGTTTGCACTAATACAACCCAGAAATAAATCTGTTCTACAGTGAATGCTATTCCAAAACTCCTGAATAATATTCAATTCTTTACAAGTTCTAAAATGTAGTGTCTGCCAACCCGTTATCACTCTGAACGTTTAAAATACGGTCGTTTGGGCAATAGCTGTCCGCTTCGGCGTGTGTGTAGAACGTACTCGGGAGAGCGGCATCTAGACGGGGTTTAGCGAGTAATATGTATGTCCCACGTGGGTCCTTAACCGTCCTGTTATGGCAGCGTGTCAGCCCACCCATGACCTTATATAACACATATAACACACGCTTGGTGATGACCAAGCGTCCTTATTTAACGAGATGGAGTGAGGATGTGTTTTTGTTAACCCTGACACTTGCAAGCCAATCCGCATGTTAGCATATCACCTTGTTTACATGCTTACACGCTGACTGTAAAACAAGCTAGTTTGATTGCAAATATAATAAAGCAGCTTTCATCAATGTTTCTACATTAACAATAAATCACTACTTATGAATCACTACTCAACTTACATTGGGTGGGCCAAATTCTCTGGGCGGACAAAGCAGAGAAAGGGGAGGTAACCTTGCCCCTTAAGATTCCAGATGGGCCCATCTGAGCTTTCATTTTCTTAAAGGTAGAGCAGGATACCCAGGGCTCGGTTTACACCTATATCTCCATTTCTATCCAGTGGGGGAGCAAAGGCAGGCTGGGGGATCGCATATTAATGTTAAAAAATCTCATCAAGTGAAATTTTCATACCATGGGACCTTTAACTAGTCATTTTGGTTTCTAAAATGAACTATCATGACCACAGGACAGTCACCTTTTGTCGGCTAAACTAGCTTCCAGTCACCTTTTCTCAGGTTGTCAAGTGAATGTCTGGCAGAATAGTATGTATTCACATCGTACGAACCCGTTTATGGGAATGCGTGGTTTTCACACCAGCCGTAACGCCAAATCGGGATTATAAAAAGTGATTATATGTCAATGTTGAATTGTTTCTGCTGCCCGCAAGTGGCCAAGAAATCATTGCAGGTGTTATTAATAGTGGCAAATATCAGAAATGCTCACACAGTCATAAAGTGATGGCTTTTCGCAAGATTCATCATTTGGCACAAAAGATAAAATGTAAAAAGGGGATTAGCAGATACCTGCTCCTCCAGACAAACTGTTTTAAAGAAAACACTGCAAAACTCTTGACTGGAAAAACGATTTTGCTCGTTCTTGGCCATCAGTATCAATTGTTATCCAGTAACAACCCCGTGATAAAAAAAACGCAAACCCAAAAAAATACAACAACAAAAATCCCTTGCAGATATTGTAGAACAGTTTAACATGGGTTTTGTGACTTGATTTTTCATTTAGAGCGGCTTAAACATATAACCGTATTATAACATGATGCAACACAAACGGCAGAGCGAAGTTTCTCATCTGCATATATTTATACAAATATGAGAGGTCACAAGGGTTAGCTAGATAGAAACATACATTTATTTTCTGTTTTTTTTTTGCATTTGGGGTTGTGATCTAAAGTGATTGCCCTGTTTAATATTAATGGATATAGATTCACCCACCGCATGTTTATCGGCTTCATTTATGTGCAGTTAATTGCCTCCATGTTGCTGAACAGATGGTCCCCTCACTTTACTAATTTCCTTCTGGGTTTGTGTTAATTACAGTCAACTCAATATGTTTGTCCCCACATGGTGACACGGCAGACTGATAACATCGACAAGGTCAGTCTTCACCTTCCTGTAATGATTTCAAACATGTCTTGGCCTCCTATCCACACGTTCCTAATTACTATCAGTCAACCCGCTGTTAGTGCTGAAGTGGTTTCTTCTATAGGAAGATGGCAAAACCTGCAGCAACTTTCCATTGGTATCTATTCTTTCATTTACAATAATTGTAATATTATTGGCCCCTGGGCTTGCCAGGCTCTAAGGGGTCAGGAGCCCCAAAATATTGCTGTAAAAAACACAAAGCGATCACAAAGAGACGCTAAATGACCACAAAACGACTAGAAATGACACAAACTGACTACAGAGTTGCAAAACGACAACAAAGAGACGCTAAATGACTGGAAATAGACACAAATGACCAAAAAACATACACATACCAAGTACAAACCACCCAAAATGACTACAAAGATACACAAAACTACCACAAAATGACCATATGAGGTGCAAAATGACTAACAATACATTTAAAATGACCTCAAAGAGACACAAAACTACCAAATGGAAAAGGAAAATGACAGAAAATAGAGGCAAATTGACCACGAGAGTGTTACCTTAGGGCTCTTTTCTTTTAAGTGTACATTGTGATTTTAGTACTGCATTCAGTATTACTGGGTCCACACTGAAAATGGCAAGTTTTGAAGAATATTTGATTGTGCAACGAGGCCGGCCTGCTTTATTCTTTTGGGGAATGATTATAAAGATTTACAAAGAATATATTTAAGGCGTTGACTCTCTAACTGGGACGTTTTGGGACAGAGTGGTGGGATTGCTGTGGATGAAGTACACACGGTGATGCACTTGTAAGAGCCGATGAGGTGTAACCATGTATCAGCTGATTTAAATAGCTCACGCTACTGAATTGGGGGAACAGTTAACTTAATTTAATATTGTATGTGGCGTTTTCTTTTGCGGGGTGCAAATGTTCCACCCAAGACGACTGTGATTGGTTTAAAGAAATGCAAACAACCAAGACTAGACCTAGCTTGGAATGAACATGCGGTGTAGCCAGACCACAGCGCTGTGGAGATATAGTTCTGGCAATGTGGGACTACTTGGTTGGTAATCCAACTTTGTCTGCACAGTACATTAAGGTGGAAATTGTGTTTTTGTGGGTTAACCTTGAACTTCCACAATGAATGCACTGGAATATTTCCCTCATACTTAACATCCAATAGCAATAAGTTACAACCAGCACAGAGGACAATGTGAGCAGGAAGGACAGGCCCTGGGCTTGACTGATAAGAACAGAGGATCAATATTATATAATTTAACACACCTGTTTGATTTTGCTCGGTAATGTTATCACCATTCGAAGGCAGTACAGGAAAATGCCATCAAAGAATGACATCTGCTTCTGCACACGTCCTTGGACCGGCGCTGAGTTTAGATAGTCATTGTGAGAGACTTTTATTTAACATTTCCACATCGATGATGAATCAATGTCACAGCTCTCATGGATTTTCTGCCACAAGCATTGGGCAGAGGTATGATGTACATCACTGCATGAAGGTAATTCTCTGCTGTTGGGGCGTATATTGACCTTGCTCTAACAAAGCTATACAATCTGTCTCGCTTATTTATATACATGTGTGTCGTATTTATGGGGAATGAAATAGTGTCCCCTTCCATCTGGTTAGTCTGTACCATAGAAGGGAGTTATCTGATGCAACGGATTCTGATGATTTTCTTAGGAAAATGAATGCACACCAATACGTATGATATCCTAAGAAAATAGGCGACCCCCTCCGTGAGATGTCGCCGTACCAGCAGCAGTTGGTAGTTCACGTTACCCAAGAATACTTTACTAGGCGGCTACAGAGCTCTGTGAGATGTCGCCGTACCAGCTGCAGTTACTAGTTCAGTTTACCCGTTCAAAGGTGACTTTGAGCCGATGGTGCCGGTCATTTTGGCGGACATTATGGTTAAGGTTAGGCTACAAAAAGTGAGCTTTATGCAGCAACAAGGGTTAAATTCAGGCACCAAAACGATTAGATTAGAAAAATAATCGTGGTTTGGAATAAAACACTCCAAAGGAACACACATTTCCTGGATGAAAGTCTTTTGTTTTCCCTGAGAAGCCAACTCCTCTCCCTGGCTTGAAAGCGATGTGTTTTATGACCCAACCATCAGCGGCAGTCACTGTGGTGCATAAAGCAAAAAATACATGGAATGCTTTTGAATTACAGCGCATTACTTTAAGCAGCTTTTTGTATGAATGGTTCATGACAACAAGCCTGTTTGATGATGAGTTTATTCTTATACTGAAAAAGCACAACAATACAATTGTCCAGATTACTTATCCCTTGTGTTATCCTCCCGGGTCATACCTGACAAAAAAATCGACATTTTCGTCCCTTTTTCAGACTTTTTTTAAGTTTGCACTAACACCACCTTACTAGTTTTACACTACTTTTTGGAATTCATGGTCAATAAGCCTTATTTATATAGAATTATACCTAATATTTGAGTTAAAAAAGCAGAAATTATAAATTATTTTGACTAATAGTTAAGATCAGAGGAACCTACAGATGAGTTTCATCAGTAATGAAAGTGATCAATTGTATTTGCAAAGATAATATTGCACATATTTCAGCTATAGACATTTTTTAAAGGGGTAAAATTTGACCCGAGGACAACAGGAGGGTTAAAAAGGGTGGTAGTAGCTCAGTCCTTAGAGAGATGGGTTGCACATCGCTGGGTCGCTGGTTCAAGTCCCCTTACAGGTCAAAGTAAGGAGTGTAGATCAGTAGCTGGAGAGATGCCACTGCACGAAGGTAATTCTCTGCTGTTGGGGTCTATATTGACCTTACTCTAACAAAGCTATACAATCTGTCTCGCTTCACCCTTATTTATATAAACGTGTGTCGTATTTATGGGGAATGACATAGTGTCCCCTTCCATCTGGTCAGTCTGTTCCATAGAAGTGAGTTATCTGATGCAACGGATTGTGATGATTTTCTTAGGAAAGCACTGGCAACCCACTCACTTGGACATCTCTCCAATAGTGCATGAATAGATCCTGAGCAAGTGTGTGTATGTATTTCAGGCATGTGTGTAGTGATAACAAAAGTGTAAATTTGTAATTTCCCCACCGATGATCAATAAACAGCATACATTATTATTAAAATTACTAGGAAAATAATCCTGGACCAGGACTCCATGGTTGCCTGGGATCCTAACTCCAGACATGTATGTTAGAGTGGGCTCCTGCAGCAGCAGCAACAGCTCTGCAGATTTTCAACAGTCTGTGTATTGTCAGCGAGCCGGTTACAAAACACATCAGTCTCACAGTCACATTGTTCCACAGATGTGGGTCTGACTGGCTTCCAGCTCCTTTGATGTCACTCTGGAGTTTGGAGACAGAGATTCCACATCTGTCTATCGGCATTGGCTGACGACGGAGATTGCAGAGGGTGAGATCTTATTTGTGGAGCTCGGCGTAAACAAGCCAGTCGCGGCAAGCCAAGTCAACCTGACTTCCAAAGAACGAGAGTGTAAGCAACGTGGGGAGATGGGGCCCAGGCCTTTCTGTAAGCCGTCGCAATCAGTGACACCGAGATTGAATCAGTACAGATGTGAGATGGAGGTCTTGTGTCCCATAAACAAAGAGTTGGGGAAAGTTATATCTAATCTTGCCACTGTGTTCTTATTTGTTACATTGTTGGGTAAACAGTTGCCGTCTCAGGAGGGCCTCGGTACTGGTTGGCAGAAGTTCAAAGGCGATGCAGGGGCCATGGGATGGAAGAGGCAGGAGGGGACAGGACACTTGTTGTCCCCAGCTGTCCTTTGCATGTCCCCCCCTGACCCCACCCCCCTTCAAGGCCAGCCCCAGGTCAAAGGGCCACTGAGAAGAAAGCAAAGAGTGAGACGAGGGGGTTCAAATATGGGCTGTAGACCAGAGGATGGGGGGGGGGGGCTGTGTATAGGAGTGTGTGTGTGTGTGTGTGTGTGTGTGTGTTTTGCGACAGCACACACTGTCATTCCCTCCCCTCCCCATTCTCACACACACAGGGACAGCGTGACCAGACGTCCCTTTGGCCTCTGATATATTTATATGCTCGAAGCAGACCCGCGAGATGCACCTGAGCAAATATTAACATCCTCCATAAGGAGCCTTTGATGTGCGGGGGCCAAAGCCCCGGGGTCGGCATCCCTCAACGGGCTCGGCTCGGAGCGCAGGGTCTGCAGAGTCAATAGAGGAGTGGGAAGATACTGCAGAGCACACGAGTCAGACTCTCAGCCAAACACATTTTAGGGTCAGGGGAATCCAAATTATAAGGATTATTCACGTGAATTTATTGCGATGTGTGTGTCTCAAGTGCTGTACTGAAATGCACATTTGAGGTACTGAGTTTTTTCCACTATATTAATCTGACATCTTTTTTACAGTGTGTTATCAAAACTTTTACTTAAGTAAAGGATCTGAATACTTCTTCCACCAGTGATTTTGAGATGTGATTCAGAAAGAAAAACACACTAAGTGACCTATGAAATACATTGAAATGTCAAAGCAGTTTGCATCACACAGTGTTTTTGATAGAGCTGCAGAGAACAGTTACACAGCAATGCTTACGATTTTTTTGTTATTATTAAAAAGGCCATAGTTAGCACGGAGAATTCTGTCTCTCAACCCTCCCTGAACTACAGTCGAAAGTTCATAAAACTCAACAGCGCACACAACAAAATCCACAACTTATTTGAAAAGAGGAAAAAAAAAAGATTATCTTCCAGAGACTTAAGTGTCTTTGCTGCTAAATCCCTTTTCAAACGTTGGAGAAGAGACTTGAGGGAAATAAATATATAAAGTCATCCAAGAACCAGGCTAAGTGGTTTATCTGCTTTCATCTTGCCACCGCTATATGAGGACTAATCCTGCCTTGTGTCTTCAGTGCGGAGCCGGGGCCCCTCTGAACTACATTAAATAGAATAGATTAGCTCCTCCAAAAAGTCACGAGGTGGCATTTCAGAATCAGCCTTGTTTTTTTTGGTGCCATAGATAGTGGATGGCATAAGTCCGCATCTGTGCTCGGCTTTGTCTTTAAGTGCGTAGCTGACTTCTGAACTCGCACCAGAGCCAAGGGAGTTTCTGCAGGATTGCTGATGATGAGGGGCCATTGATTTGTCTTTTGGGCGACCAGGTTTATTTGAAGCTTGAAAAATCTGTGTGAATCACTTTTTGTGTTTGTGTGTGAGATATGTGTTTGCAGCCGTGTAAACAGGGAGTGAAGAGCTGATAAAAACCCATGTGAACTATTCAACAAAGCACCATCATGCAGGAGCATTGTTCCATCCATTTATTCATTGTGACGTCCATGCAGACGGACGGAGAGGACAGTGGCAGCAAGAAGTGGAGTGTGGCTGAGTAATGCAATTAAATGACTCCATCATCTCGTTTGATGTGCTTCATTTCATTTGGTTTTACTAATTTGGAATGAAAAAAATCAGATAAGGTGAAGCCGTCATGTGTTTTTACATCAAACGTGATGGACGACAATGTTTCCACTATGTTTCCTCTTCATCTCCTCACTCAGACTTCTGAGGGCAGCAGCGATTAGATCATCTCCAGCTCTCCACACAATGAGCCATTGTGGGGAGAAACAGTCGTAAATTGGACTTGTCAAAGCGATCTAGTTAGGGCTGGATCAAAGGCTTAACTGAATGCTACTACCTCTCATTCTGAGAAGACTTGTTTATATCTGTTGATTTCTCCTCTTTCCTCTCAACTGGGCAACATTATGAGTTTTACAGACCTGAAATCAGCTGAACAATGGGTGCCAGACAATTAAATGAGTTGTTAGTAGTTAATTTATGAGGACTATGGTTAACTGCTCCTCAGATCTCTGCAGGGTAAATCAAGACAGCTAGCTAGACTATCTGAGTTTTCTGTTGCATGACTAATGGCGTTTTTCCCTTAGTGGTACCTGCTCGACTCAGCTCGACTTGCTTGTCTCGGCCACATTGCAGATTAGTATCACCTCATGGGTGAGGCGAAACGTGGCTGGTCATCATAGCAGAACACTGCCGTGACCTAACGCGACACACACACACACACATACTTAAGTAAATGTTCATCACAGTAATAGTACTTTTATTTAAGTAGAATAGGTTTGTATTACTTCCACCTCTGGTACTGCATGTACATCGAAAGCATTGGTCGTCTGATTCAACTAAGGAGGTGTGTGGAACTTTCTCCAGATGCACTTAGTTTGGGGGAAGTATTAACAAGACCGCAGCTATGCCAGATATGCCTAAACCAAATAAGAGGAGCTGAAAAGACGCAGGCTGAAAACAGAGGGCTCCCAAATCAAAAGAGCAGGGTGAGAAAAAAAGGGAAGTCCGACGCACATTTCACCATTATTCCTCTAATCTCGTGTCAGATCCAAGCCAAGAGCAAGGATTTCAGCGCGTAAAGAAGGCTGTGACCATTTGTGGGGAAATCAGGAGGTTTTGATTTGTTGAATGATGGGCTGGGTTAGTGTTTCCCATGTCTTATTGATTTGGAGGAAGCATTTATTAGCATGTCAAAATGCAAGCAGTCTGATGTTATTTATGGACATTCATAAATCGCCCTCTTACTTTATCTCTGCATGGTTGTGGTACAGCATATGTGCCCAACAACGTTTGAACTGTAAGACATAAAGCAGTTTCCATTTATACTGTATGCATTTAGTCACAGCATGTGCCAGTCATAGCAGCCTCTGCTGGTAATGTCTGCATCACATGGCTGCAAATCAGGAACTGAACGCCCTTTTACCACACATGTCAGTGTTTTCCCTAGGTTTGTAGGCATACACATATAAAAAAAGGAAGTTCACATCATTTTGGACCATTATTATTACCATATTCCTGTCTAAAACATTGGAAAAGCTAGAGCTGCTATTGAATAAATACATGATAAGATTATTATATAAAACTAGGGACTGACCAACACATTCTCACTCTTAGCATGTAAAAAAAAAACCTACGCTTGGTCAGGTGCCTTTGGTCAGGACTCTTGGCGTCATTTTTCAAACATGCAGGCTAAAGCCACTTAGTTATTGTTAGGGAAAGATCGTGGGTGGGGTTAAATGTAGTTAATTTGTTAACTTAGGTTCGGGAGCAGGGCCACGCCCGCACTGCAATTCCAGTGCCCCATCCAGCAGCTCAGAGGAACCTACCTAACATTGTGCTCGACAATCCTCAAGCCTTCTTTTTCTTTCACACTGGTCTGTCCTTGCTTGCTTCTACTCACCATTTCTTCATTGCATCGTACAGATAAGCGTGAGATCTCACCACACTTTAAAAAAAAATACTACAAAAATACTACCCAGGTAGATGCACTTTGGTTTATTATTTTGGGGTTATTTCATCAGAGCTGCGAGGTCATTTTATTCTCTGTTTTTCTCAGCTTATGTGGAAAAGGGTAGGGGAACTAAGAGAAATACTGATTTTCACCACTAAAAGATACATTACTAAAGAATAGAGAAACAAGGTCATGCTGTTTGATAATTGATAAATGCTGGCTATATGTTCTGAGTAACTTTTTATGGTATTTTTTATTTCTCTCTCCTCTTTTGAAAAGTTCCTTAGAAGGCAGCACTTAATGTAGCACCCTACATTATAATAAGTGCCCCTTACAATAACACGTTACGTGACTTCCTGCTTTGCTCCTGTCATAATTACTACGCCCATTAGAGGGCACCACCTAGCAACACATATTAAAATGGGTCATAATTGCTGCTTGTAGGAATGACCTATGGGGTTGTTTTTCAGTGTAGGAGAGTTTCACTTTATATATTGTTGGGTAGATGAATATGTAACACATTATATTATATAAATAGGTCATGTAGCCTATAGTGTGTGTAAAATCTTAATCTGCAAAGTAGCTCACTACAGCTGTCGTATAAATGCAGTGGAGAAAATACTTCCCTCCAACATGTAATGGATAGAGTCATGAGTGCTCTACTATATGAGGTATTTAACTAGCTCCAGTCAACCATTATGGAAATGTGTTTGCTGTTAAGTATGCATTAAGGACCACACACTTTTTCCCACTGTTAACGTGGTCCATTTGGATCAACCCAGGGGTCCATGGATCGCTGTCTGTGATAATACAACCGGATACCGATTGGTATCGGTGAGTCTTTGAACCGCTTATATTCTACAGCCCTTGATTAAAACATTCTTTTATACCTTGTGAAAAACAGTGATTACTGTTGGAAATAAATAAGAAAAAGTTGACTGATTTCAGATCACCCCATATATATATAACAACACAAATTAATCAACATAGTGACAAATAAGAATATCTCTGTGTAAGGTTGAAAAAGGACCGTAAAAAGCTCCCTAAGGCGGCTGTAATACCATCAAAGCTTCAGTCATGCTCTGTAACAAGGTATTGGGACTTGCCTGCTGTTCTATTTTGGTATGTGTAAACAGGGGCCAGTAGTGGACCTCTATCTGTCAGCAGAAACACATTTGTGGGAGCATCAAATGAGGGCCAGTGCCGAAGAGCAGGCCGCCTCATTTAATAATTAATCAAGGCACAGTTCAAGGCACACGATCTAATGAAAGCACCGTCTGTCAGGCAAAATTAAGCCCATCTATCATTCCCTTATTGTTGTTAGTTTAGGCTGATCTTTCTTTCATTCCTTTGTCCCTCTCTCCCTCCCTCCCTCTTTCCTTCCATCCTTCTTGCCCCCCACTCCCCTCTTCTTATCATAAGGTTGTCAATGTGTCAATTAAAACGAGCTGCGGCATGTTGTTTCATCGCATGGGACGTTTGATGCCTTTATATGGAAGTGCTTTGAAATCTGTTTATTTTGCCTTTGCGTTGCTCTTTCTTCACCACTCTTCTTCTCTCTGGCTGGTATGCTGTGGGTTCCTCTTATCTTTTGTGGCTGTGAATTAAAGCATGCAGGAAAACGCAACAAAGGGATGCAAGAGTGCCGATGACGTCACATTCGGATGATGAGGAGTAAATAAAGAAAAGTGAAGAAAGCTTCTCAAGGGCATGTAGACAAGGCGGTTTAATTAAGAGACCAACATATTCAAGACCCAGGTCGGGGGGGTAGGGGTGTCATGTATGAACTCAGAGAAAACAGTCCAAAGTGTATGGAATTTTCTTCATAAATTTGAAGTACATTATTAATCTCGTCCCAACAGAGGGCTTTACTCATGAAGAGAGAAGGTCATCAAACTACAAAAGTTGAAAATTGTAGCTCGGGAACCAGACGAATCTGTGAGCTTATGTTTTATTTGATCGGGCAAATGCATCAGTCCCCCTCCCATTCAGACACATTTCCAGCCGATCTGGGCCAGTTTTGAATCAAAAGGAGCCAGTTGAGGTGGTTTGGGCATCTGGTAAGGAGTTCCAATTCTACAGGAACTCCTCACCCCCCAGAACTCCTCATGCACCCTCCGGTCTGCAATCACAAACACCCTCCAAGCCCTCAGAACCAAGCATGGGTGATAGGGCCTTTTCGTCTGTTGGTCCGAGGCTGTGGAACGCCCTCCCTGAACTCCTGAGGGCCCCAAAGACACCAAACCTCAAAACAGATCTTTTCAAGAAAGCTTTTTACTAAATGTATTTTATTGGTTTTCCTCTTGACTATACATTGACCTTGATCTTCCAATCTTTAACCCTTGTGTTGTTTTCCTGTCGACCATGCAACTTTTGGTTTTTCTGGGTCAGTATTTGAGGTTTTTCTTTTTTGCCATTTATCACTTTTCACAGCTTTTCTTGTCGTTTCTTTCCCCCAAATTTTTTTGTCATTTTTTACGATGTTTTTGTAGATCTTTTTCAGTGCTTTATTGATGATTTTGTAGATGTTTTTCACAGCGTTTCTGAAGCTTTTTTCGTTCAAATACTATAACATTTAATAAAACACCAATATTCAATGAAAATCGTGAACTGAGCCTTTACTTTACTTGAAGAAGCGTTGTAGTGAACCACCCACCTTATTTTTTTGACAATTTCGTTGAAAGAAAACCCAAATGTGTGATATAGAAACTTTTTGAAAATGGGTAAAAAAATTTAAAATTATTTTGCATTATTTTAATTGCATTTTATATGCAAATGATATGCTCTGTAGCACTTTGAGATTGCTGAAATGTAAAGTGCAATACAGTTAAAATTTATCATTATTATTATTATTATTATTATTAGCTTTACGTCCATGTTGTGTTTACAGCTTGTTTCGCTGC
This sequence comes from Etheostoma perlongum, assembly GCA_026937815.1. Classification (NCBI taxonomy): domain Eukaryota; kingdom Metazoa; phylum Chordata; class Actinopteri; order Perciformes; family Percidae; genus Etheostoma; species Etheostoma perlongum. The sequence goes on from CM049372.1 coordinate 6,728,710, forward strand.
CCCCTTGTGGCCGAAGGAAATCTATAATGCTTCTCCAAATTCCTGTCTTTATTAATTACTGAATGAGTCAACATCGGACAACATTTTTCAGAAATTTCACCAAGCATGACAGACGGCGCTTTCATCTTAAATGATGTACCTGAAGTCATTTTGATATCTTCATTATCATCTTTTGACTTTAGTCAAATATTTTATGGCTTGCAATGAATTGTAAATGCTAGAAAATTATTTTTACTCACATATGCAGAGCATTTTGGTGCTTTTCAGTAGTTATGTCTCATGATGTCAAGTTTTAACAACAAGAACTAAGACAAGTATGCTGCTTGTGCTTGAGGCATGCATGTCTGATTTTAGTAAAACTTGCTTGCTAAAAAGAAAAGAAGAAAATAGTCTTATTGTTTAACTGCACATGTCGTTTGCTTAACTGGACTTTCTTCTAGGATCAGATCATTAGTTAGCGTGTAAAATGTTGTCATAACTAAAAGAAGAAAAAAAAAACGAAAGAGTTTCCTTTAAAAAGAGGAGCGCTCACCTTCTATCACCACCATCCATTAACATCAACTCTTGGCTCTGAACTTAAAAGCCTTAATCAACTAAGTCTTTCATCGTCAGGGGTATAAACCTGCGCTCCAAAATGCTACCTTGTGTGTGTGTGTGTGTGTGTGTGTGTGTTTGCATGTCAGTCTATGCACTCATTGTACACAGTATGTTCAGTATCTATGACATCCATATGCCCATACAGTACATTCCTCAGAAAGCACACAAAGACCTCTCAGGCATATTTGGCTCCAGCAACATAAAACACAAGCATAACTGGCAGGAGCAATATGTGAGTCAGTTCTTCATACCTGTACAGCAGCGTGTCTTCAAAATTATACAACAGGAGAAAATTACTAGCTACTGCTGTTAAATGAAAGAAACATTCAAACTTGACAGTAATTCTCCTCAAAACAAAACAAGTAATGAATGTCTTCACCTATCCAAAAGTATTATTTGGAAAGTTTTAGTGCTGAAACAGGTGTCGAGGTAAAACTAAAGTGCAGAGCCACCTGAAACCCATGGTACATATAGTACTCAATACACAATACAATAAGTAAAGCACTCACTCTTCATACATTTGTTGCAGTGATATTTAGACCCTGATAGGTTTATTATTCCATATTAGACATCTTAGTAACTGTGTTGAAGCCATATGTAGATGTGGTGTAACAGAATTGTGTAACGTCATTTGCAGTTTTGTCAATCATAGTTCCTTTACATATCTAATAAGGTGTTTTGATGTTATTGCATCAGTATTTCTCTGGATCAACAGAAGTACATTTCCAGGATCACTGCTTGACATCTGAATTGTGTCCCTCACTCAGTATTGTCATGTAACAAAGTACAAATACTTAGTTACAAGTAGGTAGAATATTCACGTTTATGTACTTTAGTTCATTGTTTATATTTCTGGAAACTTTTACTTTTACTACCCTACATTTCCCCTAAGCATCTTCGTTACTCGTTATTACAAAATAAAATCAGAAGAAATTTGTTAGATTTCAAAAAATCATCTTGGCGAATCATTGCTCCTAGATTACTAGTTAATGTAATCCAGGTTGGTGACATAATGCTTGTTTGTTGCCAAGCGGCAAAACTGAAGAAGAGGCGGCAGAAGCATTATAATGGATAGCGTTATGGAAGCACCTGCTGCAGGCTCTGCTGCCATGGTAACAAACGATGACCACCCCGACAACAGTGGTGAACGGGGGTGGTGATGAAGATACCGTTAAAACCCTGCGGCTGTGTTTGCAAGACATGTTCATATATGTTGGAGTGAAAGAATCTACCTCACAAAAAAAAATTATAATTTTGTTTCTGTTTTTCTCTTTGTGGACGTCAAACTTTGAATTTGATGTTGAAGGTTTTACTTTTACTTCTAATACCCAATACATTTAATATCAGACAATTGCTTTTTATACTTAAAGGTCCAATATGTAATATATTTACTGTAATAAATCCCAAAAGAACCCCAATGCATCATCAGATATTAAGGAAACATGTAAAGTTGAAATAGTATCTTTTCTGACAACAATGCTAATTCCAGTATTTTCTCCTGTTGAAACTTCCGTTCCGTTCCAGTTGCGTGACCAGAGACGTAACGTAAATATAGGAGATGTATTTGAAAAATGGAGACAGCTTAGAGCCAAAGGGACGCTGAGTTGGCTAATTTACTCCTGAACAGGTGGCTAAGCATTAGCTTCAGGCTAATTTCAACATCTGTGTACTCACAATAAATTATATAGCTAGCGTGCCCCAGTTGGTTACTCTCAAAAACAATTGAGACACAGCCAGTAAAGTGATCCTTGTCCTGGCTAACGCTGCCATGCTAACCCTGCTAACTGCTAATGGTACCGTAGAACCAGGCTTGAAATTCTGCGCCCTGTAGAAAGGCATTCTCTATGCCCGCATCCACAGTTATCCATTCTTTCATCTTTTTGGGTACTCGGTCTCATTTGTTCCACCAAAACAAGTTCCTTTCCTAGACTATTTTGCAGAGCCACCGTCACTGCGTCCGGAGATTAGCGCCGCCCAAGATGATTATGATTGGTTCAAAGAAATACTTGGACCCTATTGTGAGTAAGTGTTAGTCTGGGGCTTAAACTTACTGTCAGTGCTTCATGGTACTTTTTGAACCAAAGTTAACTGTAAAAAAACGCTAAACTTCATGTGACCGGACGTCACGTGACCAGCCGGCAGTCGGCAATTTTTGTACAATATCATACAAACCCGCTCATGAGAATGCTTGGATGTGTGTGTCACCAGGCTCGGCTGCCTTGTGAGAATTACAGTCGGGTAATGAACACAGACTTCACATGATCTGAACAATGTGCTGTGTTGTTACAGCACAACAGGTACATACAGTGGGTACGGAAAGTATTCAGACCCCTTTAAATTTTTCACTCTTTGTTTCATTGCAGCCTTTTTCCAAAAATCAAAAAAGTTCATTTTATTTCTCAGTAATGTACACTCAGCAACCCATCTTGACAGAAAAAAACAGAAATTTAGAAATTTTTGCATATTTATTAAAAAACAAAAACTGAAATATCACATGGTCATAAGTATTCAGACCCTTTGTTCAGTATTTAGTAGAAGCACCCTTTTGATCTAATACAGCCATGAGTCGTTTTGGGAAAGATGCAACAAGTTTCTCACATCTGGATTTGGGTATCCTCTGCCATTCCTCCTTGCAGATCCTCTCCAGTTCTGTCAGGTTGGATGGTAAACGTTGGTGGACAGTCATTTTCAGGTCTCTCCAGAGATGCTCAATTGGGTTTAAGTCAGGGCTCTGGCTGGGCCATTCAAGAACAGCCACAGAGTTGTTGTGAAGCCACTCCTTCGTTATTTTAGCGGTGTGCTTAGGGTCATTGTCTTGTTGGAAGGTAAACCTTCGGCCCAGTCTGAGGTCCAGAGCACTCTGAAAAGGTTTTCGTCCAGGATATCCCTGTACTTGGCCGCATTCATCTTTCCCTCGATTGCAACCAGTCGTCCTGTCCCTGCAGCTGAAAAACACCCCCCACAGCATGATGCTGCCACCACCATGCTTCACTGTTGAGACTGTATTGGACAGGTGATGAGCAGTGCCTGGTTTTCTCCACACATACCGCTTAGAATTAAGGCCAAAAAGTTCTATCTTGGTCTCATCAGACCAGAGGATTTTATTTATCACCATCTTGGAGTCCTTCAGGTGTTTTTTAGCAAACTCCATGCGGGCTTTCATGTGTCTTGCACTGAGGAGAGGCTTCCTTCGGGCCACTCTGCCATAAAGCCCCGACTGGTGGATTGCTGCAGTGATGGTTGACTTACTACAACTTTCTCCCATCTCCCGACTGCATCTCTGGAGCTTAGCCACAGTGACCATTGGGTTCTTCTTTGCCTCTCTCACCAAGGCTCTTCTCCCCGATAGCTCAGTTTGGCGGACGGCCAGCTCTAGGAAGGGTTCTGGTCGTCCCCAAGCGTCTTCCATTTGAGGATTATGGAGGCCACTGTGCTCTTAGGAACCTTAAGTGCAGCAGAAATTTTTTGTAACCTTGACCAGATCTGTGCCTTGCCACAATTCTGTCTCTGAGCTCTTCAGGCAGTTCCTTTGACCTCATGATTGTCATTTGCTCTGACATGCACTGTGAGCTGTAAGGTGTTATATAGACAGGTGTGTGGCTTTCCTAATCAAGTCCAATCAGTATAATCAAACACAGCTGGACTCCAATGAAGGTGTAGAACCATCTCAAGGATGATCAGAAGAAATAGACAGCACCTGAGTTACATATGAGGGTCACGGCAAAGGGTCTGAATACATATGACCATGTGATATTTCAGTTTTTGTTTTTTAATAAATATGCAAAAATTTCTAAATTTCTGTTTTTTTCTGTCAAGATGGGTTGCTGAGTGTACATTACTGAGAAATAAAATGAACTTTTTTGATTTTTGGAAAAAGGCTGCAATGAAACAAAGAGTGAAAAATTTAAAGGGGTCTGAATACTTTCCGTACCCACTGTATGTTAATTGAAGTTTTTTTTGCTTGTTTTGTTTTTACTTCCACACCGGCCGCCACCATTCTTCTCTGTCTTCAGGTTGGGAGAGGAACAGAGGAATGTGGGGGATTTCTACTAAACAGACAATGTGGGCCTGACCGTGTGGCTGTGCTACTCCTTTTCAAATGCCCTCATGATGTTTCGTGGGAATTGCCGAGCTAACTTTACTTTGCAGAGTCATCAAAGGCCATGTTCAAAAAAGAGAATCAGATTAGATGTAAAAGGATTTCAGAGCATGCCTGTGATCTGTAAACAGGATGAGTCATGATTCACATGTGTAGGTTTTTCAACTAAGGCCAAGACTGCTTATTATAGCTGGACAAAAAGCACCAGCTATTCTAAACTGAATAGCTGGTGCTATTATATCTGTGTCTTTAACATAAATACTGGTTTCAATCTTAAGAAGGACATCTGATGTGTGCAGTGTTGAAAAAAGCGAGAGCTGATTTTAATGGAAAGGTACAGGTATGTGTATATGGGTAGATCATAAAGCTGATTTCCTTCCACAGTTATCGACAGACATGTAATTAAGTTTAAATTTTCAGATAACGCTGTATCTGAATAACACTGCCTTATCTTTCTGTTTGGATCAGCCTATAAAGATATACAATTACACCATAGGGTGAAATGGTAAGATTTCCAATATGGAAATTCCCAAATGGCTTCATTATGGGCAGCACAGAGGGAATTTACATATCAATAGAGTAGTAGTATGATTTGGTATACATACATTCACATACATTATATATTATCTCAGCAATAGAAGAAACAGCCTCAGAATGAATAATTGCTTAAAAAAACATGAGAAAAAAACATCTCAGCAAACATAGTGTGTCTAGAACTCTTCATATATGAATTGATGCTCCATCTTTCTGCATAAATTGTCAGTTAGTTGAGGATGATACGAAATATGGTTTTTGCAATAAAATGCAAGACTGGAAAATGTCTGTTAAATACTGATGTTTTGTTATCCCATGTGGGATGGGCCAAATGTTTGGCGCTGGATGGGCCAATGGGACCCCCCCCGGCGTGATGGACTTTGGAGTTTATTTCCTGCAAGGAGTGTGCGGCATTGAAAATGGTGTCTTGCAAATGTTGTCACACTTCCTGTGTCCACAAGTGTTCCAAACCATAGACATAATAAAGAGTAGATGCTGCATCGACCGCTACTGCCTATTGGCGCTGACAAGATTTGGGGCCGCCATCTTGGACCGGTCACCCGCTCCACTCAGTGTAATGTGTTTGGCAGGTGCAATGAGCTGTCAGCGAGTTTAATTAATCAATCTCACTGAATACCCAACTGATTTTCATGTTTTTTTTTGCTACAAAGGTCATACATGTAGCTATGATACAGGACACATGATTAGGTATTTTAATATTCATAATGTGCTTAACAGTAATAGAATATTCTGATATGATATAAATTCACCAGACGTCCGAGATCAAAACTGGGAACATAATCCCCGAAAAGGGAGAGCAACGGGGATATTTCCAGTTTGACTATAAATCTGATTGAAAAACCTAATGTTGTGTCTTTAAAAGCAGAACAAGGACAGAGGTAGTTTTTTCTTCTGTATTTAGTCAGGGGACAAAAACGGGGGACTGTCCCCTAAATCCGAGGACGTCTGGTCACCCTAGACCAGACCAGTATCTATCATTTGAAATAGGGATTTGATGTGTATCTATCATTTACATCACAAATGATGTAGGCTATAATTAAAATACCCCTACATCACATGATGTAGGCTATAATAGGTGAAATACCCCTACATCACATATATGATGTAGGCTATAATAGGTAGAAATACCCCTACATCACATATATGATGTAGGCTATAATAGGTATAAATACCCCTACATCACATGATGTAGGCTATAATGTATAAATACCCTACATCACATATATGATGTAGGCTATAATAGGTATAAATACCCCTACATCACATGATGTAGGCTATAATAGGTATAAATACCCCTACATCACATATATGATGTAGGCTATAATAGGTATAAATACCCCTACATCACATGATGTAGGCTATATTAGGTATAAATACCCCTACATCACATGATGTAGGCTATAATAGGTATAAATACCCCTACATCACATATATGATGTAGGCTATAATAGGTATAAATACCCCTACAACACAATATGATGTAGGCTATAATAGGTATAAATACCCCTACATCACATATATGATGTAGGCTATAATAGATAATTTGCACACCCATTATAAATATGATAGGGAAGAAGAAACAGATAGTGACCGTAAAGTCAGATATTTAAGTACAAGAAACAATATGATTATATTATTAGAGTCTACTTGAAGCTTTTTATTTTTGTCTCTCTCTCTGTCACACACGCACACACACACACACACACACACACACACACACACACACACACACACACACACACACACACACACACACACACACGCACAGTACTACCACGTTGTTCTGCATCAATTGCCTCCCAGACCTTGACATTTAGCAGACCCACTCCCAACACACACACACACACACACACACACACACACACACTAGGGTTGCACAACATTGACAAAATGTGATATTGCAACATTGATATGAATTCCAATATTTTTAAACATATGTAAATTACAAAATAGATTCATAACAAATTAAACAAGTTTTCTTACAACACAAGGTTTATTTCAACTGACAGTCATATTGGACTGGTCCAACATGAATAACTAAGGACCATGTCTACAGAACAGGACGGGTTCTACTGGTTGGACAGTATCAAATATATAAATAAAGTTATAATATAAATAACTAAGGACCATGTCTACAGAACAGGACGGGTTCTACTGGTTGGACAGTATCAAATATATAAATAAAGTTATAATATAAATAACTAAGGACCATGTCTACAGAACAGGACGGGTTCTGGTTGGACAGTATAAAATACATAAATAAAGTTATAATATAAATAACTAAGGACCATGTCTACAGAACAGGACGGGTTCTACTGGTTGGACAGTATAAAATACATAAATAAAGTTAACAGGACAGCTCCACAAAATAAACTAAATATTGCATATTTATTGCGACTTTCGATATATTTATAAATGACCATGTCTCATCTATCATAAGTATTTGGACAGATATTTTTATGTTGTGTTGACTCTGTACTCAAGCACATTGCTATTGAAAAGGCTATATAATTATATATATCTCTATCTATCTATCTATCTTATGTGCAAGTGCAAGTCTTATCAAACAAATCCCAACTAAACCAGAGACAATCCCAATGTAATAACAACACAAGCATACATTAGTGCTGCTTTTGGAACTTAACTTATGTAGCAATTTTCAAAACACAGATAGGCCTACAAAATGCTTCACAGAACCCAAAGTGAAAGAGATAAGATTAAAAAAATCCGCCGATCTGAGCAGGAATATGCTGCACAGTGCTCTGGCATCTTGTATCTTCTGCTGCCAAGTAACGAGTATGACCGGTCCAAGATGGCGGCTGGATTTCTCGCGCTCAGCAGCCAATGCGGCGTCTACTCTTTAATATGTCTATGTTCCAAACGATACACAATGAACGGTTCATGAAAGTGGGCGTGGCACTCCGTCCCCAACAATATGTAGATATAAGACTGACTATAAGTCAACATTGGCATGTACAGTAGTTGTCCAAAGGCCTTGTTTTTGATCAAGCATGCATTTTGAGCAGATTGGAGAATGTACATTGTTACAACAACTTCCTGTTTCATGGCTGCCATTTCAAACAGCACCATCCAATGAAAACTCAAGCTTTTAATAACTTCATCATTAAGCGCTTTAGATTGCACAGAATACAAAAAAAAGCCAATCATCAATAGGGTCCTCACACCCATTCTGTGCTCGGGCCCTAATGAATTCAAATGAATAGCATATAGCATAAGTACACATATTGCAGTAAGAACATCAAAATAAAACCAACATTGTGGCCATACCTTGTCTCTGAGTTTATGAACGTGAAGGTGTGTGTGTCTGTTGAAGGAGGCGTACTGGTTAGGCCTGAGGCCCCGGGCCTTTTGTTAAGTAGAGGGGACGATAATTAGGATGGACTTCGTCTGGGGCCAATGGTCTAATTTAGTGGTTCTGTTAACAGCCTCACTAAAGATCAAATGCAGTGCTAAGAGATCAAAGCAAGCACCAGATGGGTTTGAAAATGGAAGCTACAGCCTAAATTAATCAGGGCTTTTATTCTGAGAGGCTGAGAGGAGCCAGGTATGTGAACAGCATGAAGGCAACACCTGGTCAATGTCCAGGGGTGCAGTGTCAATTAACTGCTAACTTAGGAGTGTGTGTGTGTGTCTAAGTGTGTGTGAGGGCTTGCTTGCACACCTGCCTTTTCCCTTGAATGAGAACACCTGCACCAACCCTTCACCTCCTTGGCATGCATGTATTTAAAGAATAAATTCTGCTTTTTTTAAAACTTGGGTTTGCAATTTTGAAGCTTTCCACACTTGGGCATGCAGATGTGGCCTAAAACATCATGTTTTAGGACTTCCTTTGCAATACTTATAATGACAGCACCCTTCAAGAATATTTAATATATATTTTTTAAACTGTGCAGTTACACTTGTATATGAATAATTTGTACCAAGTTCTTACAGGCTCACTATATATGTTTATATACCAAAAAAACTATGTTGAATCGTTACAATGGTGCATGTAGCCACAACACTGAAAATAAGTCTGATACACTTATTAGTACTCGTGTTTCTACTTTTAGTACTCTTATAATGATAAGAATAATGTTGGACCTGCACCACCTTCAGGGCTGTCATTCTTCAACTAAGTAGACCATGGACATCCAGTTTAATTATTACTTTCAGCACAGGTAGATCAGAAAACTCCACACAGCAACTGTTTGTCTTTGTAAAACAAACTTATCCTCATACAGTCCCTGCAATCTATTGATTATGTTTAAAGTGCCCATATTATGAAAAAACTCACTTTTTCTGGGATTTGGGGTGTTATTTTGTTGGGGTGTCTCTGGTGCGTCCACGTGCATACAAACTTGAAAAAAAAATCATCCATGCTGTTTTGAGTTACGGTTTCTGAATGTCCTCTGCCTTCAGTCACTATGCCACTAGCCAAGACGAGGTGGCTAACCGTAGCATGCTTGCGCTAGCATGCTAGCTTGTTCTCAATGGCAAAACACTGCTACAACACCCACTAGTTCATCATAATCTCCAAAAGAACTACTTTCTGTCCCTGTTCTGCAGGTATTCCACAAGTGTCCCTCTTCTAGAAGAAGTCTCCCAGCTAATCCTGACTTGGACTGACCAAAGTTAGAGAAAGAGTTATCTAGCTGATGTCATCTTTACCTAGCTACTGCACATGTGCAACTCCTAACAAAGAGAGTATAGAAGTGAGATGTCTCACTCTGTAGCTAAAACAAGTGAGATGTCTCACTCTGTAGCTAAAACAGAGACCCAAAGGCACAAGAAAAGAAAAGAGGAGCTGCAGCAATGTGTAGTACAACAAAATTAGATTTAGTTTAATTGCGATCATGGACTGAAGATAGAATATATGAAAAGATTTGCTAGCGTGTGTTCAATGAATCTGCTTAGCTCACAGACTCCAGCCAAACTTTATACTTAATTAAAAGTGATTTGTGACTTAACTTAAAGCCAAATCTCCGCTCTATTTAAGTTTTACAAGGCTTGTCCTATTTTGCAGTATTCCTGTTGATTTTATTCTTCAGGTCCTAACCTAGACTAGTGCAGGTGGCTGTTTCTCGACTTAGTCTGAAAGGTTAGGTGGTGTAGAAATGCAGGAAATTTGTTTTAAATAACAATTTTCTTTCTAGGGGAGGATCCCAGAGTGAGGACCACAATGACAGTTTGGCTAATAATTTTAATATTTATCTCTGTTTCATCTTCCAAACTAATTTGGTGAACCTGGAGGTCTGACTGCTTGTGTTTATTGCCCGTTGGACTCCTTTTTAGTGATTACTTTTCCTGTATACAGCAGATAACTTGGTGAGCACATTGCTTTTTATAACATATAGGAATGATGCCCAGACATGGAAAAATTAGACATATTGAAATAACCTTTTAAAGGTCTGCTAAACACATATGTTTTAACACAATATCAACTAGGTATAAGGTTTTAAAATGGCATTTACTTCTTCTCCCTCAATGAAAAAAACAGAGTTCATGAATATGCAAAAATTCTTTATTTTAAAAGTTTGACTCCTGGACGTGGACGCAACACGTCTTCTTCTTTAGTGCATTATCATTGTATGTGCATTGGACATCCACATCGTGTCAGACACAATTTTTTAATGTGCAGCTCCTTCCTTAAAGTTCCTTAAGTTAAAATGTAAAGACGTAACACCCTAAAACTCAGCACTGCTCTTGAACATTTCCCGCTGATGTCCGACTTCATTGGTTCCCATAGATGATGTCAGTGTTTATTGTGTGCTTACCCGGCTCCTGCCTGAGAGATATCACACCAGGCTACCACGTGGGGCAGCCTGATGAGAGGATTCCAAAATCCGCAAGCCAGAGCCTCATTAAAGGCTAATCTGTTTGGCCTTGGAAAACAATGACGACGTCATCTGTAATTTGGCCCCTTATGTGAAGTATAGCGAGGGGGCCTGGCTTTCTTCTCTGAATTCCATTCCCAAACCCTTTTTACCACAAATGTTCAACTCTGTCTCTACAGAATTCCCAGATATTGCCTTTTGGGATTAGTGGAATTGTGTTATTGCCACAAGAAATCCAGTCTTGTGTCCCCTCTCCTTTTTCAATGCTCCATGTTGCTGCAAGATGACAAACAACCTATGTGAAGTGACTAATGGCTGCCATGCATTAGGGAGGCCTATAAAGATTAAGCCCACTGCTAAGTGGAATCAGAGAGCTGTTGGGAGGTAATTACATGCCAGCCGTACGAACACAATGTTTCCTTGGGATGCAGCCAAACCTCCTTTAGTTTTCCTCTTTGAAACAACCCCTGGCTGTAACCTAAGGTGGGATATACAGTACAGTATGTGATCCCTGCTAATGCTAGGCCACTGGGCTCTCTAACCCCCTAAACTCTTAATCCTAACCCCTTAACCCTTACCCACTAACACATCCTTTCAAAGTGTCTTATAGGACCCTGTCTTGCACCCTGCCCAGCCTGGCGCAAAGCCCAACGCAAGTATCTTTGCTATTTTAACACCGACCTGTGTGGTTGCCATTGAGCAACAAAAACCTGGTCTAAAGTCAATAACGCAGCACTTCATTGTTATTTTAATAGCGCATTAGTAAAATGCACCTAGGCTTATGCACAGCGCGCTCACACTATGCTTGTTACACACACACAGGGAAGCGCAGCAGCACACACACACATGCAAAAGATTACAAATAAAAATATTATGGTGCATATCCGGCATTATAATAGCAATGTGCCAAGGTACAAACATGTCTGGCTTTTAAAGGGAATGGGAGATGACACACCTATGAATTAATGAAGAGACTAAGTAACACCCGTTTGAACCATGCGCCTGGTGCATCGACCGCTTTTTCCGCCATCAAACTAGCAAAAATGGATTTAGACATGCCCTAAACACACCTGTGCCATGCGCTTCACGCTGTGCGCTTAGATCATTGAAACAGGGCCCATAATCTTGATATATTTTGAATGTGAATAAATTATCATTATATTTATCTTTATTTAAAATGAATTGTCATACTGTGACACCACAGTATGACATTTGTCCAGGGGATAGATTGATGTAGATGGGGGTATGCAAGCAATACAACTTTTATTCCTGTGAAAAAATTATAAATAACCAAACCAACATCTTTAAGGAGATGGGACCCGTGTGCCCGTGCCCCTCGTATTGCCCATCATAGATGTTACACAGATGCCAGAAAGCACGACTTATTGACCATGCATAGAGATAATGAGATCAATTGGAGTTCTGCTACCAATACTACCCAGAACCTCCTGATCTCATTTCCTCTTTACGCATCCATCACCTCCCTCCTGCTCTCTGCATGGGCGGGAGCTTCTCAAACGCTGATCTGACATCAACCTCCTTCTGTCACTAACCTCAACTGTTGAATAAGAAAGAATAAGAATAAGAAAGCCGATGCAGTCCAACTGTTTTGTGTAACTAACATCCCCTAGAGTCAGCCGGGTGTAGTGATAGATGAATGGGAGGAGACCGCTGACAGAAGGTATGTCTGTCTGTATGGATGGCATTGAGACCGAAGGGGTTGGTGCTAACCAAAGGAAAGAGATTCAGGTGTGCGCTACCTGCAGTCACTTCTGATAGCACAGTATGATGTTCCCTAATCGTCTTTACACAGCACTGCACTCTGAGGACAAACAGATTGGGCTGAATAAATTACACCATTCATTAACAGCTGCCCAGTCTGGGAAGCTGATAAATGGTGAGATAGAGTGAGTGGCGTACAGAGGAGCGTAGCTAATTAACAAGTAATTAAGTATTCACAAGTGGGATCAGAATTGGTTTTAAGGCTGCGGTTGGTTGCAATAGCTCGGACGGCACTCGTAGCTGTAGCGCGTGGCTCCTGTAGTCGGCAGCTCACAGCTCAGAGCAGGAGTGGAAGGTTTGCGAGGGGCAGGATACTCATAGCTCCATAGCCCTGTGAACAACTTCAAAGTGGAGTGAACAGCATGCAGGGTGCATATCAAGTGGGAGCTACATACCCCCATGTATGCTGTGGAGACCAGCTCAAAGCGCTCAGATATAGGAGAAAGAGTTGTTTCTGTTTACTTGCAAGTGCACTTTAATAAGCGGTTGGCCTGTTGTAGAGGAAGTGTTTGCCATGCATAAATAGTGGCTGTTCTTGTTAAACTAGATTGTACTGAAGGAAGGGTTGATGCTCTACAGTGTGGTATGGCATTTTTTTTCCCTCTCTCTGGCTCTTGTTTTTCTTTTACTCTTCCCTCTCTCTTTCCCTGCTGTTTGTGTTTAAGGTTTCTGTTTCTCCATGCAAATGAGAGAAGCCACATTGATTTGGCCTCCAGTTTCCTGTTACTATGGCAACAATATAAAACTACAAAGTGCTTAAAGCGCAGCACTTTTATCCCTGTGTCCCTCTGATCATCACTGGAAATTAGCATACCGGGAAACAGGAGAGCTCACAGAGGAAAGCAATTGTGTATTTGGAAGGCCGAGCTGGCTGGCTGGACTAAAATGGGGTTTATTGGGGGGAATTGGCGAATGAGTGGGGAAAAACACACTGAAAAAAAGAAGACATAATCATGAGAAGAATAGAAACCAGCAGTTTTTGTCAGGAGAAGGTTTCATGGCATCGCATTCGCCGTTCTCACTGTTGACACCAGTGACATCCTGTCAATAAAATGGGTGCCATAAATCTTCAAATCCACGATTCCATTTGTCTTTCCATTTTAAGGACACAATTCAAATCAATTTTTTGATTTAAACCTTTTTTGAGAAACTCAAACTGTTGTTGCAAAGTACCCTTCATTATAGCTACTGGCTCTTATTGTGGCACTGCCGCCCCTCTTGAAAAAGGGACAACAATGCCACATTAATAGCCAGTAGCTAGCAGAAGGGTACTTTGCAACAACAGTTTAAAGTTTCTCAGTTGTTTTTTTTTGTGGCGCAATTGAAAGCACTATTAGTTAAACAGTGTATGGAGTCCCGTCAGAGCCCACATGCTTTACCTTTTTTGTTTGTTGCCATAACTCACTCATGGGGAAGGCCTAATGTTGCCACACCAGTGACTTCAGGGAAGCAGGAGGATTTTCTGTTGTTTCTTTGTCATCTCCGACTCCGGAAGTGGCCATGGTTTCTGGAATAATTAAGCTGCAGGCTACAACTAAGCTAATGTTAGCTTGTGTCTTTAGCTGCATGCTACCAGCCAATTAGCTACATTGTGTCTGTTGTATTTCCTTTCTACAAAAGGTACAAGTACACGGGGGGGCTTCTAATTTTGAAGTCAAAAGCTCACAAAATCGTAACACCACTAGTCAACAGACACATAAATATGACTATAAACACAAAAACTAGTCACACCTTCCATCTCCACCACTCCTTCTTTCATACAAACATTAAAAAAAACACAGGTGCACATCCTTCTTCATTTAATCATCCGCAGAATGCTGCAGGAAGGCAAAGCAGTGCATTTCCTACTATCAATGTAAATGAGTATCTGCCTGCGAGTATGATGTTGACTGTGTGTAAGGAGTGCATTTGTGTGTGAGAAAGATGGAGGATAGAGGGGTGGACACCAGGGCCAGAGCACCAAAGGAGAAGGCCAACATCAAACGCCACATCAGCTCATTAATGCATGTAGGGGTGACCCAGACCCAGCACGGAACAACACAAACACATCAAAAACGCCTCCCAAAGCCCCCGTCTTGACCATCATTGCACCGAGCCATAGGAAGGCTGTGAAATCCGCCCTCAAGCCCCATAGATTTGAATTCTTTATCATGTCTCACTGAGCCACAGAGACAGACAAAGAAGACAGATTGAGTTTGGAAGGCATGACATGGTGCTGCCAACACCAGTGTGTAATGGGTGTACTTTCACCATGCATGAGAGCGAGCCCAGACTACTTTTCTGCAAAGAAAGGAGACACACTGGTATCTGAGCCATTACATTGGTCAGATATCAATATTCTTTTCCAATTTTGCCTGCTGCATGAGGTGGTTAGCCACAGATGAAAAACGTTACGCTTCAAACTGTCTCACTTGCTGAATCTGTCTTCCTGAAGGCTACCCAGCATGCAATTCTGAAACAAAGAAGCCTCTTTTTGAATTCTACACAGCGTGACCTTTTTTGATTGGGTGAGATTGGTTGGCATAGAAATCAATACTACGTTGTGCATTTGATGCAGCCTTATCTCTCCTCCACACTGTCGGCAGGTAGAGGCAAGGGAGGTGTGTGTGTATTTGTGTGTCTGTGTGTCTGCGGTATATGTGCACCTTTTCGCAGCGTGTGGAACATAACAATAGTTCCTCTTCATGAAGTAAATTACTTTTGTGTGCCAGACAAAAAAGAAAGAAAAGCAGTTTGAAATGAGTCCAAAATGAAAACAAAATCGACAGGATTGCTGGTTCTGTGTGTCTATGGCATTGGAAACATGTCACATTTTCAGATATTGCAATGAAATATTTTCTCCTTTATTGCTCCAGCTTTAGTAGACCAGATCCAGGACTCCTAATCACCACCAACATCTCAGATTTGTTCTGCAATTCAAATAGGTCTGATGTTGTCCTAATTGAGGGATGTTTTTCAGGTTATCAGTGAAGTGGGCAGAATCAAAACTGGGATGCCATCTTCCTTCATAGCATGCTGTTTCAATGAAATTAATAAGAATATTAAAAATTATGAAAACCTATGAATGGACATATGTCTTAGACTTAGACTTCTCTTTATTAATCCTTTTGGGATGACTCCTGCAAGGAAATTGAAATTTCCAGCATCAGTTTTAGTAAGAATACAGTAAGGAAGACAATATAAAGATAACAGTAATAAAAATAGTAATAATAATAACAATAAGAACCTTTGGCTATAAAAAGACCATAAATTTACCATAAATTATCAGTCAAAAGTGTCAGTGTTGAGTTAAGTGTTAAAGTGTCCAGGTATTTATGTGATGTGGTGTAATGTGATTTATGTCTTAGATGAATGTGAGAGAAATAACCGCTGCAAGCCATCGCTAGCTTCTGTGTCAACTGAACATGACGGCGGAGGGACAGATATGTCACTTGTCCCTGACTTGTTAGGGTAAAACAAAACCAAATGTCTAGGTCTGCCCTATTCAGACCTAGACAACAGGGCCTCACAAAAAGACAATGCCAGACTAAAAGGAGGAAGTGAAACGAAATAGCAATTCAGTCTGATCAGTCTGATTTCTAGGCGCATCCTTGAATGTGAGAGCTCAGATATAAAGCCGTTCATTTAAATACAAATACAGCTTCATTGAGTCTCTTCTCTGTGTTAAAATGTCATGTGAGCGTGATAATAAGCTCAACCTCTCCATATTGCGTGTGACGGAGAACCATCAAAGGTGATCTAGTGGGACTACGTCCTGGTTGGCTGTTGATGCGTTATATGCCCCGAGTCAAAGCGATCACATCGGGTCAGTCCAACCACGGACAAAGCCAAAGGACCCGGAAGGAAATTGAGCTTCTTTAACGACTGAATCCAAAATCCCCTAAAAGACAAAAACTTCATTGACTGTCCGTATGTGTTTGACAACAAAGTTTAAACTCAGAGACAAACTCTTCTGATCCAATTGTGCCTTCAAGTGCATTAAAAATGTAGAATCCTGCTAGTATGATTTTTAGAGTCGCCTTTATGATTTTTTACCTCTGGGATATCAGCTAAAAAAACATTTAATCAAAAGCAATCTACAGTCTTTTAGAAGATTTTTCTAAGACATTTCATGAAAGGAATCGAGCAGCAGCTGCTCATTGTTGCAGTTCAAAGCTCAACTATGATTTTCATATAGTAATTTGACAGTATAATATATATATATCAGTGCAGGGTGTTGGGTAGTAGACATGCTTTAATGAAATGATTCATACAAATCAGTATCATGATAATCTACTAAAAACATCCATCTACATAACAAAACATGATACATAAGGATAAGAGCCATGTTTCGGCGAGATCCTGCCTGGATCCAGCCTACAGGGCTACTTTAACAGCCTCAACACTCTTTTTGTGCATATCAATAGGCACAGCAACCAGCTGTTTCTCGCTGTGCACCTCCGAAAGGCGCATCTGAAACCATTTAAATCAAAAGCAGTCACAGTTTCCACAGTGCATTATAGGCATTCCAGCATGGCCTTTCACTCCATGCTGCGTAGCCTTGCTCGGCAGGGGAGCACGGCATAAAGTGGGCACACAGCAACACAAATATGCAGCCCACTGCGCGTTCCCCAAAGGAAAGGGAGGAATAGACAGAGGGAGAGAGAGAGGAAGAAGAAGAGGGAGAGGGGGAGAGGGGGAGAGAGGAAGAATAAGAGAGAGGAAGAGGGAGAGAGGGAGAAGGAGAGAGAGAGAGGGGGAGAGAGGGAGAAGGAGAGAGAGAGAGAGGGGTGAGAGGGAGAGAGGAAGAGGAAGAGGGAGAGAGAGAGGGAGAAAAAGATAGAGAGAGAGGGGGGACAAGGAGAGGGAGAAGGAGAGAAAGAGAGAAAGAGGGAGACAGAGAGAGAGAAGGAGAGGGAGAGAGAGAGAAAGAGAGGGGAGGAAAAGGGAGGAGAGAGGGGGGACAAGGAGAGGGAGAAGGAGAGAAAGAGAGAAAGAGGGAGAGAGAGAGGAAGAGGGAGACAGAGAGAGAGAAGGAGAGGGGGAGAGAGAAAGAGGGGAGGGAAAGGGAGAGAGGGAGATAGAGAGAGGGGAGGGAAAGGGAGAGAGGGAGAGAGAGAGAGAGGGGGAAAAGTTGAACAGCCTCTGAGGTTCTTTGCTCTGGCTTTTCGGGCTTAAACCTTTTCCCCGCCTCTGATAAGAAGCGTTCTTTTCCTCTTTGAATGCCTTGTCTTCTGGGCAGATCTGGGGGAAAAGGGAGAAGAAAGAGGAGAGCTGTCTTCCTGGCACACCCCTGTGGTGGCTGCTCGTACAAAAGGAGACAGAGGGAACGGTTGATGCTATAGCCTACGGAGGCCAGCTTAACTTCCAACAGCACTACTGGGCATTTCCAGCTTGGTTAGGATCGGTTCGTAGGAACACTGAACCACATGACTCCCTGTAGCTTCACGTGTTGCTCTTCCTGTCGTGCCCACCAACAATCAACACACAACTCCGCAGCAGCCCAAAGCCACACCAGAGCAACATGGCAAGGCAATGTGAGGCTTATTATGGGACTATTTATGATCCATTTTGTAATCATCATCATACATTGCCAATAGGAATGCACAGATTGTGAAATTCTGGGCCGATACTGACGCTTACAATAACAATTTGGCCGAAAAACAATGCCAATGTTTTGTCGTTGTTGTGTTTTCCCCTTTTGTGATAAAAAACAAAGAAATATTCATTATAAAAAAATACCTGTTTTAAAGTCATTTATCCATTTACATTATCTTTAAATGATAACATATTCTATCATACAAATGTATGAAACATTATATCCTTTTTTCACATGAAAAATAACTGCTTCAAAAGCCCTTTTAGCCTTCTACATAACCAACGTTAACTACTCAATGACAAAATCTTTTCAGTACATAGGCTACATAGCACAATAGAAACATTTTGTCAAACAAATTAAATGTAAATGTAAAAGCCATTACGAAAGCAATTCAGTATTTATGTATTATCCATGGAGTCCAACTCTGCTTTTCTGAAGTTAGTGAGGCTAAGCTGAATTTTATAACCGGAATCCTAAGAACTCTATCAAGCATTTAATTTTAGATCAGATGTAGTTATGTGGCCCATTCAGGTGACACAAATAACAGCCGTGGCCTGCTTCATCTGAAACACATTGTTTTTAAGAGCTACTTGATTGAACTTAAGAATGTGACTCCTGAAACTAACGCAACCTATTAGAGAGAAGACCTATCACTCTGTTGAATTACTTGGAGCTACACAAGCGTTCACTCACACGCGTTAGAGGGCATGTTCTTCAACCTGTTGTCTAAAAATGGAATTCATATTATTTGGCGACAGCTGATACAATCTGTTGTATGCGACATTTGTCATTTCAACCAGCCAAAGTGATGTCGGCAATGGTTAAAAATTAGAATCTTCTAGCCCAAATCAATGTTTTCTATGCTGCTCTATGCTAGTGATAATTAGCATTGGAGTTGAGCAAATCTTCATTTTGACAACCTCACACATTGAAATAGTCATTACATAGAACACTACATTGTGCCTTATGTTAAATCTGTACCTTCTTTTGTATCTCATACAGTATGTTTATTCATTTTATTCATTATTACACTGGCTTAACATAGAAAATGTATGAAGTCATTCAGTTCAGTTAAATAACCTTGGAAAAAAGATTTACCTATCATAGATAGATAGATAGATCGATAGATATTTATTGATCCCAAGAAAAATGGGAAATTACGGTGTTACAGCAGCAAAATCAGTCACACAGCACAGAATATAAATATAAATGAAATACTAGGAAAAATATACATACATACAATATACATGAAATAATAATAATAGGAAAAGATAATTAAAATAAAAGAACAAATATTTCAATATATGCAGGACGGAAAACAAAATGTGCAACTGCTTAAATAATATGCTAAAATGTATGCTAAATGTAAATAAACCAATTGTGCAGGTTGCACTTAGTGCAGTATTAGTATAGTATAATATATAGTATAGTGCAGTAGTGTGGTGTCCAGAAGTCTTATCTAGCACCCAGTGATGACATGTTAAAAAGTGATTTTCTGTAGCGTTATGTGCGCTTATTAAAGAAAAAAAGTGTGCTTTTATTTCTTTAAAAGGACCAAATATTCTCTAATGAGAGGTTAATTTGTCAGTGGAAAATGTTGAGACAACATCATGCTGTCATGGGGATAAGTGATCACAGTAGGTTCTTTATTTTTTAAATGTGTGATCACAACAGTAAGGAGATGTAAGGATTGACCCAAACACTTAAAACTCTTATGTCCTAGCAGTAGAGAATACTTAATTGTGATATCAATGCTAAGTTGCCATGGTATCATTAAGGGAGCAGGTATTCTTTCACTGTGCATTTACCCAAGCCCTGAAGGCTTAAGAGACACGTTGTCATGTTGTCTCGGGAATGGGACCGCCGTCGTCGACGCTAAATGAGAATGGCCACAGAGTGAGAGGTCATTGTTGCCTTTGCTGTATTACCTCTCCAGGCTCTTGGGCCAAGTTTAGGCCACCAGATGACTCCAGTTGTTGCCTCCCCGGGGCAAAGGCATCCCGTCCTCACCCGGTGGTCTGCAGTCATCTCATTTTTCATAGAACACAAGATGCTGGAAGTGTCCACGGGGAGATGCAGGGGAGACCCACAAAATGGCTTCTTATTGAGCCGGCCATGTGGCTTCTGCGATTGTAAAACCTTAGAGCCTTAAAACATACAACGCACTACCATGGTCTCTGGCACTTGGAGGTTAAGTCTCAATGTAAATGACTTTGTCGAGGAATGTCTCAGTGAAAATCAGTGGACACAGTGACAAAACAAGCGTGTGAAGGAGTGCACAGTCCAAACAAGTGAATCAGTCTCAGCGGTGTTGATAGTGTGTGGAGTTTTAAAAAGAGTTACATTGCTTATTCAGAAAAAGAAAAGTTTTTCCCTGTAAAGCAGTACAGCCGGAGAGATGGTTCTGGAGTGTATGGACGGCGGCGAGAGAGAAACCTGCTGAAGGCCAGATTAAATATATAAAGTAAATAAACCGGTGTATAATGTGAAGCAATTGTAGGGGTGTGCATAATCAGGGATTTGGAGGCTGCTCACTCTGCTGCTCATCTTCTGACTACAAAACCAGGCCCTAACCCTCCCCTCCCCCCTCACCCCCCCACACACACACTCTCCCCTTTCTCCCGCTCTCTCTCTCTCCAGCCGGTGATAATCTGTTCCAGTACACTTGCCATGAAATGAGCGATGCAGGACTCGTAATGCACTGGACAGGCAAAGCCTAACAGATAACATAAGCCCCCTATGCTGCCCCCCTCCCCCAAAAGCACCCCGCCTCACCCACCCCCACCCCTCCTCTCGCCATGACCAGCCCTCATCCCCTTCC
Source organism: Etheostoma perlongum (assembly GCA_026937815.1). Taxonomy (NCBI): domain Eukaryota; kingdom Metazoa; phylum Chordata; class Actinopteri; order Perciformes; family Percidae; genus Etheostoma; species Etheostoma perlongum. Next base: position 6,749,979 of record CM049372.1, read on the forward strand.
ACTGTTATATCAAGGCCCGTCAGCTGTAAACAAGAGGAAGAAGACTTGGTTCATTACGAGGGGAGTTGTTTTCTTCATCTGATTTATAATATCTGTGGCGAGGTGTCTCGTCGCTTTATGCTTGCGTCATATTTCCTCCTGACTCGCCTGACCTTTGCCGTCAGGCGTACAATGAGAGGCGGTCGTCGTGGGTTTTGTTCTCCTCTGCTGTTTATAGTTGTTATTGTCATTTGGCTAATGTATGCGTGCATATATACACATTGGCCTTGAAGTGAAAAAGTAAAAGCCTTGCAGAGCTGACAGTGGTAGTCTGTAGTCTCACAGGGTGGATGCAAGAATCCTGTTTTGATGGCAATGAATATATAATTTTTGTATTATTTTTCACTTCTCTTCTTTTTTCCCCCCGCTGCTGTAGCTGTCTGCCTTTTAGTCCTCTCTTGTTCGCTCTCTCTTCCCTTTAGTTCCTTTGATCTGGCTTTGGTTTTGAATGTCATACCATCTGGATGAGTTCACTCTGGATGAATCTCTCTCCACAAACGCTGAAATAAATATATAAGGAATATAATTCCATATGTCAATGGGCTTTACTTTCAACCACATACATTTCACTCCCACTTACTCACTTTGATAAGCAGCACAATCGTATCTCAGGAAAATCTGTCTCTAACAAAGATTTCTACACAGTAGCCTAATGTGTTCGAGTAGATACAATAAAAGAACTTTTGTTTTTTTAAAGAGAAGGGGGCTTTTGCCCTTTATTAGAGTTGATAGGCATGGAACATAGACAGTTAAAGAAATGGACCAACAGATCCTGTTGCTCTGGACAGAGACCAGTAAAGGATATTAGAAGCACTTTCCCCGGTGATGGCTCAGTCTTACTGCACAGCCTCCAACTGAACTTAATGACGCAGATGTGACGTGAGCAACTTAACAATCATTAGCCTATTTTTACAAAAACGTCTGCTATGGAGCCATAACGTGCGAAACAAGGCTAGGGAGCCTTTTATACATTGTCATGTTTCTTTAGAAATAAAGAATGGACAAATAGTATTTAGAGGCTTCTGATGTGAAGTTATTCGCTGTCAAAGTGGCTCAAAAAGGTATGGCAGTCATTGGGATGCTAATGGCTTGGTAGCATCGAAGCGGCGCCATAGGAGCTACGCTTAGAGAGGAGAGGCTTACCCCCTTGGCATGAAAGGGGGAAAGAGAGAAATGGGAGGATGACACACGACCGCAGGTCAGATTTGAACCCCGGGCCCGCTGCAGGACTCAGCCAACATGGGGTGAACACTATACTGGGTGAGTTAGAGGTGGCCCAGTGCAGAGCTATTTATTGTGACGCCATAATATGGGACACTGATAATGAAAAGATCTCCACGATGCCTGTCAGATTTATTGTGCAATTAAAACGGTCACATTCAAAAGAATGCTCTGCTCTAAAGAAAACAATCCGAGCCCTGCAGCATTTCATTTGGAATCTGTGGGAATGTAGATCAAAAAAACTTAACGAGGGCGAGGAATGTATTCATCTCTGTGAGCGACAATTACTTTCAACTGTTGATGGGGACCTCCCTGGCAGCGCGTTTGACAGCAAACAGCAAACAGCCCCGGCTGTGATCGATAGACTCCCGGCCCCTGTCTTCCCAAGTGCCTTGTGGTTTTGGAGGTTCGGAAAATCCGCCACGAAGCAGGGCCCTCCCATCTCGTCTGAACCAAACATTGTCCGGGTGGCTCCTGCTCCCATGCTCCTCGCTCGCTGGAATGCAGGCACGCTGAGGATAACAGGGTTTCCTAAGATCCGACCGGGACCTCTTTAATTTGGGCATCCACTCCTGCCACTTCCCCTGACCAGAAACCATTTTAAATTGGTGGCCACGTAGGAGCTGGCATTCCCCTTTTCCTCCTTTTTTTTTAATGGTGTGTTCACTTCTTTGGCTCTTTTCTCTTTTATTTCTATCTGTCTCCTTCCACCTCTGTCTTGGCTGGAAACTAAAAAGCAGATTTATTTCCGCGCTGTATCATTGTCCATCATATTAAATTGTGGGATTCATGTAGAAACACAAAACCCCACCACCACCATTACCAACAACAACAACTGTCAATGCCAGTCTACACACACACACACACACACACACACACACACACACACACACACACACACACACACTCACTTTAAGTGACAGGCACAGCATAACAGCAGCACTGTTTTAACGCTCTCCCAGCTGTGTGTGTGTGTGTACGAGCAGGTTGTTCCTGCCAGTGAGCTCTGAGAGAGTGACAGACCACCCACCTGCTCTGGTTCTTCCTATTGATGTCGGTTTGGCGTCAGTGGGAGGGCAGCTAATGGGATTTCACTATCAGCACCTCAGTGTAGCCACCATGTCAGCTCTCCCTCCTCCGTAGCGCTACGCGCAGTCAAGCAAGGTAAAAAAGCTTGGCTCGCATTGCTAAAGACGGACTGTGAAAGCCGTGAGACGTTCAACACAACATCATTTCCAAATACACCGGAAAGCAAATAGTGACTCACAGGCAGCGGAGGCACAGGGGGCCCAGAAATAAACCAACCTGTGAGAGAACTTTCAACGTCACCGTATCATATCACCTGTCCGGCAGTGTAAGCCACGTCTTACAGGAAAATATCGGATTGTTTTTTTTTTTTAGTAACACAAACTGCAAGGGACTACAATTTCAAATTCAGTTGGTGAGCCATTATTCGCCACAGTACTTCTCTTTAGTACAGCTAGTCAACCCATTCACACTCCCAACTCGTAATCATGTAATTCAATGAGTACAATGTAAGGAGTAATTAAATACATACATACATACATACATACATACATACATACATACATACATACATACATACGTACATACATACTAGCATGCATGCACAAGAGGGTTTCAAATGTAATAAACGGTTAAATCATCCTAATGTAATCTTAATGACAATGTGGTAAAATACATTTGATGACAAAAACTGTTAAATACTTTAAAAAGGTTCCATAGTTTCAGGTTCATACTTGAATTTTGGGTTTCTACCAGACCAGAACATGTTTACATGCTTCATAGTTCAGAAAACACATTATTTTTCTCATACTCTGTGTCTGAATATACCTGTATTCACCCTCTGAAATGCTTAAGCCATCATCCTGAAAAAAAAGGCCAGAAGGACTTCCAGTTCAAGCGAGGAGATATTAAATAAGAGACTTGGGAAGCAGCCACAGTCTCTGCACTGGATGTCATTGCAGCCGGGATTGACTGTAACAGCATTGTAGCGGCACTTTCTACCTTATATATAGTATAGTTGTGACATCACAATTGTACAGAAGTCCTGACGACTTGTTTAAAAAGGCACCGTTTGTGAATATGGGCAGTGTGTATTTCTCTGTGGATTGAGCGTTTTGAGACTTTCACAGTATTGATGTAGCATCTAGACCTGCGTTATAATAAAAAACATGGAAATCTCACTTTTTTTCAACATGAAATCTTTAAAATGACCTTATGTATGACTACATTATAGTGTGTTCTGAACAGTGTATTAAATGTCATATGCTGATTTTAATTTCTAAATAGGGGGTCTACTCTCTGGTAACCCTGTTGATGCCGATCATTTCTTTCTACATTGTCTTTCTTGTCAAACTGTGGTTTAGTTGGACGTCCTAGACATTTGCAGTCACAGTTACAGTAATAGATTGTAAGAAGAGCCTATTGGCATTATCATGTGTACACATATATAACAGTGAGATATATAACAGTGTAAAGCTGCCATATCCACACAATCCACAGGCTGAAGTTTGGTGAATGGTGACTAATCAGTTCAAGTTGTTAAAAAGAGTGTAGGAGCTGAGTGAGCCTGAAAGAAATGAGTCCCTCATTACTGCGTCTAGTCACTATTCCATCACCTGGCGCTGTCATAACAACACTGCACTTTTAAAGCCTTGCCTCACCTTCTCTTCCTCTGTGTCTCACTTTGTGCTTTTCATTTCTCAGCCTTCTATGGCACTCTTTTTCTCTGTCTTTTCATTTCTCAGCCTTCTATGGCACTCTCTTTCTCTGTCTTTCAAAGTTTACAACTGTTGTCTGAAAGTTCACACTTTTAGTTTGGTGCCAGCGTTGCACATTCTTTTCTTCTCCCTTTTGCTTTTTTGTTCCTTTCTTCCTTGTGTGTTGCTCCACATCAGAGATCCAGAGAGGGGCCTTTTGTGTCTGACTTTGCCCCAAAGGCAGTCGCCTTGCAAGGCAGATTAATAATTACAGAGTACACAACATCGGGGAAAACAATTTCAACATCTTTGATGTCAAACATGAGAGCAACCAAAATTACAAAGAAAATAAAGGATGATGAGGAAAGGTCTTGAAAGATGGTCTTTCTGTCTGCCTCTCTTGGCAGTATTTCCTGTTATTGTTGCGTTCTACTGTTTCGCAGTGCATTACAAAAAACATTAAGGAGGCCTTAAAAGAGACAGGCGTCTGCCCCTAGAGGGACACATTTGAGAAGTGGCATGGCAACACTGTCACTTTAGATGAGAAGGAGCTATATATAATGTTTCATAGTTTCTGTTTACATGTTTGGACACATCCATACAGTCATGAGATGTTTGTTTAGTGTAGCATTAGGATAAATGCCAGGAAACCAGGGCCAAATATAGGAGGACTGAGCTGTCCTGGCCCTGAGTTATGATTATGGGCTGTAATTGAAAGGTTGAGGGTGCTCTTTCTTTTGCTTAACTATGAAACTCCCTATAACTGAAAAAGCCATGGATCATTGGAATAAGAATTTACAGTGTCTTCTGTCTTGTACTTTACCAAACCAATACTTTTTTTGTCGTGTATAATACAGAATGATTGGCCTTGGGCTGCCGTCCCAAACACAGATGACTACTATCCCCTTTTAATAATAGTATTAAATGAATATAAACAAATCCCAAACAAAGCAACCACAACCACAACTGACATTCAAACATGTTTCCTGTGAGATTCTGAAAATCCCTTCTGACAAAAGCCAGCCTGAAATTTGGGTTTACTGAGGTTGTGCTTCTTCCGTATCTTGGTTTTTCTCGTGTAACTACAGTTTGTTTTGGGATTATCAACTCCCAGTAGAGCCTCGTCCATCCATTAACCAAAAATATATGTATAAATAAATGAATAAGGAAAATGCTGTATCCCTTTTGTAATCTTTCCATTTAATCCGTGCTGGGTCTAGCTGCTTTCTTCAGGTAACTTGGAGACAAGTTAAAATGGGAGCTGTACTCGGAGCAACCTATTTAATTTTTTCATACTTTAAACATATGTGAGATATATTGAATATTCAGTACATGCACTCCATATATCATGTTATTTGAGCTGCGTGTAGTTTCACATCTCAGGTGTAAAAATTCATAATTTCTCTTACTTTGTCACATTTTAACAATGTATGCTCATCAGACACTGCTAATCAAACTGTTATATTACATTTTCTCATACAAAGGAAGAAGCACAGAAGCAAGAGGCGCAGTATATAATTCCCATAAAATGCTGTATAGAATCTGACGTATATATTTCAAGACGTCCATAGTCATAGACCTTATCACGTTGAGTTTTTAAGGTGAGAGAAAAGGCAGTGTTGGCATTATCAGCGTTATAGCAGCTGCACTCCTAGATTCTCCACTGCAGAGAATTTGACAGGTGTCAGTATGGAAAGACCTCTCTTTTCTTTAAAGAAAAAAAACTGCTCGGTTGTGTTACACTGTGTGCTTCAACCGTGACAACAGGAACTGAGGCGTCAAAGCAAAAGCGACACGGAGGAAAAGCCACATTGTACTCGAATCGTGACAGCGGGCCCCCTGTTGGACGGATCATCGCAGATGTACCGTATCTTCCTGAAAACACAACAGCCATGTGGAAACACTGTGGCAGTTTTGATGTGTCTTCTGTTTATTCACTGTGTCTGTGTGTGTTTACGTAGAAAAACAACAATAGAAATAAATATATTGGAGCATCCTGTCATATGGAGTCCATCTGTTTTGAAGTTGAACGGGTTCATCAATGGCTCTGGGTCAATGCCCAGTCAATACATGTGATGAGTCACAAGTTCCTTGTGTTCAAATCACCCAATTACAAGCTATTTAGATTTGTTTGACGGAAAGGGTTCTGTTAACATAATTTTTTTGCATTAGTTAGTCAGTAGCTAGTTAGTTAGTAACTACAGTTAGTCAGCAACTAGTTAACCCTCATGTTGTCCTAGGGTCAAATCGACCCATTTCCCTATATCAATATTGTTTTTAATTACCCCAGATAACATGATTGATTCCACACAACGCTCTTTGGCAAGTACAAATCTCTACTTTCATTAATTTTGGGGTGTCTTATTTAATTTTATAGCATTGTTTGTTGTGCAAGTGTTTTTGAAATAGTATTGAGTAAAAGTTGACATATTCCAGTCTGTGATTATCCATCAACATACTGAACATTCCTTTAATTTTAGTCTAAATAATTAATAATTTCTGCTTTTCTAACTCAAACATTAGGTATAATTTCCTAAAAATGAGGTTCATTGACCATAAATTCCAAAAATAACTGTAAAACTAAAGTTAATAAGTTAGTGTTACGTAGTGTTAAATGTCAAAAAACTGACAAACATTGAAAAAAGCGTTGAAAAAAGGGACAAAAACATGAGACGTTTAAAACATTGATTGAAAAGCATCAACTCAAGTGTTGATTTTCAATTTTGACGGGAAGACAACACAAGGGTTAGTTAGTTAGTTAGTTAGTTAATTAGTTAGTTAGTTAGTTAATTAGTTAGTTAGTAAGCAGCACCATCTTTTGCACCCCCTATTGACAAAAGTGATGTGTTCCAGATAGCATGTGCATTTATTTAGTTAGTCTGTTAGCTAGCTAGCTCGTCTTGTTAGATAGTTAGAGTGGAAGGCAATCATGTACACTCACATAGCACCCTAACCACACTGACACACACTGTTGCTTTGTACCACATTGGTAATTAGAACCAGTATACCAATGTTGGGGCTAACCTGTCCCCAAGAAGTACTAAAATATCCCAAATGTTCACTTTTACCAGACCAGGAGTTAAAATGGGACGCTAACCTTGTTGTTAAAGGCAACACTTTCTGTGGGTTTTTCACAATAAATGTCTTCCAACGATTTGCTGATGGAAACAGCTGCAGGAAGTGTTAAAACTGAATGAACCATATTTAAAACCCTTACTGCTGTTGTGAAAGCAGGGCCAAGGAGACTATCATTAAACTGTAGAGGAAGGTAGTACAATTATGAAAACAGTGACGTGATTGATGTTACTTTACTTATCATAATAGCATTGTGGGTCAGTTTGGCTGTTTCCTTTTAATTAGGATGCTTTGTAAACAGAAGAGAGCGCAACTTGCAGAGCTACACCGCTGAAACAACACAGACCCACATTTTTAACACAGTTTCGGTTAAGGTCATTTGGTGTCTACCTGACTTTCAACGGTATCGTTCCAACTGACTGAACTCCAAAAATAAAAGTACAAACAGGCCACACTCCAGACATGCTTGGTGAGATGGCACCCGTATAGTCACAGGGCTGCCGTTAGAGCAGCGCTGAGCAGGAAGTCAGTGGTTTACAGGCAGTATGTGGGCAGCTGTTCACTCAGCAGGTAGAGCTGCAGTGAAAGCACATGCGCCAGGTGTGTGTGTGTGTGTGTGTGTGTGTGTTAGGGAGCTGACAGGCTGCAGCAGGTGGAAAAGAGGGAAGAAGATTCAGGCCTTTACTGTCTATGTTTACATGCACATAAATAAGTTTTTTTGCCCTTATGCCATAAAAGACAATTCTATTCTGACTAAACTGTTAATATGGCTAATGAAAGTGAATATTCCACTAAAATTCCTGTTTAACACTTGTGTTGTTTTTTTTGTGTTGTTGACTTCTCGTCAACCATGAAAAAAACCCTTATTGGTTTTTCCGACATTTTTGTCACTTTTTCAATGTTGTGGGTGCTTTTTTGATGTTTTTTGATATTTTGACATTTTCAGCGCTTATTTTGACGGCCCATCTTTTGTGATAAAAAAACAACAACTGAAAACGTGTCAAAATTTGACCCAAGGACAGCATGAGGGTTAAAACTTTAAAAAAAAGTCTGAATGTTGTCTGATGTTTATGGTATACTCTGATAATAAACCCTGTATACACAACAATCAATCTGTTTTATTTGTCACATGAAGTCGTACAAGGTCCAATTCCAGTGAAAATGATTTGAAAAAACTCCTTCATTCATAATAAAGCAGAATGTGGCAGCCAGATTGGCACAAATACACTTCTTTCTTTTTGTAAATTCTACATTTATATAAAGAATAATCATGAATATTGAATTAAGTTTGAAATACTTTTTTACATTCCTGTTTTGAAGCTGAATATTTAAAGTGAATATCTATTAACGGTTCGATTTTATTCTAGTGGATGCTTTATTATCTGGATGAACACAAAATTAAAACATCCAAAATCTATTGATATGCAAATGTTTTTGCTTCAAAGGTTTAACTATGAGACAAAAAACATCTATTAGACACCACATATCCATAGCTGGAGGCTTTACATTTTCACCTGTAGAAGTTGTATAATGCACCAAACTAGTTGTGATGTCACAGAAACCAAACCTGCCTTTTGGTGCAGATGTCCAACATCCAAGCGAAGTAGCGTATATCCTTGACGTTCCACTTCCGGGATAGCTCCGGTGTTGCAGGAAATTCCACCGGATGCTTGTCTTTTTGCCGATGTCCGTTTCCTTCCGCTTTCTTTGTGCTGGAAATTTAAAGGCCCCCTGACTCTGTGCTTTTTGGATGCTTTTATATAGACCTTAGTGGTCCCCTAATACCATATCTAAAGACTCTTATATATAGACCTTAGTGGTCCCTAATACCATATCTAAAGACTCTTATATATAGACCTTAGTGGTCCCTAATACTGTATCTGAAGTCTCTTTTATATAGACCTTAGTGGTCCCCTAATACCATATCTAAAGACTCTTATATATAGACCTTAGTGGTCCCTAATACCATATCTAAAGACTCTTATATATAGACCTTAGTGGTCCCTGATACTGTATCTGAAGTCTCTTTTATATAGACCTTAGTGGTCCCCTAATACTGTATCTGAAGTCTCTTTTATATAGACCTTAGTGGTCCCCTAATACTGTATCTGAAGTCTCTTTTATATAGACCTTAGTGGTCCCCTAATACTGTATCTGAAGTCTCTTTTATATAGACCTTAGTGGTCCCCTAATACTGTATCTGAAGTCTCTTTTATATAGACCTTAGTTGTCCTCTAATACTGTATCTGAAGTCTCTTTTTATATAGACCTTAGTGGTCCCCCTAATACTGTATCTGAAGTCTCTTTTATATAGACCTTAGTGGTCCCCTAATACTGTATCTGAAGTCTCTTTTATATAGACCTTAGTGGTCCCCTAATACTGTATCTGAAGTCTCTTTTATATAGACCTTAGTGGTCCCCTAATACTGTATCTGAAGTCTCTTTTATATAGACCTTAGTGGTCCTCTAATACTGTATCTGAAGTCTCTTTTATATAGACCTTAGTGGTCCCCTAATACTGTATCTGAAGTCTCTTTTATATAGACCTTAGTGGTCCCTAATACTGTATCTGAAGTCTCTTTTATATAGACCTTAGTGGTCCCCTAATACTGTATCTGAAGTCTCTTTTATATAGACCTTAGTGGTCCCCCTAATACTGTATCTGAAGTCTCTTTTATATAGACCTTAGTGGTCCCCTAATACTGTATCTGAAGTCTATTTTATATAGACCTTAGTGGTCCCCTAATACTGTATCTGAAGTCTCTTTTATATAGACCTTAGTGGTCCCCTAATACTGTATCTGAAGTCTCTTTTATATAGACCTTAGTGGTCCCCTAATACTGTATCTGAAGTCTCTTTTATATAGACCTTAGTGGTCCCCTAATACCATAGCTGAAGTCTCTTTTATATAGACCTTAGTGGTCCCCTAATACTGTATCTGAAGTCTCTTTTATATAGACCTTAGTGGTCCCCTAATACCATAGCTGAAGTCTCTTACCATGAGTTGATATCAGAGCCTGTTGTCTCCCAAATTATTTTTGAACTTTTGTTGTTCAAACAGAAATTACAAGACATTTTTCTAGTGGCAGTTCCCACTAGTGGCCAGTACATACGGAAATAAGGTGACAAAATATATGAGCGCTTATTTTCTGCAAAAGGTGTAAACGGTCAGTTCTTTTAACTTTACGACAGCACCAGTGTCACCTTCAGGAAGTAAAGCAACATCTGATTGTGACCCAAACCACAATCTTTTCCTATACTCAAATAAGTAGTTTTTGTACCATATTGTCACGTGTCCTTTATTAGTCCCACAAGGGGAAATTACAATTTACACTCTTGTTATTACACACAGGCCTGAACTACACAGACATGCTCAGTACCTATACATGCACTAATGGAAAGATGTCAGAATGGGGGGGGTTGCCCATGGAAAGGCGCCCCAAACAGTTGGGGGTCCGGTGCCTTGCTCAAGACCATCTTGGCAGTGCCCACTTCTCCAGCTACCAGTCCACAACCATACTTTGGTCCGTATGGGGACTTGAACCAGCCTTGAACCCTTCGGTTTCCAACCCAACTACCTACGGACTGAGCTACTGCCACCCAAGGACAGCGAGTTTAAAAAAAAAAACACAAAAAAAATTTACCAACAGCATGTTCAGAGTCCTGTGAGTAACCAGAAGTGAGGCAATGATGCCTAAACCTAACTAAACTGATACCATTTCAGGACGTTAAAGTAGTGTTTTTACGAACTTTACGTTCAAAACTGCGAATGACGTTCTCAGGTTTAGATATGAGGTTATATTTCCTGCCACGGCTGGGGGCGCTGTTTTAGAAAATGCTCCTGTGGGTCTTATTACAGAGTAGCAATCTCATTGGAATTCTTTCCAGTAAAGGAGATCATTTAAAGCATACAGAGATCTGGAAGGAATTCCACTTGTGAACGCTGACATAAACAAGTCGCCTTCCAGAGGTTTGGGTGAAATATAATGGGGGTCTTGAGGAAATGTGTCAGCAATGTTACTCACTTCCTGAACCTGTCTCTGACTGCTCCAAAGATCCAACTGAGACACCACTGACTGACTGCGAGCCTGAAATCCACTTCCAAAGACCCGGGTTGTTGATTCCTGGTATTGCAAAATTCCTGGTATTCCCTGTAAAAATCCCACAGAGGACTCAAGTTTGGGGTGGGGCTGATGCTGCCATCCAATCACATGCATGTACACATACATGGATCGATAAACCTTTTTTTAAAGATCATGATGAATAATCGTAATTTTTAATCCTCATTTACTGAAAAAAGTGTGAAAAAGCAGAACAGAAGGGAGGTAAAAAGGCCCATAATACTGGAACAAACAACAGAGATGCAGCTGCATTTAATTTCCTGCGGCATGCTGTTTCTATCACAAGGTCTTTTCAGATGCACCAATTGAGCCGAGGTTGGGAATGGCCATGAATCTAAACCAGTCTTTCCTTCTACACTTGGCTTGATGAGGGCTACATGCAGGAATGTCAGTTCTCACACACCTTTTCCCTGTGGGCTTTTGCTGAATGATACGGAGGAAGAAATGCATTCTTATTACTCTTACGTCTCAAATCTATACACAACTTAATCTCAACCATGAGCAAGAACGTCAACCATTCGCCAAATCCGAAATATGATCATATTTTCCACCAGGGCTAAAGATAGCATGCTACTACCTCAGAGCCAAACCTTTTCAACTGTGCAAAAAGGGAAAGAAATTCCTTCTGCCATGTTAAACTTCCCAAATCAGTTCCCGATCATGTACGCAGATCTTCCACGCTTTTAACTGCAGTGATACAAAAGAAAAAAAGACAAAAGTGGAACAGTGAATTTTCCATCCATAAGCTTTCTGAAAGGATATGTTCCATCTGGTTACAAAGAGAGATTGTTTTTGTATGGCCAGATGAAATTGCAAACATCCCTGCATAATTATTTCAAAAAGCATCCTGTTATGAATAACATTGTGTTATGAAGGAAACTGCACACTGGTAAACAACAACTTACTCCTCACATGGCCCTGCTTTTCCTATTAGAGGTCTTTAGATCCAGTCCAGAACCTGGTATTCATAAGATCCTGAACAAGGCATCGCTGTGCTCTTGATGGTGATGGTGAAACAGGATTATCAGCAGTCCAGAGAAAAGCTGTTGAGAGCGTTTGTGTGTGTATTGAATGTCCCTGGACCTCATTAGTTGGTGTCCTTAATAAGAGTCTCCTTGCTTTCCCCTGGAGAAACCCGTTGTGAGTCCTCTCATGTCAACCCCCCCCCACCCCCTCTGCCCGCCATCTCTCCCTCATTCGCTGTTTCTCTCTTCCTTGATATGCCCTATGAACTCCCCTCAGTCTCCAGTCCCACATCAAACATCAAAGCTTTGATAGAGGCTTCCTCTTTCCTCTTCTTAAAGAGAGGAGCTCAGCTGGTACATGTTGTGCATGTCAAAAGCTGACAATTTTTTGAAAGTGACTACTGTCGATCCGAAGTGAAGACAGATTAAGTATCTGCATGGACTATTTCTTGCATTAAATGTGTTAACCATTTTTTTGCAAAATAAGAGATGGTATTCCAAGCGAGCCGGGTATGTTCCATTTTTAAATCTGGGAGCAGACAGCTCCACGTGACGCGTTCGTCCAATCAGATGCAGACATTGCGGTTGCAGGAGGGTGGAGCCTGTTTTCATTGCTTGTCAGGGGTCAGTGAAGAGAAACTGATAGTTTCTCACTAGTGTGCAAATCTGGGAAGCGCGGCAATCTCCACTGTAAAAACAACACCTATATGGACACGTACCATGAGAGGGCCAAAACATGAGTTAACTCTCTGCCTGTTGTCCTCGGGTCAAATTTGACCCTTTTAAAAAAATGTCTATATCTGAAATATGGGTTCTTTTTAACCAAATTACCACAAAAAATGGATTGGATTCCATACAACGCTCTTTGCAAGTATAATTGATCACTTTCATTCCTCGGATCTTAACTATTAGTCAAAATAATTCGTAATTTCTGCTTTTTTAACTCAAATATAAAAAGGTATAATTCTAAATGAATGACGGTTAGGGTTAGATTCATCAACCATGAATTCCAAAAACTAGTGTAAAACTGGTGGTACTAAGGTGGTGTTAGTGAAAACTAAAAAAAAGCCTTTGTCCCGGGAGGACAACACAAGGGTTAAGGTATTTCTGCCTGTTAGTACCATTACGGCGTGGCATACGGTGTGCTTTTGTGAGCTGCTATTTTTCTAAACCTGGGGCCAGTGAATAATGTAGCTCAGAGTAAATTCTCACTCTTAATCACTGCTCTCTTCCTAAATCAAATCAGCTGTTGGAGGCGTTCACCTTCCTGTTAAACACATTTCCTCAACTAGTAGGGCCCCACAATGACAGCGTCACAACAGTACAGAAAGTGCGTTAAATGCAAAGAAATTACAACAAATATTAAACAAATATAACAAGACTGAATTAGAAAAGCACAATTACCGAGTGCGCCTCTTGGACAGTTCAGGCTTTTTTATTTATTTATTTTTGTCAATTTAGGCTCTTAATTCCACAGGACAGATGAAGATATGAAAGGGGAGAGAGAAGGGGAATGACCCAAACCCGCGGCTGCTGGTTTTGTACTAATATTTGTACCAATTCTCAGAAAACTGAAACTATGAAAATGATAGAAATACATAAACATGAATGGTATAATGGACCTCAAGCGGAATGATACTAATACATTACACCACAAATACAGTAATTACAGCAATAATCACACATCTCATGTTTGTGGACTGCTAGAGAAGCAGGCCTGACTAGAATGCATGCACACTCATTCAGATATTGAGTGTTTTCAGATTACTAATATTGACTATTATTAACATAAGCTTTTTTAACAAGCTCCTTGTGCAAGTGTGCGCCTGTGTCTGCAGTTATACTTGTGAGTCTGAAATGCCAACCTCATGTCAGTGCAGCAGAAATAGGTCAGGCTTAACACACACACACACACACACACACACACACAGACGCACACACAGATAGATGAATTACTCATTCTCTTTCATGGCCTTTGTAGATGGAGGAAGCGGATGCCGATGCAAAAAGATCAAAACCCCTCTGCGCTAGAAACAAGTGTCCTCCTCCCAGCAGCCGAGAGGGAGGAAGAGTCGCTCAACAGGTTTGTGTCACTCCTCTAACTCTTAACTCTGCAGCTTTTGCACCGCGTGTCCTCCCATGCTCTGTCCTGTCAGCTATCTGTTTTTGGATCCTTTTTCTTTGTGGAAAAAAACCCTGTCTGTGCTAGCCACGCATCAGTTTGAAGCTGCTCTTCCTCTTCCTGCGTCTGTGGAAAACACAATCAAAGAAAAATCAATGTATCCTCAAGCAATAAAAAAGTCAATAGCTTTCATAGAATCTATATTTAGTGCAGAGTGATGTACAGATTCTCAGTTCTGCACGGGCTCCAATTTGCGAGAGAGATCTATTTTTTTTCCACGTTCATTTATTCCTGACCTCTTGCTTTATTAATCATAACTCTGTTAATGCATATTTTTTCTCTCCATCTAACTCAGCCATGTATATGCATAGAGCTGGGTGTGTGGGAGGTGGTGCTGATGCTAATGTGACGGTATCAAATTTTCTAAGCAGATTGAGCGCTTGTACCATTTATTATCGTATGCATTTGCTCTGATTTTTTCCTACTTTCATTACATGAGCTATATTACATCCTGGACTTATCGGATATTAGTATCACCTAATCTTGATTAATAATCTTATCTCATTTTGCTCTCTGATTGAAATATGTCATGCAGGTGTGTAATATATGCAAAAAGCAGCTCTATTGTTTGGGGGTAAATGGTTTCTTTTGAAGGAAAAAGTCCTTATTAAAATCCTATTTGAAGCTTTATCTCAGAGCCTATGTGGTTAGAAATGTACACAATGCAGCAACCCCCATCTCACATTCACCAATCATCATGGAGGGAGTCCCTAGAAACAGCTCCATACCTGTTGGCTAAATAGTGTGGTTGTAGCATCTGTAGATTCCTTCCTATAACCATACAGCCCGTCTGACTATCACTAATCCCTCACTGCACCCACCAAGAGCCTGCTGCCCCTGCACAGACCAGGTAAGTACAAAGAGAAGAAAATAATTTAGAAACTTTTAAATGAAGAAGTCCCTTTGATAGGAAGGAGGTCCAGGGAGGGTAGACTCCGTCCAAATTATACTTCAGATCTGAAGCCAGTTTATAATTTCTTAGTAATAAGTGTGTCAAATTCGTGATTGAATTTCAGCCAAGTCAAGGGCCATGGAAATCTGTGGGCCAAGTGTCCACACACGCACACACACACACACACACACACACACACACACACACACTTTACATGATGTATTTGAAGGGCAACTTTGACATAATTTAGGTTAGGGAAACATATATGCCAAACAAACCATGGTTAAGGTTAATAACTTGAACATTTGTGACGGGGTACAAACTCCGATCTCTTGCATGAAAATCGGACTTACACGAAGGACATCTAACGTTTTGCGTTGTCACCATAGACCGTAGAATAGTAAGATGGACAACACGTCTCCACTTGATCCCGCTGTACAAAACTTAAGCCAATATATCAGATCGCTGCTATCTTGCGCTGGTGACATCATTGGAGCCAGAATTTATTTATGGTTCTGCAGAGGCTCCACAGAGAAAGAAAGTGTCTCCCCTGTGCTTTCTGACCACGGTGGGAAATCTGTAGCAGGAAAAGTTAACCCTCTCCTTGATTTCATGTTGTTTATGGAGAAGGAGAAGCAGGAAATGAGGGAAAGCCATGGCTGAGCAATGTGTAGTTACATTTTTTGAGAGCTGCGCATCAGGCTACGGCGTAGGGTCCGGCATAGGGTCGCGTCTCCACATACCTACGTACGTAGCGACGGCGTAGATTTAACGCAGAAGCATAAATCCCGCTAGAGTCTGCACATTAGTAATTAGGCTTTGGAGCCTGTGTATCAAAAATGAAAGAAACCATCTTTGTGAAAAAAAAATTTCCACATGTACTATGAATTTTTAATTTGGCTCATGTTTCATCCGCTAACACAGAGGGCACGGTGTTAATGACCTTTACTTTTCGGGAGTTGTCATGTCATCCATCTTTATATTTGGTCAGTCTATATGATATTAAATAATATAGGCTATATGTAGGCAATATGATTTGCATTGAGCATTGGCGTTGGACGGAAAGTGGAATTAGGGATGTAGTTCCTATGGATACTGGACGTAAACTCACCTGATTTTTAAATCATATGTGAAGATAATTTCTTGTGTAAAATCTATCCATGTGGAGCAGCATTACAGTTGCTGACTTCATATACAGGTCCAGTAGCACGGTGGTGCAATGGTTGCTACTGTGGCAAAGTACTGAGTTTTGAACTCTGGTTGTCCTGGGCCTTTTTATGTGGGGAGTTGGGATTTTTGCCAGGTGCAGCTCCAGATTTTAGTTTCTCCATTAAAAACATGTTCCCTTCGCTCTACCAAGCTAATGTGTGGTGAGCATTTGGCGTCCCAATTTCCACAGGATACAGAACGGCTGCGGATCGGCTCCGCTGCGTTTTGGCTCCGTTATGCGCCGTCCGTCAGCACCCACCAGGTCCGGATTTGTTGCGGAACAGCTGCGGCCATGACTGACAGCTGAAACCACAAGGACCCACGAGATCTTACAAATTTACATAGAATAGAATCACAAACCAGCAACAGTTTGATTCCATCCAGAGGAGTAGAGGGGGAACAACTCTATGCTGTGTTTTCAGGTGTAGTGCAGCCATTTGCAGTCAGTGAAAACACACACATTGACTTTAATGGAACCTAATGACTCCGGAGCCCGTGCATCACCCAAGTGGGTGCTACACATTGGTGGTAGTAGAAAGTAGCCCCCCACCCCCGTAAGCTCTGCTATATACATGTAATGAATTATTATTATTCACTTGTCTTTCACAAGGTTCACAAGTGAGAACCTTACATTTTACATTGTCTCCTTTTGTACAAACTTCATTGTTTCATGTTTACCCTGTTGGTATAGTAGCCATACAGATAGTTTTTGTCTTATCTGCTGATGTTATGAGAGCACTCCAAAATCTGATAGTATCACTATAACCGTCAAGGTAAGAAAATATGTTAAAAGGGAACCACCGATTTCACACACCAAAGTCTGTTTGGTCTATGGAAGACTACTGCATATGTTCAAGGAGTTGTACAAAGCCTTTGGAGGCTCCAATGGGAGCTGAGAAATTGCCTCAAGTGATGCCACTTGAGCCAGAGTCAGTTTGTAAATGAAAGGAATCTGGGGCTGATTCCTTCTGTACTATAGGGGCTCCATACGTTACTGTAGAATGTCTCTCAAGGATTGGTTCACAGGAGCTCCAGCATCACCATGGCACATCAGATAGGAATGTAGGAGGGACAACTGATGTTTTCATTTGAGCCATTTATTGTATTGTATGCACACATTTAGAGTGATAAATAATGATGAGCCTTGAAAATTATGTTGTTGTTTTTTTAATCATGCACGACCAAATGTTTGTATCTGAATCACAGGGACAGAGAGCCCTCACATGCTGCTGCCAGCTGGAACAAAGGAAATGGGCGGGACCAGAGTAGACCATTGATTGGGAATGAGTAAAGCAAGTGAGAATGGACCATGATTAGAAGCGAGTGAAGTCAGGTGAGAATGGCTGGATCCATGCCATGGAACTAGACAGAGGGTTACTGAATAGAATAGGCTCTTTCTCCAAATTCATCACAGAGGAATTAAGTGTCTTTTTGTGCTGCTCAAAACAAAATAAAAAGATAAAAAGTTCCTGATTATTGCAAATAATCAGCAAACCGAGCAGACAATGGATTTTACAGGAACTACTTCCTGTTTTGCACAAATACATATGTCCATTATATTGGTTTAGCAGCAGAACTTTTACAAGCAGATATCTCAAAACCTAAATCCATCAAACCAACACTATCTGCACTGTTGGATCCCACTGAATGTAAATGAAAAGGCCCTTTAACCTATGTTTTAAGTACAAACACTACTCCCTCTGAGCCTAGCACGGTTTGTGGTCCAAACATCAAGAATAAGTTTTAACAGCTGAATGTGCAGGCTATCCCACCCTTCCTTGCTTCATCTTAATATAGTTCCAAGCTGCAGTCATTTGTGGTCCTTCACTGCTAATAGCATCCCCTTAAATGCGCTCCCATTTCCTCATCTCGTCTGAGCCCAGCGTGACCCACAGATAGGCCCTTGTAAATTCTCCCCCCATCTGGCTCCTTTTAAGTCTATGTCAGACTGTCCATAATCGCTCTGTCAAAATGGCATCCCGTCACCACCGCTTGTTATGAGGTAGCGCAGAGTAGGAGGCTGAGACATACCAGAGTCTGAGCAGTCTAGCAAGTCTGCTAGTTCCCTTCATGTAACATGAGGAAATGAGTTTGTGTCAGGACTATTTTGGAGTTGCTTGGAAGTCTTGTTTTTGCCCCCTATGCCCCCAGAGGGACAGCACAGAAAGCAAAGAGGCTGTGAGGTACAATATGGGGGGGACTTTTGCAGTAATGCCCTGATAACCCAAAAGGCACTGCTGCCTTGATATCATGCCTGAGTGGTCAAAGCACATAGGAATGCATAAACAGTCAGATATGTACACTACCGGTCAAAAGTTTGGGGTCACATAGAAATTCCCATTGCACTCCATTGTAGACAGAATGCCAGCTGAGATCAGCTGCATTGTTTTTTTAACCAGGGCAGCCGTTTTCAGATTAAATTATGTGCTTACATAATAGTAAAATGGTTCTCCAATGTTTTTCTAGTTTTTTATTTTTAAATGATAGATTAGTACACAGAATGTGCCTTTGGAACATTGGATGAATGGTTGGTGGTGATGGGCAATGTAGGTATTGCATTAAAGATCAGCCCCCCCACCAAAATTAGCAGGTATTCTGTCGATAATGGAGTGGTATGGAAATGTATAAGTGACCCCAAACTTTTGACCGGTAGTGTATGTCACTGTGTCACATACTGCACATTCTGTTTTTTAAGATATGATTTGTCTTTTCATGCTAGATGTCTTCCTTTCTGCATGCATACCATATGTACTTAGGATAGAGATTCATAATCCCGAGACCTTACTATATGTTTTATTTATGCATTTGGCACTCATCATTTTTAAGTCAAATGCTAATTATTTTATAGCTTTAAGCCAATAGTGCTGAACTGGAATATGTCGCAGGACAAGAAGAACCACAGTGTATGGAAAAGATTCAAGTCTTGCAGTGCAAAATCGCTGTTTAGTTGCAGTCTCAGTTGTATTTGACTGCGGTTGCACGAGCATCTAAAAAGAGACACACACACACACACACACACAAGATGAAAAAAATGAAACAGACACATTACAATCCCACTACTAAAAAAGACATTATTATTATTATCATATTGTTCAAATTCATAGATCAATAGTCGGCAGAGGGTCTGTCGATACTAGCCGGGAGCTACGGACTCCTCAGTCGGGAGTAGGGGGGAAGGGAATATTCCTTAGGTGGACCAACCAATGATTTTTTTTTCACTCACAGGCAAACACAAATGTGTGCACCCGCTAGGGACTACATTGGAATTGTTTCACACACTGAGGCATAATGCATTAAAAAGTTATAAGCCCATAAGTGGCCAGTGAGCAGCACCTTGGCCTCGAATACAAGTTTTTGGGGGGCAGTAAAGGGGCCCGTCTTGTCTTAACCCCCCCAT
Source organism: Etheostoma perlongum (assembly GCA_026937815.1). Lineage (NCBI taxonomy): Eukaryota > Metazoa > Chordata > Actinopteri > Perciformes > Percidae > Etheostoma > Etheostoma perlongum. The sequence continues at coordinate 6,769,803 of CM049372.1, forward strand.
TTTCCTCTATAGCATCAGCACTAAAAACAGTGACAAACTGCACAACAGTAATGTCAACACAACGTAAATTCACACATGCGCACATGCACACACACACACACAGCCATATGTACACACAGGCTCTTTAGTAAAGATGGTGGATGCCTCCCACCCCCTGTTGCTTCCAGAGCGATGTTCCCGGAGTGGGGATAGCGAGAGGGCATCCCGCAGTGCTGTTTGAGCGTCCTTGCCAGCGCCAGACAACTTCACTATCCCAGCCCTAGCAGGGGGCGATAATCACATCAAGCTTCCCTGACAAGAGGCATTGAATTCAGCTCCGGTCCCCCTAAGAGTCTGGCATCCAGCAGTCTCTTCTGAACATGCTGCTGACGTTACAATGAGAAGGTTTGTGTTTTAATTTTTTCACTCCATGTCATCGCGTTTATTCTTTTTTTCTAATTTTTTGTTGCCGCATTCAAAATATATTTGGGAACGATTTGGGATTCCCCGTCACTGGGGGCGAAAGTCTGAATTGGCAGAATCGAGTGTTACCGTCATTGCCCTGTGAAAAGTGTCATTGTTTTGGTTTGTCATGGTGAATTCTATACATTTTTTTTGCTTTTCAGACTAGCTTGCCAGTCTTTCCTGTGGAATATTTTTGAAAGTTTTCATGGGAAATTGCTTTTTCATGAATGTCATTTGGAATTTGCTTAGATTACATCCTGCAATAGTCACCATTGCAATGGCCAAAGCACTGTCAGTGACATTTTCACACAGGAATAAAAGGCTAATAGGACTGACACACTATATCGTTGACACAAGTACACACTCGAGCTCTAACCCACGCTGGGTGGTGGTCAGAAAAAAAGGATGCTATCACTTTAAGAGGTCCCAAACCATGCTAGATCAATTTTTGCCTGCTCCTCTGGTTAGCAACAGTATTACATTCTTTTTTTTCAGTTGTCAGCTGTTCTGTGTCCATACTCGTGCTTCAATGTAATAGTTTTGTACTTTAATCTGTTGATGGATATCTCATAGCACAGTCACTCTCCTTGTAGGAGATGTTTTGTGAAAACCTACGATTCACTTAACATGGCTATTTTTGGAAAATCCACTCATTAAAACTTAAAATAACAAGAACTAAGCAGGGGCATCCTTTTTTCCTTTGAAATCCACCAAAACAGATGAGAACCACACTGGACTGTTTTTAAGCAGCTTTGTGGGCCTGCAGACCTCATCTGCTACCCAGGGAGTCTGGCTTCCAGCAGCTATACCCCATTCATCACCTGCTTTCAATGGCCACCACCAAGCCGCCTCCGGCTGGAAGGCCAGGTAGGGTGCCGGGTGGTGCACAATGTTTGGGGGATTAGCAATCAAAGGAGTGCGGAGGCTAGGGCCCTTCGTCCAAGCCCGCCATTCACTCCTAGCAGGGGAGGAGAGCTCCAGCAGCGGCCAAGGTCAACGTCCCCAGCTCGGCAGGAGGTAACTGGAAAAGAATCCTGGGAACCAGCCGCCTGCCCGGTGCTAATTGTCGGCTAGCAGGCTAGCAGCACAGCAGGTGTCTCACCCGGCAAACATTCATCTGTTTGTGTCGCTGATAGCATGGCTGACAACAAGATAATGCCTTGCTTTTACTTTCCTCTCACTTTCCCCCTCTTTTCTCTCTTCTTTCTGCCTTTTGTTGATCTCTTTTGCTCTGTTCCAGCCTGATTCGGTGGGATTTGGCTTTCTCTCTTTGAACTAAACTGTATGCTGAGTTAGCGGAACGATAAACTGGTACAATAGTCTTTTAAGCCTTGCGTATGTTGTCCTCAGATTTTCATGGGAAGGATGTGAGCGAGATGTGTTGAGGTACAACGACAAAGGCCATTTGAGGGTACAAAGTAAATTGTCTTTCTCAAAAAAAATTCTCTCAAGTTACCATGGTTTTAAACAAACTGCAGTCCCCTTTGTACATATTTTTTTTATTGTGGAACATGGTTATGTCACATAGGCTTAAGACATTCGAAAAGCAAACTTTTTTTTGTTAGAGTTAGAAGTCCGTCTTTGTATTTGCTATCGGCATACTGAATCTCAATGTGACGGAATAGCGATTATGGCCATCGTTTTAAGCTGATTTGGCATCCTGTGGTGCGAGACATTGGGCTGAGAAACCCTGACGGGACAGCTGGTTGTAGACTCACAGATTGTGGCAGAATGGCCAATACACTCTCCGAGATCGCAAACTGGACGGATTAGCTTAGCCCGCTAGGAGTGGCAAGGGGAAAGCAAGCAGTGAGGTAACGATGATTTAAAATGAATCGTGGTCGTGTTCCAGTCGGAGGCAAGAAAGCAACCTCCCCGCAACCCCACCCTTCCACAAACACACCCCTGTTGGGATATTGGCAAGTTGTCATGACAACAGTGATGTTCTCCTGATGAAGTCTCGCTCAGCGCTGTCCAATCAGATCATGGAGCTACAACCGCAGCGTGAACAGAGGAGGACGCACCTATTCCAGTTGCACAATGCTGAGGAAGGACAGGCGAAACCCTGGACCACCAACGGGAAATTGGCAATCCGGGGGAGGCTGTCAATGGGCTGCCATGGTTCGACAATACACAAACAGCGGGGGTCGTGGACGCAGGGGCTACCAGGTAGGGGGTCTCCATCATACTTGAAGCTGGTAGAGCTGCGATTCTTTGTTGCTATCAATACAAAGTAGTAATGCATTGTTTACTTTCGCTGTCGGCATGCAGTTATTGAACATTGTCATTTATATGGCTTATAGCTGTTTTGGGAGGTTGGTTGTAGCTATCGGATAGCTCCAGGTGCTCCTAACCAATTTTGACAAATCACTCCTGCAGGTGGTTTTTACAAACATGCAACATCCACAAGAACCACAACAAAAATCAAGGGAAATGATGTGAAAGGAGGGGAAATTTCATGTAGCATTAACTTTAATGTAATTTAGTATTCATTTCACTGGATGTGGAGAGGCTAATATGCAGAAACTGCAGATAGCAAAGTGAAGGAAAAACTCTCCTGGTGTTTGATTCAGGCCTTTTATTTTAAACCCAGGGGAGGATTTTCTTTTCATTTTGCTGCCGGCTGACCAAAGGAGAAGCTGAGGCTGTTTGTAGCTCTATAAAAGAAAGAGGGCTTGGTGGGGGCGCGCTCTGTATTTTTTTTTCCAGGCACTGCAGGTAGCCATTATGGTCATCGCCCCTCTTAAGCTTATTATTTCAACTCATCGATCTGTAGCTGTCTACAATTATTATTCAATTTAGTTTCCAATATGGGCCTGTTCATAGGATGATTATGATTTGCATTTATTTCTTTTAGCAGTTCATTTGAGTACCAAACCTCTTCTTACCCCTCCCTCGCTCGCTCAGCTCCAGTCCCTCTATCATGGTGTCTCTGTGGGACGCCATTCGACAGACTGACCCCCAATAGGGGTTATGTTTGACTCTTCAAACTTGGGAATCGAATGTAGAGTGTCAGCATAGCAAAAGCACTTTTATTAGCTCCTAGCTGGATATCAACATGTTTTTCTCTTTAGTTTTTGAAAAAGACGGCTCCACAGCGAGATGATCAGCCCAGCTGGATGGCTTTGGTGTCATTGTGTTGGTCAAAAACACTGGTGAACCACTAGTTTTTGATATTTTTAAGACGAGTTGTATTTGCATGTGAAAACTATATTCCATGCTGACAAATATTGTCTATGTTGTAGTCTCTTACCTGTTTATTTAACTGTGTTTGGGTCACTAAGATCACAGAGGATTGATATCTCACTATACAGAGAAATGTCCCTCTGTGGTGAGTATGGGCCTCACTCACAGTGAGCCCAACTGATTCCTGACCCAATGTTTCATGCTATGTTGGGTTTTGTGTATGGAAATGTCAGCCACTACCAAAGGGATAAAGCAAGAGACGCATGGTTGGGAAGTATTTTATGGGATAATAGCAGGCCATGTTATATGGTAATAGTCAGTCAGTCCTGTTTTCAGCATAAAGTGCGCAAAAAGCCTCCATTTCTGATTCCATATTGAAGGTAAACCAGTGAATTCAGAGTTGTGGAGGCTAATAGTTGGCACCAGTCACAGTGATACCAAGCTTACAGTAAGACACAGACCGGCTGTCACTTTTTCTACCAACTCAGCATTTTAAATCCAAACCAACCAGGTGAGCATTCTCCCACAATTCTATGGTGTGGGCAGCCAGTTTGATATGAGATATCCAGGCCATTTGGCCTGAGCAGATAGTGTATCTTACAGCTTAATAACGAAAAACTGGATTCAGGCAAAGATGTCTGCAGGAGCTCATCCCTGCAAGCTGATTGCTCGACCATTATGTCCATTACGATGGCAATCAGCACTGCCCAGAGCACAGAGAGAAAACATGATTTACTTGTTCAACCTTCATGCATCCCCAAGTCAAATACAATTCAAGCTAATGTCAGCCATTTGGGATCATCTGCTCAAAGTAACCTAATTCAATCAGAGAGTTTTATTTTAAATCATAGACTTGTTTACCACACTCTGACAGTATTCTTTTATTGTTTTTTATTGTATTGTATACTGTATATAGATTATTTCTGTATTTAGGGCCTACTATCTACTATCCATATGCGTCCATGTTTGTCTCCTATAAAGTGGCTCACTTAATGCATTTGAGCATCTCAATGGGCATGGATATTTTGTTTTTTACATGTAAAACAAGCTAACCCAGTGAAAAGTTGCTTATTCACAGTCACTTCCGAGTCGTAGGGAAGGGGTTTTCCCATTGCTTTAAAATCCCACGCCACAAATGTTCTGGAGAGTCTGCGGACGATGATGTCAGATTGTTGAGGGTTTGAAAGCAGGAAAACCGCTGAAGTGAGATGATTGCTGTTCTTGTGATGCAGATTAGTAACATGTTGGTGACTGGAGTCAGATGTGGTGAACTCTGCACCGTCCTGTTTACTTTTTGAACTTGGCTTTGGTGAATGATGTGTTAAAAATAAAAATAAGTCATGCTTACATGTAGGATTATTCCTTTCTTTCAAATGGCATCAGTGTTTATTAGATTCGTGTTTATGTATTTACAAGATCCTTTTCACCATAGAGCCTAAATGCCATAAAAACTGTCTGGATGAAGACGTAAAGAAGCCACAAAGGCCCTTGGGAAACCCAACACAACCTGCTTGGAATTCATTTATGGCATCATGTAATCAACTGCTGCTGTCGTCTAGATAAATCACAATTCAAAAGAGGGATAATTGGCTGATGTTTTGTGGGCTGCAATCAATCGCCAGAGACACATGTGTCACTAAATGTCATCCTGAGGTTGATTGGACCACCCAGAGGTTGTCCATTAAAAGCCATGCGGTTTTCATTGAAGACGTTCCTGGGTTACACCCCAAAGGCTGTTTCCCCCTGTCCCACCAACCCCACAGATCCAGATCCTGTGATCTATTGCTGGGGTCCCCTTCCGCAAATTACTGCATTTGTAAAGAACCCGAGCATGGACGAAAAAGAAACAAGGCCCCCAGACTGCTCCCGAGGAAAATGTCATTCCTAACAGCTAGCCTGCATTCCTCCCAAGAAGGAATCAGAACTAGAAGAAACCATTTGATGACAGTCATACATAGACAGCAGACACTTCACCGTACACTCAGACCCCAGGCTGGAAATGTCTATTATGACCATGTGAATATGGGGGCAGCGGTTGGTGCAAATTAATTGCCCATCACTTGTCAGTGCAGAAAGAAAAAAAACTAGCTCTGTGAAACTGTCTCTCTCAGAAGCTGTCAGCCAAGGACAATGAATACATCCCTACATTTCTTTCCCACCTTCCTACATATGATTTAATAGAAAGAGACGTAGACCACAGACGGAGCAGTGAGAGAGCGTACAGCAGCAATGTGGTCAGGTTGTAAACACAGACATGAAGAGAAAGAGCGGGATTGCAAACAGGTTTGATCTCCCCGGGGCTGTCCACACCGCCTGACAGGGGGGGAGGGGGGAGTGGTGATTTGGGCTCTTTATTCACTCCTCTCCCGTCAAATACCTCTCTCTTGCCGGCAGCATTGTCATTCGGGTTGTGAGGATACAACGGAAAGTCCGGCATTGAACGGAGCACTACAATGAAGCAAGAGACAGACAAACAAGCAGACAAATGCACCTGGAGGCTGAAGTCTCAGAAAACAGCTGAGACCCCGCAATTTGTTAACAGCACAATTTCAATCTCTCTATGTTTCTTTTTCTCTATTGTTCATTATTTTGAAGGCACTGAAAGAGAAGCTACACTAATTTCTTCATCCAGAATGGTCAAAGAAGAGCCCAAACTACCTTGAATGCCAAGCAAATCAAATTAAATCTCTTATTATCTTTTTTCAAAAGCTTTTTTTTAATTCCAGTGAAATTGAGTTCCATTTAACTTTATCCAGTTGTAATATTATTAATTTCCTATTGGTCTTGGAACGACTAGGAATGGGCAGATCAGGAGATAATGATGGTGGGCCATTCTTCCAGCGATGAGGCCCAATGTGAGGATGACATGGTTGAATGAGGAAGAGCCATCTTCTTGGCCAATTTAGACAAGAGAATTAAAGGTCCAACATAGCTTAGGAAGTGACTCACATCCTTCAGAGTTAATGTGTGACGTCTAATATCATTTGTGGCTAAAAGGCAGATGTCTCTTCTAAAAAAAACTAAAAATCTGTAGGAGAAATGTCCAGATCAGTTAAATTCCATCTCCTTTACAGAATGAGTATGGGAAAAAGATATGTATGTAATATCTTCGTTATTGTCCAGAATTGAGATGTGGAACGGTTTTTAATGTAGTTTTCAGCTCTCTACTTTGTATTAGTCACTGAATACTCTATTTGGTTTTTTAAATATTCTAAGTGTTTGAATTTTTAATGATTCCAATCCTTGGACTCCCAAAACACATGCAAGTGTTAATGTAGCAGCAGTCGAGAGAAATCTGTTGATACATGTAGCACATTGCAAGTTGAATTAGAGAATGTGATAAAAGATGATAAAAAGATACTGTATGTGTATACATTTTAATTAGATCCCTTGATAGTAGGATACTGCATCTCCACACTAGGTGTGCTATCATCTCACCAAATGCACAGAACATCTAACTGTATTTAATATCTGTGACTGTATGTGTTGCACGTGCAGCCCACTGTCGTAGAGGAAAATCTGGTTCTTATAAAAACTCTGAGCCCATGATGGGTTTATGTATGTAAGCGGCCATGATGGATCTCCACAAAAAAGATTTGAAGGAAATGACAAATGATAATGTCCTGCCAGTCAGTGCAGACACACAGACTCGTAGACGTACGCACACACATGGGAATGCACACATCAAATAGAGCTGGAACATCTGTCAGACACCGGACCAGTGGTTTAGTTAAAAGATGAGGAGGGGTCTGGTGAACGCTCTGCTATTAATTTATACTGCATTGCTGCCCATTGGTTTTAATTATGGTTGGCTCTTTCAAGTTAGAAATAGGCATGCTTCAAAAACAGAGCTGTCCTTTTTGTGCTTTTCCATTGTTTCTGTGGGACTTTACACAAGAGGGGTGTGTGTGTGTGTGTGTGTGTGTGTGTGAGTGAGTGAAAGAGAGATCTCTCTGTCTGTCTGTCCTTCAGTCTGCTTCCTTGTTCATCCATCTGTCTGTTTGCATGCATTTTTGCTGTAATTGATGAGAATTTCTTGTGTGTGTGTGTGTGTGTGTGTGTGTGTGTGTGTGTGTGTGTGAAAGAGTATGTGCTTTGCCATGTATGTGTAGAATTGCATTGCCTTATTTTTCCAGGCACAGCTGCAATTGAACTGGATTGATGTGTAACCCAAGCCGACACTTTAAAGGGCGAGGGGCCTGGACAGACGTGGTCTTGCTAGTATACCAGATGGGGCTTTATGATGAAAAGAGCATAATCCCCATCCAGGCATCACTTCCATCACTCGTGCACTACAAAGCCATTCACAGTTTTTCTTTTTTATTGCAAGAAATACTCTTTTTTTTCCTACGGTCCCAAACAGAGCAGTTTTTTTTTGTTTCTCTTCTCCTTCTCTTGCTCTCACTCTATTTCTATCTGTATCTTCCCCTTCTCACATCCCTCTCTGTTTCTCCATCCCTCCATATCTCCCTAATCTTTCTCTTTGCTCTTGAAATGTGGCATTAGCTAATATTCAGAGAGCCAAGCAAGCGATCCCTTTTTATCCGCCAGCGCCCTTCTGATTGAGCTACAGTGTGTGCATTGAAAATGAGTGCTGCGCTGAGGCTGGCAAACCCCATGCCTCTGATTGGTATTCAATATACATGTCACTGCAGGACATGCTAGTTTGGAGCTTTGTACTCTCTCTCTCTTGCTCTGTTTCTCCCTCTCTCATTCTCTCCTAATTCCAGTCTTTCTTTGCCACTGTCACATTTAAATAAGACAACAAATTGGACATGGGCAATTAATAGGCTGGGCCAGGCTTGTATTGTATATGTGGTTTACATATTTTCTTTTGTATTATGGCTTTGAGACAGTCCACTACATTCGGATGTATCCCCTCCCCGCGCTGCCTGGTAAAGGGCCACAGTATGTTTTGTAGAAGACTTTCTCTTCGTGGAAGCTTTAATGTACACTATAACACAAAATGTAGGTCTCGCTCTAATTGCCCACCCTCTCCCTCGGTACGTTGAGTGCAAATATCTTTCTTCCATAATTTCTGTAGTAAATAAAATCTTCCAACATTATAATTGGTATTCACATGGCACACTTTTGCATGCATAGTATCTTTCCATAATCTAGTTTCTATTTAAGTGCTTGCCTGCAGTGTATAGCTGAATTCCCTCGACCTTTTTTACACTGAGTGATTCAGTTTTCTTGAATTGTAAAGCACACACCAAACAGCGGGACCTCCCTCGTTCTTTCAGTTGCCTGTATTCCCCGTTCTTTGAGCTTTACTGTGAGCACCAGGGGAACAGAGGATTTCTGTCTGTCTTGGATTTACATCACGCTTGCAGAATATGTCAGGGATTGGACTTGGAAACTGACATGGCAGAAGCGGTGTGTGGCTATAGCATGAGTTAGATATCTTCACTGGGACTCGGGCAGTGACGTGCACCTTTGCATCGGTGGTGGACTCGCTACCGTGATTCCATTTAATCACGTTCAGAAAGAGAGCAGGAGAGTGGAGTGGTGTTGGTGTGTCAATACTCCACTCCAGCCCAAGACACTATCCCTCCTCTCCTGCTGAAATCTAAGAGCCTATCTGTTGGTTCCTTCTTGTGGGCCTGGTTCCAGCTTTGCCTTGGCCTTGTTCCAGGTGTGGGAAGTGAAGTGTAAACAGTTTACAGATCTGCTGTAGCTGGGGAGGGCCAAGGGCTTTAGCTTGGAGGAATGTAACCTGAACACCACTTCACAGGGAAGCAGCGCTGCGAGATGGAGCATTCTTGCATATTATGTCAGGGCCTAACAGGAAACTGACCAAGCAGTTCAAGGGAGAGCCGGCTGGTGAGAACGTCTGCTGACGTCAGTAATCATGCGGGGGTTCCTGACACAGGCAAGAGGCCGCTAGGCTTTTGCCCCGATAAGCTAACACTCTGGGTACTTTACAGTAGATTGTAGCAGGTCTAACATCACTTTTACATCAAATACGTAAGCATGTGTGAGATGCTCAATGCAGAGTGTATGATGAAGTGGTGCCCATCCTACAGGGCCGCTAACTATGCTACAGATTATATTGAAATATGTGTTTTTGCCATTCTTAAGATTTTGATTACCCAAGTAGAGCGGGGTTACCTAACTCAGGAACTAGAAATTCAAATACGCACAAAGAACTGTGAGTGAATTTGGCACCATCATAACTTTCACCTCTTACCAATGCTGGTATAACATCGGATGCACATCATGGATGGCATCATATTTGGGGATCAATGTTCAAATGAGTTCAACTTTGGCTGCAAAACCTTCTAAAGCACAGCTCCACTATCCATCACAGGGCTACACCAGTACAGTAATGCAGTTATTATTAATATTAAACCTCTATACGTTTGAGAGATTCAAAAGATACAGATTTAACCCTGGTGTCTTCCTGTCAAAATATAAACTTTTGTTGACACTTTTTATCAATGTTTTTAACTTTTTCTCACGTTTTTGTCCATTTTTTCAACACTTTTGATGCTTTTTTTCAATGTTTGTAATTTTTTTGACGTTTTCAACACTATTAACTTTAGTTTTACAGTTATTCTTGGGAGTTATTTGTGGAATATGCCAACTTTTACTCAATACTATTTCAAAACCACTTTATTTTGTTTTTCAAATGCTATAAAATTGAATAACACACCTCTACATTAATGAAAGTAGAGATTTGTACTTGCCAAAGAGCATTGTGTGGAATCAATCATGTTATTTTGGGTAATTACAATTGGGTAGTTTATAAAAGAACATTGATATAGGAAAACAGGTCTATTTGACCCAAGGACAACATGAGGGTTAACAAAAAGAATGGTCAAAAATGAAACAGCAGAAGCTAAGATATTTTAAAGTCCAAAAACGTTGGATAATAAATTTGTTATAGTGCAACTCAATTGTGTCTTTTACTAGATGTAAATGTAAATGTAAATGTGCTGTATTTATATAGCGCTTTTCTAGTCTGAGCGACTACTCAAAGCGCTTTTACATAGTACAGGATACATTCACCATTCACACACATTCATACACTGTGGCCGGGGCTGCCGTACAAGGTTCGGGGCAACTCGGGTTCAGTGTCTTGCCCAAGGACACTTCGACATGGGACTCCGGGATTGAACCACCAACCTTCCAATTGGCAGGCAACCACTCTACCACTGAGCCACATAGACTGTCCATGATTATTTTTTCAGATTTTGAAAAGGTCCTTCCAGAGCCCCAGAAGACATTATATAAATGTTTTCACAAGCTGAGTACTCATGATGAGTAAACTGAACTTCATGTGTGAAATGAGTGCCCCTTTGAAAATAATGGCCTTACTCTGTGTAATGTATTGAAGCACTTGCTTCTTGAGAGTCTTAGCGGTAGCCTATCAGACTGATTTGCTGTGTGTTTTGGGTTGTTGTGTCTTTTGCCCTAAATAACCAGTAGTGAGTACATCCTATGGACTTCAATTTTAGTCAAATCAAAAGCTGCAGGTAACGTCATTTACAAATACCGGATAAATGTGTTGATTTAAGAGTTATTAGGTCTGTAAGTTGAATTACAGCAACGTGTGCTGCTGTGTCCACTTTTGTTACCATTTTTGTAGAAATGTTTCTTTTGCGATTTTTCACGGATGTAGCTAGTCAGCTAGCTAACTATGAAGACATATGACATCCCCATTTATTATTTTTGCATTTGTTTACACTTCCAAAAGATACATACAAGTAGCTGTATGTTCAGTCCAGAGAGGGTCATATCGTCTGTGTTCATGAGCTGCATGCTGTTGCAGTGCGCACACACACACATGCAAGCATGCACGCACGCACGCACTGGTGTGTTCATCATGCATGCTTAAAATCACCTGGTGTCCCGTGATGTGGATGTGCTGTTTCTCTTGTCTGAGAATGAATACAGCTGAGCCGGCTGTTGCTGCAGCAGTAAAACTCAGAGCAGGAAAATGAGGTGCTGGCAACAAAGAGCTTGGAGGAAGTAGACACGTATCTCCAAGGACACATACCACCCAGCAGATCAAAGGACCTAGAGGACGTGTTTGATGGGGAAACCACACTGGTTTTCAAAGCACTGTAGTCCTGCATCTCACAATCCCACCGAGGTCCATGATAGAAATTCTAATACGCTCGTCTGTCAGTTAATTGAAGCCCCATTCTGTCCCTTGGGGGACAGCAGAGTAGTCTTCAGAGAGCATCTTCGTCCTGCTGCATGTTCGTCATTAATTATTATTCCTCAATCACCCCCTCCCCCCCCCCCAATAACTCCATTGTTTGTGTGTGTTTTTGTGTCTTGTCACCGATCTCTAGTCTTGGAGAGAAGACACTGATGTTTGACAGAGAAAGAGATCACAGCTATCCACATAGTCACTCATAGCATACCAGCCTACCTTTGGGGATGTTGTGTGTTGGTTGAGGAGATGTTTGGTTTTCAGTGTTGTTGCATTTATATCACGGGGGGTGGATTCCGAGTGTGTACCTTTGTTAATCTACATAACAACAGGACATATGATTGAGGACATTAGAAGAGATTGAGCTTGATGTTGCTGAAATGAAATTGATTGCATTTGGCAAAGCAGAATCATTTTATATTTTACCGTAGATAGAGTAATACACACACACACACACACACACACACACACACACACAGTCCTGTCATTCCAGAGACATGACATGTCCCCTTCCCCCTGAGACAGGCAATCTTCCAGACAGACAGGAAGTCAGCCCTGTCTGTGTGAAGTTTGCAGAGAGGAGGACGTGATGAGCGAAGGCAGTGATCTTCCACATATGGCAAATGTGGTGTGCAGTATACACTTGATCTTTGCGAAAATATACACAGCTCAGTGTATCATGCATTTATCAGAGTTGTCTTGGCGGGAATTTAATTTGACATGCACAAACCCATGTATGTTTTCAAGATGAATGTGTCTGTTTAGCCAATGAGGGAGCCAATGATGACGCTGCATTCTGCTGACAGTCCTGACAAATTGTGTCTTAAAACCCCTGACGAATTGTATTCAAATGTAATGATATCATAGCACATCTGCAGCTGTGTCAGCCTGGAGCACTCGCTCTGTGGATGTATAGGATATTCCAGTAGGAGACAATGGCTCTAGTTTTGGGGTGCTAAGAGCAGAACTCTTGAACAAATCACCATGGTTCGTTGCCATTGCAGGGCAGCATTTCTATAGTTTCCCACTCTTGTCTTTGTAACCCACTATCTCCAGACCAAATGACCGGTTAGGTCATTGAAAGGGGAAATTGTGTGCATTCCTCCATAATCGTAAGACATATTTAAACATGCTCTCTAAATGATTATGTGGTCCAGCCGGGAGCATCCAATGAATTTTTCACAAAAGCACTTTCTGCTATTTACATTCCTAAAATGTAATGTGGTTTACTTATGCAGCTGGACGGCCCGAACCAAAGCATTCATTCCCAGAGACCAAGTGAAGGCAGAAAAAGAGTGAGAAAGAAATAGACATGGGGGGGAGGAGGGGGGATTACTGAGGAGAAAAAGTTCAAAGCGTGCAAGGTCAAGCTTCACGGTCACTCTCTCAGTGCCTTTTCACTGCCTGCGTGAATACATAAAGCGGCAATTGACTTTCTAATCAGGAGGGGTCTCATAAAATATGCAGTTTAATAATAACTTCATAATCATATAATCATGGGTCCTTTTTTGTTTCTATGCCGTGTTTTTGTCTCAAAGCGAGCTGTGTATTAAATAATAATGATGGGGCTGTTGCTGCCTGCTTCCCTTTGACTTCATGTTTTGCCTCTGAAATACAAAATAACAGCCAACCATTTCCCTCTACCCCTCACTCATAAACCTGCAAGAGTTTCCCACAGATTGGATCAAAGCTTTGACCTGTGTTGCTGGGTAACCTTTCCTGGTCCCACTGGTGCCAGCAGAGTTGGGACCCTTGCCGGGGCACCTGGGAATTACCTTGACGGCGGCGTAGTCGGCGGCTGTCACTGAGCCCTTGTCTTTTTGATGTTGCCTGTGACACCAGTCTCTGTAGCGATCGCCAGGGAGATCTAATGCCTTTGCTGCGCTGTGAATAATAGAATATATATATATATATACCTGTCTTCGACCAGCGTTGTCACTCGTGCTCCCTGTGATGAAATGATCCCATGCTTATCTTCAGGGGTGATGTGTTCTTCCTGTCTGTTCCAGGGTACAAAGCGAGGTGTTGGCGGTAAGCCATGGGAGAGACAGCTGTTGAACAAGGTGGCTCAGCTGGCAGTGCCCGGGGCTCTCGGGGGGCACTGAGCTGCCTGAAGTGGAGATGCTGCAGGATGACAAGGGACAGCTGGAGAAGCCGGGATATTCTTCCACCTCTAGGCAGACACTATAGACCGCAGTCAACAGTGAGAGACACCAAGTGATGTTCAGTGTCCTCTCCTTTTCCATTCATTAAATCCCAAAGCCCCCATAGGACTCATTGCAAGTTTGTGTTTGCATTACTTTTGTGTACATATGAAGTCTGTACTGCAAGTGCCCCTTATGATCATGTGGCTTTTCATTTGATTCCATGTATTTTGTTTTCCTTTTTTTTTTACTCCAACAGCTCATGTTTTTTTCAGTACTTGTCCATGTTTTTATTTCAAAGTGTTTTTTTTTCTATTGACCCACATACACTAGTCCCCTTTTCATGAAACTTGTTTCAATTAGTGTGACCTGTCTAAGCAATGAAGGGCCCCCCTGTCTTATCCTCATGCCATCCTCCAACAATACTTGGAAAGGGATTCCACCCCGACTCACAGCTGTGTAGGAGGTGTACACTTTTACATGTCGAAGTGCCGATGCGTGCATGGAAGGATGGATGGATGGATGTGGAGTTTGTAGAGGGTGAGGGACTGTGACAGAGCTGGGGTTTGGCCCGACGTGTCGCTATTTCCGTAGCTGCTGTCACTGCTCAGATTACCCGACCAGAAGGTTTATTGTTGCCAGTTGGCTGATGATGTGACGTTTTATTTTTCTGCATTCAAATACCAACTAGGTGCATTCACATGGTTTTAAAGCATATTTATGGAAGGGTTCACTCACAGTCCATGATATCAGTAATTATAAATGCATCACATATGGATGTAAGGTAAATAAGGATGTGCGGGAAATAATGATCATGTCCGTGTGGCAGCGATGCTTTCCATCAAAGCCACTGTCCTCATGGAGCACATGTGTGTATCAGGCATCATCTGCTGTGGATTATTGTGGTATTCACAAAGTTTTCTTTCTACGGAGCATTCAGAAAGAAAGTATTTTTTCTTGAGCTTGATGGAACAACCTTGCCTGATATCACTGAGTGTTTGCAAGAAACCACTTAGGCTAAGGTTTCTTAGATTTTTAACTTAGGATGCCTTAGAAAGTTGCATGAAATTACCATAAGGATGTTCTTGGGATGTTGTAAGGTAAAACCCTTTAATCTCTGTGTTTTCCCTGTGTTTGCTGTGTTATGTTTTTCTAGAAGGTCCTTAGTAACCATTTTACTCAGAAAGTATTGAGGGACCCATACCAGTCTCTTAAACATGACTCCTTTGTTAGAACATGTTTTGTTTTGCGTGTGGGACTTTCCAGTCAATTGTGTGAGATGTTTCTTTCACCGGACTAAGATTGCCTTGTTAACTTATCGTAAAACAAAAGTCAGCCAACCTGGACAGAAACAGTCTTCTACTCTTCCAACAATCAGTAACTCTGGTTTGGGCTAATTAAATCCTAAATCAACAAAGTATGTGAAAATTTACCGGTTTCTTGTCTTCCACTTCTGGCTTTAGTTGTCACTCTTACCCAGAAATTGCCCCAAAAAAACAACCTGTGATAGGCCCAGCCAAAGGCCAATAGCCAAAATAGTCTTCTAATCGCCCAACCAAAGCTAACAGTGACAATAATTCTGTCATGTACCGTATGTAAAGTGTAACTTGTTACACTTAGTTTCTATCTTCTGTCTGATATTGCCTCCACTCTGACTGACTTTCATGTCATGACACCAGACAAATCAGTCAACATGGGGGAGTGGTGGATTCAAAGGTCTGGACCCAGGCAAGGAACAACCCATAATTCATGACTGTGGCCACAACAAAATAACTTAACTTTAACTGTAACCATTAAAATATTAAAGGATACCATACACAAGGAGATTAATCACAATAGCATACTACCAAAGATTTACCCAAAACTATGGGAGTCTGGCCAAAACGAGCAAATGAAGGGAAGAAGCTTGCCCGTTGGACCCAGAACAACCCACCCCTCCAAACTATCAAAATAGTGAATTAACTAAAGAGAAAAAAAGCTGCAAAAAATAGACCATCAAGGTGGTGAAAGGTCCCTGTCCTACAGTACAGGGGGTGGGGCCACCCACTAATGATCAAATCAGGAGCACCTGGGATGGGCCGAGAGGGAGAGGAAAAACAAGGGAGAGTGTGGTAGCTAAGTTTCCATCCACATCTCGATTGAATTATGTTAAATTCGGTAAAAAAATCCATACGTATAAAGCTGGTGAAAGTGTGTTTCCATCCAACGGCTATAAAGCGAATAAAAACTTGTGCGTAAGGCGTAGTGCGTAAATTCACATAAGCCGTATATCAATCAAGATAAAATCCGATGAGACTGAACGTATTTTCTTTGAGTTGATAGTCATGAAATTCCATCGAATTTACTGTTTCCATAAGGCATTTTTCATTCAATATCACTTAATTTGGATAAAAACGTGTGGATGGAAACATAGCTTATGACCAAAAAAATATGACCTGCCACTCTACATGCATGCAATAATCAAGACCAGTGTCTGGAAATAGTCTGCTGTTACCCTGGTGTTGACAACAGGGGAGTTCCTGACTGTTTACATGGCAGAGCTGCATTGATGGTAATGGTGCATGTATAAAAAAATGTGACAGGAGCACTTCTGTTATCCTTTTAAACCCCGGTGCTCATGGAAGGGAATAAAGTTCATGGAGAGGAGGAAGAGTTATGACCCCCCCCCCCATCCTTTCTACCTACCTCTCCCCTCGCTACCTCTACCCCTTTTTCTGCCTCTCTCTTTAAGCCGGTTGGAGATGCATTCCTCAGTCATTGAACGCACACAGAAATGCTCAGCACTCTGGCGTCAGCACTTCTTAAAATGGATGCCGCTGGAGCTTCAGCACTTTTCTACCCCCCCCACCAAAAAAAAAACCTGGACAGAGAAGTAGAGATGAGAGTGGGAGGAAAAACTGCTAAATCCGCCAAACCCAGGAATGTATTTTCATTAACACGAGTTTGTTTGAAGGGATTGGGAAGGTGGAGGAGAGAGAGGCAGTATCAGAAGTGATCAGACCCAACAGCTGCACAGTGCTACAAGTATTAGAGGAGCAACGAATGAGGATACATTACATCTGCTGTGGGCACATATATTTCAGGCTGGAGACTTTATTTGGCAGAAAGGCCTTTATCAGGTAGCTAAGGAGAAAGCTCCTGTCTAAAATCCCTGTATTACTGCTTGTTGCTAGGTAGATTAAGGAATAGCCTTTGTGTGTTTGTGTGTGTGTGTTGTGTGTGTGTGCGCGTGCGTGTATATGTGTCACATCTGCCACTAGCTAAAAACATCATCCCTCCAGTCCACACAGGGTTTATGTTTCGCCCTGGTCAGTCTCCAGGAGAGGTAATTACCAGCCAAGGAAACACAAGACTTCCTAGAAGAAACTTCATCAGAATACGCTCACCTTCCGCTGTCTTAAATGTGACAACACAGAGCTACTTCATCCCGCTCTAGCCCTCTGCAGTTGGTACCTGGTTTTCTGTCTCTATGTCCACAAAACAGACATGGACACATTTCCTGTTTCACACCCTATCTGGCCTTTTCTTTTAAAGCTACACTCAGCAATATTGTAATGTTAACAGTAAGGGAAGTTTATTGCGAAAGATGTCGCCCATAGGGATGAATCCTGACTCTGAACTCTCCTCTCAGCTCTCCAAAGCATTTTAGTGTCTCTGAGCTCTTAGTTTTGGAAGCAAAGCAACTTTTTTGGATCAGCGTCACCGCACACATCAACATTGTAATGTCTGGGAGTCCATGATAGATTGTGATCTCCTCACATAGAGCATTTATTGTATTGTTTTTTTATAGCGTTAATTGTAGTGTTTGGAATCAACCTCACTGTGGTATTGTAGAAGAAATACAAAATAATTGATGTAAATAAACGCTCCAGGTCGCGTTTACGCCCGTGAGACGCAGGTGAGCGGCGGTATAGACACGGGCTAATGGAGGGATTATTACTCAAACTGTCAAATTATTATGGGACCCACGGCCACGTTGTAATAACAAAGAATGATCCATTTAACAGCCGAGCCAGGCGTCTGTGTACGCATTTCACCATAGGGCAGTAACATCAGATCCTGTATTTTGGCAGATACCCCTCTCTCCCTTACTGTTTCAGCACTTTGTTATCCATTTAAAAAGAAAACTCCCTCTGGTTGTATATTATCACCTAACAGACGGAAAGCAGGAAGAAATATATCAATCAATATCATTCTGTGGTTTCAGTAATCCCTAGCTAAGTGTAATAGGCTGCTGAGATCAAGTTTTTTTCTACACGCTGACTCAGTCCAATGAACAGACCCACCAGGCCTTTCGGATGCTCTGGCCTTGATCAGCCCAGGGTTGTGGATGCACATGGGGACCACCCGGAGATTAAAAGAGCCTATTGCTCCCTTGATCAGCGGGAATGAACTCTTGCATGACTTTGCACAAACACAGAGAGAGCCGCATATGAGCATAATTACATGTGCACAGAACAGCAGGGGACGTCATATGGCAGAATGATATGATTCTAATTTGATGACACACGAGAATACACACAAATTGAAATCAATCTATCCATCACTGAGTGTGTGCACATATTTACCAGGGGCATGTGTGCAAAGGCATTGCCAAATTTCAAGGCGAGACTTCACCAAAACATAAAATATAAATCCCTGTTCATCACAAAAGCACACCAACACACAAATAAACAGAGAAAAAGCCAACAATTAGAGAAGGAATGAGTGTGTGTGCGTGTGTGTGTGTTGGCTTCCCAGGCCACTGGTGGTGATGAGATATAAGCTGACTATAGTGATGCTGGCAGTGCGGATGCAATGTGCGAGCCAGATGAGTCCGTCCATTCACTCAGTATCACGGCCTGCAACACATCCTCATGAACAGGTTCGTATGATATTGTATGAAAAGTTCTGCGCACCCATCTGTATGATGGCAACCGCCGGCCTGTCACGTGACGACCGTTAAGTTTACTAGACTTTACAGGTCAATTAAGCTGACTGTCGGTTACTGAGCCAGCTTCAGAGCTCTGTGAGGTTAGTCGTTTCAGAGGCCGTTGCTAGTTAAGTTTAGTTTGAAATTTGGTATTGAATGACGAGACATTTTTATAATTCGGTTGGTTCGAAGTTTGGCACCCAGCCCCACTCCTGGGACACCGACACGTTTCTTGTGATATTTGTGATATTCTTGTGATATATAATATTGTGTTTACCCCGGGATGCGAACTCAGCTCCCTGGGTTGTAAGTCCTGTGAGCGCTCTTAAAAAAAATAAATGTGGAATACGTTTGATTACAGTACCACAAACCAGACGTCGTGTTAAACGTAAATAAAAAACACAAACAATCATTTGCAAATCTTTTGCAGTATATGCAATTGAATATATGTTGAAAAGACAAGAAATAAACTGATAAACATTGTTTTTTTGTAAATATTCACTCATTTTGATGCCTGCAACACGTTCCAACAAAGCTGGGACAGGGACATGTCCCCACTGTTACATCACCTTTCTTTTTAACAACTCAATAAGCATGTGGGAACTGAGGACACTAATTATGGAGCTTTGTAGGTGGAATTCTTTCCCATTCTGGCTTGATGTAGGACTTCAGTTGATCAACAATCCGGGGTCTCTGTGGTATTTTGCGCTTAATAATGCACCACCCATTTTCATGGGAGACAGGTCTGGACTGTAGGCAGCCAGTCTAGTACCCACACTCCTCTACTACAAAGCCACGCTGTTGTAACACGTGCAGAATGGGGCTTAGCATTGTCTTGTTGAAATAAGTAGGGACGTCCCTGAAAAAGACGTTACTTGGATGGCAGTATATGTTGTACCTGTGTGCCTTTCAGCATTAATGGTGCCTTCACAGATGGAGAGATAATACAATAACACACCTCCATACCATCCCAGATGCTGGCTTTTGACTGTTGGACTGATAACAATCTGGATGGTCCTTTTCCTCTGTGGCCCGGAGGATGACGTCCACGATTTCCAAAAACAATTTGAAATGTGGACTCGCCAGACCACAGCACACTTTTCCACTTTGCGTCAGTCAAGAGAAGCCGGCGGCGCTTCTGGGTGTTGTTGATAAGTGGCTTTTACTTTCCATGGTAGAGTTTCAACTTGCACTTGTAGATGTAGCGATGAACTGTGTTAAATGACAGTGGTTTTCCAAAGTGTTCCTGAGCCCACGAGGTAATATCCTTTACACAACGATGTCGGGTTTTAATGCAGTGCTGCCTGAGGGATCGAAGGTCACAGGCATTCAATGTTGGTTTTAGGCCTTGCCATATACCTGCAGAGATTTCTCCAGATTCTCTTGATCTTTTGATGATATTATAGAATAGATGATGAAATCCCTAAATTCGTTGCAATTGTACGTTGAGAAACGTTGGTCTTAAACTGTTGGACTATTTGCTCACAAGAGGTGAAACTCGCCCCATCTGCTTTTGGGGATACTCCTTTTATACCCAATCATGACCAATTAACCTGTTCACCTGTGGAATGTTCCAATCAGGTGTTTTTTAAGCATTCCTTAACCCTCCCAGTCTTTTGTTGCCCCTGTCCCAGCTTTTTCAAAACGTGTTGCAGGCATCACATTCGACGTGAGTGAATAGCGGCAAAAAAACAATAAAGTTGATCAGTTTGAACATTAAATATCTTGTCTTTGTAGTGTAGTGAATTCAATATAGGTTGGAAAGGATTTGCAAATCACTGTATTCTGTTTTCATTTACGTTTTACACAACTTCCCAACTTCACTGGAGTTAGGGTTTGTATATGTAGGAATGGTTCATGAGAACCACATAGTGTACAGTACAACTCCCACAAGACCTCCTCCTGTCAATCTCTCTCTTTCTCCTCCTCGCTTCCTCTCTCTGCTGTTGCCATGGGGTGCAGGAGGGCGATGGAGGGCGTTTGAAGGCTGGTGCAAAGAGGGAGGGGCTGGAAGATGGAAGGACGAATGGCCGGGAGGGAGAGAGAGAGAGAGAGAGAGAGAGAGAGAGAGAGAAAGGAATGGGGCGTTGGAGAACGATAGGGATGAAGGAGAATGAGGAGGGACCAGAAAAAGATGGAGAATGGGAGATTAGAAGAGGAGAAAAAGAAGGGAAGGCGAACCAAAGAAAGGGGATGATGGGTGTTTCTTCTTGTTCTTGTTGTTTCCTTGGAAAATAGCTTTAGCCTCTGCGCTTGGCTGATAGCACTGCTACTGGCCCACAAACACACATTATACATGCATACTACATACACAAACACGCTGCTTTTGCTTGCTCTACACGGCAATCACCATGGTAACAAAATGTACAGAAACAATCGGGGTGGGATATTTTTAAGTTTCAAAGGAATGGAAACAACAATAGGGACGACAAAGGGAGGAAGAGATGAGAGCCAGAGAGAGAATGAGAATTACGACAGTATAAGTGCAAGCAGATGGATGTGTGTATGCAAGTGTGTGTGTGTGTGTGTGTCTGTCCAAGGTCTCTGCACAGAACCATCTGTATGGTGAAAGGGGAGAAGGAGGGGTGGAAGATAAAAGTAGGCGGACAGGGCCTAAAACACATCAAAGTGTCATTTCACCCAAATTATCATTTTTACATACATTTTCTCACTTACCTCTGGCGGTCTCTAGCCACGCAGAGCTTTGGTCCAGGTTTTCAGATGTCTCAGACAACTTTGAGATTTCAGCCTCCGCCTCATTAGAATGAGATGAGTATGATTTAGTTTGAGATGCACACATTGTAAATTGACATTTTAAAAAGCAACCTGCAACTTGTCTTAATCAGAGACCATGTTCCTGTTGCTCTGGATAATCCTCAGCGGAGGTAATATTTCCAAACAGGCATAATTAAAATTAGTCGCTTGCTTTGACAGAGCCGCCGCGGTTATAAAGTAATGTTAAAGTGTGGATTTAATTAGTTGAGGTAATTTGCCGGCGGTAATGTTATTAATGTTATAAGTTAGTTGGCAAACTTACACAATTTGAGCTGCAATGGCAGAGCGACGATGTTCCTGTAGGATATCTGCTCGTGCTTGTTAACTAAGGTGACCAGATTTCTCAGACAAAATCCGGGGACATTTTCAGCTCAGAAGCGCATATACCTCCAAAATACGTCATGCTTTATTTTTGTAAAACTTAAAACGGGGACACTAGACATAGAGCTGAGTATCGGATACAATATAAACTATTGAGGAAAGATTTTCCTTTGACATTGATGCAGTATGAAACGAGATCGCTGCAGTCGGCAGCAGAGAAACAAGCAACAATGGAAGTTAATAAGATAATTGTCCAGCTTGTATTTACGTTCATAAAGTGCTCGTTTTGCTACTGACAGACTCAGATTAATATTCTAAGTGTCATTATGGAAAGGATTTCTAAGGAGGCTGACCTTTCTGTTAAAGATTGAGATCCTTTTATAAAACATAAAAGTCCGCGAAATTGCGTTCGCTGAACCTACCAGACTCCATGTAAATAATCAGTGATTTTAGCATCGTAAAATACGGCTTTCTAAAACATCTCTGAGATCTGAGCAGCGCTGCTCGATCGGCTCCGTTTGGTCACAGTTTTCTTTCTTTCATTCCAATTTTGGAATGTCACACTGAAAACCGGGGACATTTCCGGGGACAGATCCAGCCGGGGACAGGTCACCAAAATCGGGGACTGTCCCCGGGAACCGGGGACGTCTGGTCACCCTATTGTTAACGGCACTGAAGGAGAGTTTGGTTTTAAAGTTAGTATATCCAGCATGATTCCATCAGAAACACACACGGCGAAATACACCTTCAGTAGTCTATATCCTTGACGTTCCACCTCCAGGATTGCTCCGTTGCCTATGGAAATTCTTCTTGGGCTTCCTTTCTGTTGTCAGTCTAAGACCAGGCGGCAGCCAAGGGTGTAAGGCTCTCCTCTCTAAGCGTAGCGCCCATGGTGCCATTTTAATGCTACAATTGGCTGCCATTCATTTTGGCGCCACTTTGACAGTAAATAAATTTACATCTGAAGGCTTTAAAGACTATTTGTCCATTAGAAACACAACAATGTATAAAAGGCTTCATTCCCTTAGACATTTTTGTAAAAATATACTAATGATTGTGTCATAACCAAGCGACTTGTTGTTGCATAGTTGACAAATCACCGTATTGTCAGGAGAAGCTCGCAGACAGTTTTTACTTACATCAGCTGTTTAAGTTTAATTACTGATGTTAACTAGCATGTTAGTTAGCAGTAATTAGCCTGTGCCTATGTTATCTCCTTAGATATACCTACGCTCTCTGTCTCTGCTGATTGGGAATGATTGAGATTTCTCTTGCACAGCTACCAGAAGACTTACAACTTTCAGACACTTTGCTCAGGTCACATCTACGTCAACAAGTTCAGTTGGAGGCTGCGCAGTAACACACATCACCGGGAAAGTGCTTCCTTCAGGCTGAACAGGAAGTGACATAAACCCTGTGGTCCGATTCTGATTTCATAAAATGTTATCAGACCCATTTATCAGCATGTACACAGTTTTAGTTATGACAGAGTAGCTCTCAAAATGTGATCTGTTGCTGATTTTAATTTACAGACGTAGATGATCCGTGATCTGAACGATTTAGTCTGTCTGACTTCTAAACATCAGCCACATAACATGTGTTCTGCACAGAATGAGCCAAAGTTAGCAGTTAAAATCCCTCCAATTCAAAAACATTAAAAAGTTTATACAAGTTTATACATCCTGTTGAGTCAATTCTGAACCAATCAGCTGTTAAATCAGCTGAGAGGCCGGTGTTTCCCAGCATGCTCTGGGTCCGCCTGGGTCTTGCATTTGTCGGTACACAATCCAATCCTGCTGGCACGATCTGTTCTGCGCATGTGCAAGATGTTCACGCATGCACAGATGATATCATGATGAACGCGGATTTACGACACTGCACGGTCTGTTCCCATAGACAGTTAAAGAAAGTCTGTTCGCCTCTACCGGAAAGCTAACGTTAGTTTAGCTAACCACTAGTGAGACAGCATGTAAAATGAATGAATGAATGAAAATGACCGTTTAAATATAAAACAGCTGTTACGTCAGTTCTACTTTACTTGTGCTTATTTAAAATACAATCACTCAATACTTATGATTACTGTAAAATCTTAATTTAGCTGTAGCTGCTTTTCCCACTGTTTAGTTTGAGTAACGTTATTTTAGGCTGAATCAAGCTGTCAGCTAGCGGTTAGCCGAAATAGTTGTTAGCTAAACTAGCGTCAAGGCTAACCATTCTCTTAGCAGGCTCCGGCTAAATTAAGACTTTACAGTAATAATAAAGACAAGTATTGAGTGATTTTAAATGAGCACAAGTAGAACTGGTAACTATTATATATAACACTGTTACGTTATATAATATATTATATTTGAGGGTCTTTTACATGCTGTCTCAGCTAACGGTTAGCGGAATTAGCTGTTAGCTAAACTAACGTCGTTAGCTTTCCAGTGGAGGCTAACAGCAGACCGCTACTGTGGAACAGATCGTGCAGTGCCGTAAATCCCTGGTAAATCCTCGTACATCATGACTATCATCTGCGCGTGCACGAACGAATTGCACATGTGCAGAACAGATCGTGCCAGCAAGACGGATTGTGTACCGACAGCATTTATGAACTGGCCAGACCCTCCTCCACAGTGCTGTGGAGGAAGTATTTCTTTCCAAATAGGCTATTAATCGCTGGTGGTCGACATGCTTGACTAAGAGCGGTGAAGCCCTGAAGCCCCACCCCCACAGCTGACACAGCAGTCACTTAGTTTTTTTTCCCCCAACCTTTATTGTGCGGCCACTCAGTTTTTTTCCTAGGTGATTAATATTTAACGGGTTACCTGTACAAACCGCACCAAATTTTACACTGCACTGGGTATACCCAGCAGTGCACCCGCCGAGTGTGAAGTAGTTTGGATATCGGAATCTCAGTGACAGATGTCTCAAAACTTGTCCGAATAAAGCCACAACTGTCTACTTGAGTTGAAAAAAGCAATACATTTGTATGTTTATGTAATTTGGGTGAACTAATCTTTCAAAAGCCCTGAAAAATCTGAATTTTCTCAATCAGCTTTTTACTACGAGCAATTGGTGAAGAATACACTATATTCTGCAAAAGTTTAAAAAGTTTTGGTAATTATATTCACAATAGATTTTTTGTATTTCTGTTTTTGTCTTTCCTTTTCTCACTGAGTTGAAGTAGGCGGGGCTCATTTGTAAAACAGTGATGTCACATACTTCTGTGCACCAGTCAGAATTTAGCACCACACAGTCCTGATTAAGTTTCGAAGTGTTAAACTAATAAATAATGACAATAATGAATGTTTTATTCCAAAATGTTGTTTATTTATAAATTACTATTTCATTTGATAGAGAAATACTTAGAGTAGAAACCCAGTTCACCAGGGCGTTAAAACCATAAAAACAATAAACGTAAAAATTGGCTCACTGATATTTCCTCTTCTCTTCCTCATCTTTTTCCATTGTATTGGACGATGTCCATGTGCTGTGGGATGTAACAAAGTACATTTAGTTAAGTGCTGTACTTCAGTACAAATGTGAGGTACTTGTACTTTGACTTTTACTTGAGTCTTTTCATACCACTTTCTACTTCTACTCCACTACTTCTCAGAGAAAAATATTACACATTTCACTCCACCACATTCATCAGACAGCTTTGGTTACCAGTTACTTTACAAATTAAAATTTGTGCCAAATTGTAGCAAATTGCTAATTTCCACCTGTAGTCCCAAAACACATGTATAAAGTTGTTTATATAATTATGTTTTGTTATACATTAAACTACCTAACACTATAACGGCCTACAAGTCCAGCTGTAATAATTAGAGGATTAAACACAGCTGATTAACAAAACAGTTGGGATTGTTTCCAGTTTCTAAACTGGGAGGATTTTTCTGCATTGAGTACTTTTACTTTTAATACTACATTAAAAGTACATTTTCCTGGTCATACTTACTTACATTTTCAACACAGGACTTTTACTTGTAACAGAGTATTATTTACAGTGTGGTATTAGTACTTTTCCTTACGTAAAGGACACTTCTCCCAACACTGGCATTTACATATTGGTGTCTGGGTACATGCGCGCGCGTGCGCACGCACGCACACACACACACACACACACACACACACACACACACACACACACACACACACCTGTATGTGTGTTTGCCGCGGCCCAAATACAAGCATGTGTGTGGTTGTTGGTAAGTTTGCCTGTGTGTGTTCTCCCCAATAACAGCTCATCCCTCCTGTCTGGGTGTAGATTTAGCGAAGGACAGCTGAGGTCATTTCTGAAGATGGAGAAGGTCGGAGGTCAGACACTGGTGTAGGTGGCCTCTTGTACTCAGACCACCATCTAGCAGTTGCTAAATAAATCAGAGTCATGCTGAGTTGTTTGGCGAGCATGACATACCGCTGTCCCTCACACACTCTCTCTTTTTGTTTTCCATCCCTGACCCCTCTGTGTGTCTGTCTGTGTGTCTGTGTGTGTGTCTGTCTGTGTGTCTGTCTGTGTGTCTGTCTGTGTGTCTGTGTGTGTGTCTGTCTGTGTGTCTGTCTGTGTGTCTGTCTGTGTGTCTGTGTGTGTGTCTGTCTGTGTGTCTGTCTGTCTGTCTGGCTCTCACACACATATCTAAGCCAACAGCAACCCATAAATCCACGCTTCTCCTCACTGGACATGAACAATTCTGCCGCATTAAAAATCCTTTCCCTTCCTTGTGGCACTTTAATAGTGAAGTAACATTTGTGCAATGCTCCAAGAACATAGTTTTCTTCACTAAATGAGATAAAGTCATAGTTTTTTTTAATGTTGCGGTCTGATATTATGTATTTGCAGTCTGATGTGTATCAAAGACACATTCTTCTATACATATCAGACCGCAAATCAAATCCAGATGCAGGAACACACACAGCAGCTTACCTACATGCACGTGCACGTTTGTGCATGTAAATGTGCCCACACATGCTGTAACCACGCTGCTGTTGTTTTCACACTTGTTTACTGTTGTTCGGATTTGTGGTACATTTACGTAATATGTTTCCTATCACAGCGCAGCTGTTTATCACTGTTGCCTGGAAACAAGGATGGCCGATGCAATAAAAAGGGAGAGCAATATAGGGGTGGGTGATAACACATGATCATAGGCTGACGAGACTGTATCCATCGGGATGGTCAGCAAAGGAGTGACAACGTCTACCGTCTAATAGTCTTAGGCTTGAAAACCATTCTCTGCTTATCATCTACACCCAGTATCACTAATGATGATGCAGTGACATGGGGAAGTTAGATTTCTTCTAGTGGGAGCATGGATCACTTTGTGACTGCACACAGACAACCTTGTTCATGTAGACCTTGGATATGGTTTCATTTGGAAAACTTGTATTGTAGTCCAGACCACCTAAACTTAGACCAAGTCCAGACCAGGGTGAGTCCCACACTGCAAGACATGATAACATGTGGAAAATGCTATATGCACTCTTCAAATGGATCTGAAATATCCACATTCCCATATAACAAACACCCACAGAAAACAAATTAAGATTCTTCTTCATTCACCTCTTTTATTGCCACAACACACAGACTATACACAACTAGCTAATATGTATAGCTAATATTCATTTTCTTTTAGATGTTGTTTTGGAAATAAACTCCCTGGGGTTGGGTAGCCATATTTTATTACCGCAGATTTTCCTGACATTTCCCAGAAAGCCAGAGCGTCTATTCTTGTCTTCCGCATTCACTTTCTTGGGAGTGTGTGTTAAGCGGGAGGGGTAACAGGGGTGAACTATTACAAATTTCAAATTATAAATGAGAAGTTATTGGTTGCATTTAAAGCAGGAAGTTTTACATCCAATCACAGTAGTGATGTTAACACGTAAATCAGATAATGCACATGTAGTTTAGTGATATCACTGCAGTTGTGGTCTTAAAATAAAATCCTCTTTTTCCGAGACAACAAAATGCGGTTGATTCCGAGACAAGATCAAGACCTTCAAAAAGTGTCTAGAGCGGTCGAGACTAAGACTGATCTCAAGTACTACAACACTGACAATCATATTACAAATTTCAAGGAGAACTACGTCTAGAATAACAATGGTAATGCCCAGTCAGACAGATTGGGGCACATCCAAATTCATCCATGTATCCTTCTGAAATATGTGATGCTGGAAGTTGTAGTGACTACTTCCGCTCTCTGTCGCTAACTGGACAGGCTGTTCTCATGAACCATTCCAACATATACCGTAGTTACGAAAAGTGTTTGTAAATCTTACGTATTTCACGTATTTATTACTATAAGCCCCACATTGACCGCCGATGCCTGGCAGCGACCGTTAGTGGCCGTAGTACTTGTGACTTGTGAGTATAAGATTGCAAAAAGCCACATAGGGAGCCAAAACATAGGGCCTTCAGGCAGAGTTTGTGTGGCTGGAAGAAGTTCAAAACCCAAGACTTTCAACCTGGAAAAATGTCTTTGTGTTTTAACCCTAACCATAGTCTTACACTATCTCCACATCGCTGTGGAGTGAGGTCTGGCTACACAACAGATACATTCCAGGATAGGAGATATAAAAAAGACATAAAAGTTGATAACTAATGTTGTATTGAGTATTTAGGAATTTCCTAACCGGGGATAGGGATAAGATAGGATTCCTTAAGTTAGTTAGGATTTGCTTCTGTAATACCTGATGGGTAAAATCCTATCTTAGATACTTTCTATGTCAACTGCAAACTTAAGATAGGAGGTTTCTGTAATAGCACAGACCCAGGTCAGCTCGGTCAAGACAGTTTGCAAATTGTCACCAAAAGAAGCAAAAGCTGTGCATACAAATGGCAGAGTGAAAGTGTCTTTTAAACATGTACCTATGCATCCATGCGCATGTTTGCATAGCAGTGACTCCTGTCTCAGAGCCTATGGGCAGCATTCCAATTTCCATCATGAGGCCTCATGGTGAGTTCAAAGAGCTGATCTGAAGCCCTCCTTGTGCAGATCTGGCCTGAACTGACAAAAAAGGCAAAAGGGTCCCCACATAGAGCATGTGACTTCTAGCTCATTTTTTGGAGTAATGATCCAAACTGGAGACGACAGACCAGTGCTGTGTGCAGCCGCAGATAGGGCAGGTTGCATGCGACTTTTACCATGACGATACGCCTCAAAAGATAATTTGATGATCTGTGTGTTTCGCTGCCAGGTTAGCCCACCGCCTCCACCATCTCCTCCCAACCCCTCCTCTTCCAGTTTCCATCATTGCTGCGGTAACTTATTAATTTCTGTCAGCTGCTTTTCCCTGCCATTTAGAGATACTACCAAATCACATTATGTCTGTCATGGATTATGTGTACAGGCAATGCATCTCCTTGAAGAAGAAAGGGAAGAAAAAAAGATCAAAGATGTTCTTACAATCACCTCTAAGTGAATATGGGAGGTAGACGTGTATGTGTGAGTGGGTGTGTGTGTTTGCATCTTACACATGTTTTATGGGAAAAGCAGATAGCCAACAAAGATGGCTTCATTGACTCAATTCCCTCCCCATTTTATATAATTATTAGGATTATTAATCATTGAATACTTTTTGGGATTCTGCTGAGTGCACTGGGGAGAGATCATCAACATGTACAGTATGCAGTTATGTTAGCTGTTGATTGAATGAAACAAGAGATGCACGTCTCAGGTTTTACTTAACTGAGCTCAGAATCTGAAAGGCTACAGAGCCATATTACCATATTTACCCATATTTGGCTGTGTGTGTTTGTGTGTGTCGAGGATTTGAAGCTGTCACTTTGTAATTACCTCAGCAAATACAGGCTTGGAGAGAGTTGACTGAAGTCTTCCAGTTGGACAGCCCTGGGAGAAAATAAGAAGTGACAGACCACATAACACAGCGTGGGACGTAAATAACTTTTACCCCCCCTCCCTTCTCTCACACTCTCTCTCTCTTTCCTTCTCTCTTTCCTCGCTCTCTCTTTGTGGTAGAGACATGGATGATATTATAAGGATTTTGAAAGAGAGAGAAGGGGGGAGATGAGCTGAAATGAGAGAATATCCCTGGCTTTCATCTTTAGAAAAAATCTCTGACATCCTCTCTCACTTGCTTTGATGAAAGTCTTTGGTTTTTGGTGTTTTATCCTCTTACACAAGGTGTATGTGTGTTATAGTCTGTGCAACACGGATGCACACACACACACACACACACACACACACACACACACACACACACGCTAGGATGAACACTGGCACGCGGTAATATCATTTTCTCTCCAGAATGTGTGTAGGTGGCATGAGGAATCTAGCTTTGTGTGTGTGTGTGTGTGTGTGTGTGTGTGTGTGTGTGTGTGTGTGTGTAAGCGTGTGTGTGTGTGTTTATGTGTCGGTGTTGGAGGGTCTGATTTTTTCATCTGGCTTCATTTTGTTGTCCAGTACTTCCTTTACCATGCTGTGTCCTTTGGGCTCCCAGCAGGTTGTTACTAAGACAACACTGTTGTTACAGCATGTGTGTGTCTCAGAGTGAGTCCAGCATTGATCAATGAGTCCACAGATTTGTACATTAGTATTTTTGTATATTCAAGCTCCATCAACCAGGGGGGGAACAAGTACTCAGAGACATTTCACTTCTTTACTATCTTTGTTGGGAGTCGCACATGCGCAGTAGCTAGTGTAACCAGGCCCAATGGAGGGCTTAGCCAAACTTTGGCAATTTAACATCTGACAACGCCACCTTGGGACTTTCACCCAAAGAGTTTAAAATATGATTTCAGTTGTTACCAATCCCAGGGACTCCCACCACACAGGCAAGCCCACATAAAAGATCAGAGACGCGGTTGTTTGAAGCAACAAAAAATAATGTATTACAACCTTAAAAAAAAAAACATTCACTTAAACATAACTGTAAAAGATCAGTTAGCACAAAACTAATGCAATACAGAAACAGAACAACCAAATATCCAAATTACAGGAGTAGTGACATTTGTTATAGTTAAAAGTGTTTAAGAAATTGCAAGAAACTATTTAAAACTGGTTGCAACAGTTTTCATCGGTGGATCGTATAACAAGATTAAGACAGCGAATAAAACACCACATGCAAATATCAAAACATTAAAACCATGCATTATACTAATAAAATAAGCTAGTTATATATGTCACCACCTATTAACCACTAACTTAAGCAACCACTGTTTCTAAAAACACTGGCCTGAATAAAAGTCACTAGAAAGAAAACACCCTAGCCCAGGACAAACTTCCCTCCATATAAGTAAACACAATCATTAACAATAAAACAACTTCCAGTACGAGTAATCTACAAGTTGGGACATATGAGTAAATGAGTAAACTTAAATCTAGTCTAGGCAAAACAGCAGCGGCGCTATGACTTGGTTTGGTGATACCATCCAGCAAACCCGCACACCACACGGAAGGCTCGTCCCGACCACGCAGCACACCGAGCAGCGACAGCAACAGAAAGGGAAAGTCAGTGGTTACCGGCCGAGCCTTTATTCCCGTGTGTCTGACGTGACATCTCACGTGACCATATTTAACCCACCGGTTACACTAGGTAAATATAACATCGGCTAGATAACTCTTTCTCCAGCTTTGGTCAGTCCAAGTCAGTATTAGAGACTGAAGGCAGAGGACATTCAGAAACCTGTATCTCACTCAAAACAGCATGAATAGGTTTTTTTTCCAAGTTTGTATGCATGTGGAAGCACAAGAGACACAAAATAATCCCAGAATAAGTGATTTCTTTTTACAATATGGACACTTTAAAGGGATACTTCACCGATTAACATTAAGCTTTGTTTCAGTCGAAACCCAGTAGTATTTTCAAATGACCATGCTTCCCTCCCTCATGTCCCCCCAAGACAAGAGATCTCTGTATTGTGTGTGGAAAAAACCCTCTGATGTCGCAAAAATCATCATTTTGCATCATCGGAGGCATTTTTTCCCAGAAGTATTGAACTATAAGCCAGTTAGCAAGCCGAAGCGAGCCAAAGTGAGTCAAGTGTCAGCCATCTTGGAACTAAGCTACAGCTAAGCTAACGCTTTTCAGCAGCAAAATTTTACAACAATGCATTCAAACTACCGCACATGTGTCCCACCGGAATACATAGGTACAGAGTGGAGAATATGGAGGAAACTTTATTACAGACAGAATACTCAGCAAACTATGGCCTGCGGTGTTGCCCGATGCCGCTAGCCGGGTAAGGGGACATCAATGGTGGCGTGTGCTAAAGAAACGCCGAACGAGGGCAGGAGCTCCAGCTAAGTGGAAAGCTAGCACTAGACGGCCACATGTCCCAACCATCCTGCTTACTCCCATTGCGAGATCTTTATGGGAACAAGTCTGAACAACCGTGTACTGGACTCCGCTATCTAGCTACCAGGCCTGCTAGCCTTCCGAGCAGATGCTGCTTTGTTTGGTAAGACTTGTGGAGGTGGGCTGTGTTACCACGGACACAGACTGGTGCAGAAATGGGATGCTTTTATTCCACTACTGCTAACAGCTGGTGGAGTTTGTGACTGTTAAATGCTGGTTACAGCCCACCATTGCTAATGCTACTATTGCGTTAGCAGAACGTTACGGAGCCTATAATGTGTGTGCACTAAATGTAGCCTGTTTCAGATTTAGTTACTATATTTGAGTTGAAGGCCTCGCTGTCTGTCTATGTCTGTAAACCATAGGCGTGGCTTGGGAGTGGACTCTTTGAATAAACATTTTCAAATTTCTACTACATAAGTGACCCAATTTAAAGATATATTCATCTTTACAATGGTGAAATATCCCTTTAAGTAAAAGTAGCAATTGAAATAGTAGTAGTAGCAGTAGTAGCAGCAAGTATAGAAATCATGCATGTTAAATTCTTACCGTAGTAAAAGTATCAAAATACACTTAAAGTCCCAAAAGTACTCATTACGCAGAATGGCCCATTTTAACTAATAGTAATTTAGCCTATACATTAATATTAGTGATGCATTTATGCGTAGGCATTACTAATAAAGCAGCTGCTAAATGGTGGGCTAATTTTAGATACCTTATATACTACTGTGAGAACAGTATCATTATGCATTAAAAATGACAGCCAAAATTTAAAAAATTTAACTTCTGATGAACTGGAAATTATCCTTTAAGGTATAGGATTTTTACAGGACACATAGACACACACACACACACACACACACACACACACACACACACACACACACACACACACACATCCTTTCAAGCTGCACCATGCTGCCTCTGGCTCTATACCACCAGTGTCTTTCTCTCCTTCTCCGTTTTCTCTCCTTTTCTCTCTTCTTCCTCCCTCCTTGCACTTTCACAGCTATGCCTGGCTTCAGTCCAGCTATAGATCGTTAATTATAGTTTGTACGTGATGCACCGCCTTGCCTCCAAATACTACAGCAGTGCTCCTTGGCAGATCAAAGTGTCGGTGTTTCATTCCATGGGGATTAGTGATGCTAGTGTGTGATAATGCCCCTGCCTGCTTGCTGGATTAAACGCCCATGGCTGGACGCAGGTACAGGGAGTCTAATGAACACACACTCACACAGGTATTCATACACAGCACATACCCTTAAACAATGACAAAAGATGCAGAAACATGGCTTACAGAATTAAAAAATAACTGTAGAAAAATATCATGATCAAATCTGTCATCATTAAACTGTGGACTGCACATCCAAGTTAACTCTCATTCCTTTCATCTGTCTTCTTTCAGAGAAGAAAAAGCTGTATGTTGGTCAATATGTCCACAGAGATCCGCAGTACATTGACTGTCCTTCACTCATCTCTCATTTTACACCCCCGTGGCAAATTGGATTTTTAAACGGCTCGTTTTTTATCATTCCCCGGTACTCATAATTGACTGGTTTTCTCTCTCTCTCTCCCTCTCTCCATGTTTTCCTCTCCCTCTTTCTCTCTGTCTCACAAGTGAAGTTGATGAAACAAGAATTGGTGAAAAGAAAACAGAAAAAAGCAGTCTCTATAGCAACTCTTGCCATGATTTGTACAAAGGACAAATGACAAGTGTTTAAAGGGCCGCGGGGCGTTTTAATGTTCAGTTTGTGTTTTCTCTCGTCGACGGAGAAGGTCTCGGGAGACAGCAGGAAAAACAGTCATGAAAGGAAAAACACAGAGACAGACGGAGGGAGAGAGAGAGGCCGAGGGAGAGAGAGTGATAGAAACTCGTCCTTGGTGATCAATGCATGTTCTATTGTTTGTTCGGTTTCTTTGTCCACAAGGACGGAGGCAGAGGAGCAGAGGCGAGTGGTGCATATGAACAGTGTTTAGGCCCCTTATACCAAATGCCTGACCACAAGCTCAGTATTAAAGCAACTGCACTGCTGTTAGGATGTAGTATGTCTGTGTGCCGTACATGACGTATACTATAGTTATGAATATGTTTGCATTTCCTTTTTGCTCAAAATACTTCATGTCATCTCATAGCATGGGTCTTCAGTGTTGTAGTCAAGACCACATAAACAAAGAGCAAGTCATCACCAAGACCAGAGAGTATCGAGATGGAGACAAGACCAAGAATTTGTGGGGTTGAGACCGAGACAAGAACAATACCACGACCAAGACCAAGGCAGGGCGAGACCGAGTCAAGACCAAGAACAAGACCAAGGCTGGGCTAGACCGAGACAAGAACAATACCACGACCAAGACCAAGGCTGGGCTAGACCGAGACAAGAACAATACCGCGACCAAGACCAAGGCTGGGCTAGACCGAGACAAGAACAATACCACGACCAAGACCAAGGCTGGGCTAAACCAAGACAAGAACAATACCGCGACCAAGACCAAGGCTGGGCTAGACCGAGACAAGAACAATACCGCGACCAAGACCAAGGCTGGGCTAGACCGAGACAAGAACAATACCACAACCAAGACCAAGGCTGGGCTAGACCGAGACAAGAACAATACCACAACCAAGACCAAGGCTGGGCTAGACCGAGACAAGAACAATACCGCGACCAAGACCAAGGCTGGGCTAAACCAAGACAAGAACAATACCACGACCAAGACCAAGGCTGGGCTAGACCGAGACAAGAACAATACCGCGACCAAGACCAAGGCTGGGCTAGACCGAGACAAGAACAATACCACAACCAAGACCAAGGCTGGGCTAGACCGAGACAAGAACAATACCACAACCAAGACCAAGACTGGGCTAGACCGAGACAAGAACAATACCGCGACCAAGACCAAGGCTGGGCTAGACCGAGTCAAGAACAAGGCAGGACAAGACCGAGTCAAGACAAAGAACAAGGCAGGGTGAGACAGAGTCTAGACCAAGAACAAGACCAAGGCAGAGCAAGACTGAGTCAAGACCAAGACCAGTGCGAGTCCAACACAGCATGACAGGATAAAAGGTGGAAAATGCTAACCATAGACACTCCTCAAATCGATCTTAAAAGATCCACATTCCCATGAAAAAACACCCACAGAAAACAAATTAAGATTCTTCTTCATACACGTCTTTTATTGCCTTATGTGTATCATGAAATGCCTTGATAAAAAAAAAAAAAAATCAAAAGGGCAGTTGTGTTCTTGACTAAGACCTTCATAAAACCAAGACAGATCTCAAGGGCTACAACTTTTGTCATTTTGGCCACTTCCACAGGTAAAGAAATTGTACTCACCGAGTTACTTCATGAGCTCTGGGAATGCTGTGCCATTGCTTAACCCTTGTGTTGTCTTCCCCTTAACCATGAACTTTCCCTTCCAGGTCAAAATTGAATTTTGTTGTGCTTTTACGATGTTTTTGTCGTTTTTTTCTGATTTATTTGTCACGTTTGGCACTTTTTTAAAAAACCTGAGCTGGTTTAATAATAGGTTTTACACTTATTCTTGGAATTCATTGTCAATAAACCTCAATTATATCAAATTATACCTAAGTTTTTAGTTAACAAGGCAAGAAACACAAACAGTTGGAAGATCAGATGTTATATCAGTGTTATTACCCACACTGTGTGTATGAATGTTATGTGCACATTTTTCCTTTGCAATTAGCAATTACTGCAGACTTTTCAGATGCTTTCACCAGGGGCGTCAGATTGGGGGTGGAAAGGGGCCACAGGGCCCTCATGTGAGGATGGCCCAAAAAGAAGGTAGAATAAATAGCTGTGGATGGGGGGGGGGTTATCACTTCTGGATTTACTTCCAAATAAAGTTGTTCAGATTCAACAATAGATTGGTCAGCTGTAATTATCGGCCAATATTAACTTTCTGACAGATATTTTGGTATTGTGTATATGTCTGTTGATGAGAAGAAATTGCAGAACAGAAATGAGATGTGTTTGCAGTAATACGAACAGTGCCACAGGTACACAGTGATCATAGGGCATTGACAACTTTCCAGCTCATTACAGCATTCTGTCACACTATTTGAATAACCCAATTTAGGCACTCCTTATCAAACATTTTCTATAAATTAGGTGTTTATGTTCAAAAAACAAATATTGGTTTGTTAACTTCTAAATATTAATATCATGTTGACCTCACGTGTATTGGCCAAGCTTCGATAATCTGGCTATCTAATCTGCCTGTTTTCAGTCTGATTGTCTGGGAGGGAGTGTTGGATTTTGAGATGGAACCAAAGCAAAATGATCCTTAAAAGTCCCATATAGTAAAAAGTGACATGTACATGTCTTTTTATTTATTATAAAGCAGGTCTAAGTGCGATATAATAGCCACATTCTTGCCTGAATAAGCGCCTTGAGCCTGTTAGGCCAAGTTAGAGTTCCTGTGGAAGTGTAACCTGCATCATTTATGTGATTATTTCTGCCCTTCACAGGCTTTAAAAATGTGTCTTGCTTACTGACAACACTGTAATCCTCTCCTGTGTTTGTTGTCAACACATTCCCGTCATTTGTCTGACATGCTTCGGCAGTGTAACGGCTGTCACTCAGGCTCGCTTCCTGCTTTGGTGACATTGTAAAGTGTGTGTTTATACACTGTATCAGTTAGAGCCAGACCATAAAGGATTTTTAAGGCCGATACCAATAAGAATATTTGGTTATTTAAAAATCCAATATTCCAATATATCGGCCGATATATACAGTATATATTTAAAAAAATCCAGAAACACGTAACAAAAAATTAACAGATTTCCCTAACAGTTATTTGTAGTTATTTATGAGTACTCACTAAAATAATATGATAATTTGTTTTATCGTCACAACAGAACAGAGGAACATCAAAATATATTAAAGTTGTGATAAATTAAATGTATGAAAATACAAACTTAAGATATGAAACTTAAAGTCCTTTGAACAAAAACACATTAACAAAATTTTTTTTTTTAATCTGGACGTTTTAGAGTGCACTCTGGTGGACAAACTATGCTATACTATCATTTATTTGTCATTATAAATGTTTCTGATGAATGAAAATAAAAAAAAATGTTAAAAAATAATCAGCCAATATAAATGCCGGTAAAATATCGGTAATATCGGCCCGCCAATAATATTGGCCGATAATATTGGCCCGCCGATTTCTCCACTGCCACGCCTCTTTAGGAAACCAGCAGGAGGTCCTCAGTGTATTGATTCCAATTGGAGAAGTGAATGTGATCCCAGATTATGAGCGATTCTAGTCACCAAACTAAATATTGGACCCATTCTTCACAAGCCACATATCTCCCAAGCATTCGGACACTGAAATGGTCATTTTCATATAGACAAATAGACCTGTTTCTGTCTCAAGACAGACTCACACAGATAAGACAACGTTAACTAATGTTCGCAAACACCCTAACAAAACCACGCCCATTCAGGATAGTGTGTCATACAATTACAAATATCATACAATTGGCGCAGCGTGTAAAGCACTCTTTAGTTGTGGAGAATCTTTGACTGTATATATATACAGAGTGTGTGTGTGTGTGTGTGTGTGTGTGTGTGTGTGTGTGTGTGTGTGTGTGTGTGTGTGTGTGTGTGTGTGTGTGGGGAAGGTTGAAGAGATACGAACAGACAGATGGACAGAGACAGAAACACCTCAGCAGAGACAAATAAATGACCTTTATTTGTGAACTGGTTCAGCGGCACATGGTGGTAACGGAAAGAAAGGCACAGATAAGGATGACAGCAACAAGAGCAAGCGAGGGTCGCTGAGAGAGATAGTGAGAGAGGCAAAGTTGTTTTTTTTTAAATGGCGTATAGGAAAAAATAGAAAAAAATGAAACACCATAAAACGCTAGTCTTAACAGCCAGACAAATACTTCTCTCCACCTGTAATCACCTCCTGCAGGTCAGCTTCTGCCTCGCCTCAATCCCCCGACTAACTCTGAGCCCAGCCATCAAACGCCATCTCTTCTTCTACCTCCCCTTCCCTCGTTTCTCTTCTTTCTCTTTACACAGACAGAAAAAGACCTTGATGTTTTTCCAATAATTGGCAGCAGAGGTTGACTATTTTTTCTCCCCCCCCCCTCTTTTTCTGTTTATCTTTCTCGCTCCTTTTTTTTTTTTGCTCTTCCTCTTACTTCAGAGATGAATACTTGGCCCGGGATCAAAGGCAGACCCCGACCGGCCACTCTGGCCACCACAAAGGGCCGTTGGGCGCTGGCGTGGGGCCAGGTGCTGCACACAGCCAGGGACAGGCCATGCAGATGGGGTCTGCAAAGCCCCCCCCCCACTCCTGTGTACGAGAGGTCAGTGGCTAAAGTATCAGAGCGTGTGCTTCCTGTCACATGATCTGCTCGTATGTGACCGACTCCCTTCTGTTTCACACGCTTGTGTTTCTCTCCGTTGGTTCTGTCTTTGTTTCCTTCTGCGCCTATCGCCAGGGTTGTAATGTGTACAAATACTTACTCACTTACAGAAGTTACTGTACTAAAGTAGAATTTTTACGTATCTATAGCCTACTTTACTTTGTTATTTATAGAAACTTTTACTCTAATACATTTCCTAAATAAAATGTATAGTTTTACTCCGGTACATGTCCTCTAAGCAGCTTCGTTACTCTTCACTTGCAAGAAATGGGTTTGTACGTTGGAATTGAAGTTAAAACATTTTTTTATCTCTTTGTCAATGTCGGACTTTGAATTTGAATGTTGACCCTTGTGTTGTCTTCCCGTCAAAATTGAAAATCAATACTTTTGCTTTTTATCAACGTTTTTAACTTGTTCTTACGTTTTTGTTCCTTTTTTCAACACTTTTTTCACGCTTTTTTGAACGTTTGTCCCTTTTTCTTTACAGTTATTTTTGGAATTCATGGTCAATAAACCTCATTTATAGGAAATTATACCTAAGGTTTGAGTTAGAAAGCAGAAATTAGGAATTAAAAGTAAAGGAATGGATGTTGATGGATAATCACAGACTTCAATTGTTTTTTTCAAACACTATAAAATGAAATAAGACACCCCAAAATGATAGAGATTTGTACTTACCAAAGAGCATTGTGTGGAATCAATCAGGTTATTTTGGGTAATTACAAGAAAATTGATATAGGAAAACGGGTTTGATCCAAAGACAACATGAGGGTTAAGAAGGTGTGGGAACAGTGAATGTTGTGTTTTACTATAAGGAAGTACATAATCAAAGTTATTTTTTTTATTACGTACACTCATTATCAGAAAGTTACTTACAAGTACAGTACATATCAGATACTTTAAGACTCAAGTACTAATCTACTAGTCAAAAGTCATTTTCAAGTATTGCTACAAGTATATACAAAACTGCCTCACACTCTTCTTCTCTGACTTTCCATGTTCTTCTCTGCTGTTCCAGAGTGCAGATCTGAGAGTGCAAGACTGCGTGTGCAGCGGGAACTGAACCAGCTGAGGTAAACATCTTGCCCCCACGGACAGAGACGTGTTTAAATGTTTGAGAAGACCCGACTAGAGTTTAGTCAAACACTTCCCTCTACCCTCAGCAGTTTTTGTTTAAATATATAAGTGTTACAGCCAAGTCTGATGTCGCTGAGGCCAGTACAAATAAATTTTGGTGGAGGACACAAAAAGTGGGATAGATAAAACAAATGAACAAGCCCTCGTAGTCCAAATATATATGCAACACCCAGCGTGCTTCTCAACTCCTTCAACTGACACGTTTGCAGAATTTTCTCTGAGGACAGCTAAGATGTTACTGGGGCAGTAGAGGTTTGTGGGAGTCTTGCATTGCAGACAAATTGTGATTAGTTTCAGTAAGATTTGTAACAAGTGTTGTGAAAAAGGCTGTAGTGAGAACCTTTTGTTGCTCACTGTGCAGGTAAAACCTGTCACCTTGCATAATGTACAATATGTAACAGTACACATACAATACAAATGTACAGTACAGTTCTAATATGTAATACAGTTGGGGAAGTTGAAAAGTATTGATAAAAGAGTACACAGTATACACCCATACAGCCGGGTGAGTTGTTGAACCCATATTTTATTGACATACTATAACTTTGGAAGCAACCCAACAGTTTGCATTGTGTTGCTTTTTGTAACAAGCTCCTGTATTTTTTTGTTCAGATTTTTCATTTGTTCATCTACTCTTCCTATCCTCACCAACTTGCAGTGAATGTGACCAAAAGTACGTGAGTTAATTTAAGTAAAAATGACATGGCACAATTGTCGACTTTAAAAAGTGTTTTTTTGGTGGCGTCTGATTCAAATGTCTGAAACCAGCAAACGCATGCAGGACGTAAAGGAGCAGAAGTCAATTTTTGGCTAAGAAAAAGAACACAACAGCAGTATTTTTCCACACTCTGCATGCTGTCATGCATGAATCCCCGGCTTCAGCCATATGTTTAAGATTAGATGTACTTTTTTTGTTAGACGAGAACACAGTCAACAAAGCACTGCTGCTTCCCCGCTGGTTATGAATCAACTCGGCTCTGGCCACGCCCTCTCCTTGTGCTTTTAATTCTATAAAACACATGATAACAGCCATTACATGAGTGAAGAACAACACAACATTGACAGTATACATGATGGTATGAATCATATTCTTCTTGATGTTAACTGCCATACAGTATGTGTGTTGATTTCTAGACAATGTATGTTTAATCTGTGGATAACC
This sequence comes from Etheostoma perlongum, assembly GCA_026937815.1. NCBI lineage: Eukaryota > Metazoa > Chordata > Actinopteri > Perciformes > Percidae > Etheostoma > Etheostoma perlongum. The sequence goes on from CM049372.1 coordinate 6,810,750, forward strand.
TGAAACGAGGAGCATAAAGCCAAATTCATTTTTCTACTATGATATAGGTTGTTTATTACCTACCCTCTAATACACCCATCTCAGCAGTGTTTCATAAATTAGTGCCCCTAGTGGTGGCAGGAAGTACGACCCACAGGAGTGTTTTGCATCTTAAATCCAGGATGTGATTTGTGGAAATAGGGTTAAAAAAAACATGCAATAATTACATCCCCCTTGCAATATCATGGATATGCCGGTTGAATGGCACTTTCATCTTGCGAATATAATCTCAAGATGAAATAGCACAATGTGGTGTCAACATGACATACAGAGCTTTCAAACCGGGGGGCGAAATTCACTTTCACCCAGGACACGCTTGTTTGTTACTTGGGAGTGTATTAACCACCATCTTTTTCCAAAACTTAACCCTTGTATTGTCTTCACTTTCGGGACCTTCTCGTATCCCTCGGGTCAAATTGACTCGTGATTTTTTTTTTTTTTTTTTAAACAAATTTTACTTCATAATCAATTAACAAATAGTGTCTTTATCTCAATTTCAAAAAATTGAGATGCAATCAGTCTCTACTAGAACACAATTAAAAATGGAAGTGTGATTTTGTTTTTTGTCCTAAGGTTAGAATTCATGTTAAAAATCCACTATGGAAAAAACATAAGTGGCCATATCCAGAATAATTTTCTGAGCTGAGTCAGGAATACATGTTTATCACACAAAATAAGGTAAGGCCATTGATTTCCAGGTAGTCAAAATATATACTTGTACCATTTTTCTTCTTGTAAAAATTTGAAATGGGTCAATTTGACCCGAATACCATAAAGGGTTAACTGTCATATCCACCTATGGGCAGCTAAACAACTGACGCCGGTAGCTCTGTAGCGGCTAAATACAATTACCAACTGCTACTGGATTATATCGTATACCCTTGTACTATAGACTGGTCACGGTATACAACACTGTAGGTAGTTTAAATTACTTCTATTTTAGGTATATAGTGGTCTATTGGGGAAGTAGCATTGATCACTTTGACTCATGCAGTAGAGTTATGTTTATGTACCAAAACTACTTGGCTAAGTTTTAAAAACCACCGCGGTTTGGGTTCAAATCAGACTTCCTGTTACTCACGTGACGCTGAACATTACGTTGCTCTGTTTGTAAAATAACGTTTTGTTATAAAATGTAACTATTAAAACTGAATATCTCTCAACTTTTACTGCATATAATCATCTTTGTCTGAAGCGCCCGAGGTCACATAATTCACAGCTATCTTAAAAGCACTTGGCTAGACTTCTTCCCTTCACTCTCATGACTGTTTCACTCCCTTCCACTATGTCAGGTGAAGTTTTTAATTACCTTTGAGATAGTGCAGCTGTTTGGGGCATGGTAACCATGGAGAAAGTTTCAATGTATAAAGTGACTGCGGAGTTCACTCTTCAGTCAATCTCTGTACTCATTGCAGTGGATGTGATTGGCTCCTTGCACGAGTAAAACTTTGTTAAAGTGACTACAGTTATTCTTTGTCATCTTTTGGTAATCATTTTTCTAACAGCTTGGTCCTTTGAGTCGAATCCCAACATCCCTTCCTCTCCCAGGTGTGGAACCTGAAAACCGTGCACGGGAGAGAGTCAAGGACTCTCGTTGAAAAGACCTCCAACTGAATTGTTGATCAACAGAGGCCTGGATTTTGCTGGTGGAGAGGAAGGGTAACGGGATCCTATAGACAAGACCTAGAGACAAGATCACTGGACTAAAGTGACTCCAGTGACTCTTTGTTGTGTTTTGGTAATCATTTTTCTTACATGTTTAAAAAAAAAAAAACGTGGGTGAAAGTCCTGTGTTTGTTTGACACATCCACCATCCCAACCTACCTCCTTCTATGTTTTTAAACGGCATCACCTTACTACTGCTGCAAAAGACCAAGAAACAATACAGTGATATCAGCAATAGGAGCTGAGAAGATTTGGAAAGATACCATGTCCCTGTTATCCGGCTCAAATTAAAGACAATAATTTGATGGACATTTGATTTGTAGTTTCTTTTTTACGTCAAAGTATCACTGTGTGTCACTGTGTGTGGAAAGCATATCTTTCTGTGAGTAGACCCACTGTATGTAGTTCAGGTAACGCTAACCCCTGCCGTGTAGAGGTAAATAAAGCCAACTAAATAAAACAACATGACAGACTTAACGTGACCATTATGGAAAAAAAGCAGTTAGTTCCAACTCAGATAACGGCATCCTTAACATAGAAATCCTACTAATTAAAAGAGCAGAACAAAAATGATAATGCAGTTACCTAAATAGGGTCAACTGGTTGGTTGTTTAGCTTCAGTAGTAACTTCTTGGCTGAAAATTATGAGCAAAGAAGTCTGATGTTGTTTATCTGTAATAACGGGCATTATTTTCACTTTTATGTGTTCCTCCTACAGAGAAAATAGGCCTGATCTCTCCCTTTGTGGTTGCTCCAGCTGCTTACTTCCACCACCCACACAGCACATTTTCCCAGGCAACAATGTTCCTCCAAAGTTTACACACAATAAATAACGATATGCCCAAAGCAGTTAGCAGTGGCCCCGCACTCCGTTTCCTGGCTGGAGTTGAAATGAAATGGTAATTTTGACTTGAGGAGGATTTCAAAGGGATGGCCTCTACTTTTCATCTTGGTGCACACCACGAGCTCGCCGACACATTCACGCTGAGAAAGAAAAAAAGAAAGAAAAAAATAGGAGAGGAGAGGGTGAAAAAAGAAGCAGAATTTTAAGTTTTTCTATGAACTTCCTTCTTTTCTTTTTTCCGTCATCTCCCCACAGAAACAGAGATGTAACGTTGCTGAGATCTCTCCCCCAGATGGACAGCATTTATATAAACAATCCCCGGTTCAGGGAGCGTATGATTGATGTGTCATTGTCTAAGGATTGTTTCCAGGCATTTGAATAGATAATTCAGAGTATTTGATGTAGACATTTTTCTTCAAAGGTCATTTGTGGGGGAAGAGCAGGGGTGTTCTCTATCTCCCTTGCTATTTTTGCATCGATGCCTCCAACTAGCCCGACTGCTTTTCACAGGGGAGATTGACTGACACTTGAATCGTCCTTCTGCTAAAAGATTACAAGGTGGTTTCCAAATCCCCATCTGAGATCTGCTCGCTATCTCTGCTATGCAAAATACCTTTCTCACCAAACAAAAGACCATAACACTCTGTGGATGTGTCCTGTGCTTATTTGTTTTCTAGGTCTAGGCCTACAGTCTTGCGATGTGAGCGAAACCAAAGATACAGCGGAAGGAAGGAAGGATTGGCCAGGAACTCTATTATCTCAGCAACAAGGAATGAGAAATGGATTTAAAAACACCCCAAACAAGGTCTGTCGCACACCGGCCGCACTGGCTTCTATCTTCCCATGTGTATAATATCCTTACGCCGCACAAAACCCACTCGAAAAACAGCCTTGCACTTTGCATGGTATCTTATTTCCTACATCACAGCGTTGCTCGCGCTGACCCAGCAGCCACAGCGATATCGAGGGTATGCTTTCCCTGAGTTGGCCGATCACATTCCATTGTCAGTCAGCCATGAGGGAAACGTCTGGGTGACAAAAGTAGGGTGTGAAAAAAAATATATAAAAAGAAAACCCACAGTGGTGTCTTCATTATCTCTTAGCTTGGCGGCCCGTGGACAAGGCCAGGGTTAATTGCTGTTGATTAGACGTCAGTATGCATGGCTGAGTGGGCTTACAGATCTCACTGAGGGGACCACAGAGGGAGAAGAGGAAAGGATGAGGTTGCTCGCAGACAATGATGTGAAATCAGTGTCAAGTGTTCCTCCTCGGTGGGTTTAGCCGGTTGGGAAGCAGATAAGGAATGTAGATGAGGCTGGATGTGTTTTATCTGCCTCTGTGTGGAGTTCCTGGAGTAGCCTAGTAGGATAGTTGTTTTGGTGCCCAAATAAGGAGTTGTGCACCAAATGAGGTTGATGCCATGATGAAAAGAAGGCAACCATGGTGATAAAATAGTCTACTCAAACATGCTGGATTATTTCTCTTATCTGATGTGTCTCTGTTAATAATTCATTCACATATCAATGACTTTTCAGGGATGTTGGTGTGTAGGGTTTTTGGTCCAAGCTGAAATAACTCAGTAACTATTGAATGGATTGCCAATGAACATTTGCACAGATATTTATGGCACCCAGAGGATGAATGCTATTGAGTTTGTTGATCTTCTGACTTTTCCTATTGGGTCACCACCAGGTCAAGGTTTTCACTTAACCTATGACATATTTCAATGTAATACTACTAAATGTAATACTTTTGGTGATCCCCTTACTTTTTAGTCTCATCACCAGGCCACAGTTTTAATTTGCAAAACACTTGATTAAATATCTACCTAACTAACGCCATTCCCAACAGCTTCAGCTGCACTTTTTTTAGTGTTGTTTGCATGCTTACATGCAAAACTAAGATAATGAACATGCTGAACATTATAACTGCTTTACATCAGCAGGCTAGCATTGTGTGGCTTTATCCATAGACTGTAAAAAAAAAAAAAAGGACAGATCAGAAGCGTCATTGGTGGGTTTATGGACTGCCATTTTGGAGTCTGGAGTCAATGTCGCCATCTTAGTTTTTTGAAACCGTACATGACAATTTTCAATGAGAGGGCAGAGCTGTGAACAATGATGCAACCAAGCCATTGTTGGTTATGGTTGCAATGGTGCTGTACTAAGCTAAATGCAAAAAAGAGAAAATTGCTGATCAACCCTAAAGTCAGTCATTCAGGGGAGATTTACTGGCGGGTATAAGCTGACCTCCAGGTACTGGCACCATACATCTGCATGTAGGCTACGGCAGTACAGAAAAACTGCAAACCAGACACACCAACCAGATGGCAGAAAAGGCAGTCGGACTGATCAGTCAACACCCGTCTCCCCGAGTCGGTCAAAAAAGTGCCTCGGAACACACTGAAGCGACGCCGACTTGAGCGTACGTACTGCACATGCACGAGATGTAATATGTCTCCATAACAGCAGGTGGCGCTAATCTGTATTGTTGCCCAAAAAATGAAAAACAGAAATGACGGAACATCTCTCTAGACCTGGTAAACATAGAACACGCTGTCGTCACTCATTGTTTTTTAATCAGAGAGTATTGATAGTAGTCAAGAATGATTGTCGTTGTCATTACTCGCTGAACGGAAGCTAATACAATGGCTAGTAATAAGAAGATAATGGTGTTGTCACTTCCGGATATCTTTGAGCACTGATTCGCTAGTCAAGGGCTAGCACTCCACTAATCAGACTGGTCATAGAGTCCAACTGCCCACTGGCCAGTACAACAAGTAAAATCAGCCAAAAAAAACACCAACAGATCCTCCAACTTACAACGGCACGGAACACACCAAACAGACTAGAGACCTTGCCAGACTGTCCGTTGACCGATGATCGGGTTGGTGTGGCAGAACCTTTAAGTTACCTGCTAACTAGCTATTGGTAGGGCTCGAAACAAGACATTTTCAGGTGACCAAAATGTTCCAACTAACATTGATCAAGCAAGAGGGTAATTTTTCCATTCTATTTATTCTTCTTATAGAGTTCCTTTTCCAACCATGTGAAGTGGCCCCCTGCTGGAAATTACAAAGAATGCAAGTTGAAGACTAATAAACATCATAATCTATTATCTTAAATCCACCGATGCATTGATCTTCAGAAATCCACATTGACTTACAGACTCAAAAAGAAATGTAAACCCCCATCACGAGAGCTATAGACTGATGCTTGTATGTCGCCAAAATGATGTATGTCTCCGTTTGTGTAATAGATAAGCAAGCCCCTTGGTCATATATATCGGTCCGTTGCATTTGTAACCAAAATAATAACAATAGAGGTGGTAGGAGGAGGCAGGAATGACAGGTAGACAAGGGAGGCCATGACGTTGTAACCTTCACACCCCTCACAGAGTGAGAGCTCGCTTTGTTTAAATTTCTGAGATCAAAGGGTGCAATGCAAATTCCTGCAGCTACCACAATGCCATTTGATGTTTCAGGGAGCCAACTTATTGTGGTGATTACAGTAGCTGTACACAACCGGTGGAGCGAGCCAAACAAGGGCCCTTGTTGTGACTCTCATTTAGTGGTGTGACATCTCAGCAGCCACCGTCTGAGACGCATCCCACAATAAGAGAGGCTGTTTGGGCTGATAAAGTGATTTGGCTTGGGGGCCCTTTCATGTGCACCGACAGTGGGGTATTTGAGGCTTCAGGGTATTCTCTCTGCACATCCTCACACATCCCCTTTATTGTGACAATAGTGCCACTGTGTGCAGCAAATCAAAAAGGCTATAGGCCGACTGCATTGTGAACAACTTCAGCTCAGTGGATTGTCATATAGAAGTGTTACCATGCCTTGGATGCTTCTATAGGTAAAATTAACAGTATATATTGTACTAAAACTGCAGGCCTGTATAGAGGTTTTAAATTTTAATTTGGGGATTTTTCAACCTTTAGCCTATTTTGCCCCCACATTTGTGGCTAAGTGACAAATGTGAACAGATAAATATTTGAAATTGGTTCAGTATTGATCAAAGTTTTGACGTATTGAGCCCCAAACTGGGCTACTATGTAAACCTATTAGGGAATAGCGACCGTTAATGTACATCCATTAAAATGCTTGTTTTTGCCTCAAACTGTCAAGAGTGTTGTTATAAGTGTCTGATGGAAAGACGAACAAACTTTCCTTTGTAACTTACGGATGCCAGGTCCACACAGTAACTTTAGCTAATAGCATTAGCTTACTACTCCATTCTTGGAACAGCATTATTCTTTAGGAAACTGTGCTTTGGTATAGGACTTCTTCTTCTCTTTGGCTGGCAGTAGTCATCCCCACTAAAAATGTTCACTGCAGACCTCATGGTCTAAAAGGTGCAGTGTATGGACCAGAGTGTTAGGATCCGTTTGTAGCTGTAGCACATCTAGCCTCAACTTCAAACTGTCTGCATCCAAAGGTAATGTCTATGAAAGCTGGGCTGTGCGAAACCTCGTTTGGACCTTTGGACTTTTCAGTTTGATCCATACTAAAATTTTAGATGTGAAACCTCCCCCGCACCATGGTCCGGACCAAAATTTCTTTAGACCGAAAGAGGTAGTCTCAGTAGTCTCTTCATCAAACTGAACCATGGTCCAGTTCGTTTCAAGTGTGAAAGCATTTTTTGGATGGTCGGACTTTTGGACCAAATGAAATGAAATAAAGTTCAGGCAGGCGTGTTATCACTCAGAGTAGACAGCTGTCGGTTATAAATTAGCAGTTCACTTGTTAAAAGGTCCCGTGGCATGAATATTTATGAGGTTAACATTATTATGAGTTCCTGCAGCCTGCCTATGGTCTTCCAGTGGCTAGAAATGGTGATAGGTGTAAACCGAGCCCTGGGTATACTCATTGCCTTTGAGAAAATGAAAGCTCAGATGGGCCGATCTGGAACCTTGCCCCTTATGAGATCATAAGGTGCCAGGTTACCTCCCCTTTCACTGCTTTGCCCGCCCAGAGAATTTGGCCCACCATGGCTCCGTCTGGAGGTTAGCACCGCCCAAGACGATTGTGATTGGTCTAAAGAAATGCGAATAAACCAGAGCATGTTTTTCTCCCATCCCGTAATGCTGTGTGGACTAGCCAGACCCCCCCATCCGCAGTGCTGTGGAGGAAGGTCTGGCAAAGCGAGTACAGCTTTCTCGCTCAAGACTAAATCAATTACAATGATTTCTGTTCACATTAGTCACTTACACACAAATGTATGGGAAATAGGGTCCATGGCTAAAAATAGCGAAATTACCATTTAAAGTAAAAATAAAAAGTCATATCATACTATATTATTTTATCAGCTTCTGTTTTACTTTTCACTTAGCAGCTGTTCTCGGAACACATTTTAGATATCACACATTAGCAGTATTCTCAAATCTGAATATTCATACAGCCAGCTATATCTGAATCTGACGACACCAGCGTTATTTTTGTGTTTGTGTGTTATTGAAAGCCACAGTGAGTTGAAAGGCTAACTTTGCCTGTGGGGAGGACAGAGCACCATTCTGCATTCTGCAGGCACCAGTGACAGCTCTGATTCCTCGTGTTTGATTGTCTCTTTCATGTCCTCCTCCTGCCTTGAGAAAAAGCAGCAAGGCCAGGGTGGAGGTGAACCCACGGCTAACGGACAGCCACAGCGGAGAGAGATTGAGATGTGATGCGTTTCTGCCAAGGTGATGGACAGAGGCACTGGAAGAGCGTTGGCTTTCAGTCACTCCAGGCTGTCTCTTCTATGTAACAGAGAGCTGCAAAAAGTCCTGGTGGTAAAACTACGTCAAGAACAATTAGCATCATGACAGGAATCTTTCAATGTGTGTGCTAGTCTCACTCTGAGGCTAGTGTTAACCTATTGGAGAAAGCAAGCATTACATAAAGGATGAGTCTAGTCAAAGGCGTAATTTACAGGTGGGAATCAAAACTGCCTAGTGCTACCCACTCCAAAAACCTGTTATAGTTTACTTTACTTAAATACAGACATTTGCACCATACATTGATGCAGAAAAGGCATACATTGTTGCCAAGAGATTCACCAGAATGCAGAAAATTAAGTGTTAAAAATTTCAATTTTGCTCAAAAGTTGAAATCTCCTGCCCCACCCTAATGTAGAACCCGAAATAACGCCCTTGAGTCTAGTGGTAGTCTGGAATGTTCCTCTTACTGTCAACAGATCCAATAAAAAAAGACTAAAAAGCATATGGTCTGTGTATCCAAAGCCTGATACATCTTGTCATAGAGTTCCATTATTTTTTTAAAGATTATTTTTTGGGGCTTTTCCCTTTATTAGTTAGTGACATGATAGACATGAAATGGGGAGATAGATGGAGGATGACACGCAGCAAAGGGCAGCAGGTCGGCTTTGTACCCACGCCACTGCAGGACTGCCAACATGGGGCGAATGCTCTTACTGGGGGAGCTAGAGGTGGCTCCGAACTCCATTATTTTCTAAAAAACAACATAAAAATGAGCCATGTGTTGCATTGGCTGACATGTTACACTGTAGATTATTTTACAGTAAGTCAGTCTCAGCAAATTAATGAAACAAATATTTTATTTGCTCCTTATTTCGAAATATTTGCTAAAAGCTACAGTGCCCAGCTGTTGTAGGAAATTAAGAGACTTTTTATAAATTAAACCATGTATTTGTAGCCCATTTCCAAAGATGCAAGTCTTAGGTAGAAATGAAGGAGCTCTGAGCTGGGTGCCACAGACAGGCTGGGGAAGTTGGAAAGCGGCACGTCTTACACATTCTTTTGTTACGTTTTGTAGTTGGACTCAAAAAGCGCGTACAGATCGTGGATGACAGATGGATGATTAAAGGAAGTGTTTCATTAACAAAAAGGTCAAGTTTAGTCCAGAACTGAATGGAGTGAGGAGCAGGCAGGTGAGCTGATGCTGAGATCCAGGTTACAGACGATGTGCTTTGAGTTCTGTGACACAAAAGAGACAAACAGGTTGTTACTTGAAACAAAGACCATGAACTAGATTCTGTAAGATGGACTTAGATTCTTAAAGTCTTAGTCCAAAGTTGGCTACATTACCTCTTGACAGGAATAAGCTGGCAGTGACCAACCGGAGTCTTTTTTTGTGATTAATAATTTTATATTTTTTAACAACATACAACTTGCAACATGAACACCCCCACACCCACCCAGACAACAATCAAGAAAAGATGACATGAGTAACTACAATATTCAAGACCATTCAACAAAATAGACAAACCGTAAAGCAAATCAACATAAGTATAAATGACAACACCATAAGCCCTCCAGAAAGCTCAGGTACTGTCCCCATGTTCTAGTATAGACATCCAATCTGGCAAACCATTTATATGACATTTTTTCAAACGCTGCCACCCTAGCCATCTCATAAGCCCAACTCCTGGATTGAAGGCACCTCTTCATTCTTCCATCCTCTTAACCCTTGTGTTGTCCTCCCGGGTCAAAGAATTGACATTTTTGTCCCTTTTTCAGACTTTACTACCACTAGTTTTACAGTACTTTTTGAAATTCATGGTCAATAACCCTCATTTATATAGAATTATACCTAATATGAGTTTAAAAAATATATATATATATATACTAATGAATTATTTTGACTAATAGTTAAGATCAGAGGAACGTACAGATGAGTTTTTTCAGGAATGAAAGTGATCAATTGTATTTGCAAAGAGCGTTGTATGGAATCCAATCCATTTTTTTGTGGTAATTTGGTTAAAAAGAAACCCATATTTCAAATATAGACATTTTTTTAAAGGGGTCAAAAACAAGAGTGTTAAAATAATCTGTCTGGCTTTCATTAAACTAGCCTGGACCCAGTTTCTTATGTGCTTATCCATCCCGCTTACAATTGACCCCTCTCACAGAACAAAGCCGACATAGGTTCTCATGTCTGTCTTGAAAACAGGAGTCTTTAAGCAGGAGGGTTGATTGGAAAAGCCCCCTTAGGTGTGTTGATTGGCGATGACCGCCAGGTGTGTCACTCTGCCAGAGGCCCAGAACAAAGGTAGTGCCCGTTATCATGGGATTTATTGGTTGTGAGAAAATATAGAATATTGTCAGCCTTACCCTTTAGGTACTGCTGTGATTGTAAGCTCAGTAAGTTGAAGCTCAAATACAGGGGTTAAGTTCATCCTTGTAGTTGGGTGGGTTCTTTGAGCTCAGTGCTACAGTGCACATCTCACTCTTCGAGGCCTGGAAAAGTCCCTTTCCTATAGAACTATTCCTCTCTGTGCAGGGCATTGTGTTGACCTGGAAACAGCTATTCATTGCTGTGAGAAAGAGGCCCCTAAACGTTCCCTCTCACTAAGAGAAACATATAACAGTATTAGATCTAGTTTAATTACACAGGGGCTTGCGGATGGGCCCCTCTTTTTCTCTCGGCGGTGAAATGCTTAGCGTTTGTTGTCGGTTCAAGGCTCTCTAAAGGATGTGCTGGCATGTGTTGGGTTCTGGCAGAGAGGAAACTTGCGGTGGGGGTTGGGGGGGGTGAACTGTTATTGTTTGAAAAGCGTGTAAGCGGCCTTCACAACACCGCATCCACGGAAGTGAAGGAGAGCGAGAGAGGGGGAAAAAAAAAACTCTTGCGCAGCTTTCACTGACGACTTAACAGGCGAAACCGAATTTGTCTTTTGCTGAGAGATGTCAGATGCCTTGCCAGGGAGAGAGAGATGGAAAGAGGCAGAGCGAGAAAGAGAGAGAGAAAGCAGACCACAGAACATCTCCTGCGTCTTTTTCTCGCCCTCTCTTTTTTTTCTCCTCCGGTTTAAGACGGCTCGGTGAATGCAACAACATCAAAGGCCTAGCACTCAGAATGTACATTGTTGTTCCAGTAACCACATGAAACAGAAAGGGAGAGATGGAGAAAGGCTGGGAGAGATGGAAGTTTTTTTCTCTTTCTTTCTTTCCTTGTACATAAATAGGGAGCTATGGAGGGAATCGGTTTAGAAACGGTAGAAGATTAACTCTTTTATCTCTTCATTTCAAAACGTCCTCCATATCCACATCCTCCACATGCTATAACCACTGTCAGGATCTTGATGCCTGACCAACACCGCTACAAATCAGAGGTGTCTCCTGTATTAGGACACATACACATACACACACACACACACACAGAGCTGATGAGTGGAGAAATAGAGTCGAGGACGAGGTTTGTATAGCTCCAGTCTTGACTCATTGTCATTAAGAAAGCCCCTCTGTAATTGGAGCTAAACTTAGAAAGCGACGAGCTCATACGCTGCCACAGACATTCCAATTATGTATAAAAAGAGGAACATTACAGAACAATCCCAAACTTGAGCCTCACCGTAACGGGCTTTATTCTTGCCTGCCCTTATCTTTACACAGAGACCACCCAGGAGCAACAAGTGAGTTCTCACCTTAAGTCTGTGTGTGTGTGTGTGTGTGTGTGTGTGTTTGTGTGCAAGCTTTGTACTTCATAAGCGCAAGTGCACGCCTGTCTGTATACAGTGTGTGTGTGTGTGTGTGTGTGAGAGAGAATGAATGTGTTTTCCATGTATATGTGTGCTTCTACCTCCCACCATCTGGGCCCTGTTTGGAGAGATTTTCTGTAAAAATCACAGTCACGCCGTGGCAGGATTACCACTGTGAAAAGCAGCACCTGGAAGAAACTCGGTGCTCCTGCTCCTTTCCCTCAGATGCTCAAAGAAGTTTTTTGGCTTCCCAGCTTGAGGCGCAGGATTTGTTTTTGACCTACATGGGCATCCTAGGCCTCATGTTCCCTTTAAAAAAAAGAAGCTAAAAACACATCTCAAATTCACACTAGGCTGCATCCAGCAAGGTTATTACAGTAGATGTGTGTGTGTGCGTGCTTGCGTGTATATACACACCATATATATCATATTTAAAAAAAAAAATAAGCCAAGGCAATGAAGGCTGATTATCCACACTGAGATGTAAGTCTGTGAATGAAAGAGTTAAATAATGTTAGATGGAAATTGAGTTGCAGCATCTCCACTGAAGATTTCCCATTAGGAAAATAATCTTAGTCCAGGATTAGCCACAATTACAAGTGCTGTGATGTTCCCACATATGTAATGTCTCCATAGTTGAAGTACCTTATAGCAACTACAGTATGTCACATCTTATCTGTATGCAACTCCGTAAACTGATAAGGATAACTAGGAACGCTCTAAACCCCTTGTGTTGTTTTTGGGTCAAATTTAATCCATTTTCAAAGTTTCTTCATCGGAAATATGTGCTGCCATTCAAAATAATAAAACGGTTTCAAAACAGTATCCTGCCTAAACATTGACATATACCAGTCTGTGATAATCCATCAACATATATTCATCTGGTCCTCACTGTAGTGAAAATAATGCATTTATTCTGCATATTTTACTCGAAAATGAGGTATAATTCCATGTAAAATAAGGTTTATTGATCGTGAATTCTAAAAAAGAATTGGTGTAAAACTACTAGTGATCATCTGGAATAATGTTGGCTTGAAGGTGTAAAATAGAATTGGGTGATAACGTATATGTTATGCTTTACAAATAGGCCAAACAGGGAGGACACAGGTGCATGATCAACGGGAAGACAACACAAGGGTTAAACGGCTCCTGTGGAGTCAAACATCCACAGTGCTAAATGACTTCATGTGACAGTTAAAGTACAGTCAAATGCCACTAGGGGGCCCGCACTGAGGCCAGGGCCCTCATAGTCTGATTTAAAATGCTTTTTGTGGTCCTTTAAGAAGATCTGACACTTTCATTGTACCCTGCTGTGCTCCTATTCATCTGCCCTCTCTAAGTCTTAAATCGTGATTTAATTGGGTTATATAAAAAACTCAGATTTACAAGATGGCCTACACTTAACTATTCTTATTCAATCTTTCAACTCTGCATATATCCTCATTTTGCTACCTTTTTTTATGGTTGTATTTGAACTTCATTGTCATTACGAATTGAAATTATGCTTGATCTGTATTATCATTTTAGACGCATTTCCATACGTGTGTCTGTTATTGACATTCTATCATACACTTCACTGTTCACTGTGAAGTGCTTCTTTTCATGCGGGGGAGGGGAGGCTTACATGGCTTTCTGATTCCTAATAGTCCTGTAGACCTTGTCATCTTAGTGCTTAATGCTCTAAAAGTGCTAAATGAATAGAATTATTATTATTTAGTATTATCTGAGACAAACTGGGAGAGGAACTAATACATGTAAAACTCACCCTGCAGCCTAGGACTATAAAGATCGAGGTTATTACACCTGAGAGGCCATGGTGGAGCCAGCGAACCAAACTATATGTTGACATTTGTGAGTAAATGAATGTGTGAAAGTGTTTAATTGACTGATTAGGAGCAGCTACAAACTGTTCTGCCTGCTGAGCCAGTCTGACCGTACCGAAGCATCAGGCTCAGGAACAGCTGTGTTATACCTTCGGTCCCATAGAGCTCTGAGCTCGTCACATGTTACTTTATATATTATACATATGCCAGAGGAGATAAGGCTTGCTGAATCAGTGACTTCTTTTAAATCACTTTGTAGTCTTCATCCACAATGTTCCACTTCCAGGATCGCTCCGTCCTTTACCGTCGTTCTTTTTATCTTTTCACCTTATCATTTCATTTTGTTTATTGAATTGTTTTTGTTTTCTGTCCTTTAAAGCTGCCCCATCTTCTGCTTTCACTGTAACAATGATGTGTTCTTCTGGGTATTTTTGTGTTGATTTTGTATGTCAATGTACTTACACACACACACACACACACACACACACACATATATATATACATATATATACATACACTTACATATATATATATATATATATATATATATATATATATATATATATACACACACACATTTTTTAAAATTCCTTCTTTATTCCCTTTATTCATTTATAGTGCAGTCTACTGCCTTTGTGAGAGTTAAATATATATATAGTTGCTGTGCACTGACACAGTATGCCTATGCAGAGTTCGCCATCAGATAGCATCCCCCACAATGCACTAGTTCAAACGCTCAGCTGTTGTCCCCCTGGTCTGGATCTCTTTCATTCATCCTGTTTCCATGCATGACTGTTTGTATTTTTGCTAACAGTGTGGGTTTCTTTCAGCTGTACCATGAACACATGTGCGCACACACACACTCCACTCATGTCCCGCAGCCCCCTCGACCCTACAGCCCTGCGTCACTGTTACCATTTCACCATCTTGACCCGCTGACCCTGTGCTTGGTGTCTGGCAGTGTCAGGGTCTGATGTCGGTGACATCATGCTGCACAATGAGTCCACTGCCACCTCCAGCTCTACTGTCCATTGTCCGGCTAACAGTGAGCGGCCTTGTTCTGGCCGAGGACGGCTCTGGAGTGGCACGCTCCCTCTGTAAATGATGAAAGAGGGGGGGGGCTGGGCTGAAAGCGCAAGCCTTGTTTGGCCGGCCGCGCTGGATGCCGACTTGATCGGAAGGCGCCTTTCTCCCCTGACAGTAACTTCTGTGATCTGTGAAGATAAAAAAAAGAAAGAATGTGTTTGATGTCTAGATTTGAATAAATACCCTGATGTTAATCGTTTCACAGCCTTAATCACATTTGGTGATAACATAGCTCTGTGTGTGTGTGTGTGTGTGTGTGTGTGTGTGTGTGTGTGTGTGTGTATGTGTGTGTGTGTGTATCTGAGCCAGACGTGATTGTTAGTATGTGCAGTCTTGTTCTCAAGAACCATTCGCATAAATATATATGGAAAGTATTGCACTGTAATTCAGATGTATTACACATATTTCTTCCTGTATGCATCACATTGACTGCTGCTGTATAAGAGGGCCGTGGTCTGCAGACGGAGGAGGTTAGGGTGGATGGGTAGGTCTTATAACATAGAACTTTCCAGCGGGGGAGCTTGTGTCCCGGAGGAAGGGGAAAACAGAAGACTTTCACCCAGGAAACCATGTTTGTGTCCTGGGAATACTACTTAAGGGACTAGTGTTTTAAATGTTCCATGGTATGTTTCACTTTTTTAAACATTAATATGTGTTCCCCCAACCTGCCTATGGTCCCCCAGTGGCTAGAAATGGTGATAGGTATACTGCTCTGCCTTTGAGAAAATGAAAACTCAGATGGGTCGATCTGGAATCTTGCTCCTAATGAGGTCATAAGGGGCAAGGTTACCTCCCCTTTCTCTGCTTTGCCCGCCCAGAGAATTTGGCCCACCCATGAGAGAGAGACATCATGGCTTTCAAACAAGCAAAGTGGCAGTTGGTCAAGGCCCTTTTCAATGTCCTCTGAAGGCTTTAACGTTTGTGTGACACTCCCATGTTTGTTTTGTCTTAATGGTGTGTTTCTGTTTTGGTTAACACAGAAGCGCATGATTTCACTTTCACATTTAGAGGCTTAACCCAGGAGCGTGCCCCCACAGCCCTATGTTCCCACATTTGCTTTTCATCAATTTATATCAGATTTTATTCCCCCCCTTTCCCCCGTAACCATAACCCTAACCCTAATTTTAAGAAATATCTTAGAAATATGTGAACATAAGGCCTAATTTTCAGTGAAATAATTCTTAGAAATGTGGGACTATAGGGCTGTGGGACTGTTGGCCTGTGGGACTATAGGGCTTAACCCCATGCTATTAAAACCATCCAAGTAGAGTAGAGCCCAGAAATAACTTTGATAAATCCACATTTAAGAGATGAAAACGAAAGGAGTTAAGAGCAGCGTGTCTTTGCGATTACTCGCTGGGGATGGATTTGCTGTCTCAGCCGTCCTAACCTGTTGTTTTTGACACATGTGAGTCATACATGTGGATGGTGAACAGATGAGTAAAGATGGAGTGTGTTTCCTGGAATTCTATAAGGGATCCACATCTGGAATGAATTCTTTTCAAGACTGCGTTCTCCTGCTGCCGAGCTAAAATAAAAAGCTCAAATAAACAGCACCAGCTCACGTGTTGTTGTTTTTTTAAACCCAAATTCTCCGAGTCAGGTAGCCTGGAGATTGACTTGTAGATTGACTAAGCTTCTAAACAACGTCGGATAAACTGTAGCAAAAGAATATTTTTAGCCCTGACTCCATGTGTTTTTAAAGCAGATGTCTTGTCCTTTCACAATCTGTTCCATTAGATATTGATGTCTGATACATTTGGGTCTTTTGTGATGTAAATTCAACATCCTATAGCCCGTGGCCTTTGAAGGATAGAAGAGGCTCAGACAGACCTAGACAGAGAATTTTCTCAGGAATTCACCATAGGTGTCACAAGACAAAGCTCGCCCCCCCTCCTTTGTCAAAAAAAAAAAAAAGAAGAAGAATCTTGCTTGCTGCCACACCATATGGAGAATTGTCCCAATTTCTTTTCTTTCATATCAAATGCAATGCGTTTCAAGTGGAACCGTTTGTAGCATATACCACATGCGATTTGGGGGCTCTTGTGTGGCGACGCAAACTTTGTGACTTTTTTTGATATCTCGGTGTCTGACAAGTTTCTGTCACTCACAGTCTTCATTTTTTTCCCATCACTTTTTCTCTCTCCAACAGCAAGCATATTTTCTACCCCATCGATTGATTAGCATACATCAAGCCCCTGTCGTCATGGCAAAACTTCATTTGAATCTTCAGTACTTTTCTCCCCGTGTCTTTCAACCAGCAGCTGTCAGCCACATCAACACCAGACATGCTCCGCGCCAGACAAAGTTAAATTGAAGCACACTCTAACACTATATATAGATAAAAATGTCACTTCTTTCAAGAGATGAGGCAACTTCGAAGTCGTCAATACGGAGCGCTTTATCGCGGGCAAAATAACTTTGAAACTGCCGAAGAGAGTAAAGATGAAACGATTATTTTCTCTTCCCACTTTGTGCTTGAAAGAGGCAGAAGACGAGATTATTCTAAAGTGGGAAGAAGCGTTTAAGGGGCTCACTTTTTGATCTGCCTGTCCATCGACGGAAAAAAAACGAAAGGCAGCTCCTGATGCTTGTGATCGTTAGGTGTCCTCAAAGTGTCTCAAAGTCTCTTTGTTATGGCTGAGTGCGTCGATTAAAGGCAGGAATATCATTTATTCATTTTGCCGTTGAGTGAAAGAAAGGAAGGATTCCAGAGCTTAGCGTTCATTTTCGTCAAACTCTCGAGGTGTGCTGATGAAGTCAGCGTTCCTTTCAGAGACGAGTAGAGCTGGGGTGTGAGAAAGAAAGAAAAAAAAAAGATGTGGCGTGAAAGTTTTCGCAAATTTTGAAAGGGATCTTTAGAGATGAAATAAATAGTGATCAAACTTTATTAAAGTTTTCTATTAACAGCGCCCTGCAGGACGACAGTTCTGAGAAGATTCCTGTC
Source organism: Etheostoma perlongum (assembly GCA_026937815.1). Classification (NCBI taxonomy): domain Eukaryota; kingdom Metazoa; phylum Chordata; class Actinopteri; order Perciformes; family Percidae; genus Etheostoma; species Etheostoma perlongum. Next base: position 6,828,594 of record CM049372.1, read on the forward strand.
TCGCAGGGTGTCGCCGATGGTTAGAGCTGATACACCAACACACACACACACAAAATCTCTTTATGTATCAATCTATGTGTCTCACACACACACACACACACACACACACAAACACACACAAAATCTCTTTATGTATCAATCTATGTGTCTCACACACACACACACACACACACACAAAATCTCTTTATGTATCAATCTATGTGACTCACACACACACTCTCTTTCTACCAATCTTTGTGTCTCATACACACACGCACATACAATGACTATATCTATCAATCTATGTGTTGCACACACACACACACACACAGTCTCTCTATTTCTATCAATCTATGCGTCTCATACACATACACTCTCTCTCTCTCTCTATCTATCAATCTATGCGTCTCAATCACGTACACACACACACACACACACACACAAAATCTCTATTTCTATCAATCTATGTGTCTCATACACACACACACATACACAGAATCTCTTTCTATCTATGTGCGTCTCAGACAGACAGACACACACACACACACACACACACACACACACTCAGGCACGTTCAGGTTGAGAATATAGAGGAAGATTAAGTACTGTATATGTTTATTGGGATATGTCAAATTGATTTAGGGATGTGTGCACACAAAGTACGTCAGCATTAACATGTGCCTGGTTCCTCTTCTAACCAGAGGACAATGCCATGTTCATCGACGCTCCGTTTTCCAAACACAGGATCTGATTCTTTAACGCGCCGCTCCATCTGAAAGTCCCTTCCGTTCCTACCGTTTTTTGTTTTTTTTCCTATCTTTCTTTTTTATCAAATACTCAGTCCTGTTGCGCGGCATCTCTTAGAAGTTGAGAAAAGTTCTTTTCAAGCCTGAAGTTTTTGCCGTCTCCACTTTTCAACTGGCAAGATGAATATCAGTGGGACAAAGCAGAGAAAGGAAAGGCTTTTGACAAGACTTCTGAAGGCCCAGGAGCTCGTCCTGTCTCTCCCTTTTTGCAGCTTTCCCATAACTGGCTTTTTTTCTTGCGTGGCTGCTAAAAAAGACACCGTATCAAATGCAAACTGAGAAGTCACAGTCTTTCAAGATACATCAGTGGGGCCCTTGTGGAGATGCTGTTCTGCTTAGGTTTTTCACAACTTTTTGAAAAATGAGAAATTGGAGCATTCTGTCTCGTGTTATCAGAGGTGCTGACAGTAAGTTCATGTTCTGTATGTGCAGAGAGACGATGCCATGGATACATGACCCAGAGCAAAGTCGAGTTTTAAGGTGCAACTTGTCAGACTTCAACTTACAGCCTGTGTGCTTTACGTGAGCTCTTTTACAAGAAATAATGTATTGCTGTCAGAAGTGGTGCATACCGTAGACGCTGTCCTCCCCTGGAAAACGCTCCCAGTAGTCGTTTGTACTAGTGCTGGGTATCGTCAATCATTTTTCAAATCTGTTCGACTCTTATTCACATGGTCCCCAATCCATATCAATTATGTTAGGAACATTTCAGGTACTATACTAATTCTACAATTGTACAAGGTTACCGATCTACCGCTGAGCCCCAGCCACCCAACCCCAAAGTGTACAGTCAGTGAGTATTGAGAGACATTTCATTCAGATATCTGGAGGTGACGGAGGGACCCCTTTGAAAATGGCCATGCCCAAATGTAGCCTAACTGGAAGGTTATTTAAGCCCCTTCCAGACAAACTAGCACCACATAGTTGGCAGAGCATAACCAATGGATTCCTTAGGTCTTCTAGTTTCATATGATACAGACAGAAAGATTGATTCTTGGATTTTATGAATCGATTTTGGCTCACTCAAATGAAAATCGATTTTGAGGTGGTGGTTGGGTCAGACAAACAGGACTTTCACCCAGAAAAAGTGGGGTTTGAGCCTTTTTAAGTAGTTTTGGTGCCTTAACATAACCAAACTTCAACTGTGGCGGGTTTTCTTTTGAGTAACTAAAGCAACGTCAGATGTTAACCATTGACTCCATATTAATGGACAGAGCATGTGTGACGTCACCCGTTGATTTGTGGAGATCTGATATGAGTTGTTGAGTTTGCCGTTACGGGTGCAGCCAATCTGGTTGTGGATGTGATGATTTTAGACGAGAGGGGGGAGTCAGGGAGGAGCTGCTTACGCTCTACGCTACGTTACACACTTTCACTGGCAATCACATCATAGCCACACCCCAAAACACCCCGTGCTTTATTGCCGATTTTAAATTCAAGGAGACCATAATTTAAAAAAATTATCATTCTGTAGCTTCAACGCAGCGTAATGACTTCTGAAAATAATCTCCATCTCGCAAATGTATCTGTCTCTGCAGTCACCTCAACCATCGAATACAGCAACAGGAAATAACACTAACAGCTTTTTTTCCTGTAAAGAAATGTTTTGCGGTTTTGGTGAATTTGTTAAAAAACAAAACACCACTAAATGCTGCGTTAATATGCGTTGTAACATGCATTACTGAGACTGTAACGAGTATAATATTACCTAAATGTAATTAGTAATGCGTTATATTACTGCGTTACAATAAAAAGGAATACATTACTGTAATTGCGTTACCTCTGTAAAACGTTACTCCCGACACTGTTACTGAGGTAATAAATCAAGTCTTCTATGTAAGACTTCTACAGAAACCGACCTCATTTTGCAACCGCATGTGCCCCCCCCCCCCTGCTGGAATTCAGCTAGAATGCAGGTTTAAGGCACATCCGCATTTTCAGCACTTCACCGAACCGGATGCTTTGTCCATTAATATTAACAGTTTATGACTTTAACCCAAACTACAAGCTTTTATCTTAACATAATCAAACAGCAACCACTTCACAACGTTAAAAGATATATTTAAAATGGCCACCGTTACGTTCACAACCGCAGCTAGCGGTCTCTGGTCTGGCTGTCTTTCTGCCACTGCAAGGGGGCGCTTTTAAAGTATTTGAGTTTTAGAGGGTAGGGAACAAATGCCCCATATTGTTACATGGTTTGGAGGACTTGTTAATACCTTTTATATTATCATGAAGCCTTCTCTCAGTCATAACGATCTAAAATGTGTGAAATGCTGTCATATTAGAGTTATGGAATAAAACAACGTAAATGCCCAAAGACTTTGTTATCTTTTCATACAAGCGTGTGCTGTCCGGTGAATCTGTGTTGGATATTTGAAGTGTAAACAGTCAGTGTTTGGTGTTCACCGAGGCTGGGGGGTGGAGGGTGAAGGTGGGGGGCCTGTGGTTTAACACTTTCAAGAATCACTTTGTGAGGCGGCGTTGTGGGGCAGCCTCAAGGAAAACCTGAAATAGCTGAAACTAGACCTCTGTGCAAATAATCACCCTGGGCCTCTGTAAACCATCATGTTTATGCATTGTAAATTGTGAAAAGGAATGCTTTAACATTGTGTGGCATATGTATTTCAAGGCTTTGAACATTGGATGGTATCTGAATTTCACCCACACAACCACAGGCTTTTGCTCTCGCCTTCATTAAGATTCCAAAGGCCCTTTAAAAGATGAAAAAAAAATAAGCATTCTTTTTTGAGTCTGGCTAAAGAATGGGTCTGAAACCATTGCCAGGCTTCTTTTTTATGCATTTAGCTATCACCGCTGCAGGGTCAAAAACCTTCCCCCAACTTGTCGCTATTCTAAGTTTTACTTTGGTAACCATGCGTTTTTGAACAGGCTTTGAAAGGTTTGTCTAGATCCACTGAGGACATATTATAATCCTCTGCTAAAACTGGACATACAAGGTAACAACAGAGCTGCTTACATAAACACACAGTAGAACATATTTAGATGTTGCATCAACCTCTCTTCCACCTTTTGAAGAGGTTTATAAGAAAGGTTTTTTGGCAGGAGTGCAGTCGCCACACCGGTTATCTCTTTCCTACACTGTAATTCACCTCATTTGTAACACACCTCCTCCTTTGATCTGTGCTTTTGAAAGCTCGTCTCACAACCCGTTTCCCCACAGAGTACTCGAAAAGACCGGGAAGAGCCTGGGTGATGTCATGACACCCACACAGAAAAGGATGCACCCATTTCTTGTATCCTCAACAGGTTATATTACATGTCTCCTGCTCAAAGAAACAGACACAGATGTGTCGTAAAGATGTGTTGGTTTTACCTTTGTTGCTCCTCTCTGCTAGCGTACTTTACTTATTATTGTGTCTGTTGACATGAGAGCCTGGTTATGTTTCGAAAAGGGTGGAGCAAACTTGGAAAGATACATATTTGGCGGGCATCTGATGGTCCTCCCCGAGAAATCTATTTTAATTCGCTACATTTTTTTCACCTAACCTCTGGGATTAAGTCAAGAAACTAGTAGTCTAGATTAGATACTAAATACTAAAATCAACAGGGCCGATGCAAAATATTAACAGCCATGTTACACCACAGGATTCTTTGAATCAATTCAATTGTATTTGTAGAGTCAAATCATAACAGACCATTACTCAGGACCCTTTACAGATAGAGTAGGTCTACACCAATCTATAATCCCCAACAATTCCCATAAGAGCAATTGCACACAGCAACTAGGAAAAACTTTCTTTTAACAGGCCAAAAAGTCGGACAGAATCTGCCTCGACCAGATGGGGGGCTGAGACTAATACCTAAATAAAATAAATACCAATATATGACTCATAATAATTATAGCAGTGGGTATAATAGACATGATGAATAGTGGAAATATAGGGAATAGTGGACATTATTGTAAGAGTCAAGATAATAGAACTATGACTATTAATTCAGCTGAAACAGTTTTACTCATGTTGACATTAAAAATGATTCATGTGTAATTATCAATAAATCTCGGAGCCTAAATTGATCTTCTTAGAAAAAGGGACAGTTACAAAGCTCCCAGACAAAAACTGTCAACACGGCAGGTACAACAAGGGTGTCAAGATCTTCAAACTCTGCATGCCACGCCTGCGGCTTTGATCTTGCCGCCTCGACGCATGCACACACATTCATACACCCTCACATGTGCACATGTGTGCGCACACACACACACACACACACACATAAATCCTACTCCTTTTGTGAAGCAGGGAGGTGATATATGTCAGGCAGAAAAGCAAGTAGGGTGACATGGAACTTTGGAGCTCGGAGGTGGCTTTGAGTGGAAATATGATAAGTTATGTCTGTGGAATGTCCCGGTAAGAATGTTGAGCTCTCAGCTCATCTGAGTATCTGCTGAACTGCTGGTTGCAGTACCATGTGCATTCTTGCTTTTTTAACAACATGCTAGTATGACACTCAAGTCTATGTCAGGTCTTACCATTCATTATGATTAAGGGTTGTGCATTTAGGCCGCGGCATAATAATGCCTTGAAGTGCGGTCAAAATCTATAAACAATCTGACGGAAAACAAAATGTAAAATATAAAGTCTACTTGTGTTTTGTTGGGGGTTTAAAGAACAGAACAGGACGTCACACAAATGGGTCGTTTCATTGGGGCTTTCATGGCCTTTATTAGGTAGCATACAGTGGAAAAGGAATTATTGGGGGGAGAGAGATAGAGGGTGACATGCATCAAAGGTCTTTAGCCAGACCCTAAGCTGGGATACTGTAATTTCAACAGGATCTCCCATTAATAAGTGAAACAACCATAACTTCTTAACAATAAATTACATAGCAGCATGGGGGAAAACAATTTATGATGGGCCAACAAACTACTTGGGTAGGTTTCTGAAAAGTTAATTGTTTGGGTTCAAAAAAGTACATTACGTTGGCTGCGTGAGTTTAGTAGCCTATGAAATGTAGACGTGACACAGGTTAAGTACGTTACGTGGGCTACGTGGTGTTAGTTGCAAAAGTTACTCAGGCTACATGATGTGAGTTACATGTCTCCAAGGCTATGTAGGCTAAGTAAGTCACATAATATAAGTACCTTACCTAGGCTACGTGGCGGGAGTTACTTATGTTATGTAGGCTATTTGACATAAGTCAAGTACTTTACGTAGGCTATGTGACATGAATTTATGTTTTGTAGGTTACGTAACGTAAGATAAGAAAGTTACTCTCCCATCATTCACTTTTACCTTTAAAAAAAGGGAAAAAGCAAAAATGGTCAGAGATGACTTTTGGTTTCACACACGACACCGCAGTGGTCTCCTGGGTGAAACCATCCATCCATCCATCCATCCATCCATCCATCCATCCCAACGCCCTCCCTAAGCAGACTTTGAGACAGGGTGGTGTTGAACTAAAGAATGTGTCTTCCACTATAAAGTATCCTAACTTTCCATTGCATTATTTACCTGGTGCCAGCACATATTTATACCTTATTACGGTGTTATGTGGTCGTGATCATGTCATGTATTTCTATGACATCATGCTTTCATATTTGCAGTTCCCTTATTAGCCCTTGTGTTGTCTTCCTGTCGACCGTGCAACCCTTTTGTTTTACTGGGTCAGAATTTAAAAATGTAAAGTTATTTTTCAACGTTTTGGCTGGCTTATCCACACTTTTGTCGCTTTGTTTGGGCACTTTCCCTGACATTTTGTGTTACTTTTTCCGATGTTTTTGTTTTTTTGTACAACATTTTTGTAACTTTCATTCTTCAAATGCTATACAATTGAATAATACACCCAAATTCAATGAAAGTAGTGAAATGCTCATTTATGTTACTTATGAAGAGCGTTCCATCCATCCAGGATATTCTTTTGACAATTTTGGTGAAAGAAACCCAAAATTCTGATATGAAAATTTTTAAAAACTGGGTCAAAGCTGCTGTCATGCCACTATCTTCAAGTATTTTATGGAATCAAATTAAAGGATAATTCTAGTTTATTTCAATTTGAGTCTTCTTCTTAAAAGTTTTGGTTATCATTCATATATTCACTGCTGAGATGTGGGAACATGATAGCATGGCGGAGAAACAAACAGGATGAAGATTCAAATGATTATCAAACCGGCCCATTGTAAACATTTATCATATCTTACAGATCAACTTCTTGGTTCAACTTTGACCTAGAGTGGCGACATTAGTCAATCAATTAAAGGAAAAGGAATCCACAACTTTTTAAGTGATTGATTAATAATTTGAGTCTTTTTTTAAGCAAAAATACCCAAACTTTGTTGGTTCCAGCTTGCCAAACGTGAGTTATTTTGACATTCTATAGAATAAATGAGTAATGCACTAATCAAGATAATAATTGGCTGATTAATCATTTCATTTCAGGTGCACTCATTTTTATGTGCAGATGAGTAGGTGAAATAATGTGGTTAACCTTTGGCTTTTTCTTTCTGTTACAAACCTGTCTGATAGTCATATTTCTTGACTTGTCTGTTTTTGCAATGTTCCCAAATCTCAGCAATTCCATTCCAATGTTATCATAACTGAATGATGACTATGAACACCATACTTAAATTGTAATAAACCAGAATGATCCTTTAAAGTATGGGGCAAGCGTGGAATCTGGAAATGGAAAATGTGTAGAATTTAAAACACACACACACACACACACACACACCCCATTAGTCCCCAGGGCTCCAGCTGCCCAGGGCTCTAAAGTCACGTTGTCCCAGTGTGATTGAAGGTCCAGCTGGTAGACCAGCCCTTTTGATCCCTTTCCCTTTTATGAGAAAGACAAACAGCTCCTCGTCGTCACCCACACTGGAGTGATTGATACACACACACACACACACACACACACACACACACACACACACACACGCATTCACATGGTGATCAGACAGGCACACATGCACATACACACACACTTGCGTTTTCTTAATGAATGCCCTCTTTCCCACTGTAAACACTCTGCTAATGACCTGCTTGAACTTTGAAACCCAGAGGTGGGGGGGGACAAAAGGTGGAGAGAGAGAGAGAGAGAGTGAGAGAGAGAGGCTACAAACAGTTTATTTTACAGAATTGATTATTCAGTTTCACACACTCTGTTATAAGTATTCATCTAATTGTATTTATTTAATTGATTTGGGGGACAAAACACTGCCAGTTTTCTTTTATACGGGACAGATTATGCACACTCACTTTTTCAGTGCGTGTGCACATACATTCCGATATCAGTTTTTGTGGGCTATATAAAAAAAACAGGGCATGCAACAAGACATTCAGATTTGGCTCCCCTTTATATGACACATTAAGGACCACCTACTCAACTGTGACGGAATTACATACTCATACTTCAAAGTATTTCACATGTCACAGAAACCACTGGAAGTACATGTGTTTTGGATGTTATTACCAAACCGTTGGTGATGTGTTGCTGTTTTTGTTCTGGTGCTTCCAGCTCTATGTTCCCCAGCTGTCTGGAGCTCTGTGCACCGTGGTAGCCTGGAAAAGGCAGACTGTACAGTACTGTTATATTTAGTTTAATAAAACTTCCCAAATTCCCCAATACATAGAACAGTGATTCCCAACTAGGGGTACATGTACCCCAGGGGGTACTTCTGCAGTTGCCAAGGGTTACGTAGAAAGATTGGAGAGTAGCTCATCTAATTTTGAAAAAATTGAAAAATGTATTTGATTAAAATAATATCTCCACACTTGTACAGGGTTAACACTGTGATACCTGAACACTACATACTGCAGTTATATAAGAACGTGTGAAAACTAGTCAGCAAGCGAGCTGTTGCCTGAGCACGTACTTCAGATCACAAGCGGACACTTAAGAACATATGGAGACACATTGTAACATTCTAACTGTGAACTTATATACTTAGATATTAAACCATGTAAGAACAGAGTAACAGTCACATGCAGCTTGATTATAGTACACAGCCCATCTGCGTATCTCCACCCCCACGGCTTGAGAACTATCTTTATATTTTTCTTGCTAAAATGGAGCATTTTAGGCAGAGGGAGAACAGGTATATTCAGGCAGACAGTATGAAAAAAATATGTATTTTTTGAACATTCAAGCATTTAATCATGTTATAGTACAGTACAGTTATAAAGTAAAATACAAGTATAAACCAGTAAATGAGCATGATGTCTATTATATTTGTCGGTTTTGTCTGCAGAGATCAGAGGAGCAGTTAACCATAGTCCTCAGAAACCCACCGGAGGTTAGAATGCCAACACAAAGAAAGCGGAAGGTAACAAGACATCCGTCCGAAAATGAGGGACATTTATCTCATAGGCACCGGATGACTCCGCAAAATGTGTAAGAGGAACAATTGTGATTTTGAGCTAACATCCAAGCAAAATGTCTGAAGTAGGGATTTCCAGTGATTAGCCTGTTTTAAAGTGTTCCGTGCACCTCTCTCCCCCTTTGGCAAAATGAGGGAACAATAGAGAGGCAATTGTAGAGAGAGAGAGTAGGGGAAGAAGGGAATGTACCAGAGGCGTTTTAGGGCCTCCTTCCATGGAAGCTATCCATACATGGGGATTTGCATGAAACTGACTTTTGACGGAATCTCCCCGCAGCTATAGTGTTGGGACACAATGTGGATTCATATTTACGCCTGGGCACTGCACAGTGGATGAGAAACCTCTTCTTTAATCTGTAATGATAATGCAACGCATTCTAATGAATGGCGTCACACCACTGCCTCATGCAAAGTGGCGTGGCACCAGCAACTTTTACACAGGGGGTATTAAGAACAGCAAACGAGTGCAAAAAACTGTGGTGTTTATTAAAAAAAAAAAAAAAGCTCAAACAAACAACACAAAATGAAAGTCGGGAACCAAATAAATTAAACTGAATCAAACTGACAAATAAAACTGCAACCTCACAGCAAGCTGCCAACTCATTCCTCTATCTCTCTCTCTGTTCTTCCACCTGCACAGGTAAGTATAGGGGGAGCTAAACTGAAAATTATATATATATATATATATATATATATATATTCGGGCACCCATAACAATAGGCACCCCAGATATTAGGCCTGTCCTCCACTAAAGAAATTGTAAGTCAACTGACACTCGTACAATTTTGTCAAATAATCAATTACTTGATTTAATCGACAGATGTGTAAGACTGTGTTTCTCCACAACAAATCATGCAAAAGCACCCATTTTAAATCTTGTTATTGTTTACCAGAGATGTGCTCATGGTTGCTTGGCAATAAGTCATTCGACTGAAGAAATGTTGGTCGACTAATACCAAAATGACCGATTAGTTGACTAATCGACTAAGAGGGGACAGGCCAGCCAGATATGATCAAATATCCTTCACATTCTCTTCTCACTATCTCACCTATTCTCCTCCACCAACCCCTCCCTGCTGAGAGGAGTTAATCAGACACACCTGTATATACTCTGCTTGATTGACTTCCCCCCCCCACACACACACACACATAGGCACAACCACAACTAAAATACTATGAACTTGGGCTCCCAGATAGCTCAGTTTGTAGAGCGGGCGCCCATATATAGAGGTTTACCGACCTGCGGCACTTTGCTACATCTCATTCCCCCCTCTGTCTCCCCTTTCATGTTTTTATCTGTCCTGTAAAAATAAAGGCTGAAAAATGCCCAAAAAATAACGTTTAATACTATGAATCTAATCCATAGACCAACTAAACAGGCCTATGTCATTTTGTACACATTAAATGATAATTTATTGAATAAACTGAAACTTTATAAGGAATTAAGGATTAAGCAGACACATAACACTGTTCATTTTGGGACCAGGGCCTAGTTAAAAGGGAAAAAGGCAAAAATGACAGGGTTGTATGCTATTATACAAAAACGTACACACAAAAAGTCATAAGTTATCCTACAGAAATAATGGCCGCTGCCACCCGATCACGTGACGACCGGTCACACAACAGTCACGTTTAGTGGCCTTTACAGTGGAATTAAGCCAAGAAAATGTGGCCAAGAGAGGTGGCCGCAGAGCACTGTGGGATTACGGTCGTTTCAGCGAGCGTTACAGTTGAGTTAAGCCGTCAAAAAGGGACAGGTTAGGATTTAGAAACTATGACTGTGGTTTGGGTTCAAACAAAAACCCATTTCCTGGGTGAAAGTTTTGCCCTTAACTACTTCGTGGAAAATAGGCTGAATATGTACAAATTACAGTGCATTACTTTTGTAGTTGTATGTACTAATGGTTCAGCAGCCTGGGTAATGTGTGTGGCACCGCAAAAAGGAGCCTCATACATACCTATGTGCTGTAAATGCTTATTTTACAGATTTTATATATAGATATATAGAAAGAGCGCGGGTGGAAGGATGGGCAGTATGAAGGACAAATGCAGACAGAAGCAGACTACAAATAAAGATGGGGGGGAAAAAAAGATAAAGAGTCGAAAATCCACTAAGGCAGACGGACAGAGAAACAAAGGGAAATCGACAGAGAGATATGGGCGAGAGGAGAAGGACATGTGAAGTGAAAAGGACAGAGATAGAAACAAAAAGATGAAATGAATGAACGGAGATAGTGCGAGTCCTAGGGGTCAGCTTCGTTTTCTCTTTCTCTTACGGTAATCCCTCCAGTAGCAGTGAGCTGTTAGGCTCCTCCATAAATCAGCGTTTGTATGAAATACCAGCGGGAGCCAAAAGGTCAAAAGGAGAAAATTAGCAGCTGTCTTTTCCTCTCCTTTCATGTTAGCCGCGGGGCTAATCGCCAAGTGCGCCATCAGCCTCATTTCCACTTTAAAACAAACTCCCCGACAAGCTGGGGAGGAGCCGTTTGCCTGCTCTTACATTTTATGGCACCGGAATTCATTCTGAGAGAGAGGAGGGGGAAGGGGAGGGTGAAGGTGAGGAGGAGTGGTGGGAGGGGGAGTGGGTCTTTAACTTCCTTGCTTTAGATTAGATTAGATTAGACTTTATTTATTCCGAATTTGGGAAATGGCAGTGCTAGAGCAGTAGATCTAAGACACAGTACACATACAGAATATATACAAAAGATAATAAAAAGGATAGAATATAAGAACACCTGTTCAGAAATATACACAGAAAAGAATGTACAAATGTACTAGTGGAATATACAAGTGGACAACCTACTAAAATAGTATTTATAACGTAAGTAAGAAAACCTGGTTGGCTACTATAGTGCAGGATCAGTAAGGTAAAGTTACTTTATTGTCATATACACATAAATGTCACAAAATTCATTCTCTGCATTTAACCCCAGGGAGTAGTGCGGCAACCAACTCCAGATCTGAGCCAGTGCCATGATCAAGGGCACTGACTGGAAAAACTAATACATGTTTTTTGATGGTGGGGGGAAACCGGAGCACCCAGAGGGTGCTCATGCAACCATGGGGAGAACATACAAATTCCACACAGAAAGGCCCAGAACGACCTGGATTTGAATATGGAACTGCCTTGCTGTGAGGCCCCAGTGCTAACCATTGGGCCACCAGTTGCATTGCCTGTGGTAGGAATGATTTCCTGTAGCGGTCTGTGCGATTTTAAAGCTATGAAAGTTGGACCAGCCTGTTCTCATGAACCATATGTTAATATAGCTACGAAAAGTCAAGCACTGTAATTCGTAAGCATTCCACATGTTTTTTTGCCGCATGCACCCCAATGACTGCTGCTGTGTACGAACGCAGATGACTGCGTAGGGAATAGGTGGGGGAGAAAAAAGATTATACAGCATAGTATCGCAATATTTTCTGTAGCAATACTGTATCTATATCTGTATCTTATCGTGACATAAGTATCGTAGCTATCAGGAGGCGTCTGGTGATTCCCACCCTTAGTGGGTCATAGACTTCCATCCAGGAAAGGTGTGTTCCTTTGGAGTTTTAATCCAAACCACAATCTTTTTCCTAAACTTAACAACTGGTAGACATTTTGGTGCCTAAACGTACCTGTTGTCGCCCATAATGCTCACTATTTTGTGGCCTAAACTTAACTGTAATCTCCCCCGAAACTACCGTCAGCTTGCGGTGCCCTGTACCCGGCTCAAAGTCATCTATTCTCTGAACCAACTGAACCACCAACTATTGCTAATACAATGGATACGCATTGTTGTGCATACATTTTCGTACTATATCATACGGATACATTCATGAGAATGCGCTGATCAGTGTGGGGTGGAGAGGGCGGTCCATGATGGATGACAGTTTGTTCAGTGACCTCCTCTCCACCACAGCTTCAAATGCCTCCTGTTTGCAGCCAATAACTTTCTGTCAACCCTCTCCTTTTACACTCTTTTCTTCCACCTGTCCCGTCATCTTGAGGTGTGGGAGGGCAAACAGTAGTGCATGCTTCTCTCACACTGCTTTGTTGATACATTTCAGGGGTGATGATTGGCGGCCTTTCCCTCTACTCCACTCCATGGTGGTGCTACTCATTTAAGGGAGGCCCAGTGAACTCTGTCGACCTTTCACACCCACAGTCTCTGCGATTCTCCTGCCACACTGTTAGGACTTCCCAATATTGGATGCATGTGGCATTACTGGCTCAGAGTAGTAGAAGGAAAGGTTTAGTAGCATATGTGCTGAACAGTAAGTGTATGAATTAATTTTGTCTTTTAAGAATTTAAATAAAAAATTATTTTCTGATTGCCCTTCCTATACAATGTTTTTTTTTTTTAATTATTTTGTTTTGTTTGGTTGCTTTACAGGAGGTGGACCAAATAATGGAAACAGCAATATAGTGCAATTTGTTCCCTTTACATTTACATTCACAAATACAGATAGAAGAGGCAGGTGGCCTCTTTTCTCTTAAGTCACATTGTGGTTCACAAGCCGACTGAGCACATCCCAACAAATCCTTCAGTCTATTACATTACATGTCATTTAGTTGACTGTTAGAGATTTTACTTTGCTACTAAGTACCCAACACTGACGCTTTTATCCAAAGCGACTTGCAATTGCTATATATCATAGGTTGCACCCCTCTGGAGCAACTAGGGGTTAAGTGTCTTGCTCAGGGACACATTGGTTGATGTATCGCAGTGGGAATCGCTCCAAAGGCATATGTCATGCGACATCACCTCCCATACGGCCACATAGACCGTTTGTTCCTACCCTCTAATACAACCCAAATTGTTTCCTAAGCGCTTCTTAAATTAGCGCCCCTAACAGTGGCAGCATATCAACGTCCTCATCCCTAAATGTATTACCCCCCAATTTCCACGGATGCGTGACGGCTGCGGCTCGGCTCCGCTGCTTGTCAGCTCCGTGCTCCCACCAGGTATTAGGAAAAGATCATGGTTTGGGGTTAAAAGTAGCCTACATTGGTTACGTTACAACATACGGACATAAGTATGTGAGTTTGTCACATACATGTGACTTGAAAAGGAAGTTTTTCCTTGCCTCTGTCACTTAGTGCTTGCTCTTGGTGGGAACTGTTGGGTTTCTGTAAATAACATCACAGAGTACGGTCTAGACCTGCTCTTAATGGAAAGCGCAATGAGATAACTGTTGTTGTGATTTAGCGCTATATAAATAAAATTGAATTGAACTTTAAGATAACTTGCATACATAAGTTAAAATAAGTCAAGTTGGACAGGAACAGCAGTCTCCTGTGACAGTTCTATTTTTCTGTTCTACTGTTCTTTGAGCCATCCATCCACCCCAACATCCTCCCTTTGTGGACTTTGTCGCTCTTTATACCGCATCACCTGACTTCCTCCTCCAACCATGCAACAAATACTACTTTTGTAGATCCTAAAATGTTCTTATTAGTGTGTCAGAGGTGTTATTTACATCTACAGAAATGTTATATATTGTGGCATTTCTTTATTTAAAGGCCCTGAAAATCAGTCCGAATACAAAAAAGCGCAAGCTATGCCATCAAACGTTGGTAAATTGAAGTAAAACAACACCTCAGGCTGACCCAGGCTCAGCACAAACTGAACATACATGCTTCACAAACGTGGTGTTTGTTGTGCAGCTGCTGTACCTGATAACAATGGAGTGTACAGGTGTTTCCATTATTGTTCCATGCTTGTATCTTTGTGTCTATGGCTGCATCTCTCTTCCCTTTCTCTGCTGTTTCCTTTCTTTCTAAACCTCAAATTTCACTTGGCTTGTTTCTGGCACAACATGTACATTTGATCCCATATTCAGTGTCAGAGATAAGAAATTCCACACAAATAAAAGTTCATCTTTAATATCTTTTCTTTGTCTCTCTCTCTCGTCTGTGAACCTCTTCCCCTCTCTTCTCTTTTTTTGCCTTTCACTTTACATCTTCTCTGCCTCTCCGCCCTCTCTCCATCTTGTTTTCTCTCTGTGGGAATGTTTTCCCTGTCGGTTGTCAGAGCAGTCAGGGCTTTGTTGATGTTCCTCTTTGCCTATCTGCTGCGCAGTGTGTTTTGAAACTCACCCTCCCTCTGCACACCTGCTGAGTAGCTGCATGACACTGGGAAACATCCCACAACAAGGTCAACACACTTTTATCTTAGTTTTAGTTATGGATTTAGAAACTCTCTCAGGGATAAACGAACAATATGCAGCTGGCCAGAGCTGAGGTCCTGCTCTCTTTTGCGGAATCCGGGACATCCTTTATTCACTGTAGGTGGGTTTAACTCTTCATCTTACAATATCATAACCCATAGAATAAAGAATAAAGAAGTGGATTATGCATGCACAGAACATGTGTGGGCATCCACTTGAGCTCTCATGTGCACATTAGAGACTAACATATGCATGCACACTTTATAGAAACTGTGGCACTGCCTATAGTTGCAGTGTTTAAGTTTTAACCTTGTGTTCACTATCTTTACTTCCGCTCAATTTTCATTTTCCTTCAGTACTACGTCTGGGTTTGCGGTATTTTTGCAGGTTTTCGCCAGTCAAATCTTTACCGGCTTTAATCAGCGAGTGGCTGAGAACGATGACGTTGAGGTTGTGGGATAGTTTGAGATGTCGGCAGAGGAAGATGCGAGTGAAGCCATTTGGTGCGTTGTGGCAACTCTGACGAATATCCAGAAGTTAAAGCCTGAGCAAGAACAGTCTTTGCTGAGTTTTGTTGGTGGCCATGATGTTGTGGCCCTCCTCTCCACGGGGTTTGGAAAAAGTTTAATTTTCCAGCTCGCTCTGTTAGTGGTGAAGGAGTTGGCTAACTCCAGAATTCCACCAACTGTAGAATGGCTGCGGATTGGCTCCGTGCGCCGCCGTCCGTCAACACCCACTAGGTCAGTTGGGCGGAACGGCTGCGGCCATGACTGACAGCTGAAGTCTCGAGGACCCACGAGATCTTCACGTAGAATAGAACCACAAAACCAACAACAGTTTGATTCCATCCAGAGGAGTAGAGGGGGAAAAACTCTGTTGTGTTTTCAAGGTGTAGTGCAGGGAAATATGATCTGCCGTGAGCACAGTGTGTTTTATTTTGAAAATTAAACAGATGTTTTACTTTGTTTCTGTGCTCGACTTCCTGTCCCACACTATCTGCCGTGTGCTGATTGCTGCGGAGCTTTCTGGTGTCCTGCAGAAATAGAAGCTCTGCGTATCTGCTCCCGGAGGGCTGGGGATCGCCGGAGCCGGGACGGAGTCGGGACGCCGCCGTTCTGCAGTCAGTGGAAATACACACATTGACTTTAATGGGAACCTAATGACTCCGCCGCCGTTCCGAAGCGGGTCCGCAGCCGTTCCGCAATCGGTGGAAATTGGGAGTAAGGTGAACGCTCGCGATGCTAAGCTGACGTCATGACCAAATGTTAGCGATTGGTTACGGCAGATCCAGAGTGGCTCTGGGCAGATCCAATAGTTTTAAACTTCAACAGAGTACCCGCCTTCAAGGAAGTTAACACTTGTCAATGGAGAGTGGCCAGACTCTCTGGACTAATGAAATGTACCAGAGTCTGGTAGGACCAGGCTACTATCTTTGCATATGAATGAAAGCTTTATTTTCAAACATTTCCAAATAATTATCTATTATCTAATAATTATTAATCCTACCCCGTTTTCCATTACTACATAATAATCATCAAGAATGGCTAAATACACAGTACAGTTTGTACAGAAACGCTTTGCCAAAAGTAAATAATGATTCTAATTTTTTTTTTTTTATCTTGACCTTGAGATTTAGTGAATGTATCTCTGGGAGTGGTTCACAGCTGCTTGAGCATCATCATGTACATTTGTAAGAATGTCAGAAACATAACTGACATTCTGATGATTCCATTTAAGACACTTGTTTAAGCCGTTTCTTGGTCGGACACTAGTGAGGATGACGGGATTTGTTATGTTTGCTATAAAATAAATTCATCTTTCGTTGTATTTTTCAGATTATAATGTTGAGGATTATGAAAGATTGCAATCATTTACCAAATTACAAATTACAGCAAAGGAGATGAAGCAGGATATAGATCTGTTAGTATGGTTGTTTGAACATTCAACATTTTTATTTGCAGACTTTTGCAGACCAAGCGTGGGCTAAAAGGGAGACGGCTTTGTATCAATGATTCTCTGTCTGGAAGTGACATTCCCTGATTAATTGTTTTACTTAATTATTGATTTTTCTGTGTATGTTGTTTTGTTTTATGTATGAATGGTTCAGTTCTAGTTGGTCAGTTTATGGGTTATTGTGTTGTGGCTGTAACATGTTTTCTTTATTCTTTATTTTGTGCAAAATTGTGTGGTGATGATGAAGCTTGACGGTAATGTGTTTTTTAATCATGCACGGCAATAGGTTTGTATCTGACAGAGATCCCTCACATGCTGCCTGTCAGAACAAAGGAAATGTGCGGGACTTATAGAGTAGACCATTGATTAGGAGTGAGTGAAGTGAAGGTGAGGATGGCTGGATTCATGCCATGGAAGTAGGCAGAAAGTTACTGAAATGAATGGATCCATTCTGCAGTGATAAAGCTACTAGGGTAGCATTCCAATTTGATAGTTTATTGCCACACAATGGAAACGTCCGTTTATTGGGTGGCAATAAACTCGTTCAAATTGGAGTGCTGTCCTAGTAGCTTTATTTAGTATAATACACTTTAAGGATCGAGCACCCAGCCTTTAAAGCATTCTAACTATCTAGTTGAGCGTGTCCAGTTCTATTTGTCTTTTCTACAGTGACTAAGTGTTTTGGTGTTGCTAATCTTAAAGTTCCACGCCATGTGCAAATTGAAAACCATGAACCTGGTTACAAGGTAATTGATAGCTTCTTGTAAAAATCTTCAAAGATTGTTGTTTTTTACTAACAATTTTCTTTTACTTTTATGCTGATTTGCTTTGTAATTGTGGATTCTGATTTAGTATGAGATAGTTTTGGTGTCAGAGTTTGAGGCACATCCTTAAAAATGTATGACTCACACCAACACCATGAGAGGCCGCATAAGTACAGTAAACACCAAAAGGAAAGTTCTGAATGGTTAAAAAAGCAATTTAGACTTCTTTTGTGGAACTAGATGGTGTGTATTTAAAGGAACACGCCCCCATTTGTTGAAATAGGTCTTATCACAGTCTCCCCTAGCTGTAGACAGGCGGGCCAACACATTTTTTGTCTCAGTGCATGCATTGTTTTAGTCCGGTGCAACTCCGGCAGCGCCCCTGCTAATTAGCTTAGCATAGTGAATGGAATCCTATGTTGCCGGTTAGCATGTTGTGAGTAAAAGGGAGCCAACAAAAAAGCAACAACAACCTAATTACTTCTTGTGGCCTGCGTGATCACAATGAGTACAATTAGCAATTAAGACTAAATGATTTTTGGCTGTGCTTCCACCCAATATAGTCCCAAATCAATATCTGCCTAGGAAATTGTCTAGTCTTTATCTGCATTGCTATTTGTACTCAGTGTGACCACAATAATTAATTAGGTTGTTGTTTTTTGTTGTTTTTTGTTAGTTAACATGCTAACTGGCAACATAGGATTCCATTCACTATGCTTAGCTGACTAGCAGCTGCGCTGCCAGTCTTGCATCAGACTAAAACAATGCATGCACTGAGATAAAAAAAAGGCATTGGCCCGCCTATCTACAGCTAAGGGAGACCGTGATAAGCCCTACTTCAACAAACGGTGGCATGTGCCTTTAATTAAACCTCTTCATATTGCGAATTATGTTAATGATTATTTCATTGACATGACCTCCAAGCTCAGAGAAAACATGGACACTTCTGTTAAATTCAACTCAGAAGAGCTTCTAACACATACTGTAACATTTAGGATAATTAACACAACCCACCATTACCACACATGATTGGCAGGTAATCATCTCATGTGCCAAAGCATCCAGTTGACAGCTATAATTTTATGGATTTTTATGACAAGCATATTTGTTCCCTCTTGTTTCATTGCGGCAATTTGCATCGGTATGCTTGATGATCAGACACTCATGTTTCTACATTTCTGAGCTCTGATACACTAAATATCTTTTCCAGATTTTCTTTTTTTATGAACACTGAGAAACAAAAAAAGACTCTCTTGTACAGCACTATTGGAAATCATATTTATTGAAAAAAAATTAGGAATGTGTGCCTTGCCTAAGGGCTCAACAGATGCTGTTACAGAAGAGTATTACTCATGCCGTAATGTTTGCTTAGCCTTGAAAGCTGAAAATACCAAGAACACTTAATTCTATTAACTTTGCAAAAGTTTCAGTTTGGAGTTTTGGTGTTTTAGCACGTATTCCAAGGAATTTTATTGCACAATTTATGTCCGTTGCCATATGGCCAATGCAGGAAGCAGTGTGCCTTGTATGTAGCAAGATGGAAAGTACGGTTGTGCAGGTTGGATTGGTGAATGGCGTTTAGAGTTTTCATGGAGAGACTAGAGTTTGACTTCTGTTCTAGAACTGCAACTGATGTTACTTTTTCATTTAACCTTAACCACTATCTTTTCCTAATCTTAACTGAGTGTTTAGTCGCCTAACTTTAACTATACAACATTCAGAGTCTGGGCCAAGATTGCCTGCACATTCCCTGCCTCCTCTACTTGCGGAAGAGGGTCTGGCTAGTCCACACAGCATTCTGGGATGGGAGAACAATGGGCTCTCGTTAATTGGCATTTATTTAAACCAATCACAATCTTCATGGGCGGTGCTTTGCGCCGGACACAATGACGTGCCTCTGCAAAATAGTCTCATGAAGGAACTTGTTTTTATGGAACATGGGTACATTCAAAAGTTATTTTAGTTGTGCATCAGAAAACTCAGATTGGACAGATAGTCTAGCTAGCTGTCTGGATTTAGTCCTCAGAAGTCCACCGGAGGTTAGAAGGCCAGCACAAAGAAAGCGGAAGGTGAGGAACATCCGGCCGAAAATGAAGGACATCCGGCGGATCTTCGAGAGGCACCATAGCAATACCGTAAATGAATCGTCGTCAATATAGACTATGCCCTGTGAAATGCTTAATGAAAACCAGTAGGACTCAGATCGAGGCGGAATGGACTTCATCTGAATAGAAAACTGGTTTTATAATGACAATGTATCACTTCACGCAGGTGATGAAATACTCGCCTGTTAGTGCCAACCACACATTGAATTGTTTGTTTTTTTTTCCACAGAATCCGACACTGTGTGTGGACACAGCAATCACCCGCACTTTTCAGTCAGAGCGTGTCTGAAATGGCAGGATGTGGGTAGGTTGATATCACAATGGCAGGCTGTAAAGACTAAATCAAACAATCAAACCACCGTCACATCCGCGTGTTGGTTTTATGGTGTCGCTGTTGTCTCTCGCTGCTGTCCTGTCCAAAGCACTGGATCATTTGATCAATAGGGTCATTTCATTTGCCTTATCAGTGCATGGATTTGCTGTCAGGCTGGGTCTGGGCCAGTAAGCTGTTAGTAACAAGTTTTGTTTAGCCTCTAACAGGCCTGGCCGTTGCTTCATATCAAGCATTCTTCTACATCATTTGTCTGATGCTCATTAAGGACGGCTAACGGAGCTCAAAGTGACCGCACACACATTTCTCTCGCTTTCACAATCAGAAGAAGAATCGCTTGCTGTGTCGAGCATGATAAATTGATGATAAAACAACTGTTTTGGTGCAATTACTGCTGGAACAATGCAGCTGTTATACAGAGCATTGAGTGCAGGAGGACAGCGTACACTAGATTATGTAAAGTGTGCTGTCATTATACTATAATATCATTTCTGATATAAAAAAAAAAATACATCATTGCATTGCAGGTAGTGTACAGAATGTTGTTGTGTTACATTCTCTTTCAGCTGTGCATTATTATCTGGCACCGTGGAAAGACAGAGTCTGTCTGTCTGAACATGCTGGCTTGGCAAACATTTGCTCACATCAGATAGGGTGTCGGTTACCACAAAGGTTTGCCAAGCCAAAACGGATTAGGCCAAGCATCACAAGCATTGTTTCTCTACATTATTAAACTTTTAAGCAACCGAAAAACAGGATTGTGAGACGGAAAGAAAGGGAGAGTGGGAAGAGAGAGTAATTATTCAATCTCAGCGCACCCATACACACTCACACCTTTTTTTTAGATTTCAAAAGTTTCAAATCTAGTTGAAAACCTCACCTGATTGTTGTATATATTATACATTAAGACTTTTCCCAAAGCTGAAATTCAAGTTTATTTTCTTAAATTGTGCTGTTTTAAAAGGAATGGTCTTAACAAGCCATAACAAGCGGATGAATGGCTGGCTTCTCAAACTTTAAGGGTGTTATGCACCATGTCCGACTTCAAAGCCCGTCTTAACTCCACACTTTAATTGTGTCTTCTTCAAGCCTGTCTGCCTGACCGCCATCTGATTCTGCTGACAACTGCACTCCTCTCTCTCCATGCGCATCCTTCTATCTCTCCATTCCTCCGTTCTCTGCCCCCCCCCCTCCCTCCCTTCTTTTTTTTCCTTTAGCTCTTCTAAAGTCTCTTTGCTACAAGTGTCAATTCAGGCACAAGCCCTAAATTACTTTTTTGAATGAGTGTTGACATCTACCACTCACCCTTCAGCTCATGATGATATTTGCCCCTCTTTTTTTCTCTCTCTCTCTCGCTTTATCCCAATTCTATTTCTCTATCGCTCTTTTTTTTTTACTTCTCTCTGAGCCTACAAACAGACATTCACGCTTCTCTCCATATGGGCTTTAATTTGCTATTGTCCCCCAAGATATTCCTCGCTCAGGCTTGAGATAAAGGGATAATCACTTCAAAGGGAAGCTAGGGGGAGACTGCCCCCCCTCCCTCCCAGCTGAAAGGACAAGTGGACAATACGCTAATTGAGAGGGGGAACTGATCACAGGGTCTGTTCAAAGGGAAGCCTGGCCACGCCCCCACGCCCCCTCCTCCCTCCGACGCACTTAATTTTATTAATGTTTATGGTGATGCTTCAGCCAAAATTATCACCCAAACCCACTAAAGCCTTTGAACTCCAAAATATTGGGTTATTTGCAATTAGCCACCCTCTCCTCTGGTTTTTCTGTGCTATTTAAACGCAAGTGTGGGATTTGAAAGGAGGATAGGGGGATAAAACGGGCTGTATGGAATTGTTTGTTCACATTGTGGGAACGTATACTCTGTGTGATATAATGCTGTGATATAATGCAAATCCACAAGTTCTTATTAGAAAAAGCAACAAAAAAGGGAGAGGCCTATTGTTTGACTGATGCGACTAATGATACACCATCAAAAATGTCTGCAGTACATTACAATCAGAAAGAAAGAAAGGATTTTTTTTCAAACAAACCAATCCTACACAACACTATAATTAAAGTCCTCTGTCTCCATGTATCCTGATGTGACACCTGTACCGACAGTAGTGAATGCATACTTTCTCTGGGCCTTTAATGCAGGCTATAATTAAAGAGGGGCTTCATTTCCAATCTGTTGTGACACACCAGATGCCTTTAATTTCTTCTCCAACCGCAAGCTCTCAATTAGCCTCCAGGTCACCATGTTTTATTGGGGCTTCTAGCAAGTCAGTGGCAGCCCTCTTGTCCTGTATTGGGCTTTTAAAGCGTTTGGATCTTCCTGTGAAATAGTTTGGGCCCCAACAAAGGGGTCAGGCCAGGGTCGACATCAAAAAGGGGGCTTCTAGGGGCTACTTTACAGCACCCTCTCTCTTTTGTCACTGCTCAACACAAGAGTGGGCATTCAAGGGTCAACAGGTGTGGTCTCATGGGTTTAGCGTCTCATGACACTTTACAGCAGCTCCTTATTTGGTGATCGCGGCAGTTTTGTTTGTGAAATGCATTGATCTTTACATGTCATTAAGGCCCTGTTTACACGTACATGGTTATTAGGAAAAACGGAGACATTTCCCTTCACTTGTGCACTTTGTGTCTTTGTAAAACCTCCGGCCAGAGCGGAGATTTTTGAAATCTTTGTTTGCATGTTTGTATGTCAACTAAGACAAACAGAGGTTTAGGCAGCCGAGGAAGTGAGGAAGAGAAGAGAGAGGAAGAGAAGAGACAGGAAGTGATTCGTAGCTGTTATTGCTATTTTTGGGGTTCTGATGGCTAACGTGGGTTTGAGCTTCTCGTTATGCTGCCACCTACAGGTTTGGCATGCTCTTTAACGGCCTTGACGGGTACGTGTAAATGAACACTTTTCTGAAAACTGACAGGTGTGCACTATGTTATTTTTTTGAGAGTTTGAAATGTCCAATTATGAAAATAGCCGCCCACGTGTAAACATAGTCTATAAGCAAACTGAGCAAAGCATGACCGGAGACTCCTGCCTGTCAGCAAAAAAAAAAAAAATGTTAGGCCTTTGCAGTGATATGTGCAGCCTAATTTAATTTGAGTGAGGATAACATCTAATTCTGCATGTGAAATATCCCACTTTTAAGATTGTCCAGCACTTTAAAAATTACTTTTTTTATAACCCCTCTATATCTCAATTCTCCTTTCAAAGCTGAATTTAAGGAAGTTAGTGCTCAGATAACAGTACAGCTACATATTTCATGGCTTTAATGTGTCCTCGCTGATCAGCTAAGTGCCCCTTGAACGCCACGATGCCAACGCTGCTGACCCATTTTGTCATTTTGTGTTCCATCTCGCAGGCAGAGGGCATTTCCCCATTGCAAACCGTTGGAAGCTTTATGTGCATTTTGGGCGCTGGATTGTTTGGATTTGTGGCAGCAATGTTTGTTTTACGCAGCCCTCCAGTATAAACAGTGGCTATGAATGACCTCTTCATATTCACACTGTCATACACATGCATACATGTGCACACAAACAGACACGGGCAGACAGACAGAGAAAGAAGCCGTACTTTGTGGTAAAGCCTTGCTGTGAACATTTCTTGAAAAGATTATATTTAAAATAAGCTGGACTCAATCATCAGACAAGCTTATGGCACGCAGGAAGTGGTTGGCGGGATGTCAATGTAATCAACCAGACTCCTCTGCTCTACTGAGAAAACAAGAAAGGCCCGCTATTGTGCATATTTTTAAGAAAGCTGGAGCATGTTAGAATTACTCAGCAACATGTGTCAAAACTAAAAATGTACCAGTTGGCTGCAGGATGCCTTGAGAAAGTATTGAGCATCTGAATTGAAAATGATTATGGTCAGTGGACATTTTTACAGTGCCAATTCATGCTGGATGAGCGGGATGCGATTACATGTCACCCTAAACCATGTGGCCGAGGGTAAAGATGTGGAGAAACGGACATAGATGCTGACTCAGCTGTAAATCCACATGGGAACTGCTACACAGAATGTGTGTTTCTCGATGTATAACTCAACATGAACTAATCGCCAGTTGAGCAACTCAGGAAAGTTGGATTTCATTAGTTTCCTTGTCCTGTACCATCATGAGAGTTTTGTGAATTTGAATCGTCTGACTTCTATAATTATATTCTCCCTTAAAGTTGATTTTCAACATCAAAGGGACAATATAGCCTTTGAAGTACCATGGGATTGGATCACTGTCTAACCCACTCTTTAAGATTCTGTCACAATGACATTAGGGAAGTCATGTGAATTAAAAGACGAAAAAGACTGCCTTTGCTCTCTGTCCAATTTCAGTCAAAATGTCATGCTGTGCCATTTCCCCTGAATGTGGAACTGGCAAGTGTGTTAGGTTGACATCTTTGTGGTTAAAAGCCTGTGACTAATATGTAAATTATTTGACAATTTCACTCTATAGTGTTACCAAATCAGTGCTGCAACTTAGAAAATATGTTTTAAATACATTGTGGAAATTGTAAAATTACATTTAACCACACATGATGTACTGTCACTCCCTTTTCTCTGGTAATTCTGTAATTAAGAGAGAATATTACTGGAATTACATAAGAATAATGCGCCCAAACTCCCTGACATTGTAAAACAATGTAGAAATTAGAAATACATATCTTGCTGTTCAACAGGCCACATACCACAAAGAACTAAGTATAGTACACCCTATCATAATGGCTTCTCCTTAGCTAGGTGAACTCATAAACTCCCCCCTGTCACTTGAAGTGGCCACAGGCAACAAACGTATCGCTTTTGTTTGCTTTGTGTTTCTGTTGAAACTTTGTGTAGTAACAGACCAACTGTAAGCTTAACGCTATTGGCGCGGAAGATCACTTACTTCTGACGCTCCAAAGCCCCGGGGAGTTGGCTCTAGATTGCCTGTCTTTGATAAGGTCCTGGCATACATGTAAATCCTTTCCCTGTCTATAAAAGTTTATTAAACATTTATGAACGTCTAAATGTATGGGTTTGCTCACGAAAAACTGTTCCTCTATCGTTATTCTAGTTTATTTCATTTGGTGTTTTTTTCATTGGTCGCTGTGAGGATCAGACGCTGTATTCTTTTTTATAAATCTTCCGGGACCAGGCCAGCGGTTCGTTCCTTTGAAGTCCACAGTTAAACCTTCAGCCCAGTTGGTTTAGAATCAGCACGGAGGATTTCAACCGCCTGCCATGACTTTTTGAAACACTACCTGGGGAGAAAAGTCGAGGGCAAAACGCGCCTCTCTTTTATTCGCAGCTGCATTAAAATTGCCCATAGTGATAGGACATTACAGGACACAGAACTACGCCGAAGCGGTTGCAGGCCCGGGCTGTTGGACTACTTTACTTTCACGTTTTGAGAAAGGGAGGCTGCGCGGGTACATGGATGGTAAGTTGTAGGAAAGCTGTTCCACAGGCCCCCTCTCTTGGCCGCTTTGATGTGCTGCTGCTGAGCTTTGAAGTTGAGAAATGCGGGCTATGTTTCTTGTTTGTGGGCGAGAAATACGGTGAGATAGATAAGAAGCTTATGTGTGTGTGAGTGTGTGTGTGTGTGTGTGTGTGTGTGTGTGTGTGTGTCGGATAAAAACCGAATATTTGTCGGGTGGTGCGTCTTCTAGCTGGGAAAAAAGTGGGATGTATTCTTCAATAGGAGCCCCCCCCTCCACCCACCTCCTCTTTTACCTCCTCCAGATTTTGACACCCCCAGTGATCTACATAGGGACTGAGCCTGCCTACTCTGAGGTCAGTTGTTGAACGGGACAGGGTACATCCAACTATACAGCGCTTGTTTTGCAGAGGGATAGGACACATGTGCCACGGCACAGGCTTCACATAGTCCGTGGTCGCCTTTCTGTGCTGGATTACTGATTGGAGAGTTTGGGACTGTATTAGGCTTTACTACAAATGGAGAAGCCTAATATTTCAACTTTTTAACGGGGTTTTACTCTGATTGGATCTGCTCTGCGATGGTATGTTTTACACGTTTATTCAGCCTTCACCCATTGGATTTTAGAATTGGTGATATTATGCTGTAGAGTTACACTGCCTGTTGAGACCGAATGCATTATTATGTAGCATTTGTAACAGCCAGCCACTCAGTTTATGTCGTTTTAGCTGCGTATCGTTTAAGGTAAAATCTCTTTAGATCTGGCGCTGAGGCTCCGAGTACAATTATTCAGGTTTTACTCCAAATAGATGGAGCCTTTCTTGACGTGTTGGTAGTTAAGACGCGTTACACGGGCTAAGGCTTTAATAATGTCCCGTAATAGCCTTCTTTGGCAGATATTAAGATCGATTGATCGCTTACATTTACGCATGAGCGTTTGGCTTTTCCCGCGGGGCATTTTACCCCTCGTACATTACAACGGTTAAGGTCATTGTGGAGCAGATCAGATGCATTTCCACTCTGTAACATTCTGGGTTAGTGAGGACAAGTGTGGGCTCCGAGTGGAAACGAGTTTGTGTGTGTGTGATGCAGACAGGGTTACTGTACTGTCGTCCGAAACAGATTGGAAATTAATTGGAGTTGAAGCCTGTGACATGGACTCGTTAGTGGAACACATGTAAGCCACAGTTGTGAGAATACGGTTTTGGTGGAGAGCGAGGCAGTGTGAGATGATTACTCTTGTAAAATGTGTTCTGATGTGACAGATCAGTGCACGTTGAGAATGTAGGCTGCAGTTGATCTCTCATTTAGATTATAAATAGATAAATGAAACGAAAAGAGGCTTTCATATTTCCTTTCTCTGTGAACCCGGCGAGGTTTTTGAAAGGGACTGTTTACTTGATGTCTTTCTTTGAAGTTCAGCAGGATCTGGCTTTGATTAGATCAATACTTTGTGTTTCAGAGTGAAGAGGAGCCGAGAAGCTCCCCCGCTGCTTTTAGAGAGTGAGGAGGATTAGGCTGGAGCTCAGCGGAGGCACTCTCACACTGCAACCGGAGCTGGAGCCATGAGCAGGGCGCTTACGGAGCACATCAGCAGTAGCTTCCGAGAAGATGCTCCTCGTCCTCCGGTACCGGGGGAGGAGGGAGAGGCGCCATGCTTCAACCCCAGCAGATCTGCCAAAATGAGAGCCCAGAGCAAGGTTAAAGATACTCCCGCAGCGCCTCCCGGCTCCACACCGCGGAGGAACGAGGATGGACTCGGGGAGCCAGAGGGCAGCGCGTCCCCGGATTCGCCCTTAGTCCGGTGGACAAAGTCTCTGCATTTTCTCCTGGGCGACCAAGACGGCGCTCACCTCTTTCGAACCTTTTTGGAACGGGAGAATTGCGTGGACACTTTGGACTTTTGGTTCGCCTGCAACGGCTTCAGGCAGATGGACTTAAAGGATACCAAAACGCTGCGAGTTGCCAAAGTTATTTTCAAGCGGTACATCGAGAACAACAGCATTGTCGCCAAGCAGCTGAAACCCGCCACCAAGACCTTCATAAGGGATAGTATTAAGAAACAACAAATAGACTCTGCCATGTTTGACCAGGCACAGACGGAAATTCAGTCCAACATGGAAGAGAATGCATACCAGATGTTTTTGACCTCTGACATATACCTCGAATACGTGCGCACAGGCTGCGAAAACGCGGCTTACATGAACCACGGCGGTCTCGGCAGCCTCAAGCTAATGTGCGGATACCTTCCTCCTCTAATGGAGGAAGAGGAGTGGACTTGTAATGACCTGAAGGCAAAAACGTTAGGGTCTGTGGTTGGACTGTCTGCGAAAACCCTGAGGGCTACCGCTACCATCCGGACAGCCGCTGAAGTGCTGGAGAATAGTTGCAGGTAAGAGCAGCGCTCACCTAGAGCATGCATGGCTGTGGTATTACATGTTAGTGCATGTCATTATTTTTGTTATCAGTAATGCTTACTTTCCTTCTGATCACTATTTCTTCATTAGTTAAACTACAGTGAATATGGGCGCTTGATCAAAGAGTCTCAGAGGAACATGCCTGCATATTTGTGCCCTCCTGCCTTGCAGTTAGTCGAGGGATTGGAGGGGTGGAGGGACGGGGTGGGTACAAAACATCAATGGATCTGAGCCTTCCTTTTAAGTAAATGGTGTCTTGCAGGCAGCCCTCTGCTGGCTTGCCCACGTTTCCTGTGCTTTGAAACCGTTCCTCTGGTTCAGGCACAAATTCAGACACCACGCCTCATGTCTGTTACATCTACATGACAGTATGATGCTATTGTAAAAGTTATGCTGTGTTTTCTCTTTTGTTCTACCCCTAAACCATATAGTTATTGTAAAAACTATGGTCACAAAATCCCCCTAACCCAAAAGAAATGCCAATACAGAGTTAAGAGAACTTTAGCAGCCAGTCGTATGCCAAACGGAGATATTGTTCTCTTGGTCAGAGATGAAAGCCGAGCTGTTTGTGGAAAGCGTTCGGGCTTTTATCTCAAGAGCTCGTCCCACACGTTGTTGTCCAACAGCTGAAATCTTTTCAAGCCAGGGACCGTTTTGAAAACTGGATTTTATGCTTGAGCCTGCATCAAAGGGCACTTAAAAGTTTTTCACTCAACTACTTTGTCCTCATATCTGGACCCAATTGTTACTTAAAGGTTGGCCAATGTCTTGATAGTTTGGTAGAAAAGTCCAATTTGTAGATAATCCATACGTTCCTTTTCAAGGTAACTAAATATTTTAGTGAGACTAGAAATTCAAAATGGTTTCCGCATTATTATTATTAATAACAGTGTAAAGATTCTAATAACTCAACTTAAACACTCACTTGGGTATTTTATCCTTCATGTGAAAATATGTCAGATAACATCACAGCACAGTTACTCATTTGCTTGAAAGGGCCCATGTGGAGTTAGGAACCAATAAGAGCAAGGTTTGTTGACATGTGGACATCTCCTGGTTTCCTGGTGTGATCCCCTGCATTCTTGTTTTTCACTAAAAGAAAATCGGGAGGGAGAGAGCCCCCTCTCTTTCCCCTCTGTCACCCACTCTCTCCCCATTTCCCCTGCCCCTCGCCATCTCTTTAGGTCAACCAATTTCCATCTCAAACATGTGGAACTAATTTTGCCACTGCACAAATTCCTTTTTTCCCCCTCATTTAAAAAAAAAACCTCCCAATACTTAACTCCAAAGTGTTAAAAAAACACAACAACAAAACATCCTCAGCTTAGTTCCGCAGCTTCAACCACCAATCCCACTTTGCCATAGAGTGTGTGTGTTTCTCAGTGTTTTCCTTCCTCTTTCTTTTCTATCCAGCACTTTTATCTTTCCTTTTTGAAAACAAAAATCTGTCTGACAGAGACTAAGCATGCTTGGGAGAGAGACAAGAGACAAGGGGGAGAGACAAGAGTAAGGGAAAGGGGGGGAAAGACAGGAAGGAGGGGATCATGAAAGAAAGAAAAGAGATGGAGAAAGGGGGGTGTGTAGAGCCCAGCTGTGCTAAATACCTGACTCTTTGCGCGGACCTTCCAAAGGTCAGGTTTGTGCTTGGGGCCTACGGCTTTAGTCATGCTGGGGTTCTCCTCTCAGCACTCCCGGCAGAAGGCATTCTCATAAAGAAAGGGGCCCTCCTTCCCCCTTTTCCTCTCTCCCTCCCTAAAGCTCAAGTTCCCCCTTCCTCTTCTTCCCTCCCTCTTCCTTGTCCACCCCCTTCACTACTGAAACAGGAATGCAACACAGCAGGAGAGAGACAGAAAGAGAGACTTTAGAAAGGAAAGCAGGGGAGAATGGGTACAGAAGGGGCCACAGACTGGATGATAGAGAGAGAGAGAGATAGGAGTGGGGGAGAGCATGGAGGAGAAAACACTCCAAGAAAAGAGAGAGTGGAGTTTCAGAGTTTGAAAGTGCAGGAGTATATGGGCCTGGCCCAAACAAAAGGGTGTTGATAGCGCAAGAGAGAAAAAGAATGGAAATGCTGTTGTTCATTCACACACAGAAGGGCTGCTCACTTCACCCACTCCAACCATCACCCCTCAGTCCCCAAAACACACAACCCCTGTATGTTAGGGAGGAGGCACATGAAAGAGAGCCCATATCTCCATCACTAAGATTGTTGTCACACTCCTCTGGCCCCAAAAGCTCATGAAAGGGACTCTAATTACAGAAACCTAAAGAAAATGTCAACAAAACAAACTGCAAGCTGTCATGAAATTAATTGATGAAATTAATATGAAAAGCAAATACAGGCTTTACCCAGCTGTCACATCTCTTCACTGTCTTCACTTCACTTCCTAGAGGGACATCACATTAAAACATGGCAAATTTCTTCCTGGGTCTTTCACAGGTCCCACCAGCGAGGAGAGCCTGCCAGCCCCTACTTTGTCAACTCCGGCTACATTTTTGCCCCTGCCACCAGTGCCAATGACAGCGAGATCTCCAGTGACGCTACGACAGATGATTCCATGTCCATGACAGACAGTAGTGTGTAAGTGGTTTTAGTGTTTATTGAGTGTGTTTAGTGTTTACAGTTTCATTTCAGCCCAGATAATGTGGCAACTTCAAACGTCTTAGTTCCATTCACTTGATCCTGGCCAAAGCTCTGAATTGTATTGTTTCCATAGTATCTAAACGTGCCTGGATCAGGGTTCAGTCAACACCTTTCCAGGAAAAAGTCTTGTGGTGTGAAGAAAAATGTTTGGCGTGGTATTCCAACAGACTCAGCGCTTCTTTAAGCTAGGCTACGGCACTGTTGCTAAATAATGGCCCTAATGTATTTTAATTATCCTCTATGATTGACTCTAGGTAATTCTATTAATGTGTAGTTGTTACTGTGGCCTCCAGGGAGATAACTCTGGGAAAGTCATTATGTCTGAGGACCTTTTTGAAGTTTATTCTGATGCGTTACAGGCTGGAGTGAAGGGTGAAAAAATGAGAACGTCTTGATGTGGGTGGGGGCGTTGCCTCATTTTCCTCAA
Source organism: Etheostoma perlongum (assembly GCA_026937815.1). Taxonomy (NCBI): domain Eukaryota; kingdom Metazoa; phylum Chordata; class Actinopteri; order Perciformes; family Percidae; genus Etheostoma; species Etheostoma perlongum. The sequence goes on from CM049372.1 coordinate 6,859,919, forward strand.
AGTTGAAATGTATCCATCCCACCCACCCTTCTGCCACAACAGACTTGTTTTTTTCATATTATCTAATCGCTTTTTCCCTTTGAAGAGCTGGGGGAGAGGGGGAGGGAAATGGCCATTCGGGCCTCAAGACAAACTCATTGAAAAATGTTGGCACCAAATGAAAGGAGGCTTACTCACATGGTGGGTCGGTTTCCTGCCACTGGCCTCTGCGGCGTGCTGAGATCATGTGTCTGTGAGGCTTTCACAGGGGTTACTCATTTCTAAACCTTGGGACACGGCATGAGGAACTCCCCCATGGCCAGACTAGGGCACCCCCAAAAAAATCGCCTCACCCATCCAACCCTCCACTGCTTCTCTCCTCCACCCTCCAGAGCCAATAGCAGGAGTGGTTGGCTCAAAGTGCAAGGGAGTGAGAAAATAAAGTGCATGGAGTATAAAGGGCTTAACTGAATCGCTTTCAGCCTATTGTTAGGTGAGGGGAGCTTAGGGGGATAAGAGGGTGGCTGGCTGCTTTGAAAATGACTTGCACAACTGAATAGGAGATCCCCATAAAGTAAGGGCCCATGAAACCACGGCTGTTTTCCCTTCCCCAACCTGGACAAAGCCCCCACATGGTTAGCTAGGGGGCAGATAGTTTGGATTGATAAAAACAAAACTTATACGTGATAGGAAAGTTACAAGCTTTGTGCGGGAATGATGTTTTGCCGAATAAGTTTGAGGTCCTCGTTAGCGCACAAGTTCCTCTGGGCTGTTGAGTTTTACTTTTGAAGAGTTTCCTGTGTTTCTTCCTGCGCCTTGAGGGATGATGGCTTGTAGTCTCAAGGGTACAGTTTGTGAAGCATTGATTTTGGTAGTAGGCCCGACTTACAAGAAGCTTGCTGCAACACGGGTAATATCGGCAGCTTGGCTCCATTTTCTGATCCTTCTTGACAACGTCACTCTGAAATGACATTCAGAACTCGTTTAAGGAGATAAAGAAGAAATAATAGCTTCATTGTTTAACTGCGTCAAAGTCAAATTCTTTGAATAGTTCTCACCAAGGTCTTTGACACAGCGAACTCTCCTGTCCAACCCCTAACCGATTGGAATAAAAATGCAGCTTCTTCCTCTCCCATTCGAGGGAACAATTTGATTAGTGTGTCCTTTTACAGTGGTTAAAAGGCACACTACAAATTTGAATCTCATTTCCCAGATAAAGAACAAGAAAATGAGGATTTGGAGGGTGGGGGGGATTTTTTTTTCTCTTTTTGCTTATATCTTATTTATGGATTTACTTGGACGCTGGGGAATGCTGCTGCACCAACTTCAAACATTACCTTATCTTACAAACCAGCCTTTTGATGTTGCTGAGATCAGAGGCTCACAGCACAGCGCTTGCCAAACGAAGATGGCAACGGGTGCATATGTGCATGAGTGTGAGATTTCAAAGAGGCAGCAGAAAAAGTAGCGTTTGGGCTAGGTCAGACACTTCTGAGCAGCCAAAACGGCCAAGATAATTGGCCCAGCTTAAGTGGCAGCTGACTGGAAAAGCTAGAAGACACAGAATGAAAAATGGAGAATAAGATTCCCAGAATAAATGCTTAATTGTCCGGAGACTACTGGTATTTCTAGCTCTATTTTCATATTAATATATCAGAGCTACAAAGCCAGCAGCACTTAAGCAGCGTTTGCTAGGTTGTTGTAGTGTCCGTCTCCAACCAGTTACTGAGTTCAGCGCTAATTCGTCTGCTTTTTAAACAATCACTGTCTGAGTTGACAAGGACTGATGTAATCTTATCGGTGGGGCTCTTCTTTTGAAGCCCACAGTGGGATGTTTAGCATATCTTTACCATTGTCCTGGTGTGTTTTGTTGTGTGTTTTTGTTGCCTTGGCTTCAAGGGCTCTCTGGCCTTTTGATTTAGCTGTAATGTGCCCAGTGGGTGGTTACTGGGTGGTGTTGTGTCGGTCACTTCAATAATGAACTGCCTCCTAAGGGCTCTTTGTCCTCAAAGATTGGCTAATGGCGCTAATGCACCAACAGTTGGTGTGGAGGTGTTGTGACCAGCATTATGCGTTAAAGTAAATTATGAAAAATAACATTCACTACATAGTTGGCTATATAATAGACCAAATTAATTGTAAATAAAAGTCATTTGAGTGGTCTTTGGCTCTTTTTTTAATGTAATATCTTTGTTTTTTTACAGAGATGGGATTCCTCCCTATAAGGTGGGCACCAAGAAGCAACTCCAGCGAGAGATGCATCGCAGTGTCAAGATCAATGGCCAGATAACTCTTCCCCACTTTCCTGTAAGTCCTACTTCCTTAACTTCTACTTCCTGTCTCTGTGTTTCCTTTTTTTAGTAATCTGCTAAACTCAAACTTTTACACGCAGACAACTGGGTCCTGATTCCCTTGAGGAGTTGTGCTTTATTTTATTTATTTATTTTCAGAGCTGCTGTGACAGAATAATATATTTCATTCCCCGGCTCTTTTTCATATAAAAGTCAGGGTAAATGAAAGGCAGGATTTGCATACTACTTCACTTATTCTTTTGCCTTTTCAAACTCCCCCCCCCCATTTACCCCCTTTCCCAATACCTTCTGTCGGGCTGTAAATATAAACTTGTGTTGCCATCGTTGTATTCCGTCTCAGTAACTGTAGCACGTCACAAAGGGTCTTAGCTTCATGTGTTTTATGCATCATTGATGGCTGTGGTTATAGCAAAGGTAATAAATATGGCAACGGTGTTAATCATACGGATTGAATTCAACATAGTTGGCTTGCTAAATGATTCCCAAAACTAAAGTTTACATCCCAGCAGATACATAGGAGTTACATCAGTATTCAATTCCACTCCCACCCTGATATCTGGTCCCGTTAGTATTTGGGTCATATGCTATATGTGCTTTGAATTCAAGATTTTGTTGACCTGCTGGAGTTGTTGTGGGAAGGTGTAATAGGGAACTGGGTTAGAACAGATTAACACCAGGTTGGGAGGCAGGTCTGTTTGAGGCAAGAAAAGAAATGTGAAATTCTTTTGTCTTCATATCCAAACACAAGTATGTGTATGTGGAAGAGTTGTGTGGTGTGTGCATGCAATTGAAAGTGTTGTCTGTTCTGCCCTTTTTTCTCTCTTCCGCTCTCTTTTCTCTCTATCTCTCTCCATCTCTCTCTCTCTCTCTTTTCCTTTCCCACTTGCACTCCTTTAATGTCTCCCTCCTGATTTGGAGATGGCTCTGTCTCCCATGATGCACCAGCCCCAGGCAGCGGGGGCCCCGTGCAGGGCTGGCGCTCCTTTGCCAGCAGCTCTGCTTGCCTTTCTTCTTCTTCCCTTCATCGTGTCTACAAAGAGATGAGAGGAACAACAAAAAAGAGTCAAAATCAAGAAAGCCAGTGTGCCAAATAACAAAAAAAGTAAAAAAGATAAATAAATAATAATAATAATAAAGGGGAGAGAGAGAAGCCGGTGCATATAGTTAAAGAAAAAGGAGGATAATGTGACTAGAGTACCTCTGAGCTGCCCTGCATGCAGCCGGAAAATAAATTACTACTTCCCCTCAGATCTTCCCAGTATTTTACTCCTCTATCCTCTCCCTCCCTCTTTTCCCTTCTTCTTTGTCTCTCTCTCTCTCTCTCTCTCTCTCTCTCTCTCTCTCTCTCTCTCTCTGCCACCATTGCCACTTCACTAACGCACATCTCAATCCCCTTCCTCTTTTTTCATGCTGTTAATTTTGTCCCCCTCTCTTTTTTCTTCCCCTCTACTCTCCTCACTCTCTCTTCTCTGTCGATATCTGGCTTTTATTCGGAGATTTAAAGCTGCGTGTCCCTCCCACCCCTAGTGTGCGTTTGATGTTTGACAAGGGCCCTTTGAAGTGTGCTGACTTCAGAGGCTGCCTAGCTGATGGCTTGGTAGGGCTACAGAGGGTGCAGGCAGGGGGCCTCCCCTCCGAGCGAGACCAACTGCTACCCCGCCATCGCTACCCCCTTTTCTCCCCCTCACCCAGCAGCCTGGCACTGCCAAGGGCACTGGGCATGAGAAGATCTGGGGAGGGACAGGCGGTGGAGAAGGTTCAGGTTAGCTCGAGGGCAAGGGCAACTGGATTAGGCCTTTTGGAATAGTAGCAGGCTTTTTGGAACAAGATAGGACAGTGGATTACTGCAGCATATTGCATCTGTCAAAAACGCTACGCAGTTACACTCACACAAACACACACACTAATGTGTCCTTCCCCTTGTGTTGTTTACCCTGCAGAGGACACATCGGCTGCCTAAGGAAATGACCCCTGTCGAGCCCTCAGCCTTTGCTGCCCAGCTCATATCCCGGCTGGAGAAGCTGAAGCGAGAGCAGGACACCATGAGCTCATTAGAGGAGAGGATGCAGCAGATCCAGGAGGTACGGATGTTCTCAGCAGTCGGACACCTCCACCAACATTAAGCGTGGCTGCCACTTAGAAAACTTAGAAATCCTAACTTGTATCCAAGTTAACTCGAGACAATGGTTCCATATTGTGCAACAAAAGCCTTTGTGCCCGCTTTAGCATGTCGAAGAACAGGGACGAGACCAAGGGATTTGAAAGTCTGTCTTGCTTTAGCTACTTCTTCCCTTTTCCTCTCTGTTCTCCACTACTTCATCCAGAGGAACTTTCATACTTATGTTTCTAGACACAGTTGAAGCTCCTTCAAATAGTTAGCACTTAGTAACTCTCCAGTGGCACGTTTGCTGAGTATGTGTAGTGCTAGTCTCTTTGTGAAGCACAGGCACACTCTGCATTATAGATGAAGCGCACCCGAAGCCTGTTAGCGAAGATAACTGTGTGGCAAAAAGGAAACTCAAATCAAGTTATCCAGGCGTTTGCTCTCACTGACTTTAGAGTGCGGTAGATAGAAGTTGGTGTAAGTTGAGACATAATTCTTCCACTTGCTGCCTTTCCCACATCTGACTGTGTTTAAGTGTTTTATAAATTGCCTTAACTTTTTTGTACTTTTCTTTGCCTGTCTAGGAGGAGGAAAGGGAGGAGAGCAGTGACCTGCCCAGCAGCATCTCCCTCCATCAACCTCTGCTCCCGTCTGGCAGCCAATGCGAGGAAGACCCCCAGGCTATCCTGGACGACCACCTATCCCGTGTCCTGAAGACACCTGGATGCCAGTCACCAGGTGTGGTTCGGCACTCCCCGCGCTCCCGCTCCCCAGATCGGACCGATGCTATGCTGTCCTCTGGCCACGGGCCCTTCTTTGGTGCGTATCCCGGGGCCGCCAAGGTTCTGATGACAGGCAGGCCGTCCACAAAGCACATCCACCACCACTACATTCACCATCACCACGCTGGGCCCAAGACCAAGGAGCAGATTGAGGCTGAGGCGGCTCAGCGCGTGCAGTGCCTCTGCCCTCCAGGGGGCGCCAATTATTCCGACTTCACCCCTGCGTGAGTGTAACTTCTGAGCTGTGCTGGAACATTGTAAATTAGCCCTTAGTACCTCAGATTTCTTCAATTTTCCTCTCTGGTCCTAACTTGCTTCTCCTTCTTCCTCCAGTCGCTGCAGCACTTTGTCCAGACGGCCAGTTAAGGCCATCGATGAGGGTGTGTCTTCCCCACGCCTCCCCTTAGACGCCACTGACCGCTCTCAGAATGTTTGGCAGTGGATCCTAGAGAGTGAGAGGCAGGGCAAGCACAAGCCACACAGGTGAGTGTCGGTCGGGAATGGCCACACCATCATTTTTACCACATACCACTAGTGTCTCGAGTTCTTAACTGGTGTAATATATTGGCCATTTTTATACCTACCAGCACTCAAGGCCTAAAGAAGTCCAGCCCGCTTGACTCCAAAACTCTGCCCGGTCGGACTCACTCCACCTGGGGTGGAGGTGGCATTGGCAGCGGGGCTCACCTCCGTGGCCACCACCCAGGCCACCCGTTCATCCAGGACCCGGCCATGCCACCCCTGCCCCCGCCTAACACCTTGGCACAGCTAGAGGAGGCCTGCCGTAGACTAGAAGAGGTCTCTAAGCCACCAAAACAAAAGTAGGCAAACGTGGACACACTCAAAACACACATTTAGCTTTACACATAAAACTAAAACTGCCAACATATTGCCCATCTTCCACATTCCACGGACCACACTGTACATAGTGTCCATTGGTTTCCCTTCATATTGATGTGTTTATTGATTTGTCATTGATCTCTGTGATTGTAACAGGCATTCAGCAGCAGCCAGCAGCCTTCAGAGAGACAGGAGCCATCCAGCAGCTGCCTTCCCCAGTGGAGCCAGCCTTGGACTCCAAACAGACGAGTACGGCGCTCTTCTTTTCCTGCGCTCCTTTTGAATCTATGACGCAATCCTATATTTGTATAATATAAATTCTTTGTCAATTGCATTCTAGTTTTCCAGATTTCATTTCTCATACACTTAGACACTTTCTTTTTGTTAAAGCGTTCCCTCTCTCCCACCCTCTTCCTCACATACTTTTTCACTCTTCCCTTCAAAGAGAGATGTTGTGAGTCAGCATAGCTATGTCTTTGAACTCCTCTTCTTTCGCTTTTTAATCATTTAAGATTAAACATGCTTTAATACAGAATCCTAACTACCCACCCGTTTCCCAACACTCACACACACACACACACACACACACACACACACACACACACACACCACTGGAACCCAACAAAGCAATGACAACAAAGCAATGACTAGCCCCCGGTAACTCAAATTTATCTGCCCCCTTGCTACATTTGTTGTTGAATGGGTTGGGTGTTTGATGTTAAGCTACAGCCACCTGACTTTGATGATCTTTTAGTTTTAATTGGTTGACCCTTGGGTGAGCCAGCTGTTTGTTGGCATCCCTAATTAATTATTCTCCAAAGATTGTTTATCTACATTTACCAATCTGACTCCTTCTTGTACAAGTGCAGCTGTTTAAAACCCTGTTTTCATTTGTACATGTTCAGGTCTAAGGAGCTAGTGGTCACCTACTTCTTCTGCGGAGAGGAGATTCCTTATCGCAGCATGATGAAGACCCACTGCCTCACCCTGGGACACTTCAAGGAACAGCTTAGCAAGAAAGGCAACTACCGGTAATTATAAACCCCTGACAACGGCACACAAATCACAGAACACTAGCACATGCTCGGATAGATGTTTATTCAAACATTGTTTGGATGGGGTTGATGCTGTAGATTGTCTCTGTGTATGTATGGGCATTTGTTTCTTGTACTTGTATATGCTTGTCTACTGAGTGGGAGTGTGAAATACTGGAGTTGAAAAGAAACTGGGCTGATCCACTGTATTCAGAGCTTACAGAGAGAGGGGGAGAGAGGGGGTGGGGGTGTTCTGGAGCATATTTCCCCCCCACATCTGGTACTGATTTCCATGGTAAAGCAGCCTTAATAAATATGGCTTTGAAGACTGGGCCATTTTATTTTGTGCACAAAGACCATTGCGAGGCCTTCAAATTCCTCCTCCATACTATTGCATCAGGCTTTAGAATCAATGCCGTAAGCACCTTCTTCTGTTAATGTCTGATGGCAAAGAAATGATTGTCAGATGATGAGGGGGAACTCCTAAACAATGTAAGAACTTATTAAGTCATTTAAAATGTAATGCCAGTTTGAGGACATTTAAATAAAAAAAGCCCAGGCTTGCTTCATCAAGTAACTGTTCCAGTACTGCGTAGGTTGTATGCCACTGAAAAGACACAAAGCCTGCATGCCCCATGACATCAACATTAAGTTACAGCCACATCTGCTTGTTAGGCAAGAGAGAAGGCCTGCAAACATGTCATTGCACCCCTGCTTTCCCATAACTCTTCAGCGAGCGAATAAGATGGGGGAGGTGGGGATGAAGCGTCTGGCTTCAATGGCAGTAGAATGTGTGGAGTTGGTTAATTTAGACATGGCAGCGGTACAGTGGAGAACAGTACGCCGCGGCTGTGCCAGGCGATATTGGTGCCAGATGTTGCGAAGAGAGAAAAATCCTGCCACATAAAACATGTTCCAATAGAAAGACTCCTTCTGTCTCGCTCTGTCTGACTCTCTGATACAAAGTGATGACTTTGAACTATTTGTAAGTGAAAATGTAGCATTTTCTTCTGCAAAAATAAATAAATATATAAATAGATAAATCCAGCAACTAAATTGAGATGGGTATTTATTTGGTTTCCGCTAATGATGACGGAAAGGCTAAATCCTGCCCAGCAAAGCTTAGACAACAGGAAAACTTTGCTGAAATGCCATATCATTAAACAAAGCCATCACCCCTCTGTCTCATCGCTGCACACTTGAGTGGAACGTCTTGCAGCTGTGGTAACACAATCCTCCTTTATTTGTGTGTAATTACAATCAACACGGCAAATAAAACTGGATGTGTACGTTTTTGTACGCCCCTCGTTACATGTGTTGTTTGAATGACTTTAAGCTGAGCGATTGCTCATAAAACAGCTTTTTATTTCTCCCTTTTTTCTTCTTTTTTTGGTATTCTGAACGCAAGCACACATGGACAAAATGAGGCATTTTTCCATTACAAAGCTTATCATTAAATCCCCCCCCGCTGATCTTTTGCTGGGTTGAAAGTAGAGAGGAGAAATCATTAGGAGCTCCAGGAGACTTCACAGTCACTGGGACCAAGCTAACCCTGGGAGTTATCTCTGCTTGAGAGAAGAAGAAGAGTGGGCTAGCTAGATGACCTGTGACCGGTCTGAGCACCCCCCCATCACATGGTAAAGCCCCTCAGGCTCGGTCCACATCCAACCTATCACACCCACTCGCTGAGCCAAGGAAGGCCTGCGCTCCGCTTCCCCGCACTCTCTTTCCTACCTGCTCCCTATTTTTTTCTTCTGTTCTCCGCTGGTGATCGGAAAGCTGCCCGAAGTGTGTCTGTGTGTGTGTGTGCTGGCAAGTGTGTGTAGGATAGAAACATAGGGCATGTGCGTGTTTATGTCCAAGCGGCAGAGTGTTCTCTTGCAGTCACAGGCAGACTGTCAGGCACCTGGAATGCCAACCTGTGTGACAGAAAGGCCCTTCATTTGACAGCCAGCCCAATTAGAAGCCGTGGAGACACAGAGAGGGAGGGAGGGGGGGGGGCACTGTTGAAAAGAGAGAGAGGAGGGGGCCTTTTGACAGCCTTTAATTAACCCTTCAACTTTAATAAGACCTTGCGGGACAGCTAGGTATCTGTAGAGTGGCCAGCAGTGGATAAGGAAACAAGAACTCATGGATGACACACACACACACACACACACACACACACACACACACAGGCTGTTTCTAGCAGCTTGAATTATCACAGGGAGTGTTTAAATGGAGGGTTCAGCTCTGTTTGTGCAGCGGTGTGATGTGGAGTCAGGCTCTGCCTTTGAAGTGTGCCGGGATGGCATTGAAGGCTATGACTAAGTTGTTTTGAGCAGGATCCATTTCTGGCTCTCAGAGTGTGTGTTTGTGTTTGATTTGGACTAAAGGGAGTTGTGTGCAAGCATGTATATGGAAGTAGTCGTGTAGGTTGCCTCAAAGCGGGTTTAAACACGATGAAATGTATCAGATGCACTCCTGCTGCCACTCTGTCAGCTTTCGTTTGTGTTCAGTTTTTCGCGTACACCTATGCTGAACATTTTCTAATCACGGACCTCTCTCTTTGTCTCTCCTCCTCAGGTACTACTTCAAGAAAGCCAGTGATGAGTTTGAGTGCGGTGCCGTGTTTGAGGAGGTGTGGGAGGATGCCAGCGTGTTGCCCATGTATGAGGGCAAGGTCCTGGGCAAGGTGGAGAGGATGGACTAAAAAGCCACTTTGTTGCCAACCAACCAATGCTCTTCCCCACCCAACCAAAAGCTAAACTGTCCCTAAAAAAACTTGAGCAAGAGACTCTTTGTAATTAACAGAAAATACTCTGGACTCCTTTTTTTCTTTTTTTTATTACTTAATATTAAGCTAAACAGAGTTAATATATCCAGCACAAGAGGAGTGATTGAAGGAAGACGAGCCAATGAAGTATGCCGAACCCAGAGGAGGTGCCGCCCCTCCCTGACTTTATCAACCAATCAGCCTTAGAAACACAAGGGAATGACCAATACAAGGATGATGAAAAATGATTGGAGGCCGGGGTGGGGGGGAACTCCCCCGCCCCTCCAAGCCACTTTTTAAATATAACCACTGAAGATGTAGAGGACTGTTTGGTTGTGACGTGATGAGAGACTGATGGTGCGTTCACGCCCGAGTGCGACAGACTAGCAGGCACTGAAGACACAGCGCCACCAACCTGCTCTTAACGCTGTTACAAAAAACGTCTGTACATGTGCATATACATACATGCATATATGTATACATACATGTATTATATATAGAGATGCTTTTTGTCACGAGCTGAAAGTTTTTATTAAGTATTTATTAAAGGAGAAGAAAACAACCCACTCTTTTCCCCCCTAAGTCTCCCTTCCTCAAGTCTTCTTAAACCTGTGTCCCTCCCCCTTTCCCTATTTCCAGCCAATGGGCAAGCTGCTTTGAATGTTGGGAGAATACTGTGGTGATATTGTTTAGTATGAATATTTCTTTTTTAACTTTTACACAAAGGATGTGACACTAGCTTAGCACCTCCCATAGCCTTGTAGCCCTGTCTGATCCGAACTTACAAGGCGCACTCCCTCTATTCTATTCTAATGGTTGATCCCAGTCTTATATGCTGCTGATAGTTTGTAATGTTAAGTTTTGTCACACTAGTATAAACTCTCCCCCTTCCCTCTCTTTTTGTCTCAGTCCGGTAAAAGAGCTCAAACTTGTGTTGTTGTGCCTTTGTTTGTGAACCAGGCATTACACAAAGAGGGGGTGGGGGTAAAAACAGTTGCAGATACACACAGAGAGGAGACCTGGAGCACAAGCTGTACCATCTAATAATGGCAGCGTTTACAGCCCGCACACCAAAATAACTTGTGCTAACAAGAAGAAGTTTGGGTCACTGAGAGCGACTTCTCGAAGGAAGTCAGCTAGCGTGTCAAAAAACACCGAAAAAGAACTGTTGAAGAATTATGGCTCCGATATACCTTTTGAATGTTGTTACAGTAACATCGTATATAGCAGAGCTCCTGTATACATTGTAATTATGCATTCTGAAGTATGGATACTGACACATGTGATGCATACATAGAGCACACACACACACACACACACACACAGTACCGCTGGTGTTTTATGAGTACAGCAGCACCTGTGCCTACATGGATGCCATACCATGTGCTACCCTGTTTCAGGGTTTTAATATATATCCCTTGGTTTTCAGAAGGGTTTTATGTTGAAAAGATATTTTTATGCTTTTAATAATATCCTGTTTAATCATGTTTTTTGTTGTTTTTTTTACACCACAACTTTTTTGTTTTGTTTCATTCTATCTAAACTGTAAATTATACATTATATAAAGAGTTTCATTTAAAGATTTACATGGACCTATAATTATTGTAATTATTGAGAGATGTAGCCTTTATTAAAGTTTTATATTTTTCAAATGAAAGCTGTTGTGCCTGGATTTTATTCTCTTATGAATGTTATGTTATCACTGCACTTCCAATGTCACCCTGGTATCTTTTCATTTGTTGAACCCTTATTTAGACGTGACAAGTGTGGACTCAAGTGTTGTGTCCACCGTAAGGGACATACTGTACGCAATTGAAGTTTGTCTGGGACACATGAATGTAGAGCTGGGCCATATATCAATAATATATCGATATTGTGAAATAAGACTAGATATCGTCTTAGATTTTGGATATCCTAATATGGCATCAGTGTTGTCTTCCTGGGTTTAAAGGCTGCATTACAGTAAAGTGATGTTTTCTGAATAAATCATCTGAATTCATCAGACGGTTCTAGCATTTGCCTTTACCCACTTTATTGTTCTATCTGCATTACTGATGATTATTTCTCACAACTCTTATTGTGAAAATATTTTGTGAAGCACAATTAGTCAACAAAGTTAGTATTGTCTCAGTTTGCCAAACCCTCCTCCCAAGCGCTCTAAAGGAGGGTCTGGCTTCTCACACAGAGCATTCTGGGATGGGAGGAAAATGTGCTCTGGTTTATTGGCATTTCTTTAAACCAATCACAATCATCTTGGGCGGTGCTTAACTCAGCACACAGCTGCTGTAAAATAGTGGTGCGAGAGAAAACTCAAGATTGGACAAATAGTCTAGGTAGCTGTTAGGGTTGTGGTGTGGTGTGATGGTATCATCGTCCATCGTGATGGTTGACCGGCATCACAATGGAGAGCCACCATTGGGATGCCACGCCCCCCCACCCACCCACCCATCCATCAGACTTTGCGCTGTGCCACGCCTGAGAGTAACTCTTGCCAAAATGCAACCTTGGGTGTTTTTGTGAATGTACCAGAGTCAAACTTGCTTTTAAAAGCATATTTAGGACGGAAGTGCCACTTTTAAGAGTCACCGTATTCTCGTTTTCCAATCAATGGCCTTTTGAATGGGAGAGCTAGGGGCACTTTTACACTAGCCTCAAAAACACTAAGAAGGCTCGACACAACATGGAATTTTAGTCAAAGTATGACCAGGGGCTCTACACGTGAACTCAGCATTGAGAACATTGTTTGTGTTCACAGAGTTTACTAAAAAAAAAAGTTTTGAGCAACTCACGTTAGCAATTAGCTGCCTGGATTTACCCTGCAGAGATGGGAGGAGCAGTTAACCATAGTCCTAAACCCACCAGAGATTAAAATGTCAACACAAAGAAAGCGGAAGGAAATGGAAAATACATGCATCCGGTGGAATTTCCTGCAGCACCGGAGCAATCCCAAAAGTTTAACACAAAGGATATAGACAAACCGTACAATATCGTCGCAAAATCAATATTGAGGTATTTGGTCCAAAATATCGTGCTATTTGATTTTCTCCATAATCGCCCAGTGCTACATGAATGCATAAACATATATGTTTGATTTGGGGGTTCTTGTAGTGCAAATCTAGAAAAGTCATGGATTCAGCACTAAGAGTATTATTTACCATTATTTAACGCGTCAGGGTGGCCTGTGGCCTCCCCAGTAGGATTCTGGACTGAGACCTTTGTTGCATGTCATACCCTCTCCTGGAATACTGTAAAATTCATGTAAAACAAATGTAATGCTAGTTAAAACACTACTAAGAACCTCAGTATCAGCTGTTTAATGCTAAATGTAAATGATGAGACATATTGCCTAGTGGAGATGACACTCCACACCATGCTATAGTGAAAGTGACAGAATGTGTAGGACAGGTCTATGGAACCTGTTGTTAAATGCTTAGAGCAATAATTATTCCTGACAGTTACCTGCCTTCTGTCTAACCTCCATGTCATCCTCAATAATCAAATGGTATAGTCGTCACCGTTAAAGAGGTGCAGCAGCGCAGTGATAAAAATGACAATGCAGATTGAAGGTGGAGAGTAGGCCGGCACGATTAATCACAATCTCAATTCACACTGTTCACGGTTTAATTTTTAAATAACTTTTCTTTTTAATTTAAAAAAACATTCATTTTTACGAGCCGACTGCATCACAAACGCTACTACTTTCTTCTGTGAGTTTGAGCGCTGCAGTGCTCTCCCTTCTCTTCATTGAAGCCTCTGTGTTTACAGGCATGTGGTGATACGCAATGTGCTATAGGTGCCAAAAAGAAATCTATGTTTGGTACTGCCAATTTGTTTTGTCATGGTTCATGTGTGCAATAAACATTACACTTTGTGAGAAAAAAAATCGTGGCAGTGATATCAATTCTAAGCTAAAAAAAAAAGATTCATATTTTTCCCTGAATCGTGCAGGCCTAGTGGGCTCTTCATTTGAACCAAATGATTTACAAAAGTCGGTCTTGTAGTCGCGTCATACAGTCGGAAGTTTCACAAACAACTGGACTGGAAACCTGAAAAAAAAACATGTTTTAAATTCATGTCTGAACGCTGTTTAATTCCCTGCGTAAACAGAAATCACTAAAAGCCTGCAACCTTTTCATGCATTACAGCCCCTCGCTGGTTAAATCTGTGTTCAGTACTGTATTCAGCACTTAAATGGGAGACGTTTAAGCATGGAAATGGGGGCATGGGCTAATTGGTCCTATTAAAGAGCAATGAGGACCAGCGCTACTCTCTGACAGTCAACACAAACATTAATGAAGCACCCTGCATCCCCTATCACAGCTTAGCCATGTTTGCCTCAATTATCTGGCTTCACGTCAGCAATGGGGAGGGGGAAATAATTCAGGGGTGGGGAGCGCGTGCAGCTCAATTCAAACAGTTGACATAAAAAGAGACTCACAATTGGCAAAAAGCAGAGGTAGCCACGTAACAAAGATAACAACAGTCATTACTGACAAGCTTCACTTCTCACAAAATGATTTGCTCATTTCTTTCTACCCCGTTCCTGGCAAAATGGCAACAAAAAAAAGACAAGCCTGTCACATCTAGGAGATGCTGTAGTTTTTTTTCTCTTTCTAAAAATCACATACTGTACACACTCCTTGTTTAGCCTTAGAACATAGTTCTATGGCAGCCATCCCAAAACAGTTTGTATTTTTAATACCACAATTAGCAGATTACTTTCAAAAGGCTCTTTTCTTCATTAAAAGGCCCATTTCGGGGGAAACTTCCAACACATGATCATTTTGAGGAGTACATGCAGTACTTCTCAAACCTTAAAATCCATTCCCCCACACTTTTAGCTGTACAATGAGTAGGGTTTAATCAGGCTGAACCAGCTAGTTTCTGTTGAACTGTCTGGAACGGGGCAGGTGTAACCCTCCACCCTCCCCGCCTCCCCCCAACTCTATTTTTACAGCCTCTTGGGGCTCCGGCTTTGAAGGGAAACCTATCCAGGAAAATTGCTTGCATTTTTCCCCACCGGAGCGTTGATAGATGGACATTGACTGTCGCATTCCCTCTCTTGCACATCAGGAGCTCTGCCCCCCCCCTATCCCCTGCTATCTGCTCTCAGCCTTTTTGTGGCATTCCAGTCCTAGTAGGTGCTGAAGTTCCTGCTTTCACGGAAACATGACTTTTGACTCCTCCAACTCACATTTTAATTCGAAACCGCACGATTCTTTCACAGTGTCTTTTGATCAATTAAATGTGAGCGTTTCTGTGGTGTAACTTTGATTTCATTGGCAGCAAACACGTTTCTCTCTCCCCCCCCCCCCCATACATTCCATATGTATGTCCCATACGCCGCTACTTTCATCGCTGTCTTTTCTTCAAACAGTGGCATTCATTTCTCCTTGCATTGTGGTAATTGGCCTAGCATGGTTGGGGCTATTGTAAACATGGCTGTGTGAGACTGGTATAAAGAGGCACCAGTCACTCCCCAGGCTAAGCTAGTGTGCGAGGCAGGCTGGGGCTGCTGCCTATTGTGCTGCTGAAGCCTTTGTAGATTTGCAGTGGGCCCCTTTTTAATCGCCTTCTCATACACGGCTTGCCGACTCGATTTGCATATTTAATTGCCAGGTAAAATCATTTTGTGGGGCAATCCGTTTAATTATTTGATTGTACAGTAAGCGTAAAGAGTGAGCGAAGGGAAGAGGAAAGGATAAAGGGGGATAGAGAGACGGAGAGAGCAGCAGGCAGCAGAGAAAGAGGTCTGTTGCCAGAATAGACATCAAAGCTGTGCCTTGATGTTGATGTTGAATGGGCATTAATGGTTTCTGAAGGCAAGAGATTGCACAAAAAAAAAGAAAGAGAGAGAGAGAGAGAAAAAAATAAACCCTCCTTTTTCTCTGACAATCCCACCAGCAATCTCACTAAATGCATAAACATTGGGACCCAGTGCCAGATAGAAGGGTTGAACAGAGAGAAAGAAAGTGAGAGCAAGAGAAGCTAGTTGGATTGTTCACTTTCATTTCTTCTAATGACTGAAGGCCGAGTAGCAGAGAGGAGATGGGTCAAATGAGCTGACTGGAGGCTGGCAGTGATTACCAGGCTGTCGCCATGTTAACCATTTAGCTTAAAAGAGCTCAAGATTCCGACCAATGCATCATCTGAAGTCACAAGGACATCACATATCAGGTTGTTGCATGCAATTCTCACAACTCAAACTACAAACCCCATTCCAATGAAGTTGGGACTTTGTGTAAACCGTAAATTAAAAACAGTCAACAAGTCAATGATTTGCAAATCCTTTTCAAAAACAAGATATTTAATGTTTAAAATGATATGCATTAATTCTATTGTAAATATTCACTCATTTTGATGCCTGCAACACGTTCCAACAAAGCTGGGACAGGGACATGTCCCCACTGTTACATCACCTTTCTTTTTAACAACTCAATAAGCATGTGGGAACTGAGGACACTAATTATGGAGCTTTGTAGGTGGAATTCTTTCCCATTCTGGCTTGATGTACGACTTCAGTTGATCAACAGTCAGGGGTCTCTGTGGTATTTTGTGCTTAATAATGCACCACCCATTTTCATGGGAGACAGGTCTGGACTGTAGGCAGCCAGTCTAGTACCCACACTCCTCTACTACAAAGCCACGCTGTTGTAACACGTGCAGAATGGGGCTTAGCATTGTCTTGTTGAAATAAGTAGGGACGTCCCTGAAAAAGACGTTACTTGGATGGCAGTATATGTTGTACCTGTGTGCCTTTCAGCATTAATGGTGAATGGTACAATAACACACCTCCATACCATCCCAGATGCTGGCTTTTGACTGTTGGACTGATAACAATCTGGATGGTCCTTTTCCTCTGTGGCCCGGAGGATATGACGTCCACGATTTCCAAAAACAATTTGAAATGTGGACTCGCCAGACCACAGCACACTTTTCCACTTTGCGTCAGTCAAGAGAAGCCGGCGGCGTTTCTGGGTGTTGTTGATAAGTGGCTTTTGCTTTCCATGGTAGAGTTTCAACTTGCTCTTGTAGATGTAGCGATGAACTGTGTTAAATGACAGTGGTTTTCCAAAGTGTTCCTGAGCCCATGAGGTAATATCCTTTACACAACGATGTCGGGTTTTAATGCAGTGCTGCCTGAGGGATCGAAGGTCACAGGCATTCAATGTTGGTTTTAGGCCTTGCCATATACCTGCAGAGATTTCTCCAGATTTTTGGAATCTTTTGATGATATTATGGACTAGATGATGAAATCCCTAAATTCCTTGCCATTGTACGTTGAGAAACAATCTTAAACTGTTGAACTATTTGCTCACACAGTTGATCATGAAACTCGCCCCATCCTTGCTTGTGAGCCTTTTGGGGATGCTCCTTTCATACCCAATAATGTTTTGTATTTATTTCAGGTTTATTTTTTAAAGGACAATGCACACTAACAATACATAAAAGTAAAATGTGCCAGAATTAGCCTGGAGGCTATTTTACATCCGCTATCCCTGGACTGGTGGTAAGAGGTCACCCTGAAATGAGATAAAATGAGTAAGCTATCAATAATGCATACATATTTGGCCCTGTACAATACAAGTTGATTATACTAATGCTAAAAGACAACATAAAAACAAGTACAGTTGGGTAAGATCAACACAAATACACACACAGCTGACCAGATAACAAACAAGGCACAATAGCACAGACATACATTTTGGTGGACATGCACAAAAACAACATTGCTAGAACATTAACAATCAACAGACTATTTCCCTAGCAATACAAGTGAAACAGACCCGCAAGCAGAGCACAACAAAACACAAGGGTTCGTATTAGCATGGACAGATTATGCAACACTTTGCATTAGGTGTGTAAATCACACTTTATATCACGATACAATATATAGATTCTTAGTTTAACAATACAATATTTATGCAAGAGTCCATTTAACACTGTCAGTTACATTCATATTAGTGCTATCATTTAACCCTCAAGTTGTCCTTGGGTGAAATTGACCCGTTTTCAGTTAATTTATTTATTTTTGTCACAAAAAATGGGCCATTGAAATAAGCGCTGAAAATGTCAACATTAAAAATATCCAAAAACATCAAGAAAAGCACCCACAACATTGAAAATGTGACAAAAATGTCGGAAAAAGCGACAATAATGTTGAAAAAAAAGCGACCAAACTGTTTTTTTTTTCATGGTTGACGGGAAGACAACACAAGGGTTAAACACGTTATTAACCTTGTGTAACACACGCTTGGTCGTCTTGCAAACCTATTTTAAAGGCGTCAATATTTTTATCGTGAGATTAACGTTCTTTTTGGCCTAGAAAACTTTGTAGTTTTTTCACATGCTGTTGCAACAACTAGTAACGTTAGAAAAACTACAACACCCACCGGATCTAGCTAGACTGGAAACAAAACAACAGGCACGCCACACACACGCCGTTTGGGCTTGCGAGCCAGCCAAAGAGTAGTGACGTTACGTTTTGAGTGGATGGCGAGTGTGAGACGATGAAATGGACGCCAGTAAGATTCTGGATGGAAACTTTGCCAAATGTTCCATTGACAAGAACAAAGTGATATGTGTGTTATGATCTATCATCGCAGCACGTCCAGTCTGAAATACCACCTGATGGCCAAGCACACAGCTGATGCCAATCCCCCCCCCTTCGTCAAAGTATTTTTTTCACCCTGTTATTGATGGACAGTGTTACACTGTGAGAGATTATTTATTCCAAGTGAGAATGTTAGTGTGAAGGGTTAGGGTTAGGGTTACAGTAGGCTGTACGCCAATGTTGTTTTCAATAAAAAAAAAACATTTGCACAATGCGAGCCAATCCACTTTTCCATGTTAATAAGAGCATTAAAATGAGAAAGGGAAATTTAGAATAGATACAAATGTGCGAGTATTTGAGATTAATTTCAAGTAAACTATGACAGGACATTAATGCGATTAATCGCAATTAAATATTTGAATCATTTGAGAGCGCTAATTAAAATGAGGTATGACAATTTCAATACTAAGCTCTTCCAGCTATTAAAATAATACCATCAAATATTTTTGATAAAAATAGTAAATATAAAGTGGTATATTTCAAAATAGCAATATGTGTCGATATTTTCTCTTTGTATCAATGATATTGGATCGTTGAATTGGATCGTTGATCGTTGTATTGTTACACTCCTACTTAGTATGCAGGGAATGTTCTGAGGAAGCATTTAGAAGAATTTGAACTTCTTTTGATCAGCATTTCTGACAGAGGTTTATGTTGCACAGCAGCTGGATCCCGACATCACACTAACATCCACCTCGTCAGGCTTTTAGTGAAGCGTTTCTGTCCGAACGACCGTGGCTCGGACCAATCAGCATTCTTCGAGGACCTGCTGGCAGCCACAGACTGCTTTTGCTTCTAGTATTAAAAAGTGAAGAGAAAAATGGGGAAATGTCCAAACAAACTGTTTATGGTGCACTATTAATGTCTGCACTACAAATGCCGTCATTTTTTTTTTATATTACGTTCTTGATATAGGAACCTTTTGCTGCCACAAGCAACCAACATCACCCAGCCACCTCATGCAAAGGCCGACGAAGTGGTGGGGCACCAGGTACTTTTACACAGGGATTTTCAAGAAACTAGACAGGAAAGTGCAAAAACTGTGGTGTTTATTTGATGACAACAAAAACATACTCAAACTAAGGACACAAAATCAATCCTGGAATGACAAAAAAAGAAATCAAACGGAGACAACGTAACAAACAAAACTGCAACCTCACTGCAAGCCTTTCTCTATCTCTCTCTCCATTCTTCTGAAGGCACTTCATCATCTCAGCCTCACCTAATTGGAACCTACCACCTGCACAGGTAAGTATAGAGGGAGCTAAACTGAAAAAGCAACATTATCACACTGGTTTCAGAAAATACCATTACATTTACTTAGATCGGTTACTATATGTATATATATATATATATAAAAAACAATAGATATTGTAAAATATCCTTCACTGCAGAACTATTTCACCTATTCTCCTCCACCCACCCACCCCTCCCGGCTGAGAGGGGCTAATCAGACACAGCTGTATGTACTCTCCTTGACTGAGCTGGTAAGCAGCTGATGTCCCCAAACACAGGACTTTCACCCAGGAGAGCAGGGTTCGTGTCCCACGTGTATCCTTAACCGTGCCGTTATTGCCGCGTGTCAGGGAAGCCGCTTTCTTCTTTGACCGACCCTTTATTCCAGCGAGTTACAGAACCGTAAGCCCACCCACAACCTTTTCCTTAGCGTCAAAAAGGTTCGTCAAAAGGGACGCCAATAGTCCCGACCAAGCGTGTGTTATGACGCTAAAGGAAACGACCAAGCGTGTGTTACACAACGCTAAAGGAGACGACCAAGCATGTTACATGACGCTAAAAGAGACGACCAAGCGTGTGTTACACAACGCTAAAGGAGACGACCAAGCGTGTGTTACACAACGCTAAAAGAGACGACCAAGCGTGTGTTACACAACGCTAAAGGAGACGACCAAGCGTGTGTTACACAACGCTAAAGGAGACGACCAAGCGTGTGTTACACAACGCTAAAGGAGACGACCAAGCATGTTACATGACGCTAAAAGAGACGACCAAGCGTGTGTTACACAACGCTAAAGGAGACAACCAAGCGTGTGTTACACAACGCTAAAGGAGACGACCAAGCGTGTGTTACACAACGCTAAAGGAGACGACCAAGCGCGTGTTACACAACGCTAAAGGAGACGACCAAGCGTGTGTTACACAACGCTAAAGGAGACGACCAAGCGCGTGTTACACAACGCTAAAGGAGACGACCAAGCGTGTGTTACACAACGCTAAAGGAGACAACCAAGCGTGTGTTACACAACGCTAAAGGAGACGACCAAGCGCGTGTTACACAACGCTAAAGGAGACGACCAAGCGTGTGTTACACAACGCTAAAGGAGACGACCAAGCGTGTGTTACACAACGCTAAAGGTGTCGACCAAGCGCGTGTTACACAACGCTAAAGGAGACGACCAAGCGTGTGTTACACAACGCTAAAGGTGTCGACCAAGCGCGTGTTACACAACGCTAAAGGAGACGACCAAGCGTGTGTTACACAACGCTAAAGGAGACGACCAAGCGCGTGTTACACAACGCTAAAGGAGACGACCAAGCGCGTGTTATAAGACAACAACAAAGGCACCTGACAAAGCGTCTGTATTTTACGAGATGGGAGAGAGAATGTGTTGCGAATTCAATTTAATGTGGAAGTAATCCAAGTATTCAGAATACGATACTCAGATAGAGTAATTTTACGGAATGCATTACAAATGACATTTCTGTAACAGAATACGTTTTTTAAAGTATCCTTCCCAACACTGCATAACAGTAACTATGTTGCTGTGGCTCAGGGGTAGAGCGCTCCCCTGCCAATCGGAAGGTCCTGCAGTTCCACGTCAAAGTGTCCTTGGGCAAGACACTGAACCCATCGGAGTGTAAATGTGTGTGAGTGTCTATCTGATGAGCAGGTGGCACCTTGTACGGCAGCCTCGGCCACAGTGTATGACTGTGTGTGAATGGTGAATGGTTCCTGTACTATGGAAAAGCGCTTTGAGTAGTTGTTAAGACTAGAAAAGCGCTGTATAAAAACAGTCCATTTACATTTACATTACATGCACACTAATATTCCACTATTATTCCAAATTTGACAATAATAACATGCACAGTAGCTAGCTTATAGTGTCAGTATCAACTAGATGGAACAGACGGAAAAAAATGTGATAACATTTCCTCCACAGGATGGAAGGAGGGTGCATTTACGGTAATATGGCATTTACAGTCATGAAGCAAACCCCAAACAGTGGATGTCATCCTCTTTCTTGTCACACAACACCAGTGTGATTGTGTTTGTTGTGTGTGTGTGTGTGTGTGTGTGGGGGGGTTGGCATTTGCGTGTGAACAGTCCAAGCTAGAGGCTTTAACTGCAGCTTACCTCTGAAACTCATCCAAAACCACCTTGATCCTCTTTCGGCTGGCACTGCTGGAGATCTCTCTCTCTCTCTCTCTCTCTGTCACCCACTCTCCATTCTCTTGTGTTGTCAACTTTCCTTATCTTTCCAGCTACTCCAAACTATCTTGTTTCTCTGCCATTCTGTTGTGAGGGTGATGTGTATGTGGGTGTGAGGGTGTTTTGGGGGTATCTGTTATCTGGAGGGAATATCTAGATCCAACATAACTTTGACTAGCATGCATGCCTTTTGAGCAAGTACATAACTCTTCTCCTGTTACTGTTTTTACCTGGAAAAAAATCTGTCATTCTAAGATTTTGTGCACAAGTTACGAGGTTTAAAAGTAGAGAGAGAAGTGGGCTTTGTCTTCACTGTCAAGAAAACTCCATTTTCTATCAACTTATTGATAGAAACTGCTTATTTTTCAGGATGTAAGCATATCTAAATTGATAGCCAAATGAAACATGTATATTGAGTAATTATCAATTATGCAACTGCAAGTACATTTCCAGGAAAATACAGAGGACTTCCATCATATCTGGAAATCTGTCAGCGAGGTGGAGATCCCGGATCCCAGTTTCACTGTCATCTGTACAACCTGCTCTAAACTGTTGCTCTGTGGTGATAACAACATATTTTGCTGTAAACTTGTTTTCTAAAAAAATAATCACCTTATGATTTCACAAAAGGAAATTCTGCTCCCAACAACTAGAAAACAGCAAATTCTAAGCACAAAAAATGAGCCTACATTCAGCAGATTGTTCTGGAACTTTGAAGACATTAGGCGTTCTTCATCACCAGATGGGAGTGTCTCAGTTATCATCTCGCGGCGCTGATGAGCATGGCACTTCGACGAATGAACGATTAGGAATGAACTTTCAGTCTTAAATTATGAGCAGATTTCTTGGGAAATTGTGGATTATCTCAGGGATAGTAGTTCCATGCCTACAGTAATCACAAACTGCATGACTGTCCACACAAGCTTTAAAGAAGAAGCATATAGTAGCTTTTCTGGCCCTCTCTGCGCTGATTTAAGAGGACTCTTTTTAGACAACTTTGTTCCTTTATTTTGGGAGCATCCATCCGTCTCTTTCCCTTTCTTTCTACCTCTGCCAACTCAGTGTCAGCAGTGGATAGGCATTATCTATTTTGTCTAACTACCCCCTGTCGGGTCTCAAACCACCCCCAAGGGATGCCTGTGTTCTTTGGGCAAGACAGAGATTTGGGCCCAAACCACTGTCAACAAGGGGAACAATTTGGCTGGCAAGGGCCATATTTACAGATCGGTGAACCACAGCTCCATTTAGCAGTGTTCTTTCGTCAGTAAACACCGCAGGACGGTATCTTTCTCAGATCTCAAGAGGAGGAATAGAGATTGAATTATGCTATGCGGCGCAAAGTTGGTCTACGCCGACCACCGCTCGGACCGCCATTGTTTAGAACTTTAGAACGGCCAAATGATCCGATAACACAAGTTTGTCATGGCAAGAGACTTTGTCCACATTCCTCAGTGACCCGACGGAATGCAGTCCTCGAAAGGCTTCGCCTGTGGCCTCACGTTGGAGGGTGTGTAGTGTATTTTGAATCCATCAGACTCTTGTCTTTTTTTGTGAATATCGAGAGCGGCATTTCTAAAAATACAATGATTAAGGCGTTGTGGTTTTTCACATGAATGCTTGAACCAAACTCCCTTTGGGCCTTTTTACACACACACAGTATGCTAATGTGTCAAGATATGGCAACCTTGAGTCTTGTTAACACGTTGGCCCACATTACATTGCGGGCAGCTTGGTATGCAAACAGAGAACTAGTTTGAAGTTTGGGGTCAGAAAAGGCTTTGAAGCTAAACATACTTCTGTCATAAAGTTATATCTGGGACAGATGAGACCAATAAACCAGCACCACTCTGAAGCACTGGAAGTCCAGTCATAAGTTGGTGGCATAGACAAGTGGGGAAACTAAAATTCACTACAGATAAAGCCTGACTTTGCCATTTTGGTTGCCTTTTTGGTTTCAAGTGGCCAAGCAGTTTCTTTTAAATATTATAGCCAGTAGTCCAAAAGTCAATTTAAATAGAGAACACAGTTCTCATTCAGGCGTCAAGAACAGGATTTGTTACATTTTTGCTGTTGTGGTTGTTCTTTCTTCTGTTGGGTGGGGATGTAGAACATGGAACTGGCTGTCCACTCTGTGATTTAGTTTTATTATTGTCATATTATCACTTCAGTTTAGCTCGGGCTCCGCCCAAATTGCAAGAGTGTAAGATGAAGAATTGTTTCAGTACTCCTCTTGCCGTGCACATGTAGACCTACACGTTCTAGTGATGCAAACACTATGTGTGTTTTGTTTAGCAGTTTAAGATGTATCAATACGTTTTACAGTACTAATTTAGCGATGATAAAGTAGACGTCCCAAATTACAGCTCAAGTCAATTAAAAAAAAGCACTTAATGTTCCAAAACCCCAACATGATCCACAAAGAACCTGCAGCAGCGTCCAGACATTGTCATCCATATGTGGTGTCTTGCTTGGGTGTGGCTGCCACAGACAATATTGAACTGAGCTCTTTTTTTAGAAACTGGGGAATTTCTCTTAACTTTTATCCTAAGATAACCATAGTGCTTCAGTGTTGTGCCTCACACATACCTTCAGGTCTGCAGTCCATTCCCCAGACGGCTGTGGAAAATGTGGTGAGGGCACTCTGGGTTTGGAGGCCTTCCAGGCACCACAGGGATAAAAAAACTAACCTTCGTCATGTGACACGCTCATGTGACTCTCGATTTCCTATGAAGAGGAGTTGCAAACAGGGAACAGAGGATTTTCATCAACTCGGTCTATATATATATATATATATATATATATATATATATATATACACTCACCGGCCACTTTATTAGGTACACCTGTCCAACTGCTCGTTAACACTTAATTTCTAAGCAGCCAATCACATGGCGGCAACTCAGTGCATTTAGGCATGTAGACATGGTCAAGACAATCTCCTGCAGTTCAAACCGAGCATCAGTATGGGGAAGAAAGGTGATTTGAGTGACTTTGAACGTGGCATGATTGTTGGTGCCAGAAGGGCTGGTCTGAGTATTTCAGAAACTGCTAATCTACTGGGATTTTCACGCACAACCATCTCTAGGGTTTACAGAGAATGGTCCGAAAAAGTAAAAACATCCAGTGAGCGGCAGTTCTGTGGGCGGAAATGCCTTGTTGATGCCAGAGGTCAGAGGAGAATGGCCAGACTGGTTCGAGCTGATAGAAGGGCAACAGTGACTCAAATTACCACCCGTTACAACCAAGGTGGGCAGAAGAGCATCTCTGAACGCACAGTACGTCGAACTTTGAGGCAGATGGGCTACAGCAGCAGAAGACCACACCGGGTGCCACTCCTTTCAGCTAAGAACAGGAAACTGAGGCTACAATTTGCACAAGCTCATCGAAATTGGACAATAGAAGATTGGAAAAACGTTCTGATGAGTCTCGATTTCTGCTGCGACATTCGGATGGTAGGGTCAGAATTTGGCGTCTACAACATGAAAGCATGGATCCATCCTGCCTTGTATCAACGGTTCAGGCTGGTGGTGGTGGTGTCATGGTGTGGGGAATATTTTCTTGGCACTCTTTGGGCCCCCTGGTACCAATTGACCATCGTTGCAACGCCACAGCCTACCTGAGTATTGTTGCTGACCATGTCCATCCCTTTATGACCACAATGTACCCAACTTCTGATGGCTACTTTCAGCAGGATAATGCGCCATGTCATAAAGCTGCAATCATCTCAGACTGGTTTCTTGAACATGACAATGAGTTCGCTGTACTCAAATGGCCTCCACAGTCACCAGATCTCAATCCAATAGAGCATCTTTGGGATGTGGTGGAACGGGAGATTTGCATCATGGATGTGCAGCCGACAAATCTGCGGCAACTGTGTGATGCCATCATGTCAATATGGACCAAACTCCCTGAGGAATGCTTCCAGCACCTTGTTGAATCTATGCCACGAAGAAATGAGGCAGTTCTGAAGGCAAAAGGGGGTCCAACCCGTTACTAGCATGGGGTACCTAATAAAGTGGCCGGTGAGTGTATATATATATATATATATATATATATATATATATATATATATAATGATATATGAGAAATCCACATTGTAAATAGTGTGTCATGAATCTTGTGCCTCTTTCAAACATGCACTGCAACCCTAAACTTATCTATACATTACCTGCACCGTCCGGAGGAGCTGCATGTGACAGCATGTGAATCATTTGGACCAGACATTAAACAGAGTCTACCCTGTTAGCTCCCTAGTACAGAGTCTGTATAATGTTTGATTGAGCCCATGTGAGGATAGACCCGGTCATTGTGCGGAGAATTAAAGTGAGCAAGCGGATGTGTTGATGACGTTTCTATCATGGGTCTTGCACAAAACCAGAAGAAAGCAAACATCCGAGAAGAATGATTTACACAAAAACAGCAACAGAAATATGTAACTGGAAAGATGATGAGATTCGGGAGGCTCTGTCGGTAAGGGCCAACGCCGAAATCTTCAGACGAATTCAAGGAATGGCAAGATCATTGCTTGTACATATATGACCAAATTACAGACCGGCTAAGGGATCGTGGTGTAATCCTGCATCAGGCCTCATGCATGTTCTGCAGGCGCCACCCCTCACCTCAACCAAATGGAGTATTTCCAGGAAGTGAGGACACGTCTGACATGGACAATCTCATATTGTGTGCAAAACATGTGGAAGGGAAACTCTGGACTATGTCAAGATCTGATTTTCCTGACATTGTCTGGAGTTCTTATGAGAAAACATCTTTATTTAATGATTCCATAATGCTGCCATCTTCTATCTCGTGTTCTTTGCCTTGCTGAGATGGAAACCAGATCATCATTTAGTGGCTAAAATCTAAACCTTCCTTTTTTGTATTTTTTCCACAGATTTTTTTTTATCATTCAAAACAAGTGAAACCACACCAAGAGTTTACACATGGCTAAATGAACCTCTGAAAACCACCTGGGTTGTGGGTGTGTGAGCCCTCAAGCTTGACTGTTTCCCATCATAGACGCTCTGCTTGGCAAAGCTCGGGGCTTAGCCGCCATTGTTTACTCTTTACCCACAGAGCCCAGCACCTGTTAGAGATTGAGCTGTACACAACCCAGCTGCAAGCCATTTTCATCTAACACCCAAGTAGATAACTACCCTTGAAGCACAAATGATTAGACTAATCAGCCTTGATGATGGGAAGGGAATAAGTTGGATGAAAAGGTAGAAGGTTTGGGGCGCAAAATGGCAGCCTCCAAGAGAATCTATCCGTCTCCAAACAAGCTAATGGACAACCACGCAATTCAGCGGTCTCTTAATGAGGACTGCAGTGGCACTGTCTTTCCTTGTTTGTGTTCTTCATCTCACATGCCACTTTCTGATGGGCCAACATGCCCCCTACCTGGCACGACAAGAAGCCACCATTGTGAGGAAATGGCTTCTCAGTCTGGAGGAGCCCACAGCGGCTCTGTCTGCTGGCTCCCTGTCGCCAGCTTGTCCCTCTCCTCCTTTGCTTTTCACACACAGGCAATTAAGTCTGTTTCCCAATGCTGTGATCCCCTCCAACATTCTTTGTTCTTGTGTTTTTTTGTTGTTTTCCTGTTACTCAGTTTTTCTCCCTCTCTCCCTCATTCTTGTGGGTTTGTTACTCGGGTGAGGAGGTCGAGGCTGGGGGCGGAACAGAAGAAGAAAATCGAGGGCGCAGAGGAGTTAACATTTGCAGCTTTATGACTAACCACATGTGTTTCTGGGTCTTTGTATTTACATGTTTCTCATGGAAAAGGGGGGGGGGAAGAGGATAATGGGAGAGGAAAGAGAGCCATATGGTTCTTGTTTGTTGAGTTAAATTCAGAGTTGGACTGTTTGTTTCCTGCGATGAGCAGAGGGAAATACGCTCCCGTAATCATCTTCAAACTTGACTCCTCCCCAAGCAGTGATTATGCGTTTCCTTGAAATAAGATATTTACATGAATATATATAAACCATGCGTTTTACACACATAATGTATACTGTACATAAAAAACAAGAACTACTGTCTCTCGTTTGAAGCAGAAAAGCTGTAGTTTTGGGCTTCAGAGTTGGATTGACAATTTTGTAAAGTGAAAATGTTCAAACTCTCCCTCTTTAACATTCTCTGTTTCTCTCTCTGGCTGAGGCTCAATGGTGCACACTCCCCTGCTGTAACTCTTTCACTGTGTATGCCTTGGGCACCTCAACTGCTGGCACCAGTCTTGCTATTATAAAGCCTGCATGAGAACCAGAACCAGGTACTTTGCTCCCCCTTCTTCCTCTTCTGTCTCTGAGGTGTGCCAGCCTCTACCCACATGAATCTCTGGTTGTCCAATTGCCTTGTAGGGGTGGAAGCGGGAGTTGGGGGGGCATTCCATTCTCCTTTGCACACCTCTGGCTTGTAATCTGCTCAAGACCAGACTTTACATACACTGTGGGAAGTGTTATCGTCCAAGATCCTCGTAATTTTCGCAGATTGTGTGAGGTTTGTGTAAATGTATTGGAACTGTTGGCCTGGTTTCATATAGACTCCACCCTTAGATACTCTTACACTGTAAAATATAATTTATCAGTAAATCCAGGTGTTATTTTATGATGCAAGAGCAGTTTGAAGGTTGGGGTGATTTACTCTTTTTGGTGAAGCCAATTTCCATTCACCTACTGAACTACATCTGCAGTACTTTGGTTAATGGTTGAATATTCAAGAACCCTAAAATGAAAATATTTCGAAGTGGAGTTTAATATAGTAGCATAAGGTATTAAAGCAAATTCAGTGTATTACCTACAGTAGATAGCGGTCTGACCATCCCCAGTTTGGGGAAACCAACCGATTATCGAAAAATAACCAATATTAGTTTAATGTATGCTATATTAGGAATATTTTCACCGCTTTACCTTGTTGTCAGACAGCCCTTTTCTTTTGGCACTACATATTTCCAAACACAGAACTTCCGTATCCTTACACAGAAGTGCGACTGTGCCCTGCACTGTATTAAGCTATCAGCTAGATCAGCTAGATTATGGAAGAGACAACAAGTATATAATACACGTTTCTTTGTAAACATTTTAACATTAGTATATAGTATAATAATGAGTGATTATGACAATGACAACTTAATGCCATTTACTATAGAGACCTTTATGAACTTTTGCAGAGGAAGGCTGAACGGACTGAACGAGAGAGAGAGGGGAACTCCTGTGGACAAGAAAGAGCTGTCTGACGGCAAAGCAAAGTGCTAAAAATATTGAATCACAAGTCCAAAACTTTGCTATCTGGTACAAGTTTTGCAAGTTGTACAAGGCACATGCACTGCATGTGGCAGTGTTTGTCTTCCTGATCACTGCTCCACAGTTACATTGGTATGCTTTTTTCATTCAGAAAGGTATGTGTTTGGAATTATTGGAAAGCTTTATTTGAAAATCTGAGCAAAGCATTTATTTCACAAATGACTGTTTTTGTTAATATGCCAGATCATGCAGCATCATTGGGTCAGTGCTGATAAGCAGTACATTGTTTGCTAGGTGTACCATAACTAATGTGTATAGTTAGCCATTTGTAGGCTACAATGTTCTATCAATAATTCTAAAAACCTCTCAGTGTACAACAGTTAAGTATAGTTTTTGTTTCTATGTAGTGAAATGGTATGGAGCCAATTTGCAACCAGCCTGGGGCCCAAACAGGAAATGTGAAGCAGCACCAATTTCTGTGTGTAAGCAATGCTAGCAAATCACTTAGTGAAATGTGCCCCTGACTGCATTTTGTCTGATTTTTTTGGCTTTTCAGCATCTGGTAATGCTAAATGCATCAAGTGGTGGAGCAGGAGGATGCTAGCAAGGAGAAAGAGCCCCAGTGAGTGATGACAGACGAATGGATCTGATGTGGAGCAGATGTAGAACCAACAGTTAGAAAAATCTGGATCTTGAGCTTCCCGCTGACAATATGTGACCTCAACAATACTCCTCGGTCCATTATTCCCTTTGGTTGCCTTAAAGATCTTCAAATTCATGTCAAAGAGCAATTTTTTTGTTCTTCTTCATGTTGTGACTAAGTTTTTGGCTTGGTGGCAAATGAAATGATGCAAGGCCAATAAAATGTGATTTATCCAGATAACAAAGAATTACCAAAGAAGCAACCATACTTGGTATTTTCAGCAATTCCCTGAGAGCCGCAACTCTCATGAACACGTAGTGCGGAGAAGAGGTACCAATTTGAACACAAATTTGCAATATGTAAAATTCAAGCAGATGGTTCAAGATATTTGCTTGCATGATATTTGGTTTCTATTGTTTAAGGGACTCTAATCAGTGGGGAATTATAAAACAATAGACAATAAAGACATCGGCCCAACATCAAAGAGACGTGTTCATTCAAAACCGTTTCAGCATTAAATGAGTCACAGACAACTTTCAGGAAAGATGGCCTGTGGTTTGTCTAAATGGGACAGTGCGAAGGCAAACACATCATTTATTCATTGATTTGGTGGTTGTTTTTGCCCCTCTTGTCACACATTTCAAATGTCAAAGGACTTTATTTGGGATGTGTCCAAATGCACCACGTGGAGACGGAGAAGACGTCACTGCTCTCACAGATTGAGTTCCACAGGATCCAAGTTGAGCATTAGCTTTAAACTCTTTGGAATTGCTTAATGAATATCAAACTTAAGGAAAGGAATGGTCTTCCTATTCACCTGGGGGTGTTGGAAGGAGAAAGTAAGCAGAGAATGTGCATTGTGTGGAGGTGGGAGGTCATGTGTGATGGCGGACGAGTGCAAGCCAGGAAAGCGAAAGAGAAAGATAGTCAACATGACTTTATTTGCAGGGTGTAGGCTGATGTAAACAAACGCAGAGCTTATGCAAGCTTTTGATCTTGTGAACCATGAAATCTTCTCTGTGAAAACAGGAAAATTAGGCCTCGCTGTAGAGAAGGAGGAGGGGCACAGCGGGCAAAGGCTCATGGGAAAAGATATTTAGTCTGAGATTGGGAGTTCCAAGCTATTAAATGAACTTCCCCCTTCTGACTTAATTTACTACAGCTTAACACTGTTTCCCTCCAAATGTTTAACCCTAAGGATTGGTATTGGTGGAATTATTGTTCCCTCATCAAAGTGGCTGAGTTGTAATGGAGCCGTTTGTACTTTAATTGTCTTTTAATTCAATAGCAGGTCCTTGTGGCAAAAGACCATTCAGCTGGGGCCTACTGTGGATAACAAGGCCCCAATAACTACGACTATTAGTTCATTTTCACTATAGATGGGGCTCATAATGATAGATACGAAAATCTGTGCTGAGGCACTGTTCTTTTCATGTGAGGATCCCATTGAGCAAGCTGATTTTCATCAGAAGGCCAAATTCCCAGCCCCAATTTTGTTGACATTGCAATAGTGGCCCAAGGGAATGGGGGCGGTGAGGGGTGGTTGGGTGATAAAAGGGGATGAGGGGCAACTTGAGAGACAGAAAAGAAGGAATCAGTTTCTTTGCCCATGAGCTGCACTTTCAGTTCCTCCCCTCACGTAGCTCCCTTGTAGGATGTGGGGGTTGGTACAGAGGTGAGCAAGCTACCCTCCCTCCCCCCTAGAAAGCTTGTGCCCAAGAGCTATCCATTTGAACTTCAATGAGAGGCAGCCTTCTTGTGAGGACTTGAAACAGGCATCTTTGGGAGGCTGTTAGAAGTGCCCTGGCATGCCTTCTTTACCTGATGTGATGTGGAGCTCACTTTTGTTTGATGATTCCATACGTAGATACAAACTGGTGTCGTTGGCTGGAAAAGGGTGAGAAAAAGGAGCAGAGAGGGGAAGGGAGGATGGAAAAGGGACAAGATTGACATCAAAGTCAAGTGGAAAAGTGAGCGTCAGCTTTGGCAGGCCAAGTAGTCAAGACGCTGCTAACGCTATTGGCCAACAACCCTGTCTCATCAGCGGATCAGCTGGTCAACTCCCCTCGCTGCTTAATGGCTACGCTCAAACAGGGCGCCCTACATAAAGCAGATTCAGTTTGTTCCCAACTGCTTGGTTCTCTGCAACCCTCCACCTCCCCAGCTCCACCTTGTTGTGTATAAAGTGGCATTTTCCTCTATATCATTGTTGCTGCTCTGTTCATATGGGGGAAGAGTTCAGCTCTCCCAGTCCTAAACTGTGTGAGCATTCCATAATACTGCTGCTGTCATGAAAGGTCAGAGGACTCACTGAACAGAGCCATACCGCCAAAAATTTAATTCGGAATTTCATTAGTAGGGTCATAAGTTACATGACCTTAATATTGTTATACGTGGATTAGGTTACTGACTACAATAGTAATTTGGTCATTTGTACACTTTAGGTAACACTCCCAACCCTGACAATGAGACAGTTTTTCACAACTCTGGAGAACTATCACGGTGGAAATGATATTGTCTTCCGTTGCAACAAACTTGAAGTAAACTGTAGCACATTTTTGATTGGCCACCGCAGCGTCTTGCCAGATGATGTTGCATTGCGGCAAAACCTGAGCCATGCTAAACGTTTGTGTAGGACAACTCTAGTATCGAAGTCCCGCCCATACACCGGTGCGACCACTCGCGAGTCAATCACAGCTGTCAGTCATGACCTTTCACTCTGTTCTTATAGAATCAAATAACTAATTACCTAAACTAATAACCAAGCATATCAGAAAATTCAAAACTGCCTAAAATGACAGAAAATATGTGTGGGGATAATTTCATTGTTTTTTTGAATTTGCTAACATGGAGGGTGCAGGGTTTATTTATTTATGTATACTGTAGCCAGCCACCAGGGGGTGACCGAGAGGTTTTGGCTCTACTTATACAGTCTATGCATCAACCCCCGGTACACACTGACTGTTTCTGTGTGTTTCTGTCATGTCACTTCTGATTTCAGAACTCGCCAGTTTTCTACAGTGTGTCTTACCTCTTTAGTCGGTACGTGTATGAAGTAAATCCATAAAGCTTCCTGAATCAGTGCATTTGCATCTGTTAACATCTTTCCATTGACTTCGAATTGTACTATGCCACTTCTAAAATTCACTTCACGTGCTGTCGGAACCCACCTTTACATTGTAGTTGCCTTAAGGTAGTTTTTCGCTTTGGAGCGAGTAGCGACTTTAGAGTCATAGTGAGAGAAGCAAAGTGTCTCCTCTGTGTTTTCTGACCAAGGTGGGAATCTGTAGCAAGAAAAGTTAACTCTCTCCTTGACTTCATGTTGTTTACAGAGAAGGAACAAGGTGATGACTTGGGGGGGGAATGCAACGCTACCAAGCCACTGCCGAGAGACAAGCATCGCTACGACGTGTAGTTACATTTTTCGAAAGGTGCACGTCAGACTACGGTGTAGGGTCCAGCATAGACGCAGTGGGGTCTGCGGGGGTGCGCCGTTGATTCTACGCACAACCATAAAACGGCCTTTAGGGAGGGTCTTATGGCCATATGGACAGAGGGAATGATTATTACATATGATATATGTCTACTGTAATAAGAAAACAATCTTCACATTGTAATTGGATAGAGTGATGAAAACTTCACTAGAACGTTTGATGTCTATTTCCCACTCACTCTTCTATCCCACTCCCATGTTCATCATTTCTAAACCCACATGTCTTCAGTTTCTCCCAGCAGATACTGAGATGATTTCTCTACCAGATGTGTGGCGGATGCCTCAAAGCTCGATGCTGAATACCCCAAATTTCACAACACAAGGTTAGGCCATAGTCTGCGTTGGTTGCTTTTAGACTTTGCATGATGATATATCAAAGGTTTCCCAATCTACGTTTGTTTGCCTCTTAAAATGCGGTCTTTGTCTGTGTGCTTTGTGAAATCTCTTTTTGAGAGAAGAAGTAGCCCTAGGATGGCAGGCATCATGTTAAAATGGCCAAGTAGCAAAAATGTCACCAAAAAGCACATTCTGCATTACTTTTGATGGAGATTCGCCTTTGAACAAGTTCTCTTTTTAAGATCTTTTCATATCATAAAGAGAGAGAAAGGGCAGAAGACAGCAGACAAAAGAATCCAAATGCAGAGTCTTCGCTTCTCCCTTGAAGATGTTAAAATTAGTGTCTTAAAAAAAAAATCAAAGGCTCAACATTAAACGCTGAAAGATGCTTGAAATGTCGACACTGCAGTGTTTTGGAAAAAAGGACATTAGATGAGAGATACTTGCAACAGACTTTGGTGTCACTTCAAAGCCTTGACTTTAAGAAAGTGGGCTGCTATAATACTGATAGGAGAAGCTTCACCTGGCTGGGTTGACCTCGTCCAAGGCTTCTGACAGTCTAAGCACAGACCCTGGGACCATGCCTTCACACCATGGGGTGAGGTGGTGCTGCAAGGGTCTGCGGGTCGAGGGGGCTAGGCTTGACGTGCAACCCCGGAGGTCGTCTTTGGTCTCTTGCTCTGTGATGGCCCCTTTCTTCTCTTGTTATGCTCAGAAAAAGATGGCCGCCTTTGAACTCCACAGTAGCTTTGGAAACGGCTGGAGTTCCTCCACTTTAGCGCTTGGCTGTCAGTGTCTGACTGGGCCATCATGATGGGCCAGCATCATTAGAAGCAGGCTCACACAGGACACACATTGACACATTTGCTGACACAGGGTATATAAACACGGCCCGGTGGAAGTGGGTATGTGCGGGTGTGATTGTTTTTTAGGGGGGTAGGGGGGTCATTTTAATTGGCTAGGCCTACGGACTTACAAGCAACAGAGAACGTATGAGCAACAGAGGCCTGATGCGTCTGGACTGCAGAGAACTCACTTCTTTCATGTCACAGATGTAAGACTTTGCTAACAAAAGAAAACTTTCACATCTTTTGTGTCCATTACACGCTGAATCCGGGTCAAAAACTCTTGGCAGAAGAGTTCCTCACAGTTCAACAGGGACTGCTGCCACAGGTAAAGGATCAAAGGTCTGCTGTGTGACACAATTATGATAAACAAGATTAATACATTCATTTCACATTACTATACGCACTTGACATCTTCAGCCTATGTGTTCCCTCACAAGTCTACTGAATCATGAAACCTTTCTCCTCCTCTAATTTTTTGTAAAGACTTTAATTTCCGAGTCTCTGGAACTTCAAAGAGCCGACGATTCGCGAGTCCACATCCCTCCGAGCAGTCCGTGACTCTCCATTCTTTCATTTCGACGGCCCCTTCGGTAAATATGTGCAATCGCCCCGCTTTTCAAACAGATTCGTTTCCCATGTATTTATTTTAAATGAATATTATTAGCTGGCCTGGCAAGAAAAGGTTCTTATGCTAATCCACAGGAATCACAGGCATTTCCATTTAATGCCTACTTATAGGCCATTCTTTAACGACTATTTGCCTCACAGTCTTAGCAAATGAGCTCTGCACCCTAGACTCCTGCGCTCATAATTTCATTGGAAAGAAGAAGACCCCCCCTCCCTCCCCTTTTTACTTTGATCCCAGAATGTGTTTTTGAATCTGCTGGTTGTGTATTCGAACATCAATGGAGACGCGGTTGCAAGTGCATGCTTTCATTATTTTTTACAGAGATAAAACGAAACAACAGAGGGATGGGAGGGGGACAAGGAGGGGATGTGGGGAAGGGAAGGGCGGGGAGAAGGCATGATGGGAGGAAATGAAGCAGCATAGGTGACTGTCCGGGACAAGCCTCGCATTGCCAGAGAGACAAAGTATGTGTCAATGTGGAGTCCCATCCTTATCAGATTGTGTGTCCTGCTTATTAAAATCGCTGACCTCCCTGCCAACCCGGCCATAACTCCCGCTCTCTTGACTGTAGCTCTCTGTCTTTCCCTACAGTCTTATCTTTGGGCTTTCTGAGAGAAGAGACACAGATATCTGTGTCTGAGTTCTTTCATATGGGGAAGGTGCAGCTACTCGGGGTGCATGATATGACGGAAATATGCAAAATGCCAAAGACAATGTTGAATATCGCCATAATGATATCACTGCATTTCTGCTGCATGTTGAATTTAAAGCAAATGAAAGGCAATTGTTTCCAATTTTTTTTATTGAACAATGGATTGAATATAAAAGGCGCCGTTACAAAAAGAATGACAGTTACATTATGAATTTTCTACTGATATTCTCTTTCGCAATATGTTTATTATGCAAGTTGATATAAAAAAATATATATACTGTGCAGCACTAGCCGTCTATTGAGCAAATGTTTTTTTCACTTAAGGACATTATAATTCCCAATTTTGAGCATTCCCATCCCCAAAATGCTGAAATTCATGATATTTTAAATTGGATACATATTTTAGATGTCGAGGCCTTACGTTTGACCACTGTCGTTCCAAGAAAGGCTTGACATAAGTTTTGACCGTCACTTTGAATCCTCTGTCCACCTCCAGTGTGGCATCCTGATCTGTGACTGTGGCGAAAGGGGATTGAGGCATCCCACCAAGGTATATCGAGTGATGAAGCTTCTTTGATTCCTGGAAAGCTTTCATCTTCAGTCAAGGCCTCTGTTGGTAGACGGCACTTTCTCTCTTCCTGTTCTGTTGTCTCTTGCCTTGATGTTTGATGGCGAAGACGGAGAAAAAGATCTTTAATATGGTCCCTATTCGATTACCACTCTCCTTGCTCACATCATGCATCCCCTTCTCCCTGTGTTCATGGTTTCATAATTGGGATACCATCACTGAACCACAGGAACCAATTTTGCCAGTTGTCAGTGTGAGCCAGAAAATGAGGAAGGCGACTTTTTTTTTGTGCATGCAACAGCTCAAAAATCATTATTGCTCCCGCTCATAACTGCCCTCTGAGAAAGGCTTTCTGGGGGGCTTTAAGAGAACCGCAAGTCACTCGGAGGCGAAAAAAAAGAAAGATTGCAAGATTTGTGGCGAAAAAGAAGCAAACTTAAAAGGAAAACAACAAAGAGGGCATTTGTTCTTTCTCGCGCTTGCGCCCTCCGTCTATGGTTTTAATCTCTTATTGTTTCAGACTCAAACAGAGACAAAGGAGTCGCAGATCAAAACAAATGACTATCAAGCTATCAAACAAGCACCACCCTGCTATGATTCCAAACGCTGACTGCGGGAGAGCGAGAAGCGAGTCAGAGTCAGGCGAGTCGGGTATTGTTTCCAGTCACTTTGATGCAGAACTTAAAATGCTGGTGGAAATAAAATTAAAAAGAAAAAACTAAAAGAAAATCAAACGTCGACCATGAACAAGAAAGACAGAGAGGAAAAAGAGAAGCGAAAGAGGGGGCAGTGGAAAACACGCTAACAACGTTTGCGTGTGTGCACTCGCCTTTTGTTTCATTAGCGGACCAGCTGATAACCTTTATTGAGCCTGAACTGGAATTAAACTCACGGACCAGCGGTGCTTTGAAGCTACAACTGGCTCTTTTCCTGTTTGTGCTCTAAATGCAGGTTGTGGTGTGAAGATAAAGCGCTTCTGACGGATATTTAAGACTTGAAAGTCTTCTGGCTATGCACTGGTACATATTTGATGTTGTTCTTTTAGCTCCTTGGCAAAATTAGCATATCTGTTTCAAAGCTCCCCCTTGCCCCTTGTCCCCCTCCTTCACTAACAAATGTAATCCTCTGCCATCATGTGTTCACTTAAAGTCACAAATGATAGGAATGCATTATGTATGCCAATGACACATCAGAGGTATGATAACACGATTGGGGCTGATGACTCGAGTTTCTTTCCTCCCCTCCCCTCTTCCTTTCTTTCTTCCTCAACATTGTAATCAGCACCCATTTGCTCCTTCCTGTATTTTTGTCTCTTTCATTTCCGTGTAAATCCCAGTTACCGCTTTGACGTTTCAACGTCTTCTTACCAGTTGCAGTAGGGGTGAGACAAACCTTCGCCTAATTTTGTTCACTTTCAATCAGCCTCTCTTCAGAATTTTTTTTTATCACTGTCTAATTTTAGTCGCCATCATATTGTCTCTCGGCGTGACAGCTCTCTCTTATCCCGCTCCGTTCTCTTCCCAGATCGAGTCATGTGCGGTGGGCGACGGGGCAAAGGTGCCCCACTACTGTAAATGAGCGGTAGTCTGGAAGTTAAACTGCAAGGCACAGTCTCTGCCTCATCACAGTGCACACATCAAAACAAAAGGCAGTGACAGCCCCATTGTGATCTATTATTTAGCCCCCTCCGTATTTGATCACTAACGCGTGCCATAGTGATGATCATGCAGATTAGGCCTGTTTCTTCCAGCCACCCCACCAAACTCCTTTGCTTTCATTGTTTTCCGATCTTCACATTTTGCCTCTTCTTGCAAGTGTTGTTATGAGCCAATGTGGTGATTTGTCAAGAATGAAATGTTCTCAAAGGAAAGTTGACACTGTAGGTCGTTAGATAGCAATACATCAAAAACTTGACAACTATGAAAACTGCATATAAACAAGGCAGTTGTGGGGCATTTGTGCTCATTTAGTGAATATTAATAGCCCCACCTAATGTGTTGGTCTTTACACATGACTGCGCTGATGAAAGTCTTGGTTTGCTGGTTAATGTGTGATCCTAAAGGGGCTTTACTTGACATTTAGAACATTAATATATAATTATATAGTATATATAATATAGTTTGGATCAACAACATTTCCAGGATGTCCCTTGCCTTCTGCGCTCTCTGTGTGTTGCCGTTCTCAAACTCTGTTCTCAAAACAACAACAAACTTCGAGCTACCAGTTCTTTTGGGGAATCATTGGAAAGATTTAGAAGGGATATTTTTATGGCATTTCCTCTCTAACTGGGACGTTTTAGGACCGATTGGTGATTTGTTATACACACGGTGATACACTGGTAAGCTTCAGTGCAAATGTTCCACCTAAACAAGTTTCTTCCCGAGACTATTTTGCAGAGCTGCCGTTGCTGCGTTCCTGAGTTTAGCGCCATCTAAGACAATTGTGATTGGTTTAAAGTAGTGCTGTCAAACGATTAAAATATTTAAGAGATTAGATTAGGTTAGATTCAACTTTATTGTCATTACACAGGTACAGGTACAAGGCAACGAAATGCAGTTTAGGTCTAACCAGAAGTGCAATAGCAGCAAGTGCAGGATATACAATGGGAAATCGCGATTAATCGCATTAATGTCCTAGTTAACTCGCAATTAATCGCAATTAATCACACACATTATTACCTATTCTAACGGATACGTGAGATAGAGCTGTTTTCACACATACAGGTAAGTCACTTGTTCCTCGCTAAAAGTTCAAATCATTTTAACGTTATTGTGCAACATTGCCCTTATTTTCACCTGTTGCTGAGTAATGTACAGTACATTAACATCCCATGGTCTCTTGGATGTAGCATACCTGTAGCATGCTCCTTCGTAGTAATAGTGTTAAAAACAAATGAAGAGGAGCTTCCTGCTACAGAGCGGCGGTTGCTAGTTGTTTAAGCCACTACAGACCTCCATCACAGCTCGGTTGTTTAGTAGCTGTGTTGACCAACAAAAGAGTTCCTCAACACCGCCTCTGGTGCCCCGCATTGTGCTCCTTCAGGTCAGCGGTAGCTGGTGGTTCAGTTATCCGAGAATACTGTAGGTGACTCTCAGCCGGGGACAGAGCACTGTGAGCTGCCGGTCATTTCCATAGACAGTTAAAGAAATTGACAAACAGATCCCGTTGTTCTGGACGGAGACCAGTGAAGTCTATTAGAAGCACTTTCCCGGTGATGGCTGAGTGTTACTGCGCAGCCTCCAACTGAACTTGACGTAGATGTGTCGTGAGCAACCCATAGACATAATAAAGAGTAGACGCCGCATTGGCTGCTGAGCGCGAGAAATCCAGCGGCCATCTTGGACCGGTCATACTCGTTACTTGGCAGCAGAAGATACAAGATGCCAGAGCACTGTGCAGCATATTCCTGCTCAGATCGGCGGATTTTTTTTATCTTATCTCTTTCACTTTGGGTTCTGTGAAGCATTTTGGAGGCCTATCTGTGTTTTGAAATTTGCTACATAAGTTAAGTTCCAAAAGCAGCACTAATGTATGCTTGTGTTGTTATTACATTGGGATTGTCTCTGGTTTAGTTGGGATTTGTTTGATAAGACTTGCACGTTACTCTTATAAGATAGATAGATAGAGATATATATAATTATATAGCCTTTTCAATAGCAATGTGCTTGAGTACAGAGTCAACACAACATAAAAGAGGTGTATCTGTCCAAATACTTATGTAATAAGAGCTGAGACAGCTGGTCATTTAACAAATATATCGAAAGTCGCAATAAGTATGCAATATTTAGTTTATTTTGTGGAGCTGTCCTGTTAACTTTATTTATGTATTTTATACTGTCCAACCAGTAGAACCCGTCCTGTTCTGTAGACATGGTCCTTAGTTATTTATATTATAACTTTATTTATGTATTTTATACTGTCCAACCAGTAGAACCCGTCCTGTTCTGTAGACATGGTCCTTAGTTATTTATATTATAACTTGATTTATATATTTTATACTGTCCAACCATTACAACATGTCCTGTTCTGTAGACATGGTCCTTAGTTATTTATTCATGTTGGACCAGTCCAATATAACTTTCAATTAAAATAAACCTTGTGTTGTAAGAAAACTTGTTTAATTTGTTATGAATCTATTTTGTAATTTTATATATGTTTAAAAATATCGGAATTCATATCGATGTTGCAATATCACATTTTGTCAATGTTGTGCAACCCTAGTGTGTGTGTGTGTGTGTGTGTGTGTGTGTGTGTGTGTGTGTGTGTGTGTGTGTGTGTGTGTGTGTGTTGGGAGTGGGGCTGCTAAATGTCAAGGTCTGGGAGGCAATTGATGCAGAACAACGTGGTAGTACTGTGCGTGTGTGTGTGTGTGTGCTTGCGTATGTGTGCGTGTGTGTGTGTGTGTGTGTGTGTGTGTGTGTGTGTGTGTGTATGTGTGTGTGTGCGTGTGTGACAGAGAGAGAGACAAATATAAAAAGCTTCAAGTAGACTTTAATAATATAATCATATTGTTTCTTGTACTTAAATATCTGACTTTACGGTCACTATCTGTTTCTTCTTCCCTATCATATTTATAATGTGTGTGCAAATTATCTATTATAGCCTACATCATATATGTGATGTAGGGGTATTTATACCTATTATAGCCTACATCATATTGTGATGTAGGGGTATTTATACCTATTATAGCCTACATCATATATGTGATGTAGGGGTATTTCTACCTATTATAGCCTACATCATATATGTTATGTAGGGGTATTTTGCAAATCCCTATCATTTACAAATGATAGATACACCGAGGATGTCTGGTCTAGGGTCTAGGGTGACCAGACGTCCTCGGATTTAGGGG
This sequence comes from Etheostoma perlongum, assembly GCA_026937815.1. Lineage (NCBI taxonomy): Eukaryota > Metazoa > Chordata > Actinopteri > Perciformes > Percidae > Etheostoma > Etheostoma perlongum. Next base: position 6,901,039 of record CM049372.1, read on the forward strand.
ACAGTCCCCCGTTTTTGCCCCCTGACTAAATACAGAAGAAAAACTACCTCTGTCCTTGTTCTTTTTTTTTAAAGACACAACATTAGGTTTTTCAATCAGATTTATAGTCAAATTGGAAATATCCCCGTTGCTCTCCCTTTTCAGGGATTATGTTTCCAGTTTTGATCTCGGACGTCTGGTGAATTTATATCATATCAGAATATTCTATTACTGCACATTATGAATATTAAAATACGCCTAATCATGTGTCCTGTATCATAGCTACATGTATGACCTTTGTAGCAAAAAAAAACATGAAAATCAGTTCGGTATTCAGTGAGATTGATTAATTAAACGCGCTGACAGCTCATTGCACCTGCCAAACACATTACACTGAGTGGAGCGGGTGACCGGTCCAAGATGGCGGCCCCAAATCTCGTCAGCGCCAATAGGCAGTAGCGGTCGATGCGGCGTCTACTCTTTATTATGTCTATGGAGCAACCTGTCTGAAAGTTGTAAGTCTTCTGGTAGCTGTGCAAGAGAAATCTCAATCATTGCCAATCAGCAGAGACAGAGAGAGGTAGCCTATATGTTAGGAGATAACATAGGCACAGGGTAATTACTGCTAACTTACATGCTAGATAACATTAGTCATTGAACCTACACAGCTGATGTCCAAGTCCAAACTGTCTGCGAACTTCTCCTGGCAGTACAGTGATTTGTCGACTATGCGACAGCAAGTCGCTTGGTTATGACACAATCAGCCTATCAGCCTAATTAGCCTATTTTCATATAAACAAAAATGGTAATGGTGCCTTTATACATTGCCATGTGTCTTTAGAAATAAACAATGCATAAATAGAGTCTTGAAACGCTTCAGATTTAAAGTTATTCAATGATAAAAAGTGGCGCCAAAATGAATGGCAGTCAATGGGATGCTAACTGCAGGTGATGGCTTGGTAGCATTAACATGGCGCCATGGGAGCTACACTTAGAGAGGAGAGGCTTACCCCCTTGGTCATTTTGACGGAGATTAGTGTGTGTGGCGTGCCTGTTGTTTTGTTTCCAGTCTAGCTAGATCCGGTGTGGTGTTGTAGTTTTTCTAATGTTACTAGTTGTTGCGACAGCATGTGAAAAAGCTACAATGTTTACTAGGCAATAAAGAACGTTAATCTTGTGATAAAAAAATGTATGCCATTAAAATGGGTTTGCGTTAACGCCGTTAGTATTGCGTTCAAACACATATTTGAAGATATAATGGAGTAATGGTGTCTTGAGCAGAGCATGAAGTCACACCCCCACTGTGTGTGAAGTCCGATCTTTGATTACATAGCCAGTCCTGCTGCGCGCGCACGTAAGTCAGAACGGTTTGTGAGAGCTGTGTGGAGGCAATCCCACACGGCTTGCCGTACTTTGACAGTATTTTGAGTACAGCCCCTTTGAATACGGTTTATTTGCATATATTTAACTCCATCCACTGCAAATCCCACGCATTTTACAGGCGATAATGATTTTCAAACAAAGATTTTCTTCCTTCCAGGCAGCCACAGGTTTTTGTCTGTTCCTTTTTTTAAAGATATAAATTGGCATGGCCTTTGAAACTGGCTTGAGGTAATCAATCACAGTTTGCCAAAGAACCATGTGTGTTTTTTAACAGCTATCCTCCCAGATTATCTACTTAGATAACGTATGCCCCCCCATACAAAACTGCCTTTTTTATTATGCATCCTGGGAATAATCTACAAACTTCATTTGGAAATGATGTCTTTGTTTCACACATTCAAATAACACATTCAAAAAATCTTTCATGAGGAGTTGTTTCAAATAGACAATGAGGTTCAGGTTCTATTTTATTGTGCTAAAAATTTTAATGTTAAAAACTAAAACTATTTCATGTTGCTAATGTGGCCAAGTCTCTGATTTAAAGAGAATATATCTCAAGAGACCTTCTGGTTAAATAAAGGCGAATTAGAATGTGATGCTTTCATTTCATTCATTTTTTGTAGGCATTTGTTTGTCATACTGTCGTAGCTGGGACGGTTTTGAACATTTTCCTTGTCAGTGTCTTCAAGGACAAGATTTGAGAGTCCGCTGCCAAACAGCAACCTTCATACTGCAATAAACACACTCCCATTCTTTGTATACTTTTGATATCTTCCACGTTTGCTTATTGTTCGGCTTTGATTTTGTGACAACATCACTCACAAATGCCGCGTTTGTATTAGCAGACAAGCAATTCTTGGAGAGTGTCAGCGTGTCCTTGAATGCATCACCAAGTGTTTGCAGTCGTATTATCACACAGCAATAGCATGTGACATGTTACATTTCTCAAGCAAGTTGTCTTTGCACAGCATAGTGAAATGAATGGATTGATGCCCCTCTAGATGGGAGGAAATCAGTCAACAAAATATGTCCTGGAAATTTGTCGGCATTAATACACAGAGGATATAATATGTAGTTAATGGGTTAAACATGTAGAGCCACACAGGGGCGTAGCGCAAACTTCTGGGCCCTGTAGAAAGGCATTTTCTCTGGGCCCCTCCCCGCATCCACAATTATAAATTCTAGCCTCTTTTTGGACTCCCTTCTCACATGAGGGCCCTGGGTACTCTGCCCTCCCAGTCCGATGCCCCTGGAGCCCCAGTTTAAGATAAAGGTTGTTTAAAGTGCCTCTGAATATTTCTCATCTCCTTCCTCTTTTTTGTCTCCAATCTCTCTTTTTGCGCCATTTTTGTCTCTTTCATTCTACCAACTCCTGATTAGTGAGTCACTTGTTATTTAGGCCCAAACACTGACAAAAGAGAAAAGACAAAATAATTTAATTTGCACTAATTTAAATTCAAAATCCTTCACTTTGTGTTTTTTTGTGCTAAAATCTAGGTTTGGATAAAATCATATTGTGCCTGAACATCTAAAATTGTCAACAGACTTTTTTTCCCTCTTCATGCTAACTCCAACAAAAAGAAGTAGTTCAGGTACTTTATTAGGTAAATTATTCCTGAGAGGCCTGAAGGGACACACCAATCAGAGCTAATCTCGTTTGATTCCAAACATGAACGCTGCTCCCTTAACCTTAACCACTCAGCTGTGCAATTGTTCACTCAGCGGAGAGAGCAACTCTGTGTGTAATTAGCGGAAGACCCCTTTATGAATGGAATTAGCATCATCTTTGTCCTCTCACCGGGAGTATAGGCCTAATTATCCATCTGCATGTTCCAAGGGAGGCCATACACAAGGCAGAGGAGGACAATTGCATTCTGGCCCCTCTGCCGGCCCTCGTTTGCTGAGCTGAAGAGAAAAAAAAGATTTGGAAAAAGAGCGCAGACTTTTGTCCACCAAAATGAGGGCAAACTCTCAAGTGCTAATTGAAGTCTGGCTGCAGATGGGTCTTGTTAATTTTCTACCAGGGCATGGCCCTTTATATGAATGAATGTGTGCGTTTGTCTTAAAGTGTGTGTGTGTGTGTGTGTGTGTGTGTGTGTGTACCCAGTGTTTTGGGTGATATCATTTTGAGGGGAGAAGTGGGGGCACCCAGAGATTAAAGTAAGAATCCAATGCTGGGTGCCTGCACAGCGGCCAGCCTCGCCTCTGATTAAAAATGCTAACGTGCCTCCTTTGTGCTTTGATGTGAGACGAACAATGGTGGCGGCATGGGCTGGGGGGGGCGTTACCGCGAGACGATGGTTTTCTTTTATGGTCGCCATGCAATGACACCCAGCTGAGCGCTATGACAGTCCAAATCAATCATGTCACAGGGAGCCTCCATGAGTCCGCCAGCTAACTACCCCCCCCCTACTCCTCAAATTCCAAAGCTGTGCGACTCTAATTAGCTTCCCTCTCTCAACATGGCTCGGAAGGAGGGAACTAAGAAAGATATGAAAGTGCAAAAGTTCTTCAGCAACAGCATGAGGTGCAGGCACTAAATGCACACAGGCAGTAGACACATAAAACACATCACACTATCCCAAAATCAGGCATTTTACGACAAAGAGTCCTCTGTGCAAATCTTTTGTGTAGTCGGATGGACATTAGGTCGGGGAAACGACGAGCCTATGTTCAAACAAAAGAAATGCTCCTCCTGGAAAATCCTAAATTGTCTTATATACATGTTTAGCGTTCTTTATTTGTAGCCCCTCCAGGGTTTTGTTGAGATGAGAGTGTGTGAGCTTTGCAGCTTCACTGTGAGCCATAGGCGTCTATTGCGTATCGCTGGGTACGGCAGGTGCCAATCAGTTTTTATATTCTTCTTTTTAACAAAATAAAAAACTCAGTTGTATTGCCTTAAAATGAATCACTTGTCCTAAACACATCTTCCCCCGGTAAATAAAGATATGAAGCCTATTAATAGTGCACCTTATGAGTGTTTGCATGTGTGAGTGTATTTGTGACCATGTAATATGTATTTAACTGTGTAGGCTCGCTTTGCTAGACCGTCCTCCACAGCGCTGGGGAGGAGGGTCTGGCTAGTCCAACCAGCATTCCAGGATGGTAGAAAAACGGGCTCTTGTTTATTGGCATTTCTTTTAAACCCATCACAATCATCATGCGTGGCACTAATCTCAACACATACTGCAAAATAGCCCCGGGAGTTTAAAATTCCAACACAAAGAAATCAGAAAGAAACAGACATTGACTAAAATACACACATCCGTCCACGTAAGAGCATTTTCGGAAGGGAAACGTCGAGGATATAGACTAAGAACTGTGTATCCGTGGGGCGATGCCCCATAAAGAGCCCTTTTTTAATGGCTGCATGGTCATGTATTATTACAATCTAATGTATGCACAATATGCACGCATTCATTCAGGCCTATTTGTGTTTGAGAAGAAATAAAACCTCCGATAGGGCCATAATAGGCCAGTAATGAAAACGAGTGTCAGTGAGTGGACTTTTGGATTTGGATCAGGTGTGTGTTGTAAACATATATAAATATATACATTTAGCCCAGCTGTTTTAGATAACTGCCTGTTTTTTTTCTTCCTGTAACCAATGAATTTAAGCATTCTGTTGGAATCAGCCTGCATGGTCACGCCTATAGGTAGGGCCTACTATAGGTACAATAATATGGCTATTTTGTCCCGAATCTGTCTTTTGTTTGTCAGTATTTTTGAACACTTTACCTCGTAGAAATTAGCATGTAAATCAATTCATTTCTTTATTTTCTGTAAACCTCCGCTCCAAAACACATTAAATGAAAGGTGTTGTCATTGCTTTCTCTAATTGGTGCATACCATGCAAACATTAGGATTTGTGAATGTGAAAAAGAGCTAGATGCTGTTAAAACAGTTTTCATTTACGTTACATTGGGTTTTGCTGAAATCACGCCCCTGGTGTGGGGGCTCTCTAAATCCTTGTTGCTTATCTTGTGCGACTATTAAAGTGCTCATATTATGGTTTCAGGTTCATAATTGTATTTAGAAGTTGTACCAGAATAGGTTTACATGGTTTAATTTTCAAAAAAGACAATATTTTGCTGTACTGTACATTGCTGCAGCTCCTCTTTTCACCCTGTGTGTTGAGCTCTCTGTTTTAGCTACAGAGTGAGACATCTCACCGCGTTGGGAGTAGCGTGCGACTAGCTAGAAGCTAACTGATCAGGAAGGCTAACTCCATTATTGGTGTAAAGCGTGTATGGTTTTCCACAGATTTTCACAATTTACGTCTATTATTAAATCAATAAATTCATTTTTAAGATGTTTTAAGGCGAGAAATCAGCTGTGTAGATTTTGAATATAGGCAGTTCAACGAAAATTAATGGTGAATTAAAAAAGCCTTCGGAGTTGGAAAGCTCCACAATCCCCAGCGGGCATAGCAAGCTCACCAGCTGGGAATGACTCTCGCGAGCCGGTCAGTCAGTCAGCTCACAGACCCCTCTGGCCCAGGATTCAGACAGACCCCTCTGGCCCCACATTTAGACAGACCACTGCAGCAACAACAATGGCAGAAGACATTGTTGTTGCCAGGTCCACAGTTGTAAGATATTTAAAACAATTTTAACCGCTGTTGTTTTATTTTATATATATATATATATATATATATATATATATCCTCCTCTATCCTCCTCATCCTGGCTCTCCTCACTCGCAGGCTCCTCTTCTGCTTCTCGGTAAAGTATACCGACGGCAGTGTCTAACTTTACCCAGTCCATCTAGAATTGTAATACCTATTTTAACGTTTCTTTTCTGCTTTCAATTAAAAGTGAATCCCGAACAATGTAACAAGGTTTTTTTCCCGCCGTTGTGTCGTTATTTTTACAGTTATTGGCCCATGATACTTAATAGCACTTTAAATGAAAACGTAACAAAACAACAAAGGCGGTGTGAAAGCTGACCGTCCATGCTATAAAGTGGCAGCGCCCTCTGTGCAATAACAGGAAGAACGCTTCGTCTCAAAACTGTCAACAGCGTTTTGTGTGCTTCTGAACTTGCGAGTTGATTCTTCCAGGTACAGCCAGCAAGTACGGTCTCCCCAAGAACACAAGTCCGTTCTTTGCTTACTTGGCATTGAGAAACGCCCTGTGTTTAGACTGATTAATTGACATTTTCCTGTGTCTTGTTAGCTCTGTTGCACCTGTTATGGAAGGACAAATTACACCTCCATTATTCTTATTAGTAGAAAAGATTTGTGACCTAATAAATTCCCATCTAAGCTCCGGCCCGACCTTCAACCTGAGCAGACATTGAATCAGCCAGAATAACTGAAATCACCTGTGCGGGTGTCCAGAGGTTTTACACGTTGTCAGAATTTAACACAACATTTTTAGCTGGCTGGTGGATGCTCATGGTAATGCAACAAAACAGTATTGCAGTGAAGAGCCACACACAAAAAAGTTGCAGAAGAGACAAATGTGTACACAATCTTTCACCATGCCCTGATTTTCCAAAAAAAAAAAAAAAAACTGTTGTTGAGATGTCAACTGTTTGTTTCCACCACATCACCCTCATGTGGTGTCTGACAGCCTTTTCCTTTTTAAAGATCATTTTTTGGCATTTTTAGGCCTTTATTTTTGACAGGACAGCTTTAGACATGAAAGGGGAAAAGAGGGGGGGATGACATGCAGCAAAGAGTCGTAGGTCAGAACCAAACCCGCAGCCGCTGTGTCAAGGACTGAGCCTCTGTATATGGGCGCATGCTCTACCAGGTGAGCTACCCAGGCGCCCATGATGGTGTTTTCCTGATTTTTTTACAAGTGTTGTATTTTAGGACAAACTATGAGATTTCTCAATTAAATGTCTTTTGAATTCTATAGATTTACATGTGATATTTACATGTGTCTTTTATAATTACTAGTTTTATTTACAGATGTTTTGATTCACATTACATTTCAAAGGAATCACACTCCCAAGCTGCGCCTGAGAGACAGTGTACAGTTAGTCCACTGTCAACCCAACTGTGGATAGAGACTGTTTAACTTTTCAGACACACGCATCCTCCTGTTGTATTGCTCACTTTCAGAGTTTTGACCAAAATTTCCTGGCATGTTTACCATGTTTACTCTACTTTCATCATGCCACGATCAGGATGTGACACTGCCGTGACTCTGTTTCAACACGTCTCCTCAGCTTGAAACCATCATCGTTGTCACACCCTGGCGATCTGTCGCTCAGCTGCACGCGCACAAAGCTTGAAGATATTCTCTTCAGAGAGTTGTGTGTGTGTGTGTGTGTGTGTGTGTGTGTGTGTGTGTGTGTGTGTGTGTGTGTGTGTGTGAGACAGAAGAGGGGGTGCTGGGATATGAAGTAGAAGGGCTTTTATCAGCCTCTGAGTTGGAAGTCTTTGAGGGCCTCCTCAGAAGCTCAGCATTTCTTCCATTGTTCTATTTCCATCCCTCGCTTCGCTGCTGTCACATGTAAAATTACAAAAGGCCTTCTGTACCCCCCTCTACACCCATACCCCTCCTCTTCACTCACATCCCACCCCTTTTCCCCATGTTCCAACGTCAGAGAGACATATAACCCACTTAGATTATTCTCAAAATACTTCACAACTTTACAGTGTTCCCACCACAAATTTGAGTTGAGGCAAAGAACTGGAAAGCTGAGGTTGTGAACTTCTTTCAGTTTGAAGTAAAAAGCCGATCTCCTAATTTAACCCCCCTCAGCCAGAAAACGACAACACTCCTGTGAACTGTAGTTACACTGTGCCGCACACTGTACCAACCCGTTCTCATTCCCAAATTGTTAAATGCTGGCACTTGCCCTCAGCATCAGGTACCGATGCAAAAAATCCCCCTTCAGTGTCTGTATGGAGCGCAGCGGGCATAGCAGCAACTCAACCACGGCGCCGTAAGATGACATAGTATAGAGAGCGACAACAGTAGCAAGTAGGTTGAAAGACAAATACAAACACAGAACCCTCTCCCAGGAGAGCAGGGTTTGTGTCCCGTTCTTGTTCACGGGTCACTTAAACGTAAATTTTTAGCCCAACCAATGATCTTTCCCTAACTTAGTGGTTTTACCCTGCTTGATGAAAACAGTCCCTACACAGAGCTGTAAAAAGTGACGTCAAAGGGCTGTGTCTGACCGTGACGCTAAAGGAGACTTTTTCCCTCAACTAAAGCCAAAGGCACCTGGCGAAGCATCACTTTTTATGGCCTTTACTCGACAGGATAGCTTAAGATAAGTTAAGAAAACTTTTATTTGTCCCACAGTGGGGAAATTGCGGTTTGCAACAGCGAAAACAAGAGCAGAGATAGATAGGTGTACAAGTACAGTAGCATAAACAAGTGTCAAACAAAGAAGTACCGTTCTTATAGTAAAATAAAAACTAAGTTACTGTACATGAAATAAGTCTAAACTAGAGTATGCCTTATACAGTCTCCAGCAGCAGGGAAGAGGAGAGGTAGGAGGGACAACATGCAGGACAAGGGCCACAGGTCAGATTCAAACCCAGACCACTGTACAAGGGGGGGCATACTCTACTGAGTGATCTAGAGGTCGCCCTTTTTGACGCGCCGGGAGTGAGAATGTGTTGACTGTACACACTGTGACACTTTCAAGTCCGGCGCTGTAAAAATGTGAAGATCAAATTGACAAGAGAAATACACCTCGCACGATCACCGTCTAACCTATAGGACGGGTGGAGAGATTCTACCTGGTGTCTGCGTGGCATCCTCGGGCAAGGCAGCGTGTTTACTGTACACGGTGAGGTGAAATCCAATCACAACCAGAGCTGACACCATGTTTCACACACACACACACACACCACGCTGATATCTGAGACCTTTAAAAGCCTGCCTGCAGGCCTGCACCCGCTAACAGGTGGTGCCGATGTCACATCTCAGCAACAAGAGACATTGCCCCTTCCTTTGCTCTCCTTTCTCTTCTTCTATTACCCCTTATTTTCCCCTTTATCTTGGCATACCTCCTCTGTCTTGTCCTTCCCCCTCTCTCTTTACTTTTTCCTTCATCCTGTCTCCTCTTTTCTTTCCCTTCTGCCACTTTTGTCATCGTCCCTTCCTCCCTTTCTGCCCTAAGGTACACACTGACTTCAGGTTTCAGTGGTAGACACAGGAAAAAAAGGATTAGTTGGCCATTTCCCCAAAAATAAAGTGCAGCAGGTGTATTGGAAATCCCCGTCTTGCTTTTATGCGGCGGAGAGCACCTTTGGTTTTTGAGACGCATCGCCTGAGAGCAAGTGAAGCCGTGGAATGAGCCAGGGAATGCAAATAGAGTCTGTCTCTGTCACAGATGTGTACTAAACTAAACTAAAGCATACATCGCCACTGGTGTAATCGCTTGTTGTACCAGTGTGCACCGCTGCTCCTCCCTCCTCCTCTGTGCACCCACCCAGCTTATCCGCTGTCCGATGTAATCAAATATGACACTGGCTTGTGCAAACGACTTGACTATGTTATCTGTGCTATTTTCCTCCCCTCACTCCCTCCTTTTCCTCCCTCGCCGGGCTACTTTTTTAGCTTTTCATTCCTCCACCGGAGATAACGAGAGGCGATTTCCAAACCCTCTCCTTTCAGAGTCAGGCGCTGCTGAAGAGCTTGTTCCACTGCGTGTTGCTGTGTCGTGGAGGGTTTGTGTGTGTGTGTGTGTGTGTGTGTAAGGTGAATAAAGGTATCATTGTTGGTTGCAGGTGTGTGCTTGTGCCAGGCAGGCTTCAGAGGAAGATCCGGAGAACAATAGCTCTTTGTTGGAGGACACACCTGAGTCAGAGAGGGGAGGTGAGAGGGCTCGATCGCAGGGAGATTACACAAGAGCAGACTTCATTAAACCAGAGGGGGGCAGCGGAGAGATGGAGGGAGGGAGGAAAGGAGGGAAGGTAAAGATAAAAAAGGTGCAGGAACGTGGAGGGAGGGATAGGGGCTAAATACCAGGAGGAGTGGGGGGGGGGTCTGAGGAGAGTGGAAACGGAGGGTGGAGGTCTCAAAGTGAGCTGGAGGGTGAATAAAACTAACGTATGAGGACATAGGAGTCAAGGTTACTGTGGATGCACTGCAGGTGCAACTTCACATGGCGAGCATTTCTCCTCCATTTTTTTGTCAAAAAGAAGCATAAACCCTCAATGTGAACACACTTCAGATGTTGTTCAGATTAGGGTGCAAGCAACTTACCTTGCATGGCAGCTGGATTCTCAAGCTATCACGAGCTCACCGGAGAATCGCGGAATCACATGTCACATGAAAATCCATCAGGTCAGGCTCCAACCTAATGCGCTTGGGTCTGAACTAACTGCTTACTGCGCCAATCAGCTTCCAGAGAGGAGCTACTGGCAGCCAAAAAACAACAATGGCAAACGGGATAGACAGATGGTTCATCCAATCACCTGCCAGGTATTTTTTGGAAAGAGCCTGCCGCTTCTCAAACAAGTTTTTAATGATGCTGCTCAGATGGTGTTAAGAAACAGCACAGTTATTAAACTTTAGACCTCCATTCATTGATTTTTTAACGTCATTATGTGTAATGATGAGTTGAGTTTTAATAATTTCTCAAATTGTTTATTTTGGTGTATTCACATATTTTGAACAATTTTGTCTATATGATTTAGTTTATTTATTATTGAACATTTTGAGGTTCCATACCCAGCAACAAGAACTGCAGTGTGAGTGAAAATGGCTTCCACATCTGAGTTACCTCCCCTTTCTCTGCTTTGCCCGCCCAGAGAATTTGGCCCACCCATGAGAGAGAGAGACATCATGGCTTTTAAACGTTGGTCAAGGCCACACCCCCATTGTCCACCTTGCCCCCCCCCATCTCAAAAGCTACAGACTAACAAACATGGCACAAACTAAGGAAAGCTCATTGTGGGACTGGCTCTAGTGGCTGTAATTCATCACCAAGGCTGAATGTTGGAAAAGAGACTTCAGATACAGTATTAGGGGACCACTAAGGTCTATATAAAAGAGACTTCAGATACAGTATTAGGGGACCACTAAGGTCTATATAAAAGACATCAGTTACAGATAGGGGGACCACTAAGGTCTATATAAAAGAGACTTCAGATACAGTATTAGGGGGGGACCACTAAGGTCTATATAAAAGAGACTTCAGATACAGTATTAGGGGACCACTAAGGTCTATATAAAAGAGACTTCAGATACATATAAAAGAGGGGACCACTAAGGTCTATATAAAAGAGACTTCAGATACAGTAAGGGGACCACTAAGGTCTATATAAAAGAGACTTCAGATACAGGGGACCACCTATATAAAAAAGACTCTCAGATCTATATAAAAGAGACTTCAGATACAGTATTAGGGGACCACTAAGGTCTATATAAAAGAGACTTCAGATACAGTATTAGGGGGACCACTAAGGTCTATATAAAAGAGACTTCAGATACAGTATTAGGGACCACTAAGGTCTATATAAAAGAGACTTCAGATACAGTATTAGGGACCACTAAGGTCTATATAAAAGAGACTTCAGATACAGTATTAGGGGACCACTAAGGTCTATATAAAAGGACCAGATACAGTATTAGGGGACCACTAAGGTCTATATAAAAGAGACTTCAGATACAGTATTAGGGGACCACTAAGGTCTATATAAAAGAGACTTCAGATACAGTATTAGGGGACCACTAAGGTCTATATAAAAGAGACTTCAGATACAGTATTAGGGGGACCACTAAGGTCTATATAAAAGAGACATCAAAAGAGGGGGACCACTAAGGTCTCAGATCAGATACAGTATTAGGGGACCACTAAGGTCTATATAAAAGAGACTTCAGATACAGTATTAGGGGGACCACTAAGGTCTATATAAAAGAGACTTCAGATACAGTATTAGGGGACCACTAAGGTCTATATAAAAAGAGACTTCAGATACAGTATTAGGGGACCACTAAGGTCTATATAAAGAGACTTCAGATACAGTATTAGGGGACCACTAAGGTCTATATAAAAGAGACTTCAGATACAGTATTAGGGGACCACTAAGGTATATATAAAAGAGACTTCAGATACTAGGGGGATATATTAAAAGAGACTTCAGATACAGTACAGACTTCAGATACAGTAGGGGACCACTAAGGTCTATATAAAAGAGACTTCAGATACAGTATTAGGGGACCACTAAGGTCTATATATACTTCAAAAGTATTAGGGGACTTCAGATACAGTATTCAGATACAGGGGGGGACCACTAAGGTCTATATAAAAGAGACTTCAGATACAGTATTAGGGGACCACTAAGGTCTATATAAAAGAGACTTCAGATACAGTATTAGGGGACCACTAAGGTCTATATAAAAGAGACTTCAGATACAGTATTAGGGACCACTAAGGTCAGATATATAAAAGAGACTTCAGATACAGTATTAGGGGACCACTAAGGTCTATATAAAAGAGACTTCAGATACAGTATTAGGGACCACTAAGGTCTATATAAAGAGACTTCAGATACAGTATTAGGGGGACCACTAAGGTCTATAAAAGAGACTTCAGATACAAAGGGACCACTAAGGTCTATATAAAAGAGACTTCAGATACAGTATTAGGGGACCACTAAGGTCTATATAAAAGAGACTTCAGATACAGTATTAGGGGACCACTAAGGTCTATATAAAAAGAGACTTCAGATACAGTATTAGGGGACCACTAAGGTCTATATAAAAGAGACTTCAGATACAGTATTAGGGGACCACTAAGGTCTATATAAAAGAGACTTCAGATACAGTATTAGGGGACCACTAAGGTCTATATAAAAGAGACTTCAGATACAGTATTAGGGGGACCACTAAGGTCTATATAAAAGAGACTTCAGATACAGTATTAGGGGACCACTAAGGTCTATATAAAAGAGACTTCAGATACAGTATTAGGGGACCACTAAGGTCTATATAAAAGAGACTTCAGATACAGTATTAGGGGACCACTAAGGTCTATATAAAAAGAGACTTCAGATACAGTATTAGGGGACCACTAAGGTCTATATAAAAGAGACTTCAGATACAGTATTAGGGGGACCACTAAGGTCTATATAAAAGAGACTTCAGATACAGTATTATAAAAGAGACTTCAGATACAGTATTAGGGGACCACTAAGGTCTATATAAAAGAGACTTCCGATACAGTATTAGGGGACCACTAAGGTCTATATAAAAGAGACTTCAGATACAGTATTGGGGACCAACCATAAAAGAGACTTCAGATCAATCCTCTCTCTTTGGGTTCAACCATCTCTCTCTCTCTCTCTCTCTCTCTCTCTCTATGTCTCTCTCTCTTGACCTGACAGTTCGTCATTGTAAGCGACTTGAGTGGTTAAATGCTCACATTTGATGGCGTCTGGCACTTTGGTTTCCAGACCCCTCCCGGACCCCTCCAATACAGTAAAACTGCATATTTAAGAGTGTCCCTTTATTGTGGCCAGCCTAAGGCATACCTGCAATAATCAGCATATTGATATGCCACACCTGTGAGGTGGATGGATTATCTCGGCAAAGGAGAAGTGCTCACTAACACAGATTCAGACAGTTTTGTTCAGTATAATAAAGTGGTACCAAAGAAGTGGCCAAGTTATCTAATTTTCTTTTTTTTCTTTTTTTTAAATATTATCTTGAAAAGTTGAAATAATGGAGTGTCATGTCAAAATGAAACCGTATGGAATGAAACTTTAAAGCCGACTCTGCTGCTTATCTAAAAGAACTTCTCTATAATCCCCTACTTCTTTGAACCTGTACATCCTGTCCACAGTGCCTGCATCACACCCTCATTTAAATCATATGAAACACATGCCATCACCTCATCTATCGAGGAAAAGTCGAAAGAGACGTTGCAGTATTTATATTGCGTAAATGCAGGACTGAATGGAACTCCTGGGCAACCGTCTTATGTAGAACGTCGATCCACAAACAGCTGGAGGCATGTAAACATAACAGAGCGCTCCATATGGAGAACATAGAGCACCAGCTCATAAATGACATTAAAATAACACAAAGGCACCTGGGGAGCATCGCCGCACGGAGCGTGATCGGCTCACAAGAGACGACTCATGATCTATGAGGAGACACGGACATCTCCTGCTGTAAGATGTACAACAATTTGATCATATGCAATCCTAGAAAGGGCTTCATGAGCAGCCAAACTCTGTTATGGTGTTATTAGGCTCGCATCGCAAGACCTTCCTCCACACCTACATTCACCATTACAACTCAATTAATTATATCTCAGTACTGTATCATAAAAATCCTCTATTCCTCATCTAAATACCATGCATATCCACACTCCTTAAATTTCTTTATTTACATTTCTACTCTATTTATATACTTTGTGCAACTGTAACACATGAACGTGTTCGTGCTTCTTACAGTAAAACACAACTTGGAGGGGCACAAATCCATGAAGACATACGCCATTTCTGTCCAAAATAAATTCTGATTCGTTGATTCATAAAGGATACCTGGAGAAAAACAATGCTCTGGGTTGCTTGCTTTGGTGGAACAAGAAAACACCAGATACGGGGTATTTCTGTTTACATTAAGCGCCATCTAACAGATAATGAATTTGCATGTTCATTTGCTCGTGGGTGTATCACGCCCCATATTCGTCCCTTCGTACGGGCCCTGTTTGTCATTTGCCATCACCATCGGCCATCCCACCAACGGTTCCAGTCAGAGAGTAAACGCCGTAAACAAGAACCAAGCAGGCGTTCCATTTTGCACAATTCAAATTTTCTTCAAAACATGCCATTTTCAGCGCGGCGCTTGTTAGTTCAAAGTTTGTTGTTGTTTCCCGAAGTGAACGGAGTTTGGGAACGTGAGGGACATGCGTGATGGATGGTGAGGGACATCCGGCTGTCAGGCAATTATCCTGGAAATGTACTTCCGTTGATCCAGACTCTGGGGTTATTGGTAGGAAGTGTAAATGGCAATTGAGCTTATGTTATTATTATTATATATATTATTATGTACAAGAAGGCATTCGAGACTTTAGATTAAAAAAAACTATCTTATCATCATCGCAATACCTTAGAGAAATATAACTTATTGAGTTTTGATAATTATTGTAAATTTTCCTCAATGTGCTTAATTTATAAAGTACTACATGGCCTGGCGCCACGTCCACTGCTAGAGTTTATTAAATACAGACAGACTCGGATCTTGTTCTTGCATTTTATCTTATTATTATTTTATGTATATTGTATGTAAGTACGTATATCATATCCTAGTATTTTATTTATATTTATATTCTGTGCTCTGTGACTGATTTTGCTGCTGTAACACTGTAATTTCCCATTTTATTGGGATCAATAAATATCTATCTATCTATCTATCTATCTATCTATCTATCTATCTATCTATATATCTATCTATCTATCTATCTATCTATCTATCTATCTATCTATCTATCTATCTATCTATCACCAGAGCTAAATCTTTTTAAGGTAGTTGTAATGGGAAAATTACATTTAACCAATGATTTTCATATTAATTATTCATAATAGGATCTCCAATGCCTCTCAGAGTATATGACTTCTGTATCTGTCATCTGTGTGTTTCTCCTTGATGGAGACAACTGGGTTTGTTATGACTCCACACCATTTCCTTAAAGAATACAAAATTACATAGACAATGATTTTCTTTCAGTAATTGTTCATTTATTAAGTGATTATTAATTTTAAGTAAATCATTCAGATAGGCCTCCGAAACATGTGTCATTCCTAAAGATATCTCCTAAAGAAAGCCCTTCAGTGTTGAAGACAGCTGAACATGTTATGACTCTGCATTTCACTACTGTAAGCAAATGGTACCAAAACACAGGCGCCTCCAGAGATAGGCAAAGGGCCTAAGGTTGGAGTCTGAGCCAATCTATAGACGAGCTAAATCTCTGACTTCTAAGATTGGATGACAACTACAGTCATTTTTTGACGCATTAGACAGATGTATAGGGACAGCTCTGGCTCCAAGAAGTCTGAAGAAGAAGATGAAGTGTATTGTTTAAGATTAGAATGTTTTCCAAACATGGCCTGGTTTCTGCTGGGGCAAAAGGGATATAAGGAACGGTCATATGTTACGCGAGGCACAGAACTGTTGTCACTTTGTAACTCTGATTCATTGTGAATGCTGTTCTTGTCATTTTTGATTGTTCTCTCGAGAAAATAATGAAACCCTTCCACCGAATACCTAAACTTTTAATTCAGTCTTTATTTTGTTTCAACAAGGTCTCTTCTTCACCCAAATTCCTCCCTCGCTGTACAGAAACTTCCACCACATAGTGCATTATGGAACATTGGAACATACTTCCCCCAACTATAAGGGAACGTCCCACTTTGGCCAAGTAGAGCATACTAATGAATTGTGTCTCCATTTTAACATCTAGTAATGAGTTGTCCTGTTTTCTTTCTTTTTCTCTCTCCTTGTTTTATATAGTAAATGTTACTATTGTATATCTTTTGCATTTTCTATTGTAACTTCAACCTGCCTAATGGACTGCAGGAGGAAATTAGCCCTCGGGCTCCAATCTGGCATTTTAACGTGTACTGCTGTACATGTTCATCAATGTGCAGTGTCCTGAATTAATAAAGAAAGAAATCAAATCAAACATATTTTACAACTGATGTGATACTGTACATAGGTGAGAGAGAGAGATGTTCACCTACTGAAGAAAGTGATACATCCTGCATGTTGATCTCCTTTTGTTGGAGTCCCGTTTTCATTAAGATCATCTTAGTCAGGAATGTCTCCTAGCATGTCAAGTATATGATGAAGACATGAAGAATG
This sequence comes from Etheostoma perlongum, assembly GCA_026937815.1. Lineage (NCBI taxonomy): Eukaryota > Metazoa > Chordata > Actinopteri > Perciformes > Percidae > Etheostoma > Etheostoma perlongum. Next base: position 6,918,192 of record CM049372.1, read on the forward strand.
TTCAGTGCTGAAGGACTACAGACAATGATTACAGGAAAAAAAGGAGAATGCCATTCAAAGGCTTTTGTCACTAATTTATGACATGATGGTGAAGGAGGAGAAGTGGTGACAAGATGACAAAAGATAATTGCGTTGGAAAAACTTTGTGAGTAATTCCACTCCTCATCTCCCTCCTTCCCTCTCTCTTTCCCTCCCTCCTGTCTCTCTTTCTGCAAAAAGTTCAGAAAGTCAACGCACCCCTACTTTCACACAGGATGAACGCTGTTTCCGTCTCAACTCCTCAAACATGAAACACAAATGGTATGTAAATGTCGTCTTTGATTCTGTTTAATGTATCCGGGGTACAAGGTGCAAAGAATAAAAGAATTTTCTCCTCTCTACCTATCAAGCGTTGCGGAACACCTTTACAGGACAGTGGACCCCCTGCTGGGAGGATAATAGGAATAAATTGTTTTGCTATGAAATGAAGTGATAAAGGGAAAAATATGATTTTTCAAAGACTTTGCCGCTCCTCTTCAACACCCTCCATGCGTTTCCTTCTGGAGTGCATGAGAGAGAAATTGTCGAGCGCTAATTGAGTGATTGCTGATTGTTGAAGTCTTCATCTTTGATGTTTTTCTTCTTTTTTCTGTGCATGTAATGAAACATCAAGAAAGTGGCGGATGTTTAGCGAGGAATTAGGATGAAGTTTGGAGTATAGTTTGCTTTTTGTGTGTGTGTGTGTGTGTGTGTGTGTGTGTGTGTGTGTGTGTGTGTGTGTGTGCGTGCGTGCGTGCATGCGTGTGTGTGTGTATCAATGGGCATGCCGCCCCTGACTGAGGTGGGGAACATACAAAGCTGACCCATATCAGGTAAAAAAATATCCTGTACTTTCATAATTAATAATTCATTACAAATAAGTAAAAGTCCTGCAGCAAAGTGTACATGACCACATTACATTCATCAAAGTAACAGACCTTTTTCACAGCAGACATTTTGGCTTGTCACAGTAGGAAAAGCTCAGGTGTAATTTCTAACGTTTAGAACGAGTGCATTCCATTGAGGTGAGCTCGTTCCAGTGGTATTGTATGTGCTGGCTCACTGTCATGGCTTACTGGAACACCCAATGGAACTGAGCCAACGAAATGGGTTTCACCTGTGCTTTTCCTGCTTTGATGAGTCCAAATGTCTGCTGGGAAAAAAAGGTCTCTTGCTGAAACATCGGCATGACTCAAACACAGCTCTGTGAATGCCCATTCATGTGGATTTCAATTCATATATAGTTTTCTTTTTTTTCAATTATGGTCAAACAAAAACAGTATACAAGATGTTGAATGAAATTTAAATGAAACCGTCAACTGTGTCTCCACTTCCTCCCACTGTACAAAAGTGAAGGCCGCGGTTCAAAGTTCCGTCAATACACTCGCCCGACCAATCACGA